>CM038142.1:35313953-36019375 GCA_021437245.1 Aegilops speltoides
TGACATTGGCAAAGCTTCTAGCAAGCGAACTATCACGATCTTTTATGCTATGCTTATGATTGGGTCTTGTCCATCACATCATTCTCCTAATGATGTGATCCGTTATCAACGACATCCAATGTCCATAGTCGGAAACCAAGACTATCTATTGATCTGTGAGCTAGTCAACTAGAGGCTCACTAGGGACATTTGTGGTCTAAGTGTTCACGTGTATTACGATTTCGGATAATACGGTTATAGCATGAACAAAGACAATTATCATGAACAATGAAATATAATAATACTTTTATTATTGCCTCTAGGGCATATTTCCAACACTATTTTCATTGGGTGTATAACCATGAAGGTTTTATTCATGTAAATAGAACAACAATTATTCTCGACTTTAAATGAATAACCGTATTGCAATAAACATGATCAGATCATATTCATGCTCAGCATAAGCGCAAATAACATTTATTTAAGTTTAACACACTAATCGAGAAGTATAGGGAGTGTACGATGATGATCATATTAATCTTGGAACTACTTCAACACTCATCATCACTTCCCTTCAACTAGTCTCTGTTTATTACGTAACTCTGTTTGAGTTACTAATCTTTATGGGAACAAGTATCAAATACTCGGGGTTACTATAAACACTAGCAAGGCACACATCAATAACCTGTATATAAAATATACCCTTGTTCACTTTGCCATGGCACACTCGGCGTACACGGACCCTTACGGACCCGTGAGCAGGGTGTCACGTGAACCGGGAAAAAAGTGGCGGCGGCGTCGTGGGCGAAGTGGGCGTGCCATGGAAGCTGGGCAAAACCACGTCGTGGCACCGCCCGTACGGACCTACGGACCCGTGAAGGGGCTGTCGTGAACCGAGGAAAAAAAGTGGCGGCGGCCGTCGTGAATGGAGTGGGCGCCATGGAAAGCTGGGCAAAACCCGTCGTGGCACCGTCACATACGGACCCTTACGGACCCGTGAGCGGGCTGCGTGGACCGAAAAAAACGGCGGCGCCCGTCGTGAGCGGAAGTGGGCGCGCCATGAAAACTGGGCAAAACCATATGCGTGGCACCGCCGCGTACCCGGACCCGCGGACCGTGAGCGGGCTATCGTGGACCGAGGAAAAAACTGCCGGCGGTCATCGTGAGCGAAGTGGGCCGCGCCATAGAAGCAGGCAAAACCATATGCGTGGCACACGCGCGTGCAGGACCCTGCGGACCCGTGAGCAGGGGTGTCGTGAACCGCAGGAAAAAAGTGGCGGCGGCCGTCGTGAGCAGTGGGCCAGCGCCATGGAAAAGCTGGGCAAAACCACGTCGTGGCTGACGTATCCACCAAATATTTAGGGCATTTCCGCTTCGGTGACTATTTCCTTTGCGATGTAAGCACTTCGGTTTGAGGCTTTGGTCAGCTTTGGTCTTCTTCACGGGAGTGACAACATTTTGCTATTCTGCTTGAAGTTTCCTTTATTTCCCTTTGCCCTTTTCTTGAAACTAGTGGTCTTGTCAATCATCAACACTTGATGCTCTTTCTTGATTTCTACCTTCGTCGATTTCAACATCACGAAGAGCTGAGAATCGTTTCCGTCATCCCTTGCATACTATAGTTCATCACGAAGTTCTAGTAACTTCGTGATGGTGACTAGAATTCGTCAATCACTATCTTATCGGAAGATTAACTCCCAATTGATTCAAGTGATTGAAGTACCCATTACAATCTGAGCACATGCTTACTAGTTGAGCGATTCTCCTCCATCTTTTAGCTATAGAACTTGTTGGAGACTTCATATCTCTCAACTCGGGTATTTTCTTGAAATATTAACTTCAATTCTGGAACATCTTATATGGTCCATGGCGTTCAAAACATCTTTGAAGTCCGATTCTAAAGCCGTTAAGCATGGTGCACTAAACTATCAAGTAGTCATCATATTGAGCTAAAGCGTTCATAAGCGTTTGCATCCTGCTCTGCAATAGGTTTGTCATCTAGCGGTGCATCAAGGACATAATTCTTACGTGCGCAATGAGGATAAACCTCGGATCCAGGTCCAATCGCATCATTGCTACTAACATCTTTCAACACAGTTTTCTCTAGGAACATATCAAAATAAACATATAAAGCAACAACGTGAGCTATTGATCTATAACATAATTTGCAAAATACTACGGGACTAAGTTCATGATAAATTAAAGTTCAATTAACCATACTACTAAAGAACTCCCTTAGATAGACATCCCTCTTATCTTCTAAGTGATTCGTGATCCATATCAACTACACCATGTCCGATCGTCACGTGAGATGGAGTAGTTTCAGCAGTGAACATCAATATGTTGATCATATCTACTATATGATTCACGCTCGACCTTTCGGTCTCCGTGTTCGAGGCCATATCTGTTATATGCTAGGCTCGTCAAGTTTAACCTAGTATTCGGCGTGTTGAATTTTTGCACCGTTGTATTTGAGCGTAGAGCCTATCACACCGATCATCACGTGGTGTCTCAGCACGAAGAACTTTCTAGCAATTGCATACTCGGGAGAACACTTCTTGATAATTTAGTGAGAGATCATCTTAAAATGCTACCGTCAATCAAAGCAAGATAAGATGCATAAGGATAAACATCATGCAATCAATATAAGTGATATGAATGGCCATCATCATCTTGTGCTGATCTCCATCTACATAGATCAGATCACCATTCGTCACCGGTAGCGACATTGATCTCGATAGCATCGTTGTGCGTTCGCCATCTATTGCTTCTACGACTATACACCGCTTAGTGATAAAGTAAAGCAATTACAGAGCGTTGCATTTCATACAATAAAGTGACAACCATATGGCTCTGCCGATTGCGATAACTTCGGTTACAAAACATGATCATCTCATACAATAAATATAGCATCACGTCTTGACCATATCACATCCACAATGCCATGCAAAAACAAGTTGGCGTCTAACTTATCTCTTTACGAGGCGTCACTATGTTTCTCGGAGCAATGTGCTGATGTGATAAATAGCAATATCGAATGATCATAAATTAAAGACGAACAAGGCTGAACTGGAACTACTGTTGACAGTTATCATAAACTGATCAATGCGTAGAAGAAGATAATCGTGAATATCACATAAGATGACCATTGAAACTTCTCCATCTCACGTGAGACTACATTGTTGATTTGCGATCGTGATAATGACTAGAGATGTCATCTAAATGGGTCTAATATGATTAATTGAACTTAAATTTATCATGAACTTAGTACTGATAGTATCTTGCTTGTCTATGTTTGTTTGTAGATAGATGGCTCGTCTTTGTTTTCGTTGAATTTTAATCGTTCCTTGAGAAGCAAAGTTGAAAAATGATGGTAGCAATTACGGATTGGGTCGTAACTGAGATTATCCTCATTGCTTGCGAAGACTTCGTCTGGATGCACGCTGGTTGCGAACTCTTCTTGATCTGGCGGCGGCGTTAGAGCGTGCGCGAGCAAAAGGCGATGACTACTCTATAGTTGATGTGCCATGCTACGGCTTAGAACCGGGTCTTCACGGCGTTTTGAGCGTCATGGAGCATATGAGATGTTCGAGTTGAAGTTGATATTCAACGAATGCGGTTGAGAGATATGAAGTCTCAATAAGTTCTATAGCTGCAGATGGAGAATGATCGATCGTGAGCACATACTCGGAATATGCGGTATTACAATCACTTGACTCAGCTGGGAGTTAATCTTCGGATGATTGTGTCATTGTGAAATTCTTCAATCTTGCCACCAAGCTACAAAGGCTTCGTGATGAACTATAATATGCAAGGGTTAGTAAAACTATGCTGAGCTCTTCGATGCTAAAGGCTACGGTAGAAATCAGAAGAGCATCAAGTGTTGATGGTCAAGACCACTAGTTTCAGAAAAACAAAGGAAGAAGAAGGAACTTCAAGAAACGCAAGCAAGTTCTGCTCGGAGAAAGAACCCAAGTCTGGACCTAAACCTGGCAGTGCTTCTCATGCTGATGAGTCCTTGGCGGAACTAAGTATTTGGCGGATAAGAAGGATGGCAAGGTGAACAAAGGTATATGTGATATACATGTTATTGATGTGTACCTTACTAGAGCTCACATTAACACTGGGTATTTGATAGTGGTTATTGCTAATATTTGCAACTCGAAGCAGGGACTACGGATTAGCGAACAACGGCAAGGGCGAGGTGGCGATGCGCGTGGGAAGCGGTTCCAAAGTCGATGTGATCGATCGGCACGCTACCTCTACATCTACCTTGGGATTAGTTTTAGACCTAAATAATTGTTATTTGGTGCCAGCGTTGAGCATGAACATTATATCTGGATCTTGTTTGATGCGAGGCGGTTATTCATTTAAATCGAGAGAATAATGGTTGTTCTATTTATATGAGTAATATCTTTTATGGTCATGCACCCTTGAAGAGTGGTCTATTTTAATGAATCTCGATAGTAGTGATACACATATTCATAATGTTGAAGCCAAAAGATGTAGAGTTGATAATGATAGTGCAACTTATTTGTGTACTTGCCGTTTAGGTCATATCGGTATAAAGCGCATGAAGAAACTCCATCTTGATGGACTTTTGGAGTCACTTGATTATGAATCACTTGGCACTGCGAACCGTGCCTCATGGGCAAGATGACTAGAACACCGTTCTCGGTACTATGGAGAGACAACAGATTTGTTGGAAATCATACATCTGAGATGTATGTGGTCCGATGAATGTTGAGGCTGCGTGGCGGATATCGTTATTTTCTCACCTTCACGGATGATTTAAGCGGATATGGGTATATCTACTTAATGAAACATAAGTCTGAAACATTTGAAAAGTTCAAAGAATTTGAGTGAAGTTGAAAATCATCGTAATAAGAAAATAAAGTTTCTCGATCGATCGTGAGGGTGAATATTTGAGTTCTGAGTTTGGTCTACATTTGAAACAATGCGGAATAGTTTTGCAACTCGCATACGGAACACCACGCGTAATGGTGTGTCGAGCGTCGTGTCGCACTTTACTATATATGGTGCGATCTATGATGTCTCTTCAGATTACGCTATTGTTTTGGGGTTATGCTCTTGAGGCGGCGCATTCACGCTGAATAGAACACCGTCAAAAATCCGTTGAGGCGACACCTTATGAACTATGGTTTAGCAAGAAACCAAAGTTGTGCGTTTCTTAAAGTTTGGGGATCACGATGCTTATGTGAAAAAGCTTCAACTGATAAGCTCGAACCCAAATCGAAATGTGTCTTCATAGGATACCCAAAGGAGCAGTTGGGTACACCTTCTATCACAGATCCGAAGGCAAGACATTTGTTGCTAAGAATGGATCCTTTCTAGAAGGAGTTTCTCTCGAAAGAAGTGAGTGGGAGGAAAGTAGAACTTGATGAGGTAGCTGTGCCTTCTCCCTTATTGGAAAGTAGTTTATCACGAAGCGGTTTAGCGACATCTACACCAAATAGTGAGGAAGTTGATGATGTTGATCATGAAACTTGAGATCAAGTTACTCTGAGAACCTCGTAGATCACGAGTAAGATCTGCACAGTGGTGCGGTAATCCTGTTCGGAAGTCATGCTACTAGATCATGATGAACCTACGAACTATGAAGAAGCGATGGTGAGCCGATTCCACAAAATGGCTTGAGGCCATGAAATCGAGATGGGATCCATGTATGAAAACAAAGTGTGGACTTTGGTTGACTTGCAGATTGACAAGCAATAGAAAACAAGTGGATCTTCAAGAAGAAGGATGGCAGCGGTAATATTCATCTACAAAGCTCAACTTATGCATAAGGTTTTCGACAAGTTCAAGGGATTAACTCTGATGAGACCTTCTCACCGTGCGATGCTTAAATCTGTCGAATCATGTTAGCAATTGCGCATTTTATGATTATGAAATTTGGCAAATGGATGTAAAGCGCATTCTGAATGGATTTACGGAAGAAGAGTTGTGTATGATGCAACGAGAAGGTTTTATCGATCCAAAGGGAGCTAACAAAGTGTGCAAGCTCCGCGATCCATTTATGGTGGTGCAAGCATCTCGGAGTTGGAATAAGCGCTTTGATAGTGTGATCAAAGCATTTGGGTTTATCTGAGACTTTTGGAAAGCTTATTTACAAGAAAGTGAGTGGGAGCTCTAGCATTTACGATATTATATGTAGATGACATATTACTAATCGGAAATGATATAGAATTCTGGATAGCATAAAGGGATACTTGAATAAGAGTTTTTCGATGAAGGACCTCGGTGAAGCTGCTTACATATTGGGCATCAAAATCTATAGAGATAGATCAAGGCGCTTAATTGGACTTTCACAAAGCACATACCTTGACAAAATTTTGAAGAAGTTCAAAATGGATCAAGCAAAAAGGGTTCTTGCGTGTTACAAGGTGTGAAGTTGAGTAAGACTAATGCCGACCACTGAAGATAGAGAAAAGCGAAAGATGTTCCTATGCCTCGACCATAGGCTCTATCATGTATGCAATCTTGTGTACGGACCTGATGTGTGCCTTGCTATAAGCTTAGCGAGGAGGTACCAAAGTAATCGAGTGGATCACTTGGACAGGTCAAGAACATCTGAAATACGAAAAGGACTAAGGATATGTTTCTCGTATATGGAGGTGACAAAGAGCTCATAATGGCAGTTACGTTGATGCAAGCTTTGACAGCGATCCGAGACGATTCTAAATCGCAAACGGATCGTATTTACACTAAGCGGAGGATCGGTTAGTGCGATCTAAACAAAGGGTTAATGAAGGATGCGGAGGTACATAGCACGAAGCAGCTAATGAAGAGTGCGGATGAAGGAGCTCATATCCGATCTAGGTGTCATACCTAGTGCATCGGGTCAATGAAAATCTTTTGTGACAATCTTGGAGCAATTGCTTTAGCGAAAGAATCCAGATTTCACAAGAACCAAACACATCAAGAGGCTTCAATTCCATCGGGACTTGGTCGGTGGGAGACATAGAGATTTGCAAGATACATACGGATCTGAATGTAGCAGAACCGTTGACTAAGCCTCTTCCACGAGCAAAACATGATCGACACCAAGACTCCATGGGTGTTAGAATCATTACTATGTAATCAGATTATTGACTCTAGTGCAAGTGGGAGGCGAAGGAAATATGCCCTAGAGGCAATAATAAAGTTATTATTTATTTCCTTATATCATGATAAATGTTTATTATTCATGCTAGAATTGTATTAACGGAAACATAATACATGTGTGAATACATAGACAAACATAGTGTCACTAGCATGCCTCTACTAGACTAGCTTGTTAATCAAAGATGGTTAAGTTTCCTAACCATAGACAAAGGAGTTGTCATTTGATTAACAAGGTCACATCATTAGTTGAATGATCGATTGACATGACCCATTCCATTAGCTTAGCACCCGATCGTTTAGTATGTTGCTATTGCTTTTATCCATGACTTATACATGTTCCTATAACTATGAGATTATGCAACTCCGTTTGGGAGGAACACTTTGGTACTACCAAGCGTCTGGCATGTGGGTGATTATAAAGGATACTACGGTGTCTCCAAAGGCGGATGTTGGGTTGGCGTATTGAGATTAGGATTTGTCACTCCGATTGTCGGAGAGGTATCTCTGGCCCTCTCGGTAATGCACATCACTTAAGCCTTGCAAGCATTACAACTAATGAGTTAGCTGTGAGATGATGTATTATGGAGCAGTAAAGAGACTTGCGTGCGAGATTGAACTAGGTATTGGATACCGAGCGATCGAATCTCGGGCAAATACTATACCGATGACAAAGGAACAATGTATGTTGTTATGCGTCGACCGATAAAGATCTTCGTAGAATATGTAGGACCAATATGGGCATCGGTCCGCTATTGGTTATTGACGGAGGCGTGTCTCGGTCATGTCTGTGTTCTCGAACGTAGAGTCCTGCGCAAGGTTTCGATGGCGGTTATATTATGAGTTTGTGTATTTTGATGTCGAAGGACTTGAGTCCGGATGTGATCACGGACATGACGGAGTCTCGAAATGGTCGAGACATAAAGATTGATATATTGGACGGCTATATTCGGACACGGAAGGTTAGGAAGTTTTGAGAAAGGTCTGGAGGTTAGGAACCCCGGAAGTAATGGGCCTTAATGGGCCAGGGGAGGGCTGCGCCGGGAGGTGGCGCCCCCATGAAGTCCGAATAGGACAAGGAAGGCGGCCCCTTCCTCTCCTCTCCTTCCTTCCCCTTCCTCCTTCCTAGTTGGACTAGGAAGGGGAGTCCTACTCCCACTAGGAGGACTCCCCCTCCTTGGGGCCCTCGGGCGTCGGCGACCTTCCGCCTCCTCCGCTTCATGGGCGAGGCATCCCACTCCGCCGCTTTATCACGCACCCGACACTCGGCGACCGCCTTGGCCGCCGAGAGAAGTCGGGAAAACGGCGCCCGCCACGGATCGACCACCTCAACGATCCACTGGTGCTAGAAGAAGAAGCCTTGGGCCGCCTGTTTCAGCCTGAAATCAAGATGAGCCGTTTCCCAAGGGTTCATCCCTCCAGAATCGCCCAAGTACACGGCTCGTGAAGCCGGAGGATTGGCTAGTCGACTACTCGGCGACCCGTCGGCATAGCGAATAGCAGCAGCAGCGTTGCCATGAAGTATGTCTGCTCATGCTTGAACTGCCGGACATGGCTCAGCCGAAGCCCATAACATCAACAGCTGGTGGATTTCACGAGGCCTTCATCCGCTTCACCCCAGCGTAAGCGGCCTCCCAAGCCCGGCAGCTCTCCTTGTGTGTCCAAGGGCCCAGCAATCGACTCGCGACTATCTCCAGCATTTGGGCGAGCAGCGCAACTCTGCGAAAGGCGGCAATCAGTATTTCACGCCCGGGTGCGAGGGCACCCTCCTCAAGCATTGACTCCTCTGCGGCGAGCTGCGGCCTTCGACGAGCTGCTGATCATCACCGACAAGCACACCCGGCCGACTCCTCCATGAAGAGCAGAAATCCTGAGTGGATCGTCCGGCAAGGTGGCACCTTAGGCCCCTCGGACTCCGGCTGGTGACATCGATCGTCGGCAGCATCGGCGACAACAAGCGGAAGGCCACTCAGCCCGGCTTCCACCGGCAAGTGATGGCGTCGAGATCAACGCCCGAAAGGACCCGGCACCCAAAGCGTCGAAGGCGGCGGAAGTCAATTGGTTGCTCGCCTTCTCTTAAGCGGACCTTAGATGCACCTTGCAAGTTCCATAGCGGCCGAAGCTGTCCAACCACACCACTCGGGTATCGCTGGCTCGCCCGGAGTGCCAAGGAGATGGACTCCTGCCTCCTCCGCTTTGCTTGGACGCCGCCTCCTCAACCCTAGCGGCGCGTGGGCGGTCGGCGCCATACAAACAGTATCGAGCGGAGCTTATGTTGTGTTCACCGGTGTGGCGATGGCAGGCCTTGTGAGCAGCAGCAACAACAAGTGCAGGCGGCCTCAATACTCGAATTCATGCATTAGTCGAAAGCCTGCTCGGTTGGGCGGGGCGATGACCGGAAGTGATGACTTCCCCGAGTTCCTCTCCCTAGTCCTATAGATGGCGGTAGTATCATGCCGTGACACGATGGAGATTGGTTATCAAGCGGTAGCTCATCCCGGTCGGACTGTATTCCATGGCATAGTCCACGGCCTTTCCTGCTCACCAATTGGCAAGACCAAATTGATGTTCTCTTGAGACAAGAATCATTTACGCCATGAGCAGTTTGGTTTGAAGTGGACCTCGGCCCATACCATGCATTGCTTGGCCGACCAGCTCGGCCAAGTTCATGGCGATCCCTATGCTTACCTCAAGATGAAGATGCAGTACCAAGGGATCTGACCGTGGTTAGAGACTACAAGAAGTCGGTCGCTTACTCTGAGATGACCAGCTGGCGGAGTCCCTCGTGATTGCGGTGAGCGACTCCTTGACGGTGGTGGCATTGGCGGGCAAGAAGCGGGCCATCCTCAAGAGTCGGAGGTTGAGCTCGTTCAAGCCGTCAAGAAACAAAGAAGATACCCTTGGACCCGGAGCACCGGAGAAACTTGCTGTCATAGGTGCAAACCTTGACAGCAAATAGGAAAGCGAGCTCGTCGATTTCCTCAAGTGAAATCGGGACATCTTTGCATGGTCTCCCAAATACATGCCGGGTGTTCAGGCCAGTTCGCCGAGCACAAGTTACATGTCGACTGCGCCAAGCGGTCGGCGGGCAGCCCTTGCGCCGCTGTCGGAAGAGAAGAAAAGTTTGGAGAAGAGATAGCGGCTTCTAGCGGCGGATTCATCATGGAAGTGTTCTTTCGAGTGGTGTGCCAGCCAGTCTAGTATTGAAGAAGAATAAGTAGTGGCGCGTAATGACTATACTAGCCTCAGCAAAGCTTGCCCCAAAGACCCTTTGCCCTACCAAGAATTGACCAAGTGATAGACTCCATGGATCGGAGCTGTTGAGTTTTGGATGCATACTCGGTACCATCGGATAAAGCTGAACCCGGTGACGGGTGAAGACCGCCTTCATCACGCCATTGGACATTACGCTGCGACCATGATGTTCGACTTGCGAAACACGGCGCCACGTTCAGCGTTGCATGCGAAGTGTCTCCTCAAAACTTCGTGAAATGCCCATGTCTATGTGGATGATGTAGTCGTGAAGATGGAGAAGCGTGGCATGCTGCTAGAAGACCTCAAAAACTTTTGAGAACTTGTGCGATTTTAGATCAAGCAACCGGAAATGTGTCTTTGGAGTACCGGTAGCCAGCTTCTCGGCTTCTGGTCTCGGGCCGGCATGGAGTGCAACCGGTGAAGATCAAGGCCATTGAAGATGGAGGTCCCCACCCGATTCTTTGGGTGCAGAAATTCACGGCTACTGGACAATTAGCCGTTTCATCGATCGGCTGGCGGAAGGCTCTTCCTGGCCAACTTATGAAGAAGACCACTTTTTTTGAGTGGAGCGACAAAGCGAATGACTTTTCCCAACTCGGGAAGATATTGACAACTCCGCCTATCTGGCAGCTCCGTGAGAGGAGCCCATGCTCCTCTACATCGCTGCCACCGGTCGGGTTATCGGCCTGATCATAGTGGTAGGCGCAAGGAGGAGGCAAAGCATTGGCGGTCCGAAGACGGTATATTACTAAGTGAAGTACTGTCCATCTCAAGCAAAACTACCCACATTATCGGAAGATGTGCTACAGCGTGCATTTTGCCGCCAAGAAAGCTGAAGCCTTACTTTCAAAAGAGCCAATAAGCGTCGTGCCTGCGGCTCCACTTGCGAGATCATTGGAAGCAAGATGCCTCGGCGAGTGGCCAAGTGGGCTATTGATCGGCCCCTTACCATCTACTATCAGCCCTTTTACCGCCATTAAGTCACAAGTCTGGCCGACTTCCTCGTCGACTAAGCGAGACTTCGATGCCGCGATGCGGACTCCACCCATTGGCGGATGCAATTTGATGGTTCAAAATGCGCACGGATTGGGGAGCGGCATCGATCCTCACTTCTCCCAAAGCGACAAGCTCAAATATGCCGCAAGTCATTTGCCACCTCCAACAGCGTGGGTCACAGAGCACTCATACGGACTCCGGCTTGCCAGAACTCGGCATTCGCGGATCACCGTGGTATGGTGACTCGACTTGGTGGTCGGTAGTCTTGGCGTGGGGCGCCCGCAGACGCAAATATGGCAAGCTCGCTTCCTCGTGCAACCTTCGGTGGATACTTTGGCCAGTGCGAGTTCCTTCACGTGCCAAGAAATGATAATGAAACAGCGAGATGCCTTAGCGCGGATCGGCTCCACCCGGCCAGGCGATACCGGCGGTGTCGCCTGCAGCGCCTCCTCAAGCCGTTTGTCAAGCCATCTCCGGTCCGACTCCATCTTCGTACCGGCCCTCTGAAGCGGTCGGATCGACTTGAGGATACGGAAGCCGGCCGCGGTGACTTGACGGCCGGGGCTCTGACCGTCGCACCGGCCGGGAATTCGAGCCCGGCCGGGGCTGCGCGATCGGCGGGGGACTTCTTCACAGCAGGCGGCAGCCCGACTCACCCGCCTCCGGCCCAACCGCGTTGTACAAGTTCTTTGTCGTGGCGGTCGGAGATAACAACACCATCATGGGCTCAACCCATCTGAACTTCTGGTGAACAAGAGCTGCCCGGTGAGACCACTGGCGACAAGTGCAATGGCGAGCAGCGAGCGCCACACCATAGTCAACAAGGCTGGTTGTTAGCGATGTCCTTTGTATACTACGGCGTTCGATGGTCGGATCGGGATCAAGCAATCCTCGAGATATTCACGAGGCGAGTGTAGGTCACCATCGGCCCAAGAGCACTACGTGGCCAAAGCTTTCCATCTGGTTTCTTCGGCCATTGCTCTGAAGAGGAGGAGTTGATCGAAAATGCCGGGGTGCGGAGATTCGCTCCAAACCACACTTGTCGACTTCGCCTCAAGACTATTCCCATTGTAGCCCTTTGCTTTGTTTGGGGTTTGGATATGGTGGGGCCATTCAAGACACCCGTGGCATCATGATTTCGGCTGCTTGTCCTGTGGACAAGTTCACCAAGTGGATAGAGGCCAGGCCAATCAAAAACTGAATGGGCTGACTGCCGTTACTTTCATCGCCGACATCACCACTCGGTGCGGCATACCGCATAACATCATCACCGACAATGACACAAACTTTGCCAAAGGCCTTGGCTCGTTTACGTGCGATCACGGGGCATCATTTGGACTTAGCGTCCGTTGCCCACCCTTGATCAAGCGGCGAGTTGAGCGACAAGCGGCCTCATCTTGTCGACATCAAGCCCGGTAGTGAGACTCTTGGCGTTAACGGCTCTGGCTCGATGGTGTCGGCCGTCCTCGGAACCTCGCACAACTCGAACAAGTCGACCGACTTCCGCCCTTCCTCGTCTCTGGTGATGAAGCCGTCATCCCGATGGACATAGAATTCGACTCCCCACGAGTCACCATGTACCGAGGTGGGCCTAAGGAGAAGGCGGCGTCGACTCTTTGGAGGAAGCCGGCTGTTTTCGGCCGTCTACCATCTACTAGCGATGCAGCGATACTACAACACAAGGGTGAAGCCAAGATCCTTCCAGAGGAGACCTTGTGCTCCGGCTGATCAGCGAACAGCCGGCCAGCACAAACTCTCGGCGCCGGAAAGCCCCTCCTCATTAGCAAGTGCTGACAACGACTCCTACTATCGTCGATGCTCGAAGCCAGGAAGCACAAAAGAGATGATTCGAGCAAGAGGCGGAGAAAGTGTGGAATGCAAACCTCCTCCGGAGATTTTACGTTGAAGCGGTATGTATCCGCTACCTTTTGTATTATGTACAAAGACTCCGGGTCCTCCGAGACGAACTCGGGGACTGCCCTCCTTTTATCTATATGATAAGTGTTATGCCCATGAGTGTGCCTTGTTATTATTTCCGCTTGCGAATTGACGGTCGGCCGGAGGTTCGCACTTTGTCGTAGTTCTAATTCAGCAGTAGAAGTAGGGGTAGGTAAGGGAGGCGATGTTCTAGCTATGGAGCAGTTGTGAAGACAAGAGATGTCGAGTTCAGGCCCTTCTGGAAAAGTAACAGCCCTCGTCTAATACGAGGCGGTCGAGTGGATTATGAGTATGAGTATTACAAGAATCTGAACCCTTCTATCGTGGAGGGTGGCTTATATAAGTCGCGGGACCCCAGCCAGCCCACATAATGGAGGATTAAAGTACATTAAGCCGGGGTTCTTGTAGCGCCCTCATAAACGCTTTAACTATCATTAAGTCTATTTAATAACAAACCGTTGCCTTTGCGAGTGCCTTGACCTTCGGTGGTGGTGAGTCTTCATGGTCAGTGAGTCTTCCATGAGTCCTTCGATCTAGTCGAGTGGATTCCTCTTTGGTCATTGGAAGATGATCTCTTCTGAGTTACCTTGGGTAGGGCGTTTAGGTCAGGCCTATAACCTACCCTAGGTACATGAATCCATCATTAGCCCGAATGGATTGAGGCTTGAGTGAAGGAGGAGTTGACATTGCTTACATTGTCTTTGCATACTAAGCACATGTTGTCTTGGATCAAGATCTTCTCCGTTGATAACAAGAAACTTTCCTTGATCGACTTGATCCATTCTTGTTCTTTAGTCGGTGACTTCTTTTGATATTTCGAGCAGCGGATCGCGGGAGATCTACGCCAGCGGACCGATCCGCCAGCTCGCGGATCTCGCGGGATCTGAAATTGGGAAGCGAAAGCGGAGCGGATCGCGGGGCTCGGATGGGGCGTAACGAGGCGCCTCGATCTCGCGCGCTTTTCTGCCACGTGTCGGCCTTAGCGCGGTTGCTCGGGATATGATTGGATGGCTTGGGTCCTGTCATCCACTGGAAGGATCTATAAATGTAACTCTCGGAGGCTGTGCACAATACCTTGTTCTTCCTCCTTAGTTCTCTCCGTCTCCGCTCTCCACCACGCTGCTCTCTTGTCATCTCCTTCCTTGCGCATTCCGCCGTGCCAGCAGGCAAGAAGATGTGATGTTGGAAAGCGAAGAAAGCGTCGTGGCGGAGAAAGCGTCGGCGGCGGAGAAAGCAAAGGGAGATCTACGGTGCGTGGTGGTTCTTTGTCGAGATCCAAACGCGAAAAATTTGGGTCGAAGCGGCTGGATCGATCGACCATAAGGAGAAGGATCTCTCGATATGCCGACGGATTGATTCCCCACGGCGCTTGAGACTTCTGGCGAGTGGCAGCCTCAACAGAAGAGGGTGAGTCGTGCTTTTGGCCACCCATGTCGACCGAGGTTTTTCGTTGCCACAGTGTCTTCTTTGAGGTTTCTGAATTTCTTGAACCCAGCTCCACCATTTTACTCAAACTCCATTGCATACCTTGGCGTTTGTGTCTATGTCGCTACTGGCTGTCGACCGCCTTTGGGGTTTGTTCAAGTCATCTTCACATGTCACTCTCGGTGTGAAGAAGGCAAGCTCCCCAGTGATGAGAAGACCAGGTAGTCCGGATGTGTGGTGGTTTAGGGGTCAGTTGAGGAACAAAGCACCTTCCAGCTATGTCTTTTCGAGTCGGTCGGGGCTGGCGATCGACCTGGTTCTTGCCGGGAATGAGGGCGGCCTTGAGCGGTCGGTGGCCTTCCTGCATTCACCATGAGTCGAGTGAATAGACCCTCCTCCACGAAGGTTGTTCGGAAGAGAGGCTGAAGTGAAGATCTGATGGACGCGTGGTGCAGCTGGTTAGGGGCGGTGGCATGGACCTCACGGAGGTTTTTCTTGAATGGTCAGCCCCTTGGTTCGGAGTCCGTTGTATGTGGTTGTATTGCGGCACGAAAGGCGAGATTCGCGTCCGGGAGGCGATCAGCGATCTGCGTGGAAGATGGATGACCCGATCACGCTGAACGAGGACAATCCCCTGCGGGTCCTGATTCCGGTGAGGGAGGGGGAAGCCGGTGGAGGTGAGAGCCGGGAAGGTGGGATTCGGATGTTGGGGAGGCGGCGGCGATGATGCGATGGCGGGGCGATGATAGCGAGGATGAAGAGGAGGAAGCGCACCACGGCGCTTGGAAAGCGGTCAAAACTGTATGCGACCCTTCGGTTGAGCGGTAAGGGAGTTGCGGTTGTCTCGCTGATCGACCAGCATCTCGGACTGCTTCTCGGTGCCGGCGAAAGTGCCAGCGGCGAAGGTAGTTCGTCGAGGACAACCAAGCCTCTGCCAAAAATAAAGTGTCCATCCCCACCATCTCGGGGTAAACATATTGCTTAAATCTTCTTGTTCTATATAAATTTTGTCTCTGGTTGATACTTGAATCGGTCGTGAGTCTTTGGATTTTCAGCTGCGACTTCGAGAAACCTCGGTGAAGGTTGGCGACCATGAGATGGAGGGCCGCCATACTTCACATCCACGGTACTACATCCTTAATGCTCGTTCTTAGTCGGTGACTCAAGATTTGACTTTAACTCTTTTACGGCTCCAACCAATGACATCATCACTCTTCGATGGCGATGATGAAGATGAGGAGCCATTGAGGACTAGGAGGAAGGGCATCTCTTGGCAAGGAAGCCCAAGGTGTGTGATTGCGAGACGTTGAGGCGGAAGGAGAGTTGGCACTTTCGACATCTTTGTGTCGCTGAATCGGCGGTCGGCCCGCCGTGATGCTGGACAACCTTGATCTTCGCCCACACACCGTCCGGAGGACCGGCGATCTGCTAAAGGCGATCCGTCAAGCAGCGATCATGATGGAAGCGGTGAAGATGCGTCAGGATCTGACCAAGCGCTTCGATGCCAGCTCACGCCCTTGAGCAATGTTGGTCGATCGACCACCACATTCTGTTAGGATATGCTATCAAAACTTTTCTTCTGGAATTCATAGCAGTCACCCACTAGGTGTGTTGGTAAAAAACTCCGTGTTTGGCGGGGGCACGCTGAGTGCACCCAGGGTCATCCCAAAGGCTAAGGTATTTGCTTTGTAGTCGGTCTTAGGCTTTATAAATAAATATTGATCCTCACTCGAATAAAGCGAATGGGTTTACGAGACCCGGTGAAACAGCTGAGTGCACCTTGGTGTGTATCCCGAGGCGTGATTGGCGGCTGGCGATTGATTGCGGTGCGAAGAAGTTTTGGTCGTGATCGACTCTTTTTTTTTTTGTCGTGATGCGATATGTGAATAAGACCCGTGGGGGCATCTTGAGTGCACCCTTTGGGTGTAATCGAGATTACGGTGAATGCTTGCATTATTGTGATCTAAACGCCTAATTCTTCTTTATTCACTTTCGGAGTGGATTATCTCGATATTTTTTGGCAGACTCTTGTAGAAATCTTGTGATCTTCGTACGCTATCTCTGAGCTGGAGGCGAAGCATATTCAGCTCGAGTTGGACTTGAAAGCTAGTCTGAAAGAGAATCGTGAAGGAGGAGACCAAAGGTATGTTTGGTGAGATTTAACGACTCTTTTCTCCCTCATTTGCTTCAAGTTTGACTTTGCTTTCGATTCTGAGGCAAGGTGAAGGAGGCCCAAAGGAAGAAGGAGCTTGAGCTGTGCAGAAGATCAAGCTTCTGATGAAAAAACGGCCTCGATGTGGCTTCGAGCGGATAACACCAATCTGAAGGCTGCTCGGCGGCTGCTAGCAGGATGTTGAGCGAATGAAGGTTGACAAGAAGACGGCGAGAGGTCCTCCAAATGGGGGAAGAAGCGAGTTGGAAAGCTTCTTGGGTGGTCTTGCCAAAAATTGTTCCTTATGAAGGGTAATCTTCTTCACTCGACCAATTCTCCCAAGCTGTTATGTTTCCATTCATTTGTTTTCTTGATTTGGGATTTTGTCTTTGCGAGTTACGCCACAACTTTGAAGAAGAAACCAGCCAGGTGGAGCGAACCTTGACCACATCAATTCTCCGGTGAGCGATGAAACGCCATGAACATCTTCCATTTGGAATCCGTGTTCTTCTTTAGCGTGGATTATCTAAGGCGAAGGCTGCTACATCCGCATCGACTTCGGCCTTTCGGCACGGGAAACACTCCAAAATGACCTCGAGTCGTTGATGACTCGGTGAGCGTTGTCCACCGAGTGCAAGAATGGAAGAAGTCTTCAGCTCGATGTGGCGGATGTTGCCTTGTGTTTGGCCTGAGTCCATTGCAAGGATGCTCGAGAGGATAAGTGGCTCTCGAGTGGCCAACCAAAAAGCGATTCAGGACCTTCATGGAGACTTTCATTGCTGCTGCCACGGATTATAGCAGGGTTGACCTTGCGAGTTCGTTGCTCCATCAGCCCTCCAGGAGGGTAAAAACTTTCCTTGACCTTAAATTTGCCTCGGTATGCAGGTGGGCTATGTAAGATAAAACCTTAGGGCTTAGCGCTGAGCACTCTCGGTTATTTTAGGTTTCGACCTAAATTTGGATTGGATGTTTGGAAATGATTGCTCTTTGGCTTGAATTGCTCTTTGCGGGTTAAGTGAGGTGCCTCTGCAGTCGACTTACTCCTGGCGGCTGAGCTGCAGCTAAGCCCCAGTGAAGGTTGCTCTTCACTCGGTAGGATTCTTTATCTTAGGCGAGCCTTTGGGCTGGCTAAGCCCCAGTGGGAGGTTTGCTCTCCACTCGGTGGGATTTCTTTTATCTTAGGCGAGCCGGGCTGCAGCTAAGCCCCAGTGGGAGGTTTGCTCTCCACTCGGTGGGATTTCTTTATCTTAGGCGAGCAGGCTGCAGCTAAGCCCCAGTGGGAGGTTTGCTCTCCACTCGGTAGGATTTCTTTTATCTTAGGCGAGCAGGGGCTGCAGCTAAGCCCCAGTGGGAGGTTGCTCTCCACTCGGTGGGATTTCTTTGTATTTGTGTCGAGCTCGGAGAAGGGTCACAGTCGACACGCACTTTGTCTTCCTTGCAAACACATCATACTTATGGTGTGGCTCGGAGGGTGTGATCGACCTGCGCTCGTTTTCCTTGCTAGTATACTTTATACTTAGGCGAGTTCTTGAACTGCAGCTAAGCCTCAGAGTGGAAGGCTGACACCACTCGGTAGGATTTTCAATAACTTAGAGCACTAAGCTGCAGCTAAGCCTCAGGAGTGGCGATCGGCACCACTCGGTAGGATTTTTAATAACTTAGGCGAGCAGGCTGCAGCTAAGCCTCCAGTGTAAGTCCGGCTTACCACTCGGTGGGATTTTAATAACTTAGGCGAGCAGGCTGCTAAGCCTCAGTGTGATCGGCTTGCCACTCGGTGGGATTTTTAATAACTTAGGCGACAGGCTGCAGCTAAGCCTCAAGTGTAAGTCGGCTTACCACTCGGTGGGATTTTAATAACTTGGCGAGCAGGCTGCAGCTAAGCCTCGAGGTGGAAGTCGGCTTACCACTGGTAGGATTTAATAACTTAGGCGAGCAGCTGCGGCTAAGCCTCAGTGGAAGTGCGACACCACTCGGTAGGATTTATAAAAACTTAAGCGAAGCGGTTCGCTAAGCCACCCCTTTGGGGAAAAATTTTACTCGACGAAAATAGCGAGTGACAAAAATTATGAAGGAATTATGACACTATTACTTCAAAGCTCGTGAGCTACAGGGGTATTTTATTACAACTCTTCAAGTGAAAAACCTTAAGTGTAAAAGCAGGAGCGATCCGCATTCAAGCTCGGGGCTCATCGATATCGTGTTCGACATTGTAGAGGCAATCGCCCCATTATGGAGAACCTTTAGTTCCTTCCGGGAGAACAAGCTTATGTTTATACCTGGATCCACTCGAAGGACCCAGATCTCCTTCTGGAAGGCTCGACCTCTCACATTTACAGTATAGTAGCCAAGTCTTCTTTGTAAATGGTCGGCGGATCGAGCCATTCCGTCCCTCTTCGAGGAGGTGTTGCATCTGGCCTTGCTCGCTTACGCTTCATTGTATAGTTCAATTAGGGGAGCATTGTGAAGGAGATCACTCGGAAGGACTGCCTCTGCTCCATAGACCCGGAAGAAGGGGTTCTTCCGATTGACCGATTAAGCGTGGTTAAACCCCAAAGCAGCGAAGGGTTCGTCGACCCAAGCTCCAGCCGCATGCTTGAGATCTTGCATCGATCGGGGCTTGGACCCTTGAGGATCAATCCGTTGGCTCGTTCCGCATCCATTCGGCGAGGATGGGCGGAAGCGTAGTCGACTTCGTGTGCCTTGGGCGTTCAGAAATCCTTGAATTCTTCGAGTCAAAATTGACCCGTTGTCCGTAATAATCTTCATGCGGGACCCCATATCACGAGCGTCGACCCTACGATGAAGGAAACAGCGATCTTGGTGTCAAGTTTTTGATTGGTTTAGCTCAATCCACTTGGTGAACTTATGTCATTACTACGGTACATCGTGGCTCCGACCTGTTACATGGACCGATCATGTCCAACCCCCACCTGCGAAGGGCAGACGGAGTGGAATGGTCTTCAAAGGCTGTAGAGCTTGTGTGACATATTGGAGTAGAATTGGCATCCTTCACTTGTCCACTATCTCTTTTGCCATCTCATTTGCTCTAGGCGGTAAATCCAGCTCGGTATGCTTTGGCTACAATGGTCGAAGGGCGCATAGTGAACAGGTCCCAGTGTATATCATTAAGTATTTCGACCTTCTTACGGCGTTATGCATTTTGTCCGACTCCGTTGGGCTTTCTCTCTCTTGCCCATTGATAGCGGTAAAGGCTTTGGATCGGCGGACGATCTGTGAGAGCTTCTTCTTCATCCTCTGTAGTTCCTTTCTCAGAATATCTCGCAATGCGGAATTGTCAATCGGGGTGACAACTAAAACTTCCATGACCAAGTCGACCCTTGCGGGACTTCAACCTTAGTCAGAGTCCAGCGGCACTCTTGGGTTGCGGGCTTCCTCGTGAAGGATCTTCTTTGGTAGCAGTGTGTATATGTTCCAAACACACACTCGGAATGGCTTCTCTCTTGGACCCTATCTTTGCGGATCATCTGCGCTTGATTTTTTCAGTCGGGGATGTGATGGTTCAACCCCTCAAACTTCTTTTCCGGCTTCCTCACTGCATTGCAGTATCCGGTCATATTGGGCTTCTCCGTCCACTCCTTCATCCTTGATTGACCACTAGATCTGAGTGCCATAAACCATCGGGCTGCGGGCCGAGTGAGATGGCCATCGCAATCCATAATAGGGCCTCATATTACTGCCTCATTGTTGGAGGAATCAAAGTGAATCTAGAGCACATACCTAAGCTTATCTCCTGCAGAAACAGAACAACTGACACGAGAACCATTCAGCATCTTGGGCCGTCGAAGAACATGGTCCAATGCTAAAGTGAACTTCGGTCATTGCTTTGTTCAATCCACTCGTCAAGAAATCAGCTATAGCACAGGACTTAATGGCTTTCTTTGCCTCGAATTTGATATCAAGGGAAGAAGTTCAATCGCCCATTAGCCACTTTCGACGGTTGCGTCTACATTATGCAAGATCTCACGATAAAGGGCGTCGGCGGCAGTGATAGAATGATCGGAGAAATAATGAGCAACCTTCTTTGTGGTCATGTATATACCATACACAAGCTTGATAATGAGGATATCTCCTTGGGCCAGTCAAGACTTGAACAAATAATACACGGGCGCTGAACTTTGAAGGCCTTTCCTTCCTCTTCCCTTTCGGTAGTAAGCCGAAGCCCGACAACTTGTCCGATGGCTGCAATGTAAGCAGAGGCTCTTTGCTGATTGGAGCAGCAAGCACCGGCTGGGTGGAGAGCGAGCTTTGAGCTCGGCAAGCGCTGTCGACTTCAGTCCACTCGAACTTGTCGCCCTCTTCATCGATCGGTAAAGAGGTAATGCCTTTTCACGAGTCGTGAGATGAATCGACTTAGCGGCCAAGCATCGATAAGCTTACGGGCGTCGTGCACGCCACGAGGCGTTTCATTGGAGAATAGTGCGATCTTCTGGGTTAGCGTCGATTCCTCGTTGAGCGAAAACCGGTAATTTTCCACGGGGAACTCGAATGTGCACTTTGGCCAGATTGAGCTTGATATATTACCTTACGAGGTTGGCAAATGTTTGGCGAGGTCAGCAAGCAGGTCGGAACCTTTTAGCGACTCGCGATATCATCCATATCACGCTTCCACATTCCGAGCTGATTTGAGTGAAGACACTTCGAATCATTAGCATAAATGTGGCTCCGGCATTCTTGAGGCGAATGGCATGGTGATATAGCGAAGCACCCGAATGGAGTGATGAAGCTGTTTTATTTCATCGGGTCCATCGGAGCGATCATGATACCGAATATCGTCTAAAAGACAATCTCTCACACCCGGCGAGGTCAACAATTTGATCGATGCGGGGAGAGAAATGATCGCCGGGCAGGCCGATTAATGTGCTTAAAATCAATGCACATGCGGTGAGTTATCCTTCTTGGGGACCATGACAACATTAGCGAGCCACTCGGGTGGTAAATCTCGAATAAATCCTGCCGTCGACAGTCGAGCCACTTCTTCACCAATAGCTTTTCTCTTACGACGGCGGACCGCAGATGCTCTTTGATGGTTTAGCTGACTTGCGACTTGGGCGATGCTCGGCGGTTCCACAGGAACACACAGCATGTCGGTAGCTTCCATGCAAAAATGTCAGTTCTCACGGAGAGGATGGATGGCTTCTTCTTTGAGTCGAGTGTTGTGGATATGTGGGTGGGGCTGCGCCGGGATCGGTCGGATGAATATGAAGCTGGCTTTGTCTCTGCGGACGATTTGAATCTCTGGAACTGGCTTCTTAGATCATGTAAATCACTTCGGATCTGCGTTTTGCATGTACTCGTCGAATTGACCCTTTGTCACTTAGGGTTGGCAATCTTGAGCCCTTGAAAGCACTCTTACGCCTTCTTCCGATCGCGGGTGTGATCACTCCTTTGGGTCTGGCATTTCGGTTTGAGGTACCGTAGCATGGTGAGCCATGAATCGTGCATAAGTGAACCTCCCAAAATGGCGTGGTATGCACTCTGAAAATCCACAACCTCAAAGTCAACTTTTCTTTGCGGAAGTGCTTGGAATCACCAAAACCACGTTATACGTAACTCTGTTTACGTGTTACTAATCTTTAGCAACCAAACAAGTATCAGATACTCAGGGGTTACTATAAACACCAGTATGGCACACATCAATAGCCTGTATATCAAATATACCCTTGTTCACTTTGCCATCCTTCTTATCCATCAAATATTTAGGGCATTTCCGCTTCTAGTGACTATTTCCTTTGCAGTGTAAGCACTCAGTTTCAGGCTTTGGTCCAGCTTTAGTCTTCTTCGTGGGAGTGACAACTTGTTTGCCATTCTACTTGAAGTTTCCCTTTCTTTCCCTTTGCCCTTTTCTTGAAACTAGTGGTCTTGTCAATCATCAACACTTGATGCTCTTTCTTGATTTCTACCTTCGTCGATTTCAACATCACGAAGAGCTCGAGAATCGTTTCGTCATCCCTTGCATACTATAGTTCATCACGAAGTTCTAGTAACTTCGTGATGGTGACTAGAAGAATTCATCAATCACTATCTTATCTGGAAGATTAACTCCCAATTGATTCAAGTGATTGAAGTACCCATACAATCTGAGCACATGCTTACTAGTTGAAGCGATTCTCCTCCATCTTTTAGCTATAGAACTTGTTGGAGACTTCATATCTCTCAACTCGGGTATTTGCTTGAAATATTAACTTCAATTCCTGGAACATCTTATATGGTCCATGACGTTCAAATTATCTTTGAAGTCCCGATTCTAAAGCCGTTAAGCATGGTGCACTAAACTATCAAGTAGTCATCATATTGAGCTAGCCAAGCGTTCATAACGATGCGCATACTGCTCCACCGCAATAGGTTTGTCACCTAGCGGTGCATCAAGGACATAATTCTTCTGTGCAGCAATGAGGATAAACCTCAGATCACGGATCCAATCCGCATCATTGCTACTAACATCTTTCAACACAGTTTTCTCTAGGAACATATCAAAATAAACATATGAAAGCAACAACGTGAGCTATTGATCTATAACATAATTTGCAAAATACTACTAGGACTAAGTTCATGATAAATTAAAGTTCAATTAATCATACTACTAAAGAACTCCCACTTAGATAGACATCCCTCTAATCTTCTAAGTGATTACGTGATCCATATCAACTACACCATGTCCGATCGTCACGTGAGATGGAGTAGTTTCAACGGTGAACATCAATATGTTGATCATATCTACTATATGATTCACGCTCGACCTTTCGGTCTCCGTGTTCCGAGGCCATATCTGATATATGCTAGGCTCGTCTACGCCACGCTTGCACAGAATAATCGGGGCAGATCGCCCCGTCTGCGCCACGCCTGCACAGAATATTCGGGCCGCCCAGGCGGTGACGGACGAACTGAACAAATGCGAGGCGTGGCGTTGCCACATGACGGGCGAGTCCGGCAGCTCCTAGGCGGCCGCCCGCGTTGCCGAAGCTGGCTGCCGCTGAAGTACCTGCCCACAGTGATGCGAAGAACCGCCCCGCCAAGACCACGGTGCGACATCCGGACGCCGGCCCAGAGCGCCCATGGAAGGCGAGGTAGCGAGCGGCGGCTAGCCGAAGACGGACTCGCCTTTCCATCGAGCGTGACAAAGACGTCCACCCTCGAGCGGTGGAGCGTCGAGGCGACCTTCCGCCTCCTCCGCTTCATGGAGCGAGGCATCCCACTCCGCCGCCTGTCACGCACCCGACACTCGGCGACCGCCTTGGCCGCCGAGAGGGAGTCGGAGAGAACGACGCCCGCCACCGGATCGACCACCTCAACCGATCCCTGGTGCTAGAAGAAGAAGACGCACTGGGCCCGCCCTGTTTCAGCCCACGAATCCAAGATGAGCCGTTTCCCAAGGGGTTCATCCCTCCCGCGAGATACGCCCAAGTACACCGGCTCCGTGAAGCCGGAGGATTGGCTGGTCGACTACTCGACGACCGTCAGCATAGCGAATGGCAACGAGCGCGTTGCCATGAAGTATGTCCTGCTCATGCTTCAGGGCACAGCCCGGACATGGCTTAACAGCCCGAAGCCCCGCAACATCAACAGCTGAGTGGATTTCACCGAGGCCTTCATCCGCAACTTCACCAGCACGTAGAAGCGGCCTCCCAAGCCCCGGCAGCTCTCCTTGTGTGTCCAAGGGCCCAGCGAATCGACTCGCGACTATCTCACGCGCTGGGCCGAGCCGCGCAACTCCTGCGAAGGCGGCAATCGAGTATTTCACCGCCGGGTGCCGAGAGGGCACCCTCCTCAAGCATTGACTCCTCTGCGACGAGCCTGCGACGCTCGACGAACTGCTGATCATCACCGACAAGCACACCACGGCCGACTCCTCCATGAAGGCAGAAATCCTAGTGGATGCGTCCGGCAAGGTGGCACCTTAGGCCCCTCGGACTCCGGCTGGTGACATCAGTCGTCGACAGCATCCAGGCGACAACAAGCGGAAGGCCACTCAGCCGGCTTCCACCAGCCGGCAAGTGGCGACAATCGAGGATCAACAGCCGAAAGGACAGCCGGCACCCAAGCGTCAGAAGGGCGGCAAGTCCAATTGGTTGCTCGCCTTCTCTTATGAGCAGACCTTAGATGCACCTTGCAAGTTCCATAGCGGCGCGAAGCTGTCCAACCACACCACTCGGAAGTGTCAGGCTCGCCCGAGTGCCAAGGAGATGGACTCCTGCCTCCTCCGCTTTGCTTGGACCGCCGCCTCCTCAACCCTAGCAGCGGCGGCGGGCGGTCGGCGCCATACAAACAGTATCCGAGAGGAGCACGGAGCTTATGTTGTGTTCACCGGTGTGGCGATGATGAGCCTTGTGCGGCAGCAACAACAAGAAGTGCAAGCGATGGCCTCAATACTCCGAATTCATGCATTGGTGCGAGAAGCCTGCTCGGTTGGAAGCAGGGCGACCACCGGAAGTGATGACTTCCCCAGGTTCATACTCCCTAGTCCTATATGCTACCTTTGCAACGGAGAGGCGGGCAACGCGTTTCTCCAGAGTCTTGATAGATGGCGGTAGTAGCATCAATATCATGTACCGTGACACGATGGAGAAGTTGGTTATCAAGCAGAAGCAGCTCATCCCCAGTCAGACTGTATTCCATGGCATAGTCCCTGGCCTTTCCTGCTCACCAATTGGCAAGACCCAAATTGATGTTCTCTTCGGAGACAAGAATCATTTCTGCCATGAGCCAGTTTGGTTTGAAGTGGACCTCGAAAGCCCATACCATGCATTGCTTGGCCGACCAGCTCTGGCCAAGTTCATGGCAGTCCCCCACTATGCTTACCTCAAGATGAAGATGCCGAGTACCAAGGGGATCCTGACCGTAGTTAGAGACTACAAGAAGTCGGTCGCTTGCACTACAGATAGCAGCCGGCTGGCCGAGTCCCTCGTGATTGCAGCTGAGAAGCGACTCCTTGACCAGGTGGTGGCATTGGCAGGCAAGAAGCCGGAAATGTCACCCATCCTCAAGGAGTCGGAGGTTGAGGGCTCGTTCAAGCCGTCCAAGGAAACAAAGAAGATACCCTTGGACCCAGAGCACCCGGAGAGGCACGCTGTCATAGGTGCAAACCTTGACAGCAAATAGGAAAGCGAGCTCGTCGATTTCCTCCGTGAGAATCGGGACATCTTTGCATGGTCTCCCAAATACATGCCGGGTGTTCCGACGGATTTCGCCGAGCACAAGTTACATGTCCGACCTGACGCCAAGCCGGTCAGGCAGCCCTTGCGCCGCCTGTCGGAAGAGAAGAGAAGAGTTTTCGGAGAAGAGATAGCCCGCTTCTAGCGGCGGATTCATCATGGAAGTGTTCTTTCGAGTGGCTGTGCCAACCAGTCCTAGTATTGAAGAAGAATAAGTAGTGGCGCATGTGTATTGACTATACTAGCCTCAACAAAGCTTGCCCCAAAGACCCCTTTGCCCTACCAAGAATTGACCAAGTGATAGACTCCACGGCGGATGCGGTGTTGAGTTTTGGATGCATACTCAGGGTACCATCAGATAAAGCTGAACCCGGCCGACAGGCTGAAGACCGCCTTCATCACGCCATTCGGAGCATTCTGCTACCTGACCATGATGTTCGGCTTGCGAAACACCGGCGCCACGTTTCAGCGTTGCATGCAGAAGTGTCTCCTCAAGAAACTCGGCAGAAATGCCCATGTCTATGTGGATGATGTGGTCGTGAAGATGGAGAAGCGTGGCATGCTGCTAGAAGACCTCAAGGAAACTTTTGAGAACTTGTGCCGATTTTAGATCAAGCTTAACCCGGAGAAATGTGTCTTTGGAGTACCAGCCGGCCAGCTTCTCGGCTTCCTGGTCTCAGAGCGCGGCATGGAGTGCAACCCGGTGAAGATCAAGGCCATTGAGAAGATGGAGGTCCCCACCCGATTCTGGACGTCCAGAAATTCACCGGCTGCCTGGCACAATTAGCCGTTTCATCAGTCGGCTGGGCGGGAAGGCTCTTCCCCTGTACCAACTTATGAAGAAGACCACTTTTTTTTGAGTGGAACGACAAGGCGGACGAAGCTTTTTCCCAACTCAGGAAGATATTGACAACTCCGCCTATCCTGGCAGCTCCGACTGAGAAGGAGCCCATGCTCCTCTACATCGCTGCCACCAGTCGGGTTGTCAGCACAGTCATAGTGGTAGAGCGCAAGGAGGAGGGCAAAGCATTGACGGTCCAGAGACCGGTATATTACTTAAGTGAAGTACTGTCCGCCTCCAAGCAAAACTACCCACATTATCAGAAGATGTGCTACAGCGTGCATTTTGCCGCCAAGAAGCTGAAGCCTTACTTTCAAGAGCACCCAATAACTGTCGTCTGCACGGCTCCACTTGCCGAGATCATTGGAAGCCGAGATGCCTCTGGCCGAGTGGCCAAGTGGGCTATTGATCTGGCCCCTTACACCATCTACTATCAGCCCCGCACCGCCATTAAGTCACAAGTGCTGGCCGACTTCCTCGTCGACTAGGCCGAGACTCAGTACTTACCGCCAGTGCCAGACTCCACCCATTGGCGGATGCAATTTGATGGTTCAAAAATGCGCACCGGATTGGGAGCCGGCATCGTCCTCACTTCTCCCAAAGGCGACAAGCTCAAATATGTGCCGCAAGTCATTTTGCCACCTCCAACAACGTAGCAGAGAACGAGGCACTCATACACGGACTCCGGCTTGCCAAGGAACTTCGGCATTCGCGGATCGTGGTATGGTGACTCCGACTTGGTGGTCGGTAGTCTTGAGCGGCCCCGGGGCGCCCGCGAGACGCAAATATGGCAAGCTACGCTTCCTCGTGCAACAACTCGGTGGATACTTTGACGGGTGCGAGTTCCTTCACGTGCCAAGAAATGATAATGAGCAAGCAGATGCCTTGGCACGGATCGGCTCCACCCGACAGGCGATACCAGCCGGTGTCGCCTTGCAGCGCCTCCTCAAGCCGTTTGTCAAGCCATCTCCGGAGTCCGACTCCATCTTCGTACCGGCCCCTCCTGAAGCAGTCGGATCCGACTTGAGGATACCAGAAGCCGGCACGGTGACTTCGGCAGGCGGCCCGGGGACTGCGACCGTCGCACCCGGCCCAGGAATTCCAGAGCCCGGCCCGGGGACTGCAGCAGTCGGCCCGGGGACTTCTTCAAGACAGCAGGCGGCAGCCGACTCCAACCCACCGCCTCCCGGCCCAACCGCCGTTGTACAAGTTCTTTGTCGTGGCGGTCGGAGATAACAACACCATCATGGGCTCAACCCATCTGAACTTCCCCGGTGAACAAAGAGCTGCGGTGGACGAGACCACTGCCCGACAAGTGCAATGGCGAGCAGCAGCATACACCATAGTCAACAAGGAGCTGGTTCAGCGCAGTGTCACTGGTGTATACCAGCGTTGCGTGGAGTCGGATCAGGATCAAGCAATCCTCAGAGATATTCACCAGGGCGAGTGTGGTCACCATGCGGCCTCAAGAGCACTCGTGGCCAAAGCTTTTCGCCATGGTTTCTTCTGGCCGACTGCTCTAGAAGAGGCCAAAGAGTTGGTCCAGAAATGCCAGGGGTGCCAGAGATTCCGCTCCAAACCACACTTGTCAGCTTTCGCACTCAAGACTATTCCCATTGCTTAGCCCTTTGCTGTTTGGGGTTTGGATATGGTGGGGCCATTCAAGACAGCCCGTGGCATCATGACTCAGCTGCTTGTCACTGTGGACAAGTTCACCAAGTGGATAGAGGCCAGGCCAATCAAGAAACTGAATGGGCTGACTGCCGTTACTTTCATCGCCGACATCACCACTCGGTACGGCATACCGCATAGCATCATCACCGACAATGACACAAACTTTGCCAAAGGAGCCTTGGCTCGTTTACATGCGATCTGAGGGCATCCGTTGGACTTAGCGTCCGTTGCCCACCCGATCAAGCGGCGAGTTGAGCGAGCAAACGGCCTCATCTTGTCGGCATCAAGCCCGGTAGTCGAGACTCTTGGCGTTCGACGGCTGCTGCTCGATGAGCATCGGCCGTCCTCTGGAGCCTACGCACAACTCGAACAAGTCGACCGACTTCCGCCCTTCTTCCTCGTCTCTGGTGATGAAGCCGTCATCCCGATGGACATAGAATTCGACTCCCCACGAGTCACCATGTACACCGGTGGGCGCCAAGGAAGAAGGAGAAGCGTCGACCTCTTGCTGGAGGAAGGCGGCTGTTGGCACTCGGCGGGTCTACCATCTACTAGCGAGTCTCAGCGATACTACAACCACAAGGTGAAGCCAAGATCCTTCCAAGAGGAGACCTTGTGCTCCGGCTGATCAGCGAACAACCGGCCAGCACAAACTCTCGGCGCCCAGGAAGGCCCTTCCTCATTAGCAAGTGCTGAGCAACGACTCCTACTATCGTCGATGCTCGAAGCCCGAGAAGCACAAAAGAGATGATTCGAGCAAGGAGGCGGAGAAAGCGTGGAATGCAAACCTCCTCCGGAGATTTTACAGTTGAAAGCAGTATGTATCACGCTACCTTTTGTATTATGTACAAAGACTCCGGGTCCTCCGAGACGAACTCGGGGACTGCCCTCCTTTTATCTATATGATAAGTGTTATGCCCATGAGTGTGCCTTGTTATTATTTCCGCCTGGCACCGGGTCAACCAGTCGGCCCGGAGGTTCGCCGCCTGTCGTGGTTCTAATTCTGACAGTAGAAGTAGGGGTAGGTAAGGGAGAGGCGATGTTCTAGCTATGGAGCAGTTGTGAAGACAAGAGATGTACGAGTTCAGGCCCTTCTCGGAAGAAGTAACAGCCCTACGTCTCGGAGCCCTGAGGCGGTCGAGTGGATTATGAGTATGAGTATTACAAGAATCTGAACCCTTCTATCGTGGAGGGTGGCTTATATAGAGTCGCCAGGACCCCAGCCAGCCCACATAATGGAGGGATTAAAGTACATTAAGCCGGGGGTTCTTGTAGCGCCCTCATAAAGCGCTTTAACTATCATTAAGTCTATTTAATAACAAACCGTTGCCTTTGCAGAGTGCCTTGACCTTCGGTGGTCGAGTGAGTCTTCATGGTCGAGTGAGTCTTCCATGGTCGAGTCCTTCCAGTCTAGTCGAGTGGATTCCTCTTTGGTCGACTGGAAGATGATCTCTTCTACGAGTTACCTTGGGTAGGACGTTTAGGTCAGGCCTATAACCCTACCCTAGGTACATGAATCCATCATTAGCCCCCGAATGGATTGAGGCTTGAGTGAAGGAGGAGTTGACATTGCTTCTGACTGTCTTTTGCATACTCGCTACATGTTGTCTTGGATCAAGATCTTCTCCGTTGATAACAAGAAACTTTCCTTCAGTCGACTTGATCCATTCTTGTTCTTTAGTCGAGTGACTTCTTTTGATATTTCGAAACAGCGGATCGCGGGAGATCTCGCGCTTGCGGACCGATCCGTCGCTCGCGGATCTCGCGGGATCTGAAATTGGGGAAGCGCCAAAGCGGAGCGGATCGCGGGGCTCGGATGGGACGTAACGAGGCGCCTCGATCTCCGCGCGCTTTTCTGCCACGTGTCGGCACTTGGCGCGGTTGCTCGGGATATGATTGGATGGCTTGGGTCCACCACATCCACTGGAAGGATGCTATAAATGTAACTCTCGGAGGCTGTGCACAATACCTTGTTCTTCCTCCTTAGTTCTCTCCGTCTCCGCTCTCCACCACCTTCTGCTCTCTTGTCATCTCCTTCCTTGCGCATTCCTTGGCGTGCCATGGGCAAAGAGAAGATGGCGATGTTGGAGCGCAGCGAAGAAAGCGTCGGCGGCGGAGAAAGCGTCGGCGGCGGAGAAGGCAAAGGGAGATCTACCGTCGTGGTGGTTCTTTGTCGAGATCCAAACTGCGAAAAGGCGGGTCGAGCGGATGGATCGATCGACCATAAGGAGAAGGATCTCCTCGATATGGCTAACGACGGATTGATTCCCCACGGCGCCGCGAGACTTCCCTGGCGAGTGGCAGCCTCAACCAGAAGAGGGTGAGTCGTGCTTTTGGCCACCCATGTCGACCGAGGTTTTTCGTTGCCACCGAGTGTCTTCTTTCGGGTTTCTGAATTTCTTGAACCCAGCTCCACCATTTTACTCAAACTCCATTGCATACCTTGCAGCGTTTGTGTCTATGTGCGAAAACTTCCTGGGCTGTCGACCGCCTGGGGTTTGTTCAAGTACATCTTCACATGTCACTCTCGACTGTGAAGAAGGCAAGCCCCCAGTGATGAGAAGACCCGGTAGTCCGGATGTGTGGTGGTTTAGGGGTCAGTTGAGGAACAAAAGCACCTTCCAGCTATGTCTTTTCCCGAGTCGGTCGGGGCTGGCAATCGACCTGGTTCTATTGCCGGAATGAGACGGCCTTGAGGCAATCGGCCGCCTTCCTGCATTCACCATGAGTCGAGTGAATAGACCCTCCTCCTGAAGGTTGTTCGGAAGAGAGGCTGAAGTGAAGATGCTGATGGACCTTGCGTGGTGCAGCTGGTTAGGGACGGAGGATGGCATGGACCTCCTGGAGGTTTTTCTTGGGCGAATCCAGCCCCTTGGTTCGGAGTCCTTTGTATGTGGTTGTATTGCGGCACCGAAGGCGAGACTTCGCGTCCACCCGGAGGCGATCGGCGATACCGTGAGTGGAAGATGGATGGCCGATCACTGGGAACAAGGACAATCCTCGCGGATCCGGAGGATTTCTCCGCTTGATCGTGATAGCGTTCGGATAAGGTACACTTGTTCTGTTTTCCGTTGTATGTCTATCGAGTGTGTACATAGCTTGGTCGACCAAACTACGCTTAATACTTCCAGGCCCTCACAGCTATACTCAATGCCCAACGGCGCCAGATTCGATCGAGGAGGGGAAGCCGGTGGAGGTGAGAGCCGGGAAGAGTGGGATTCAGATGTTGCAGGAGACACGGCGGCGATGATGGCGATGACGAGGACGATGATGACGAGGATGAAGAGGAGGAAGCGCACCACCGCGCTTGGAAAGGCGGTCAAAACTTGTGCCACGACCCTTCGGTTGAGCGCGTAAGGGAGTTGCGGTATCTCGCAATCGACCAAACGCCCTCGGACTGCTTCTCGGTGCCGGCGAGAAAGTGCCAAAGCAGCGAAGGTAGTTCCGTCGAGGACAACCAAGCCTCTGCCAAAATGAAAGTGTCCATCCCCACCATCTCAGGGTAAACATATTGCTTAAATCTTCTTGTTCTATATAAATTTTGTCTCTGGTTGATACTTGAATCGGTCGATCGAGTCTTTGGATTTTCAGCGCTGCGACTTCGAGAAACCTCGGTGAAGGTTGGCGACCATGAGATGGAGGGCGCGCCACTTCACATCCACGGTACTACATCCTTAATGCTCGTTCTTAGTCGATGACTCAAGATTTCGACTTTAACTCTTTTACGAGCTCAACCAATGACATCATCACTCTTCGATGGCGATGATGAAGATGAGGAGCCATTGAGGACTAGGAGGAGCAGGAAGGCATCTCTGCAAGGAAGCCCAAGGTGTGGCGGTGCGAGACCGTTGAGGACGGAAGGAGAGGTTGGCACTCGACATCTTTGTGTCCTTGCGAATCCGGCGGCAGTGTTCGCCCACCGCCGAAAGTCTTGGACAACCGATCTTCGCCCACACCACGTCCGGAGGACCAGGCCGATCTGCTAAGGAGGCGATCCGTCAAGCAGCGATCATGATGGAGCGGTGAAGATCGTCCGGATGCGAGCCAAGCCGCTTACGATGCCAGCTCGCCCTTGAGCAATGTTCAGTCGATCGACCACCACATTTCTCGTTAGGATATGCTATCAAAACTTTTCTTTACTGGAATTCATAGCAGTCACCCACTAGGTGTGTTGGTAAAAAACTCCGTGTTTGGCGGGGGCACGCTGAGTGCACCCGCTGGGTGTAGTCCCCAAGGCTAAGGTCGACTGCTGGTAGTCGGTCTTAGGCTTTATAAATAAATATTGATCCTCACTCGAATGAAGCGAATGGGTTTACGAGACCCGGTGAAACACGCTGAGTGCACCCAGGTGTAATCCCAGGCCGTGGTCGGCGGTGGCGATTGATTGCGGTCCGAAGAAGTTTTGGTCGTGATCGACTCTTTTTTTTGGTCGAGTGATGACTATATGTTGAATAAGACCGGTGGGGGCATCTTGAGTGCACCCACTGGTGTAATCCCCGAGATTACGGTCGAATGCTTGCATTCGATTGTAGTCTTAAGCGCACAATTCTTCTTTATTCACTCGGAAGTGGATTATCTCGATATTTTTTGCAACCCGACTCTTCGTAGAAATCTTGTGATCTTGCGCACGCTATACTTTGAATGGAGCGAAGCATATTCAGCTCGAGTTGGACTTGAAGCTAGTGCAAGAGAATCGGCGAAGCGTAAGGAGGAGACCAAAGGTATGTTTGGTGAGATTTGACGACTCTTTTCTCCCTCATTTGCTTCAAGTTTGACTTTGCTGCGATTTACTGAGGCAAGGTGAAGGAGGCCCAAAGGAAGAAGGAGCTTGAGCTGTGCGAGAAGATCAAGCTTGCTGATGAAAAAAGCGGCCTCGATCGCCAAGCTTCGAGCAGGATAACACCAATCTGAAGGCTGCTCGGCGGCTGCTAGCAAGGATGTTGAACGAATGAAGGTTGACAAGAAGACTCTGACTGAGAAGGTCCTCCAAATGGCTGGGAAGAAGAACGAGTTGGAAAGCTTCTTGGGTGGTCTTGCCAAAAAATTGTTCCTTATGCTTGAAGGTAATCTTCTTCACTCGACCAATTCTCCCAACTGTTATGTTTCCATTCATTGTTTTCTTGATTTGGGATTTTGTCTTTGCGAGTTACGCCACAACTTTGAAGAAGAAACCAGCCAGGTGGAGGCGAACCTTGACCACATCAATTCTCCGGTGAAACGATGAAACTGCCATGAACATCTTCCATTTGGAATCCGTGTTCTTTCTTTGTCGTGGATTATCTAAGGCGAAGGCTGCTACATCCGCATCGACTTCGGCCTTTCGGCACGGGAAACACTCCAAAATGACCTCGAGTCGTTGATGACTCGATGAGCGTTGTCCCCGACCGAGTGCAAGAATGGAAGAAGTCTTCAGCTCGATGTGGCGGATGTTGCCTTGTGTTTGGCCTGAGTCCATTGCAAGGATGCTCGAGAGGATAAGTGGCGGCTCTCGAGTGGCCAACACAAAAAGCACGATTTCAGGACCTTCATGGAGACTTTCATTGCTGCTGCCACACGGATTATAGCGGGATTGACCTTGCGAGTTCGTTGCTCCATCCAGCCCTCCAGGAGGGTAAAAACTTTCCTTGACCTTAAATTTGCCTCGGTATGCAGTGGGCTATGTAACCGATAAAACCTTAACGGGCTTAGCGCTGAGCACTCTCGGTTATTTTAGGTTTCGACCTAAATTTGGATTGGATGTTTGGAAATGATTGCTCTTTGGCTTGAATTGCTCTTTGCGGGTTAACATGAGGTGCCTCTGCAGTCGACTTACTCCTTAGGCGGCCTGAGCTGCAGCTAAGCCCCAGTGAGGTTTGCTCTTCACTCGGTAGGATTCTTTATCTTAGGCGAGCACTGGGCTGCAGCTAAGCCCCAGTGGGAGGTTTGCTCTCCACTGGTAGGATTTCTTTTATCTTAGGCGAGCACGGGCTGCAGCTAAGCCCCAGTGGGAGGTTTGCTCTCCACTCGGTGGGATTTCTTTATCTTAGGCGAGCCTTTGGCTGCAGCTAAGCCCCAGTGGGAGGTTTGCTCTCCACTCGGTAGGATTTCTTTTATCTTAGGCGAGCAGGCTGCAGCTAAGCCCCCGAGTGGGAGGTTTGCTCTCCACTCGGTGGGATTTCTTTGTATTTGTGTCGAAGCTCGGAGAAGAGGTCACAGGTCGACTGCACTTTGTCTTCCTTGCAAACACACATCATACTTATGGTGTAGCTCGAAGAGAGGTCATGATCGACCTGCGCCTCGTTTTCCTTGCTAGTATACTTTATACTTAGGCGAGTTCTTGAACTGCAGCTAAGCCTCAGTGGAAGGCTGGCTTACCACTCGGTAGGATTTTCAATAACTTAGGCGAGCACTAAGTCTGCAGCTAAGCCTCAGAGTGGCGATCGGCTTACCACTCGGTAGGATTTTAATAACTTAGGCGAGCAGGCTGCAGCTAAGCCTCCGAGTGTAAGTCGGCTTACCACTCGGTGGGATTTTAATAACTTAGGCGAGCAGGCTGCGGCTAAGCCTCAGTGGCGGTCGGCTTACCACTCGGTAGGATTTTAATAACTTAGGCGAGCACTGAGCTGCAGCTAAGCCTCCAAGTGTAAGTCGGCTTACCACTCGGTGGGATTTTAATAACTTGGCGAGCAGCAGGCTGCAGCTAAGCCTCGAGGTGGAAGTCGGCTTACCACTCGGTAGGATTTTAATAACTTAGGCGAGCAGGCTGCGGCTAAGCCTCCCGTGGAAGTCGACTTACCACTCGGTAGGATTTATAAAAACTTAAGCGAAGCGGATTCGCGAAGCCACCCACTGGGGAAAATTTTACTCGACGAAAAATAGCGAGTGACAAAAATTATGAAGGAATTATGACACTATTACTTCAAAGCTCGTGAGCTACAGGGGTATTTTATTACAACTCTTCAGGTGAAAAACCTTAAGTGTAAAAGCAGGCGGAGCAGATCCGCATTCAAGCTCGGGGCTCATCGATATCGTGTTCGACATTGTAGAGGCGATCGCCCCATTGTGGAGAACCTTTGTGACGATGAAGGGTCCTTCCGGGAGGAGCAAGCTTATGTTGCTTCCTGGATCCACTCGAAGGACCAGATCTCCTTCTGGAAGGCTCGACCTCTCACATTTACAAGGCGTATAGTAGGCGCAAGTCTTCTTTGGTAAATGGTCGGCGGATCGAGCCATTTCCGTCCCTCTTCCGGAGGTCATTGCATCTGGCGCGCTTGCTCAGCTTCGCTTCATTGTATAGTTCAATTCGGGGAGCATTGTGAAGGAGATCACTCGGAAGGACTGCCTCTGCTCCATAGACCCGGAAGAAGGGGTTCTTCCGATTAACCGATTAAGCGTGGTTACCGCAAACCCCAAAGCACCGAAGGGAGTTCGTCGACCCAAGCTCCACCGCATGCTTGAGATCTTGCATCGATCGGGGCTTGGACCCTTGAGGATCAATCCGTTGGCTCGTTCCGCTTGTCCATTCGGCCGAGGATGGGCGGTGAAGCGTAGTCGACTTCGTGTGCCTTGGGCGTTCAGAAATCCTTGAATTCTTCGAGTCAAAATTGACCCGTTGTCCGTAATAATCTTGTCACGGGACCCCATATCTGAGCGTCGACCCTCGATGAAGGAAACAGCGATCTTGGTGTCAAGTTTTTGATTGGTTTAGCTTCAATCCACTTGGTGAACTTGTCATTGCTACGATACATCGTGAAACCGCTCCGACCTGTTACGCATGGACCGATCATGTCCAACCCCCATGCTGCGAAGGGCAGACGAGTGGAATGGTCTTCAAGGTGAGCGCAGGCTTGTGTGACATATTGGAGTAGAATTGGCATCCTTAGCACTTGTCCACTATCTCTTTTGCCATCTCATTTGCTCTAGGCGGTAAAATCCAGCTCGGTATGCTTTGGCTACAATGGTCAGAAGGGCGCATAGTGAACACAGGTCCCAGTGTATATCATTAAGTATGACTCGACCTTCTTACGGCGTTATGCATTTTTGTCCGACTCCGTCGGGCTTTCTCTCTCTTGCCCATTGATAACGGTAAAGGCTTTGGATCGGCGGACGATCTGCCGAGCTTCTTCTTCATCCTCTGGGTAGTTCCTTTCTCGAATATCGCAATGTACGGAATTGTCCAATCGGGAGTGACAACTAAAACTTCCATGACCAAGTCGACCCTTGCGGGACTTCAACCTTAGTCGAGTCCATGGCACTCTTGGGTTGCGGAGCTTCCTGCGTGAAGGATCTTCTTTGGTGGCCAGTGTGTATATGTTCCAAAAACACACCACTCGGAATGGCTTCTCTCTTGGACCCTATCTTTGCGGATCATCTGCTGCTTGATTTTTTGATCGGGGATGTGATGGAGTTCCAACCCCTCAAACTTCTTTTCCGGCTTCCTCCTTGCATTGCAGTATCCGGTCATATTGGGCTTCTCACGTCCACTCCTTCATCACTTGATTGACCACTAGATCTGAGTCGCCATAAACCATCGGGCAGCGGGCGCCGAGTGAGATGGCCATCGCAATCCATATAATAGGGCCTCATATTACTGCCTCATTGTTGGAGGAATCAAAGTGAATCTAGAGCACATACCTAAGCTTATCTCCTCCTGGAAAACCAGAACAACTGACACGAGAACCATTCAGCATCTTGGAGCCGTCGAAGAACATGGTCCAATGCTCAAGTGAACCGGTCATTGCTGTTGTTCAATCCACTCGTCAAGAAATCAGCTATAGCACTGGGACTTAATGGCTTTCTTTGCCTCGAATTTGATATCAAGGGAAGAAGTTCAATCGCCCATTTAGCCACTCGACCGGTTGCGTCTACATTATGCAAGATCTCGATAAAGGGCGTCGGCGGCAGTGATAGAATGATCGGAGAAATAATGAGCAACCTTCTTTGTGGTCATGTATATACCATACACAAGCTTCGATAATGAGGATATCTCTGCTTGGGCCAGTCAAGACTTGAACAAATAATACACGGTATTTGAACTTTGAAGGCCTTTCCTTCCTCTTCCCGCTCGACCAGTAAGCCGAAGGCCCGACAACTTGTCCGGTGGCTGCAATGTAAAAGCACAGAGGCTCTTTGCTGATTGGGCAGCAAGCACCGGCTGGGTGGAGAGCGAGCTTTGAGCTCGGCAAGCGCTGCATCGACTTCGAGTCCACTCGAACTTGTCGGCCTTCTTCATCGATCGGTAAAGAGGTAATGCCTTTTCACCGAGTCGTGAGATGAATCGACTTAGCGGCCAAGCATCGGTAAGCTTACGGGCGTCGTGCACTCGCGCACGAGGCGTTTCATTCGGAGAATAGTGCCGATCTTCTCAGGTTAGCGTCGATTCCTCGTTGAAGCGAAAACCGAGTAATTTTCCACGGGGAACTCGAATGTGCACTTTGGCCGGATTGAGCTTGATATCGTACCTTCCGAGGTTGGCAAATGTTTGGCGAGGTCAGCAAGCAGGTCGGAACCTTTTCGCGACTTAACGACGATATCATCCATATCGCTTCCACATTCCGACTGATTTGAGTGAAGACACTTCAGAATCATTAGCATAAATGTGGCTCCGGCATTCTTGAGGCGAATGGCATGGTGATATAGCGAAGCACCGAATGGAGTGATGAAAGCTGTTTTTATTTCATCGGGTCCATCTGAGCGGATCGATGATACCGAATATCGTCTAAAAGACAATCTCTCACACCCGGTCGAGTCAACAATTTGATCGATGCGGGGAGAAAAATGATCGCCAGGCAGGCCGATTAATGTGCTTAAAATCAATGCACATGCGGGTGAGTTATCCTTCTTGGGGACCATGACAACATTAGCGAGCCACTCGGGTGGTAAATCTCGAATAAATCCTGCCGTCGGCGATCGAGCCACTTCTTCACCAATAGCTTTTCTCTTACGGGCGGCGGACCGCGAGATGCTCTTTGATGGTTTAGCTGACTTGTCGACTTGGGGCGATGCTCAGCCGTTCCACAGGAACACGGCATGTCGGTGGCTTCCATGCAAAAATGTCGAGTTCTCACGGAGGGCTGGATGGCGCTTCTTCTTATTTGAGTCGAGTGTTGTGGATATGTGGGTCGGGGCTGCGCCGGGATCGGTCGGATGAATATGAACGGCTTTGTCTCACGGACGATTTGAATCTGCGACTCGTGGCTGGCTTCTTAGATCGTAGCAAATCACTTTCGGATCTGCGTTTTGCATGTACTCGTCGAATTCGACCGCTGTCACTTGGAGTTGGCAATCTTGAGCCCTTGAAAGCACTCTTACGCCTTCTTCCGATCGCGGTGGCGGTGATCACTCCTTTGGGTCTGGCATTTTCAGTTTGAGGTACACGTAGCATGGTGAGCCATGAATCGTGCATAAGTGAGCCTCCCAAAATGGCGTGGTATGCACTCTGAAAATCCACAACCTCAAAGTCGACTTTTCTTCTTGGAAGTGCTTGGAATCGCCAAAACCACGTCCGGGCTATTTGGCGAGTGAGTTGGCCTTCTTCCACTGGAATGACTCCGTGAAACTCATATTCTTGGCGCTCATCGGGACATCGGAATGCCCATCCCTTTCAATGTATCCACATATAACAAATTCAGCCCACTACCACCATCCATCGGCACTTTTGTCGATTGAGTGCCTTCGACAACGGATCGACCACTAGCGCTTGCGCCCGGGGTGGCAATGTAAGTCGGGTGATCAGTTGGTCGAATGTGATGGGTGTCTGGACCACCTCACATAACTTGGCTTAAGCTGGGGCAGCCATATTCACCTCTCGGTTGATGACTTTGGATCGACTTTTACTTTCCACATCCGAAGATCATCAGTGGAGTTGACATGCAGGTATTCCTCCTCACTTTGTCCTCTTTGTCTCGGCCTTATCGGCTCCTTCTCCTTGTCCTTAGACTGTTTGCCTGGCTTCTGGATCGAGGTCGACCTTTGCGAGTGGTGTGCCGGGTAAATAATGTTGCCCTCTTCATCCTTCTTAGTGTGAATATGGCATGGCATATCCATCCGTCATTTCCTTCTTTATCTTTCACTTTTTTGGATTCGGGATCCTTTGGGCTTTCCTTGAACTTCCCTTGAGTCACGGCGGGGCCTCTCCGAGCTGCTTGGCTCGGCTTTCCGTTCTGCTTCCGTGGAATTTCCCTTCTCCGGTGGCTTGGCTTGTACTTGCAGCTTGGTCGGTCTTCTTCCTCGCCATTGGCGTGTTGCTAACAATCTCCATCATTCGACTCGGGGTCATGTCCCGGTTCGACCAAACTTCAAACTCAATTCTCTGTTTTTGGCGCCATCTTTGAAGGCATAAACCGCTGATAGTCAGACACATTTCCCAGTATTGTGCAAGGTAATCCATCTCTGAATGTACTCTCGGAGAGTTTCATTGGTCTTACGCACACAAACTTGCAGCTCTGTCAAACCAACGATTAAACACAAGTCCTTCAAAAGTCTGACGAACACTCGTGACAAATCTTCCCAAGTATATATCTCTGTTAGGTAATTGACTCAGCCACGCTCTGGCGAACCTTCCAACATGAGGGAAAATGCTTCATGGCCACCTCATCATTTCCACCACCAATCTGAACAGCCACTCGGTAATCCTCGAGCCAAGTTTGGGCTGGGATTCCCAGTGAACTTGCGACTCCTGTTGCCAATCTGAAATTGGGGGATCACTGCGGCTCGATAGCCCTGCTAAAACACTCTGGACGAGAGACATGCACTCATTGCTGGTGGGTGCATCCCTCTCGAGTCCGCCTCGGCGAGCTCTGTTCGGTCGACCAGGCCTTGTCACGATAATGGATCGCGCATCAAAGCCTGGTTCCACAGGGTCGATGGAACCCTTAGCCTATCTTTATCTTGTCGTCATCATCTTGCCGCGAGGCGTCGACCCTTCCTCGGAGGAAAGGGCACTCGGCGCTGTCATCTCGGTCGAGTCGGTCTCCGTGCTGCTCTCGCCGGTTGTCGCGCCCTTCTGCCCCTGGAGGCGATCTGGGGCTGTGAGCCGGTGGGCGGTGTTAGCAATGACGGATCGTATGAATTCTGTTGCGAGGCTGTGACCGCGGCTGAGTTTTGGTGCTTTGCCTTTCGGAGTAAATCTACGATCTCTTGCAAGCCTCTTCCGACTTCCATTGGGGCGGCTGGATGGACTCTGCTATCTGAGTTGCAGCTGCTAAATTCTGAACTGGCGTCGGGTATACGAGTCGGCGGGAAGAGCCGGCGTCGGCCGCTTCGAGGAGTCGTTGCAGCGCCATTCGTCAGTGCTCGCTGAAGATTCTCGAGCGAACACGTTCAGCCACATTAGCCAAGCGTGCTTCCTCCAAGGCCACGAGCCTCGAGGTCTCTCCGGCGATAGGGTATGTAGTGCATCCATGTTCTGCGACGAAGCTCTTCTCTCTGCGAGTCGAGTGTCTCGGGCTGGTATTCTTCGTGCTCTTGCATGGGGTCTCCTCCTCGGCCCCCACGCGTAAGCGAAGCCGGGAGGACTGCGAGGGCCGTCGACCATGAGGATCTCCGCCGCAGGATCACTGCTATCACCTCGGATCACGTCTCTCTGAACCGGTCGGCCAGTCGAGCAGGCGTAGAGGATTCGTCGGGCTCGATTACGCGACCTGGCGGTGGCTGTCTGACGAGCCACGCATGCTTCACCACCGCTGAAGCCTCGACCGACCAGGCGCTTGCGCTGGTGGGAGAACGGGCGGCGGCTGATAAAGGAGTCGACCGATGCAGAAGTCGGCGATTACGCTGCGAGCGCGCCGCGAACACACGCCGCGGAAGTCGTCGCCCATGAGACGGGGGCGCCTCGATGTCAAGAGGGGCCTCCACGGAGCCATCTTGGTCGTCGGCGACAAAAGTGAAACACCGAGGGCGGATCTCGCGCCCTTACCCAAAACTCCAGCGATCATCATGATGAAGGTACTGGAGGTACTGCAACTTCTCCACAAATCACTAAAACACCTGCCCCACGGTGGGCGCCAACTATCGTGGTTCTAATTACGGCGGTAGAAGTAGGGGTAGGTAAGGGAGAAGCGATGTTCTAGCTATGGAGCGATTGTGAAGACAAGAGATGTCTGAGTTCAGGCCCTTCTCGGAAGAAGTAACAGCCCTCGTCTAGGAGCCACGAGGCGGTCGAGTCGATTATGAGTATGAGTATTACAAGAATCTGAACCCTTCTATGCGTGGAGGGGGGTGGCTTATATAGAGTCTTGGGACCCCAGCCAGCCCACATAATGGAGGATTAAAGTACATTAAGCCAGGGGGGTTACTGGTAACGCCCCTCATAAGGCGCTTTAACTATCATTAAGTCTATTTAATAACAAACCGTTGCACTGCAGAGTGCCTTCTGACCTTCTGGTGGTCGAGTGAGTCTTCATGGTCGAGTGAGTCTTCCATGGTCGAGTCCTTCCAGTCTAGTCGAGTGGATTCCTCTTTGGTCGACTGGAAGATGATCTCTTCTACGAGTTACCTTGGGTAGGACGTTTAGGTCAGGCCTATAACCCTACCCTAGGTACATGAATCCATCACCGCCTTCTACTATATGCCGCCTCCTACAACCGGACAAGTAATGTGTTGGCACCTAAAACTTCCTCTGTCAGAAGCCGCAGCTCATGAGGCTTGAGATAATGGCGGGCGAATCAAACACAGTGTCCACATGAAAAATGGCTAAAGAAAACGCATATAGTTGAGGCCGGCGCAGCACTTGTTCGGCCGGCTTCTACTTCCCTTGCCAAAACCTCCAAACGGCTAAGTACTTGCCCTCCCGCAAAAAGCTAAGTACTCAAACCAGCCGCAGACCATAGAGCGGCTGTTTGGCTGGCAAGAGGATAGCTAAGGGAGGGCGGCAAAGGAAAAAAGCAAGGAGTATAGGCAAGAAAAGTTAGAAATCGGCAAAACAAAGCATAAAGTTGCGATAGAATATTTACATAGATAAAGGCCCATCGGCCAGCATTCAGCAAAGTTTGATATACACCCCATAGGTGGAATTGTGCAAATTTAATAAAGATGTCCAGACCAAGCAAGCAGGGAAAGAAAAAGATAAACACCCTAGGGAGCAGCGAAAGACTCCGGCTGGGCGCTGGGGTTGGCGGTGCCGGTTGGCGTGGCAGACAGCTCCGGCTGGACGCTGGGATCAACAGCGCCGGTTGGTGCGACAGATGGCTCCGGCTGGACGCTGGGTCGATGGTGCCAGTTGGTGCAGCAGGCGGCTCCGGTGGATAGTGGTCATTTACACAGTTGGCCTGACGGGTCGGTCCTTGCTGGCCGCCTCCGGCCAGCGATCGGCACTGGGCGCGGTCGTTGCTTGAGGCCCGGTCAGGGTGGGGCTGACCATCCACCCCAGCCTCCGGCATGTCGACGTCGCTATCCTCCTCCTCCTCCTCCTCCTTCTCCTCCTCCTCCTCCTCCTCCCCCACCTCCCCTTCATCACTGGATTCGATAACTTCGGCCGTGTCCTCGCTGTCCTCCGGGTTCAACCAGAGCCACTCCTGCGGCGCTTCGGCGCCTTCTTCGACCACCTCCGGAACAAAGATGCCGCCGCCCTGTTGATAAGCTCGGCTTCCATTGCCACCAACTCCTCCTGCGCCTCCAGCCGGAACATGGCTAACTGGGCTAGATCTAGCCCAGGATACCACACCTTGACGAACTCAAGGGCCCGGCGCGCTCCTGCCCGGGCCGTAGAGCCTTTCCAGGCCTCCAGGCGGCCGGCTGCCACCTCCAGCCAGTCGGTGGTCTGACTTGGGGTGCGCGGGGCCGGCAAGCCGGGCCAAAGGGCGGAAATCGCCTGGGCCCCGACACGCTGAAGACGGTGCAACACTTGAAGGGCGGGCCGAAGACGGTCCTGGATGCTGAGGATCTGCTTGTTGGGAGTCCGGGGGGCATCAGCAGCAATCTGTACGCCTTCTGCCCTCTGCTCCTCGCGCTGGGCCTCGATGATTTGGTTCGCAGCAATGGAGTGACCCGGGAAGAAATCTGTTCGATCGGGAGGCAAGAAAATACAAAGTCAGAAACAAGCAGTCGGCTTAGACAAAGGCCGGCAGCGCAAGACAATGAACAAGAAGAATAAAGCTCACCATCGACCAAGTCCTGGATGCTGCTGAAGCAGGCCGTCGTCTGCGCCTCCTTGTCGGCCCAAGCAGCACGCTCGGTTTCAAACTCGGCGAGGAGATCGGTTTCCTTCGCCTTTGCCTCCTGCTGGGCCGTCTTGAGGGCCTTCATCTGCTCGGCGAGCTTAGAAACCAGCCGGTCTTGCTCCTCGGTCAGCTTGCTGCACTCCGCCTCCTTGCTGCGCAGAGCGGTGTTGGCTTCGCCCAGCTGCTGCTGCAAGGTGGCGTTGTCCTCTGTAAAAAGAAAAAGAAGAAAGAGCATCATTCAAAAAAGACAAAGAGGGATGTAGTTGCCGGGGAGATCCGGCCCGACTGCTCAACAGTTGGCCCGAATCTCGGGGACTACAGTCCGCGGGTGCGCCATCGTGCCCCCGCAGAGAAGAAGTAATTAACCAAGGTAGAGCCACTGAGGAGATTCGGCCTGACTACTCAGCAGTCGGCCCGAAACTCGGGGACTGCAGCCCGCGGGTGCGCCAGCGCGCCCCCGCGAAGAAAGGAAGTCGGAGATTAATCCGGCTCTTGGACAGATGGGCGGTCTGCGTCTCCAACTCATGGACCCTAGAGTTGAAGGTGACCGCGCTAAGATTGTGGTAGTCCTGCAGAAGGGATATCAAATAAAGTCAGCACTCAACACGTCCAAGTTAAAGTTCCGGACCGCCTGCTCAGCTACCGACCCGAAACTTGGGGACTACACCCAGTGGGTGCGCCAGCGCGCCCCCATGAAGAAAGCAAGAAGGTCAAGAAGAAAAAGAAAGCGAAGAAAACTTACGCGGATGGCTGCCCGCGACTCCAGGAAGGCTTCGTTGCAGCGCCTTGAGGGCTTCAGCTTCAGCCCGGAGCTTGGCCTGGACGTCAAGGGACGCCTGGGCCAGGGCGCCCGTCCCTCCCCCGGGTACCCAGCCGGCCGGCGCAGCACTCGTTGCTTCAGTGTCGGGGATCGATGAGCTCGTGGCGCCGCTTTCATTGGCCGTGGCGCTGAGGCTGCCTTTGCAAAATGACGGCACGCGGGTGTGCGGACCTCAGGAATCAGGTCTATCACCACCGCATCCCCGACTGGTGGCACCGGCGATGCAGCCGGCTGCTCGTCCTGCGTCCCGCTAGTCGGAGGCGGCGGCGGCACAATGACGTCCCGGCATGGCCACGTCACCGCCCTCCCACTCCCGGATTGGCTGCTCGTCGCCGGCTGCCCCGGTCGTCGCCTCAAACTCCGGTGGAGGCGGCGCGGTGTTCAAAGGCGTCACGAGCAGCGGCTCCTGGCGGCGTGCAACCTCCGCGAGCCGCTCCCTCTCCGCGGCTTCGGCCTCCGCCTATGCCAACTTCCTCGCCGCGGATGCTGCGGCCTTGTCCGCCTCTGCCTTTGCCAGACGGTCGGCTTCTTCCTCACACGCCTCCCGCGCGTTCCGCTCCGTCGCCTCCCGGAGGTCGGCGGCCGGGTTGATTTGCCAGCTCATGGAGGAGGTCGCCGCCGACCTGATGACTGAGGCGGCGCCCGACTTCTCAAGAGTCAGCGGGGCGCTGAGAAGAGTAGACAAGTCAGAAAAGTTTTTTTAGGCCGGATTAGTGAAAAGACAGAAAACATGGAAAGAATACTTACGCCGACACCATGACTGGCACCTTCGGCTGCCTCTGATACTTGGCCACCTTGGCCACGGCTTCTTTCCGCTTGGTCGCCGCGGCTAGGTTCTTGGGCTTCTTCAGGGCGCTGCCGAACATGGCAGCGCCATGCCTCCGCTTGTGTTTGCCGCCGCGGGCGGGCAGCCCAGTAGAGGGGCCTACGCCGGTGTTGGCAGTGCTCCAGGCGAGGCGCGGCTCGTCTTCATCATCGTCGTCATCGGGCCAAATCTCCATGTTGCCGCCCTCCTCGGAGCCGCCTGATCCGTCGCTGCCGCCTGTTGCGTCGTCCGCCAGGGCGGCCGCCCCCAAGTCGGGGTCGTCCACATCGGTCACCGCCCTGTCCGGCAGGTAGTCACCACCCGGCCCCACAATGGCAGCCGTCGCCTCGGACATATAAATCTGCACTCCAGAAGGGAGTCGCATCACGACAAGAACAAGACTGAAAATAAGAGCGGAAGGAAGAGATGAAGAAACTTAGGCGAGCGGCGGGTCGTCGCGAGAGTACGGCCGCTTCCCGTACCACCACTCTTCCTCCGACACCTTGAGGTCGGAGATCTCGTTCACCATCCACGCGACTTCGATAGTCGGCATCTCCTTCGTGCACAGCTGACAGGGGTCGTGGTGCCCGCTCATCCGGAAGATTGGATGAGGGAGGCCCTGGAGCGGGAGAACCCGGCGCTCGATGAAGGCGATGAGGAGGTCGGAGGCCACGAGGCCCTCCGACTCCTGCAGCACCCGGAGTCGGCCAATGGCGGCCGCCGCGTCCGGCGACACCGGATTCATCTTGTAGCCCCAGTCGGGCCGGAGCCCGGTGGGAGGGCCGACCTTGTAGGCCGGCAGGTTGATGAAGTCGACAGCCGGATCGACGTTCTCGACGTAGAAGTAGGATTGCGGCCACATCTTTAGAGACTGTGCCAGCTTGATGACGGGGAAGGCGTTCTGCTTTGCCGGCCGGCGCACAGCAACGAACCCACCGCACTCGGCCGCCATCTCCTTGGCGGAGGTGCCGAGCTTCCCGTAGAAGAACGCTCCCCACAGCTCGAGTGTGGGGAGGATGCGATCATAGCCCTCTGCGCGCGACAAGGGCGAAAGCAAGATTCTGATGTTGGCGTGGGTGATGAGGTTGGAGGTGGTTGAAGTCGAGGAATGGCGGAGAAGCCGCTCACGGAAGGCGAGCCGCGGAGGAAGTCGGCGGAAGGCGGCCGCTCGTTCCTCCTCGGCGCGGCGAGATCTCCTCCTCGGCGGCACCGGCGCCTTGGCGAATGCCGTGTTGGCATCCGGCGCGTGTCGTGGAGGAAGAGATGTGATCTTGATCACCGTCGACCCGTCGATCGCCGCCCTGCTCGCGCCATGGCTTGGCGGGCAGCGTGAGGAGGAGGTTGCGTCGGCGACGAATGGCGGCAGCGCCCTCGGCGCAGGCGGCGAGGCGGGATGGAGGAAGGCGGAGGAAGAAGAGAGTGGGAGGCGCGCGCCGCCGCGCCCTCCTTCCCTACTTGTAGCCCTCAGGCTACGAAGCCAAGGGGATGGGGCGTGGGTCGCGGGATTAACTATGCCCACGACCCCATGAACCCCCATTTACCGCGCGCATTCACCATGCCTCGAGTGGTCGTGGGAATCGCAACCGCCCCCCACGGCACAGCGAATCCGGTCGGGTGCCGAGGCGCGGTTGTGGCGGGCCTGGCCCGCTGTCATGTCCCATCAGGAGCATGGGATGGCAGGCTGGACGGGCTGGCGTGCGCCGCGTGGCGTGTCCGTGGCGGGCGGCGGCCCCGGGAAGCTTAGAAGGCACGCCACCTGTTTTCCCGCCTTGGAGTTCAAAATCGACCAATAGCCCCGCCTAGACGAAGCCGACTTCTGCAGTCGGCCAACCGCAAGGCGGGCCGAGCGTTCTTCCGGAGCTCGGTGAGGGGGAAGCCGTTGAGACTTTGAGCCCCCTCGACCACAATGCCTCACCGGCTTTGGGGACTACTGTCAGAGTAATGGGCCACGGGTAGCCTCACCCGGGTCCCTGGATTTATCAAGACTTTGGGCTAGCTTCGCTTTGTTGTGGCCCAAGCTGAAGCTCCGCCCTCCGGGGGCCGGCTAGCTCAAACGGCCGACCACCAGAGGGAGGCCAACCACCAGCAGGCGGCACCACGAGCAGCCGGCTCCAACCAGCCAGCCTCTAGAGAGGACGGCATCGAGCAGACGGCCACCTCTCGCCCTCAGAGTTTGTGCCCCCATCAAGAGGACGAGATGGGGCGTGGCTACAGTGAAGCACTCACCCCCGAATCTTGGGTTTAGCATGGCCATAGTGTCCCGTACGGGCGGAGATCTCCTGCAGCGTGTGCTGTTGCCACCTTCCCTTAGCGTCACCACAGGCGGAGACCCTGTTCCCCCACGACGGCTGTCGGTCTGACCTACGGGCTGCAGGCCCTACAGGCGGTGACACCCAGAAAGGCAGGCGCATGCCGAACCAATCGGACCAGGGGAGGGCTGGCCTCCAGCAGGCGGCCGTCTCCTCCCTCGAAGCAAGTGCACCATTAATCTGATGAGACCAGGTGTGGCTACAGTGATCTCCCACCAGGCGGCGGGACTATAGCCACACTGAGCCGACCAAGCTAGCGTCATTAGCAGCACGGCTACAGTGAGCAGCCACCAACCAGACCCGCCAGCTGCGGGAGCGGCCTGTTGGCTCCGTACCAGACCAGTCGGCGGGGCTCACCAGGCGGCGGGCCCCAATAGTCGGTGGAGAAGCTGGAGGCCGGAGACGCTGACAACCGGGCCCAGCAGCCGGCCAGATTACCATTGTACCACTGGGGGTAGGCCTATATAAACCCCCCAGGGCACCCATGCAAAGGGTTCCCACCCCATTAGACCTAGCCACATCCCTAGGGCAGGAGAGAGCTAGCCTTGCCTTCTCCTTCCTCTAGCATACAACTCCAGGAGCAACTTGTATCACTTGTGCCTTTAGTGATCATGCGGAGACCCCGTAGAGCAGGATTAGGGGTGTTATCTCCTAGGAGAGCCCCAAACCTGGGTAAAATGCGCGGCGTTAGTGTCTCGCCTCATCCGCTTCCGGACACAGGGCGTTCTCGCTCCCACCATGATAAGCCACCCGTTGGCATATGTAGCACCAACCCCGGCGGGACCCTACGGGTTCGAGAACTATGTAGACATGACGAGACATGTCTCGGTCGATAACCAATAGCGGAACACGGATGCTCATATTAGCTCCCATATTCTCTGAAGATCTTTATCGGTCGAACCGCATAACAACATCGTTGTTCCCTTTGTCATCGGTATGTTACTTGCCCGAGATTCGATCGTCGGTATCTCAATACCTAGTTCAATCTCATTTCTGGCAAGTCTCTTTACTCGTTCCGTAATACATCATGCCACAACTAACTCATTAGTTACAATGCTTGCAAGGCTTATAGTGATGTGCATTACCGAGTGGGCCCAGAGATACCTCTTCGACAATCGAAGTGACAAATCCTAATCTCGAAATACGCCAACCCAACAAGTACCTTCAGAGACACCTGTAGAGCACCTTTATAATCACCCAGTTATGTTGTGACGTTTGGTAGCACACAAAGTGTTCCTCCGGTAAACGGGAGTTGCATAATCTCATAGTCATAGAAACATGTATAAGTTATGAAGAAAGCAATAGCAGAATACTAAACGATCAAGTGTTAAGCTAACGGAATGGGTCAAGTCAATCACATCATTCTCCTAATGACATGATCCCGTTAATCAAATGACAGCTCATGTCTATGGCTAGGAAACATAACCATCTTTAATTAACGAGCTAGTCAAGTAGAAGCATACTAGTGACACTCTGTTTGTCTATGTATTCACACATGTATTATGTTTCCGGTTAATACAATTCTAGCATGAATAATAAACATTTATCATGAAATAAGGAAATAAATAATAACTTTATTATTGCCTCTAGGGCATATTTCCTTCAGTCTCCCACTTGCACTAGAGTCTATAATCTAGCTCATATCGCCATGTGATTTAACAACAATAGTTCACATCACTATGTGATTAACACCCATAGTTCACATCGCTATGTGACCAAAACTCAAAGGGTTTACTAGAGTCAGTAATCTAGTTCACATCGTTTATGTGATTTAACACCCAAAGAGTACTAAGGTGTGATCATGTTTTGCTTGTGAGAGAATTTTAGTCAATGGGTCTGCCAAATTCAGAACCATATGTATTTTGCAAATTTCTATGTCTACAATGCTCTGTACGGAGCTACTTTAGCTAATTGCTCCCACTTTCAATATGTATCCAGATTAAGACTTAGAGCCATCTGGATCAGTGCCAAAACTTGTATCGACGTAACCCTTTACGACGAACCTTTTGACATCTCCATAATCGAGAAACATATCCTTATTCCACTAAGGATAATTTTGACTGTTGTTCAGTGATCTACTCCTAGATCACTATTGTACTCCCTTTCCCAAAATCAGTGTAGGGTATACAATAGATCTGGTACACAGCATGGCATACTTTATAGAACCTATGGCTGAGGCATAGGGAATGACTTTCATTCTCTTTCTATCTTCTGGCGTGGTCGGGCTTTGAGTCTCACTCAATTTCACACCTTGTAACACAGGCAAGAACTCTTTCTTTGACTGTTCCATTTTGAACTACTTCAAAATCTTTGTCAAGGTATGTACTCATTGAAAAAACTTATCAAGCGTCTTGATCTATCTCTATAGATCTTGATGCTCAATATGTGAGCAGCTTCACTGAGGTCTTTCTTTGAAAAACTCCTTTCAAACACTCCTTTATGCTTTGCAGAATAATTCTACATTATTTCCGATCAACAATATGTCATTCACATATATTTATCATAAATGTTGTAGTGCTCCCACTCACTTTCTTGTAAATACAGGCTTCACCGCAAGTCTGTATTAAAACTATATGCTTTGATCAATTTATCAAAGCATATATTCCAATCTGAGATGCTTGCACCAGTCCATAGATGGATCGCTGGAGCTTGCATATTTTGTTAGCACCTTTAGGATTGACAAAACCTTCTGGTTGTGTCATATACAACTTTTGTTTAATAAATCCATTAAGGAATGCAGTTTTGTTTATCCATTTGCCAGATTTCATAAAATGCGGCATTTTTCTAACATGATTCGGACAGACTTAAGCATCGCTACAAGTGAGAAAATCTCATTGTAGTCAACACCTTGAACTTGTCGAAAACCTTTTTGCGACAATTCGAGCTTTGTAGATAGTAACACTACTATCAGCGTCCGTCGTCCTCTTGAAGATCCATTTATTCTCAATGGCTTGCCAATCATCGGGCAAGTCAACCAAAGTCCACACTTTGTTCTCATACATGGATCCCATCTCAGATTTCATGGCCTCAAGCCATTTCGCGGAATCCGGGCTCATCATCGCTTCCTCATAGTTCGTAGGTTCGCCATGGTCAAGTAACATGACCTCTAGAAAATGATTATCGTACCACTCTGGTGCGGATCTTACCTTGGTTGACCTACGAGGTTTGGTAGTAACTTGATCTGAAGTTACATGATCATCATCATTAAGCAACAAAGATCTTGCCTTCGGATCTGTGATAGAAGGTGTACCCAATAGTCTCTTTTGGGTATTCTATGAAGACGCACTTCTCCGATTTGGGTTTGAGCTTATCATGCTGAAACTTTTTCACATAAGCATTGTAACCCTAAACTTTAAGAAACGAGAGCTTAGGTTTCTTGCTAAACCATAGTTCATACTGTGTCGTCTCAACGGATTTTGACGGTGCCCTATTTAACGTGAATGCAGCTGTCCTTAATGCATAACCCCAAAATGATAGTGGTACGGTAAGAGACATCATATATTGCACTATATTCAATAATGTACGGTTATGACATTCGGACACACCATTATGCTATGGTGTTCTGGTGGCATGAGTTTGTGTAACTATTCCACACTATTTTAATTGAAGACCAAACTCGTAACTCAAATATTCGCCTCTGCGATCGGATCGTAGAAACTTAATTTTCTTGTTAGAAGATTCTTCACTTCACTCTGAAATTATTTGAACGTTTAAAATGTTTCAGACTTGTGTTTCATTAAGTAGATATACCTATATCTGCTCAAATCATCTGTGAAGGTCAGAAAATAACGATACTTGACGTGAGCTTCAACACTCATTAGACTGCATACATCAGTATGTATTATTTCCAATAAGTCAGTTGCTTGCTCCATTGTTCCGGAGAACGGAGTCTTAGTCATCTTGCCCATGAGGCATGGTTTGCAAGCATCAACTGATTCATAATCAAGTGATTCCAAAAGCCCATCAGCATGGATTTTCTTCATGCGCTTTACACCAATATGACCTAAATGGCAGTGCCACAAATAAGTTGCACTATCATTATTAACTTTGCATCTTTTGGCTTCAATATTATGAATATGTGTATCACTACGATCAAGATCCAACAAACCATTGGGTGTATGACCATAGAAGGTTTTATTCATGTAAATAGAACAACAATTATTCTCTAACTTAAATGAATAACTATATTGCAATAAACATGATCAAATCATATTCATGCTCAACGCAAACACCAAATATCACTTATTTAGTTTCAACACTAATCCCGAAAGTATAGGGAGTGTGCGATGATGATCATATCAATCTTGGAACCATTTCCAACACACATCGTCACTTCACCTTTAACTAGTCTCTATTCATTCTGCAACTCCCGTTTTGAGTTACTACTCTTAGAAACTGAACCAGTATCAAATATCGAGGGGTTGCTATGAACAGTAGTAAAATACACATCAATAATCTGTATATCAAATATAACTTTGTTCACTTTGCCATCCTTCTTATCCGCCAAATATTTGGGGCAGTTCCGCTTCTAGTGACCAGTCCCTTTGTAGTAGAAGCACTTAGTCTCAGGCTTAGGTCCAGACTTGGGTTTGTTTACTTGAGCAGCAACTTGCTTGTCGTTCTTCTTGAAGTTCCCCTTCTTCCCTTTACCCTTTTTTTCTTGAAACTAGTGGTCTTGTCAACCATCAACACTTGATGCTTTTCTTGATTTCTACCTTTCGTAGATTTAAGCATCACTAAGAGCTTTGGGAATTGTTTCCGTTATGCCTTGTATATCTATAGTTTATCACGAAGTTCTAGTAACTTGGTGATGGTGACTAGAGAATTCTGTGAATCACTATCTGTAGGATCGAAAGTATGTCTAGAGGGGGGGTGATTAGACTACTTGACAATATAAAAGTTTAGCCTTTAGATAAAGACAAGTTTTTGGCAAGTTCACAATGATGATCAAGTCAAGTATCACCCTACACATGCAATTCTAGAGTATTGGCAGCGGAAAGTAAATTGCACATGTAGTAAAGAGAGGTGGAAGCGAGCAAGCGCAATTTGGAACACGGAGATTTTTCTCGTGGTTCCGATAGGTGATGCTATCGTCAATCCACGTTGATGGAGACTTCAACCCACGGAGGGCAGCTGCGAGAGTCCACGGAGGCTCCACCCACGAAGGGTCCACGAAGAAGCAACCTTGTCTATGCCATCATGGCATCCCACGGAGGCTAGCCTTACTGGGGTAGATCTTCACGAGTAGGCGATCTCCTTGCCCTTACAAACTTCTTGGTTCAACTCCACATCTCGTGGAGGCTCCCAGCGACACCTAACCAATCTAGGAGGCACCACCCTCCACAAGGTAATAGATGGTGTTGGTGATGATGAACTCCTTGCTCTTGTGCTTCAAATGATAATCTCCCTACACTCAACTCTCCTCACTGATTTGGCTGTGGTGGAAGAAAGGATTGAGTGGAAAGCAACTAGGAAGGCTAGAGATCAAGCTTCATATGGTGGGAGTGGAGCTACTTGATCTCAACACAAGGGTAGGTAGTTTTCTTCTCGAAATGTAGGGTAGGAGTGGTAGTTCTTTACGATGGCTCTCTCCACGAATGAAGAGGGGTGGAGGGTATTTATAGCCTCCACACAAAATCCAACCGTTACACACATTTGACCAATCTCGGTCGGACCGAAGTTGACAACTCGGTGAGACCGAAAGTTCAAACATGTGAGCGTTGGGATTTTCGGTGGGACCAAAAATACAATCTCGGTGAGTCCGATTCTTCCAAAGACTAGGGTTTGCCAATCTCGGTGGGACCGACTTTATCATCTCGGTGACACCGATTTGATAACGAAGATTCTGAAGCTTGGCAACACTAGTTTCGGTGAGACCGAGTTCGAATCGGAAAATCGGAAATTTCTAGGGTTTGGCTATATGGTGAGGTGGTTCATCTCGGTGTGGTGAGTTTATGGAATCGGTGGGACCGAGATTACTTATGAGTGTATATTTGAAGTGAAGGGTGCTGATAGTTTAGGAGATGTATCACTAAGCACTTTGAGCAACGGATCATTATCATAACCTCATCCCTTTTAATAGTATTGGCTTTCCTATAGACTCAATGTGATCTTGGATCACTAAACCAAAAATGGAGTCTTGAGCTTTTGCCAATGCTTGCCTTAGCATTTTGAGGGTCCACTTCTTGATCATTGCCATACCCATATCATTGAACTTTACGAAATGATTCTCAAGAAACTATTAGTTCAATGATATATATGTTGTTATTAATTACCAAAACCACCCGGGGATTAGTTGCACTTTCACTATCTTATCTGGAAGATTAACTCCCACTTGATTCAATCGATTGTAGCACCCAGACAATTTGAGCACATGATCACTGCTTGAGATATTCTCCTCCATCTTTTAGCTATAGAACTTGTTGGAGACTTCATGTCTCTCAACTCGGGTATTTGCTTGAAATATTAACTTCAACTCCTGGAACATATTATATGGTCCATGACGTTCAAAACGTCTTTGAAGTCCCGATTCTAAGACGTTAAGCATGGTGCACTAAACTATCAAGTAGTCATCATATTGAGCTGGCCAAATGTCCATAACGTCTGCATCTGCTCTTGCAATATGTCTGTCACCTAGCGGTGCATCAAGGACATAATTCTTCTGCGCAGCAATGAGGATAAACCTCAGATCACGGATCCAATCTGCATCATTGCTACTAACATCTTTCATCTTAGTTTTCTCTAGGAACATATCAAAATAAAACAGGGGAGCTAAACGCGAATTATTGATCTACAACATAGATATGCTAATACTATCAGGTACTAAGTTAATGATAAATTTAAGTTCAATTAATCATATTACTTAAGAACTCCCACTTAGATAGACATCCCTCTAATCATCTAAGTGATCATGTGATCCAAATCAACTAAACCATAACCGATCATCATGTGAAATGGAGTAGTTTTCAACGGTGAACATCACTATGTTGATCATATCTACTATATGATTCACGCTCGACCTTTCGGTCTCAGTGTTAGAGGCCATATCTGCATATGCTAGGCTCATCAAGTTTAACTTTGAGTATTCTCGTGTGCAAAACTGTCTTGCACCATTTGTAGATGGACGTGAAGCTTATCACACCGATCATCACGTGGTGTGCAGGCACGACAAACTTTGGCAGCGGTGCATACTCGGGAGAACACTTTTATCTTGAAATTTAGTGAGAGATCATCTTATAATGCTACCGTCAATCAAAGCAAGATAAGATGCATAAAAGATAAACATCACATGCAATCAATATAAGTGATATGATACGGTCATCATTATCTTGTGCTGGTGATCTCCATCTCCGAAGCACCGTCATGATCACCATCGGTACCGGCGCGACACCTTGATCTCCATCATAGCATCGTTGTCGTCTCGCCAACTATTGCTTCTACGACTATCGCTACCGCTTAGTGATAAAGTAAAGCAATTACAGGGCGATTGCATTGCATACAATAAAGCGACAACCATATGGCTCCTGCCAGTTGCCGATAACTCGGTTACAAAACATGATCATCTCATTCAATAAAATATAGCATCATGCCTTGACCATATTGTTGGGGAACGTTGCAGAAAATAAAATTTCTACGCTTCACCAAGATCAATCTATGGAGTCATCTAGCAACGAGAGAGAGGAGTGCATCTACATACCCTTGTAGATCGCGAGCGGAAGCGTTCAAGAGAACGGGGTTGAGGAGTCGTACTCGTCGTGATCCAAATCACCGAAGATCCTAGTGCGAGCAGACGGCACATCCGCGTTCAACACACGTATGGTTGGGAAGGCGTCTCCTCCTTCTTGATCCAGCAAGGGGAGGGAGAGGTTGATGGAGATCGGCACCACGGCGTGGTGGTGGAAATGGCAACAATCTCGGCGAGGCCGTAAGCTCAGCGAGAGGAGAGGTGTTACGGAGGGAGAGGCGGCGGGAGCAGGGGTGAGCAGCCCTCCTCCCCCTCTTTATATAGGGACCACAGGAGGCGCCGGACCCTAGAATTCAATCTCAAGGGGGGCCAAGGGACTGCCCCCAAGCCAAGTGGGGCGCCCCCACCCCTAGGGTTTCCAACCCTAGGCGCAGGGGGAGGCCCAACGGGGGTGCACCAGACCACCAGGGGCTGCTTCCCCTCCCACTTCAGCCCATGTGGCCCTCCGGGATAGGTGGCCCCACCCGGTGGACCCCTGGGACCCTTCCGGTGGTCCCGGTACAATACTGGTGACCCCCGAAACTTTCCCGGTGGCCGAAACTGGACTTCCTATATATAAATCTTCACCTCCGGACCATTCCGGAACTCCTCGTGACGTCCGGGATCTCATACGGGACTCCGAACAACTTTCGGGTTACCGCATACTAATATCTCTACAACCCTAGCGTCACCGAACCTTAAGTGTGTAGACCCTACGGGTTGGAGACACTTGAGACATGACCAAGGCATTATGTCGGCCAATAACCAACAACAGGATCTGGATACCCATGTTGGCTCCCAGATGTTCCATGATGATCTCATCAAATGAACCACGATGTCGAGGATTCAAGTAATCCCATATACAATTCCCTTTGTCAATCGGTATGTTACTTGCCCGAGATTCGATCGTCGGTATGCCAATACCTCGTTCAATCTTGTTACCGGCAAGTCACTTTACTCGTACCGTAATGCATGATCCCATGACCAAACACTTGGTCACATTGAGCTCATTTTGATGATGCATTACGAGTGGGCCAGAGATACCTCTCCGTCATGCGGAGTGACAAATCGATCTCGATCCGTGTCAACCCAACAGATACTTTCGGGGATACCGTAGTATACCTTTATAGTCACCCGATTCGTTGTGACGTTTGGTACACCAAAGCACTCCTCGGCATCCGGGAGTTACGATCTCATGGTCTAAGGAAATGATACTTGACATTGGAAAAGCTCTAGCAAGCGAACTACGATCTTGTGCTATGCTTAGGATTTGGTCTTGTCCATCACATCATTCTCCTAATGATGTGATCCCGTGATCAATGACATCCAATGTCCATAGTCAGGAAACCATGACTATCTGTTGATCAACGAGCTAGTCAACTAGAGGCTCACTAGGGACATGTTATGGTCTATGTATTCACACATGTATTATGATTTCTGGATAACACGATTATAGCATGAATAATAGACAATTATCATGAACAAGGAAATATAATAATAATCATTTTATTATTGCCTCTAGGGCATATTTCCAACAGTCTCCTACTTGCACTAGAGTCAATAATCTAGTTACATTGTGATGAATCGAACACCAATAGAGTTCCGGTGTTGATCATGTTTTGCTCATGGAAGAGGTTTAGTCAGCGGATCTGCGACATTGGATCCGTATGCACTTTGCAAATATCTATGTCTCCATCTTGAACATTTTAACGAATGGAGTTGAGCGGCGCTTGATGTGCTGGTCTTCTTGTGAAACACGGCTCCTTGGCAAGGGCAATAGCTCCGGTGTTGTCACGGAAGAGAGTGATCGGCCCGACGCATTGGGTATGACTCCTAGGTCGGTGATGAACTCCTTCATCCAGATTGCTTCATCGCTGCCTTGAGGCTGCCATGTACTCCGCTTCACATGTAGATCCCGCCACGGCGCTTTGCTTGCAACTGCACCACTTCGCCCTCCATTCAAAATATACCGTGTCTGGTTTGTTACTTAGAGTCATCGGATCGTAGCCGAAGCTAGCGTCGGCGTAACCCTTTACGATGAGCTCTTTGTCACCTCCATAAACGAGAAACATATCCTTAGTCCTTTTCAGGTACTTTAGGATATTCTTGACCGCTGTCCAGTGTTCCATGTCGGGATTACTTTGGTACCTTCCTACCAAACTTACGGCAAGGTTTACATCAGGTCTGGTACACAGCATGGCATACATAATAGACCCTATAGCCGAGGCATAGGGGATGACACTCATCTTTTCTCTATCTTCTACCGTGGTCGGGCATTGAGCTAAGCTCAATTTCACACCTTGTAACACAGGCAAGAACCCCTTCTTGGACTGATCCATATTGAACTTCTTCAATATCTTATCAAGGTATGTGCTTTGTGAAAGACTATGAGGCGTCTCGATCTATCCCTATAGATCTTGATGCCTAATATGTAAGCAGCTTCTCCAAGGTCCTTCATTGAAAAACACTTATTCAAGTAGGCCTTAATGCTGTCCACAAGTTCTATATCATTTCCCATCAAAAGCATGTCATCTACATATAATATGAGAAATGCTATAGAGCTCCCACTCACTTTCTTATAAACGCAGGCTTCTCCATAAGTCTGCATAAACTAAATGCTTTGATCATCTCATCAAGCGAATGTTCCAACTCGAGATGCTTGCACCAGTCCATAAATGGATCGTTGGAGTTTGCATACCTTATTAGCATTCTCGGGATCGACAAAACCTTCCGGTTGCATCATATACAGTTCTTCCTTAAGATAGCCGTTAAGGAATGCCGTTTTGACGTCCATTTGCCATATCTCATAATCATAGTATGCGACAATTGCTAACATGATTCGTACGGACTTCAGCTTCACTACGGGAGAGAAAGTCTCATCGTAGTCAACCCCTTGAACTTGTCGATAACCGTTAGCAACAAGTCGAGCTTTATAGATGGTAACATTACCATCCGTGTCCGTCTTCTTCTTAAAGATCCATTTGTTCTCTATCGCTCTCCGATCATCGGGCAAGTCTGTCAAGATCCACACTTTGTTTTCATACATGGATCCTATCTCGGATTGCATGGCTTCAAGCCATTTGTTGGAATCTGGGCCCGCCATTGCTTCTTCATAGTTCGAAGGCTCACCGTTGTCTAACAACATGATTTCTAGGACAGGGTTGCCATACCACTCTGGTGTGGAACGTGTCCTCGTGGACCTACGAAGTTCAGTAGTAACTTGATCCGAAGTACCTTGGTCATCATCATTAATTTCCTCTCTAGTCGGTGCAGGCACCACAGGAACATCTTCTTGAGCTGCGCTACTTACCGGTTCAAGAGGTAGTACTTCATCAAGTTCCACTTTCCTCCCACTTACTTCTTTCGAGAGAAACTCTTTCTCCAGAAAGGACCCATTCTTGGCAACAAAGATCTTGCCTTTAGATCTGAGGTAGAAGGTATACCCAATGGTTTCCTTAGGGTATCCTATGAAGACGCATTTTTCCGACTTGGGTTCGAGCTTTTCAGGTTGAAGTTTCTGGACATAAGCATCGCATCCCCAAACTTTTAGAAACGACAGCTTAGGTTTCTTCCCAAACCATAATTCATATGGTGTCGTCTCAACGGATTTAGACGGTGCCCTATTTAAAGTGAATGTAGCTGTCTCTAGAGCGTATCCCCAAAATGATAGTGGTAAACCGGTGAGTGACATCATAGATCGCACCATATCCAATAGAGTGCGATTACGATGCTCGGACACACCGTTACGCTAAGGTGTTCCAGGCGGCGTGAGTTGTGAAACGATTCCACATTTCCTTAAGTGCGTACCAAATTCGTGATTTAAATATTCTCCTCCACGATATGATCGTAAGAACTTTCTTTTTTGGTCACGTTGATTCTCTACCTCATTCTGAAATTCCTTGAACTTTTCAAAGGTCTCAGACTTGTGTTTCATCAAGTAGACATACCCATATCTACTCAAGTCGTCAGTGAGAGTGAGAACATAACGATAGCCACCGCGAGCCTCAACGCTCATTGGACCGCACACATCGGTATGTATAATTTCCAATAAGTTGGTTGCTCGCTCCATTGTTCCGGAGAACGGAGTCTTGGTCATTTTACCCATGAGGCATGGTTCGCACGTGTCAAATGATTCGAAATCAAGAGACTCCAAAAGTCCATCTGTAGGGAGCTTCTTCATGCGTTTGACACCAATGTGACCAAGGCGGCAGTGCCAATGATATGTGGGACTATCATTATCAATCTTACATCTTTTGGTATTCACACTATGAATATGTGTAAGGTCACGTTCGAGATTCATTAAGAATAAACCATTGACCAGCGGGGCATGACCATAAAACATATCTCTCATATAAATAGAACAACCATTATTCTCAGATTTAAATGAGTAGCCATCTCGTATTAAACGAGATCCAGATACAATGTTCATGCTCAAAGCTGGCACTAAATAACAATTATTGAGGTTTAAAACTAATCCGTAGGTAAATGTAGAGGTAGCGTGCCGGCCTTCGATCGAGATCGACCTTGGAACCATTCCCGACGCATCATCACCTCGTCCTTTGCCGGTCTCTGCTTATTCGCAGCTCCTATTTTGAGTTACAAATATGAGCAACGCGCCGGTATCAAATACCGGGAGCTACTACAGTCTTGGTAAGGTACACATCTATTACATGTATATCACATATACCTTTACTGTTGCCGGCCTTCTTGTCCGCTAAGTATTTGGGGCAGTTCCGCTTCCAGTGTCCACTTCCCTTGCAATAAAAGCACTCAGTCTCAGCTTTGGGTCCATTCTTTGGCTTCTTCTTCCCGGCAACTGGCTTACCGGGCGCGGCAACTCCCTTGCCGTCCTTCTTGAAGTTCTTCTTACCCTTGCCTTTCTTGAAACTAGTGGTTTTATTGACCATCAACACTTGATGTTCCTTTTTGATTTCCACCTCCACTGATTTCAGCATTGAAAATACTTCAGGAATAGTTTTCACCATCCCCTGCATATTGTAGTTCATCACAAAGCTCTTGTAGCTAGGTGGGGCGGCCGAAGGATTCTGTCGATGACCGCCTGCTTGGGAGGTTAATGTCCAGTGGGACAAGCGGTTGTGCAACCCAGACATTTTGAGTATGTGCTCCTTGTGAACTATTTTCCTCCATCTTACAACTGTAGAACTTGTCGGAGACTTCATATCTCTCGACCGGGCATGAGCTTGGAAAACCATTTTCAGCTCTTGAACATATCATATGCTCCGTGTTGCTCAAAATGCTTTTGGAGCCCGGTTCTAAGCTGTAAAGCATGCCGCCTTTGAGCAGTGAGTAATCATTATGCACGTGACTGCCAAGCATTCATAACGTCTTGGTTCTCTGGGATGGGTGCTTCACCTAGCGGTGCTACTAGGACATATGCTTTCTTGGCAGCTATGAGGATGATCCTCAGGTTCCGGACCCAGTCCGTATAGTTGCTGCCATCATCTTTCAGCTTGGTTTTCTCTAGGAATGCGTTGAAGTTGAGGTTGACATGAGCGTGGGCCATTTGATCTACAAGACATTTTGCAAAGGTTTTTAGACTAAGTTCATGATAATTAAGTTCATCTAATCAAATTATTTAATGAACTCCCACTCAGATTAGACATCCCTATAGTCATCTAAGTGATGCATGATCCGACTCAACTAGACCGTGTCTGATCATCACGTGAGACGAACTAGTCATCATCGGTGAACATCTCCATGTTGATTGTATCTTCCATACGATTCATGTTCGACCTTTCGGTATCTTGTGTTCCGAGGCCATGTCTATACATGCTAGGCTCGTCAAGTCAACCTAAGTGTTTTGCATGTGTAAATCTGGCTTACACCCATTGAGGGAGTCCTGGACTAGGGGGTGTCCGGATAGCCGGACTATCATCGTCAGCCGGACTCCAAGACTATGACGATACAAGATTGAAGACTTCGTCCCGTGTCCGGATGGGACTTTCCTTGGCGTGGAAGGCAAGCTTGGCGACACGGATATGTAGATCTCCTACCATTGTAACCGACTCTGTTTAACCCTAGCCCTCTCCGGTGTCTATATAAACCGGAGGGTTTTAGTCCGTAGGACACACAACCATTACAACAATCATACCCTAGGCTAGCTTCTAGGGTTTAGCCTCCTTGATCTCGTGGTAGATCCACTCTTGTACTACCCATATCACCAATATCAATCAAGCAGGAGTAGGGTTTTACCTCCATCGAGAGGGCCGAACACAGGTAAAAACATCGTGTCCCTTGTCTCCTGTTACCATCCGCCTAGACGGACAGTTCGGGACCCCCTACCCGAGATCCGCCGGATTTGACACCGACATTGGTGCTTTCATTGAGAGTTCCTCTGTATCGTCACCGATAGGCTTGATGGCTTCTTCAATCAACAACAACGCAGTCCAGGGCAAGAATTTTCTCCCCGGACATATCTTCGTGTTCGGCGGCTTTGCACTGCGGGCCAACTCACTTGGCCATCTGGAGCAGATCGAAAGCTACGCCCCTGGCCATCAGGTCAGATTTGGAAGCCTAAACTTCACAGCTGACATCCGCGGAGATTTGATCTTTGAAGGATTCGAGCCACAGCCGAGCGTGCCACACTGTCACGATGGGCATGATTTACCGAGCATGCCGCACTGTCACGATGGGCATGATTTAGCTCTGCTGCCGGACAAAACCTTGGAGGCCGAACACGAATCCGCTGCGACCCATAGTTCAAAGCCGACTGCGCAGATCGAGGACAGGTGGCTGGACTCCACCTCGGGAGTTGCAACCTCTACGGCGATGGAGCCGAATACTGACCTTGTCCCTTATAAAGCTCGTGACTCCAAGGTGCCGGACTCCTTGCCGGACTCCGAACCTCCTGCGCCCCTACCAATCGAATCCGATTGGGCGCCGATCATGGAGTTCACCACCGCGGACATCTTTCAGCACTCACCCTTCGGTGACATCCTGAATTCGCTAAAGCATCTCTCGTTATCAGGAGAACCCTGGCCGGGCTGCGGTCAGGATGGTTGGGATGTGGACGACGAAGAAATTCAAAGCCCACCCACCACCCACTTTGTAGCCATTGTCGATGATCTAACCGACATGCTAGACTACGACTCGAAGACATCGGCGGTATGGGCGGCGATGCGGAGGCGATCAAGAACCAGCGCCTACGAGGCCTTTGGAAGACCACCTCGTCATCGACATATACATGGTGGACCTTTGTTGGGGAGCGTAGTAATTTCAAAAATTTCCTCGCACACGCAAGATCATGGTGATGCATAGCAGCGAGAGGGAGAGTGTTGTCTCGTACCCTCGTGAACCGAAGCGAAGCGTTGGCGCAACGTAGAGGAAGTAGTCATCGTCCTCCGGTCCAACCGATCCAATCACCGTTACTCGGCACCTCCGAGTTCTTAACACACGTACAGCTCGATGGCGCGCGATCTCCGATCCAGCGGAGGCATCGGAGGAGTTCCGTCGACCGACGGCGTGGTGGCGATCTTGATGTTCTCTGTCGCGAGGCTTCGCCTAAGCACCGCTACAATATGACCGAGGTGTAATATCGTGGAGGGGGCACCGCTGCGGCTGAGAGCGATCTCAATGATCAACTTGTGTGTCTATGGGGTGCCCCTACCCCGTATATAAAAAAGTGGAGGAGGGGGAGGGCCGACCCTCTCTATGGCGTGCCCTAGGGGAGTCCTACTCCCACCGGGAGTAGGATTCCCCCTTTCCTAGTCCAACTAGGAACCCTTCCATGTAGTAGGAGTAGGAGAGAAGGAAAGGGAAGAGAGAAGGAGAAGGAAGGAAGGCGCCCCCCTAGTCCAATTCGGACTAGCCAAAGGGGAGGGGTGCGGCCACCCTTTAGGCCCTCTCTCTCTTTTCCCGTATGGCCCAATGAGGCCCAATACGAATTCCCGTAACTCTCCGGTACTCCGAAAAATACCCGAATCACTCGGAACCTTTCCGAACTCCGAATATAGTCGTCCAATATATCGATCTTTACGTCTCGACCATTTCGAGACTCCTAGTCATGTCCCCGATCTCATCCGGGACTCCGAACTCCTTCGGTACATCAAAACTCATAAACTCATAATATAACTGTCATCGAAACCTTAAGCGTGCGGACCCTATGGTTCGAGAAAATTGTAGACATGACCGAGACATGTCTCCGGTCAATAACCAATAGCGGGACCTGGATGCCCATATTGGTTCCTACATATTCTCTGAAGATCTTTATCGGTCAAACCGCATAACAACATACTTTGTTCCTTTGTCATCGGTATGTTACTTGCCGAGATTTGATCGTCGGTATCAATACCTAGTTCAATCTCGTTACGGCAAGTCTCTTTACTCGATTCGTAATACATCATCTACTTAACTAACTCATTAGTTGCAATGCTTGCAAGGCTTAAGTGATGTGCATTACCGAGAGGGCCAGAGATACCTCTCCGACATTCGGAGTGACAAATCCTAATCTCGAAATCGCCAACCCAACAAGTACCTTCGGAGACACCTGTAGAGCACCTTTATAATCACCCGATTCGTTGTGGCGTTTGGTAGCACAAAGTGTTCCTCCGTAAACAGGAGTTGCATAATCTCATAGTCATAGGAACATGTATAAGTCATGAAGAAAGCAATAGCAACATACTAAACGATCGGGTGCTAAGCTAACTGAATGGGTCATGTCAATCACATCATTCTCCTAATGATGTGATCCCATTAATCAAATAACAACTCTTTGTCCATGGCTAGGAAACATAACCATCTTTGATTAACGAGCTAGTCAAGTAGAGGCATACTAGTGACACTCTGTTTGTCTATGTATTCACACATGTATTATGTTTCCGGTTAATACAATTCTAGCATGAATAATAAACATTTATCATGATATAAGGAAATAAATAATAACTTTATTATTGCCTCTAGGGCATATTTCCTTCAGTCTCCCACTTGCACTAGAGTCAATAATCTAGATCACATCACCATGTGATTAACATCGATAGTTCACATCATCATGTGATTAACACCCATAGTTCACATCGCCATGTGACCAACACCCAAAGGGTTTACTAGATTCAGTAATCTAGTTCACATCGCTATGTGATTAACACCCAAAGAGTACTAAGGTGTGATCATGGTTTGCTTGTGAGAGAATCTTAGTCAACGGGTCTTTCACATTCAGATCCGTTATGTATTTTGCAATTTTTTATGTCTACAATGCTCTTGCGGAGCTACTCTAGCTAATTGCTCCCACTTTCAATATGTATCTAGATCGAGACTTAGAGTCATCGGATCGGTGTCAAAACTTGCATCGGCGTAACCCTTCTGACGAACCTTTTGTCACTTCCATAATCGAAAACATATCCTTATTCCACTAAGGATAATTTTGACCGCTGTCGATGATCTACTCCTAGATCACTATTGTACTCCTTGCCAAACTCAGTCAGCAGGGTATACAATAGATCTGGTACACAGCATGGCATACTTTATAGAACCTATGCCAAGGCATAGGGAATGACTTTCATTCTCTTTCTATCTTCTGCCGTGGTCGGGTTTTGAGTCTTACTCAATTTCACACCTTGTAACACGAGCAAGAACTCTTTCTTTGACTGTTCCATTTTGAACTACTTCAAAATCTTGTCAAGGTATGTACTCATTGAAAAAACTTATCAAGCGTCTTGATCTATCTCTATAGATCTTGATGCTCAATATATAAGCAGCTTCACCGAGGTCTTTCTTTGAAAAACTCCTTTCAAACACTCCTTTATGCTTTGCGAATAATTCTACATTATTTCCGATCTACAATATGTCATTCACATATACTTATCGAAATGTTGTAGTGCTCCCACTCACTTTCTAGTAAATCGAGGCTTCATTTGCAAGTCTGTATAAATATATCTTTGATCAACTTATCAAAGCGTATATTCAACTCGAGATGCTTGCACCAGTCCATAGATGCACATTTTGTTAACACCTTTAGGATCGACAAAACCTCTTGGTTGCATCACATACAACTCTTCTTTAATAACTCCATTAAGGAATGCAGTTTTGTTTATCCATTTGCTAGATTTCATAAAATCGGCAATTGCTAACATGATTCGGACATACTTTTAAGCATCGTCTGGTGAGAAAATCTCATTGTATTCAACATCTTGAACTTCGTCAAAAACCTTTTTCGACAAGTCTAGCTTTGTAGATAGTAACACTACTATCAGCGTCTGTCTTCCTCTTGAAGATCCATTTATTTTCTGTGGCTTGCCGATCATCGGGCAACTCCACCATAGTCCACACTTTGTTCTCATACATGGATCTCATCTCAGATTTCATGGCCTCAAGCCATTTTGCGGAATTTGGGCTCATCATCGCTTCCTCATAGTTCGTAGGTTCATCATGGTCTAGTTACATGACTTCCAGAACAGGATTACCGTACCACTCTGGTGCGGATCTCACTCTGGTTTACCTACGAGATTTGGTAGTAACTTGATCTGAAGTTACATGATCATCATCATTAGCTTCCTCACTAATTGGTGTAGTAGTCACAGGAACAGATTTCTGTGATGAACTACTTTTCAATAAGGGAGAAGGTACAATTACCTCATCAAGTTCTACTTTCCTCCCACTCACTTCTTTCGAGAGAAAAACTCCTTCTCTAGAAAGGATCCATTTATTAGCAAAGAATGTTTTGCCTTTGGATCTATGATAGAAGGTGTACCCAACAATTTCCTTTGGGTATTCTATGAAGACGCACTTTTCCGATTTGGGTTTGAGCTTATCAGGATGAAACTTTTTCACATAAGCATCGCAGCCCCAAACTTTAAGAAACGACAACTTTGGTTTCTTGCTAAACCACAGTTCATATAGTGTCGTCTCAACGGATTTAGATGGTGCCCTATTTAACGTGAAAGCAGCTGTCTCTAATGCATGATCCCAAAACGATATTGGTAAATCGGTAAGAAACATCATAAATTGTACTATATCCAATAAAGTACGGTTATGACGTTCGGACACACCATTATGATGAGGTGTTCCAGGTGGCACAAATTTGTGAAACTATTTCACGTTGTTTTAACTGAAGACCAAACTCGTAACTCAAATATTTGTCTCCGCAATCAGATCGTAGAAACCTTATTTTCTTGTCACGATGATTTTCCACTCCACTCTGAAATTCTTTGAACTTTTCAAATGTTTCAGACTTATGTTTCATCAAGTAGATATACCCATATCTGCTCAAATCATCTGTGAAGGTCAGAAAATAATGATACCCGCCGCGAGCCTTAACACTCATCGGATCGCATACATCAGTATGTATTGTTCCCAATAAGTCAGTTGCTCGCTCCACTGTTCCGGAGAACGGAATCTTAGTCATCTTGCCCAAGAGGCATGATTCGCAAGCATCAAGTGATTCATAATCAAGTGATTCCAAAATCCCATCAGCATGGAGTTTCTTCTTGCGCTTTACACCAATATGACTTAAACAGCGATTACCACAAATAAGTTGCACTATCATTATTAACTTTGCATCTTTTGGTTTCAATATTATGAATATGTGTATCACTACGATCGAGATCCAACAAACCATTTTTGTTGGTGTGTATGACCATAGAAGGTTTTATTCATGTAAATAGAACAACAACTGTTCTCTAACTTAAATGAATAACCGTATTGCAATAAACATGATCAAATCATATTTATGCTCAACGTAGACACCAAATAACACTTATTTAGTTTCAACACTAATCCCGAAAGTAAAGGGAGAGTGCGATGATGATCATATCAATCTTGGAACTACTTCCAACACACATCGTCACTTCATCCTTAACTAGTCTCTGTTTATTCTGCAACTCCTGTTTCGAGTTACTACTCTTAGCAACTGAACCAGTATCAAATGCCGAGGGGTTGCTATTAACACTAGTAAAGTACACATCAATAACATGTATATCCAATATACCTTTGTTCACTTTGCCATCCTTCTTATCTACCAATTACTTGGGGTAGTTCCGCTTCTAGTGACCAGTCCCTTTGCAGTAGAAGTACTCAGTCTCAGGCTTAGGTCCAGACTTGGGCTTCTTCACTTGAGCAGCAACTTGCTTGCCGTTCTTCTTGAAGTTCCTCTTCTTCCCTTTGCCCTTTTCTTGAAACTAGTGATCTTGTCAACCATCAACACTTGATGTTTTTCTTTGATTTCTACCTTCATCGATCGCGAAGAGCTTGGGAATAGTTTCTGTTATCCCTTGCATATTATAGTTCATCACGAAGTTCTACTAACTTGGTGATGGTGACTAGAAAATTCATCAATCACTATCTTATCTGGAAGATTAACTCCCACTTGATTCAAGTGATTGTAGTACCAGACAATCGAGCACATGCTCACTAGTTGAGCGATTCTCCTCCATCTTTTAGCTATAGAACTTGTTGGAGACTTCATATCTCTCAACTCGGGTATTTGCTTGAAATATTAACTTCAACTCTGGAACATCTTATATGGTCCATGACGTTCAAAACGTCTTTGAAGTCGATTCTAAGCCATTAAGCATGGTGCACTAAACTATCATGTAGTCATCATATTGAGCTAGCCAAGCGTTCATAACGTTTGCATCCGCTCTGCAATAGGTCTGTCACCTAGCGGTGCATCAAGGACATAATTCTTACGTGCAGCAATGAGGATAAACCTCGGATCACGGATCCAATCCGCATCATTGCTACTAACATCTTTCAACATAATATTCTCTAGGAACATATCAAAAATAAACACGGGGAAGCAACAACGCGAGCTATTGATCTACAACATGATTTGCAAAATACTACGGGACTAAGTTCATGATAAATTTAAGTTCAATTAATCATATTACTTAAGAACTCCCACTTAGATAGACATCCTCTAATCCTCTAAGTGATCACGTGATCCAAATCAACTAAACCATAACCGATCATCACGTGAAATGGAGTAGCTTTCAATGGTGAACATCATTATGCTGATCATATCTACTATATGATTCACGCTCGACCTTCGATCTCCGTGTTCGAGGCCATATCTGCATATGCTAGGCTCGTCAAGTTTAACTTGAGTATTCGCGTGTGCAAAACTGTCTTGCACCCGTTGTAGATGGACGTAGAGCTTATCACACCCGATCATCACGTGGTGTGCAGGCACGACGAACTTTGGCAGCAGTGCATACTCGGGAGAACACTTCTTGATAATTTAGTGAGAGATCATCTTATAATGCTACCGTCGATCAAAGCAAGATAAGATGCATAAAAGATAAACATCACATGCAAATCAATATAAGTGATATGATATGGTCATCATCATCTTGTGCTTCGTGATCTCCATCTCTGCAGCACCATCATGATCACCATCGTCACCGGCGCGACACCTTGATCTCCATCGTAGCATCGTTGTCGTCTCGCCAATCTTATGCTTCTCGACTATCGCTACCGCTTAGTGATAAAGTAAAGCATTACGAAGCGATTGCATTGCATACAATAAGCGACAACCTTACGGCTCCTGCGGTTGCCGATAACTTGGTTACAAAACATGATCATCTCATACAATAAAATATAGCATCATGTCTTGACCATATCACATCACAACATGCCTGCAAAAACAAGTTAGGCGTCCTCTACTTTATTTGTTGCAAATTTTACGTGGCTGCTACGGGCTTAAGCAAGAATCAATCTCACCTCGCATCAAAACCACAGCGATAGTTTGTCAAATAGACTCCGTTTAACCTTCTCAAGGACCGGGCGTAGCCATACTCAGTTCAACTAAAGTTGGAGAAACCGACACCGCCAGCCATCTGTGCAAAAAGCACGGCGGTAGAACCATCTCGCGTAAGCGTCTGGCGTAATGTCGGTCCGGACCGCTTCATCCAACAATACCGCTGAACCAAAGTATGACATCTTTGGTAGGCGGTATAACTTGTATCGTCCACAACTCACTTGTGTTCTACTCGTGCATATAACATCAAACCATAAAACCTGGCTCGATGCCCTTGTTGGGGAACGTAGTAATTTCAAAAATTTCCTACGCACACGCAAGATCATGGTGATGCATAGCAACGAGAGGGGAGAGTGTTGTCTCGTACCCTCGTGAGACCGAAGCGGAGCGTTGGCGCAGCGTAGAGGAAGTAGTCGTCGTCCTCCCGTCCAACCGATCCAAGCACCGTTACTCGGCACCTCCGAGTTCTTGACACACGTACAGCTCGATGGCGCACCCCGATCTCCGATCCAGCAGAGGCGGGGAGGAGTTCCATCAACTGACGGCGTGGTGATGATCTTGATGTTCTCTGTCGCGAGGCTTCGCCTAAGCACCGCTACAATATGACCGAGGTGTAATATCGTGGAGGGGCACGCACACGGCTGAGGAACGATCTCAATGATCAACTTGTGTGTCTATGGGGTGCCCCTACCCCGTATATAAAGGAGTAGAGGAGGGAGGGCGGCCCTCTCTATGGCGCGCCTAGGGAGTCCTACTCCCACCGAGTAGGATTCCCCTTCCTAGTCCAACTAGGAACCCTTCCATGTAGTAGGAGTAGGAGAGAAGGAAAGGGAAGAGATAAGGAGAAGGAAGGAAGGCGCCCCCTCCTAGTCAATTCGGACTAGCCAAAGGGAAGGGTGCGGCCACCCTTTAGGCCCTCTCTCTCTTTTCTGTATGGCCCAATGAGGCCCAATACGAATTCCGTAACTCTCGGTACTCGAAAAATACCGAATCACTCGGAACCTTTCCGAACTCGAATATAGTCGTCCAATATATCGATCTTTACTTCTCGACCATTTCGAGACTCCTCGTCATGTCCCGATCTCATCCGGGACTCGAACTCCTTCGGTACATCAAAACTCATAAACTCATAATATAAGCATCATCGAAACCTTAAGCGTGCGGACCCTACGGTTCGAGAACAATGTAGACATGACCGAGACATGTCTCGGTCAATAACCAATAGCGGGACCTTGATGCCCATATTGGTTCCTACATATTCTCTGAAGATCTTTATCGGTCAAACCGCATAACAACATACTTTGTTCCCTTTGTCATCGGTATGTTACTTGCCCGAGATTTGATCGTCGGTATCCAATACCTAGTTCAATCTCGTTACCGGCAAGCCTCTTTACTCGTTCTGTAATACATCATCTCGCAACTAACTCATTAGTTGCAATGCTTGCAAGGCTTAAGTGATGTGCATTACCGAGAGGGCCCAGAGATACCTCTCCGACATTTGGAGTGACAAATCCTAATCTCGAAATACGCCAACCCAACAAGTACCTTCGGAGACACCTGTAGAGCACCTTTATAATCACCCGATTCGTTGTGACGTTTGGTAGCACACAAAGTGTTCCTCCGATGGCAGGAGTTGCATAATCTCATAGTCATAGGAACATGTATAAGTCATGAAGAAAGCAATAGCAACATACTAAACGATCGGGTGCTAAGCTAACTGGATGGGTCATGTCAATCACATCATTCTCCTAATGATTTGATCCCGTTAATCAAATAACAACTCTTTGTCCATGGCTAGGAAACATAACCATCTTTGATTAACGAGCTAGTCAAGTAGAGGCATACTAGTGACACTCTGTTTGTCTATGTATTCACACATGTATTATGTTTCCGGTTAATACAATTCTAGCATGAATAATAAACATTTATCATGAAATAAGGAAATAAATAATAACTTTATTATTGCCTCTAGGGCATATTTCCTTCACATCCCCATGTACACTACGACTACTCCCCAAACCCCAAGTGGACACACGACGAGATCTCGAGCATACACCATTGGACACAAGGTGAACCAGCTCCTAGATGCTTCCCCTTGCTGCAGCCGCACCTCCTTGGACGCGCCGGCGTAGATCGCGTGGCCGGCACCCGCCCCGCCGCGTAGGGGTCCAACGGGTAGTAGTAGCTGCCCTGGGCCTGCGCCGGGTTGTAGGGGATGCCGAGGGCCGACTCCTCGCCGGCGGCCTTGGTTGCCACCATGGTCGCTGCCGGTGGGCGGAGATCTGGGTCGGGCGGTGTGCGGTCGCCGGTCGTGGTTGGGGTTCTGTTTCTGTGCCGTATGATGACAGACAGGTGCGTCGAGGCTTGATGAGGGCGTTGGAGCTTGGAACGGACGTCCGGGATGATTTATATCCCGGTGTTGTGAAAGACCTTTCTTCTCCGTGTTGAAAAAGTATACGCGATCGGTTCGTCCACCTTCCATGAAGGAGCCTCCCACCTTCCCTCCCCGCCTCAACAATGTAAGTTTTTCAAACTAGATTTCAACAAGGATTTCAAATAGGATTTGAACAACCATTTAAACTACGTTCTGTACTAAAATTTGAACTGCAGGCTCTTCCTCCGTTTGGAAGTGATCTCGCATGCGGGGGGAGGCTTGGCTGCTATGACTTTCGCGGCCACGCTGTCAGTGAAAGCCTATGTGATGCGGGATAATGGCAGATTTTTTAAGGCAGAGTGTGGCGTCCACTTCTATCCAGGCGGTCATCGACATGGGTCAACTAGTGGAGGGCGGCGGGAAGGCGCGCGCAGCCAATGGCTGATTCAGCCTTACGACGATTGTCCTTCTCGACCCACTGAGAGTAGTCCCACTCCTTTTCCACATAACTCTCTCGGTGCGGCCCTCTTTCATCTCACCAGCGAAAGGTCTGCGACAAGGGCATAGCTCTGACATGGTTGATAAGGGTGAGTGTGACGACAATGGGAAAGGGGGGATTGGGATGGGTTCAAAATCGACGAAATGGCGATGTGGGTGAGTGTGGCAGACTAGCAGTGGCGGGGTTGAGGGGAGACAGGGGCTGGGCGCATGTAGGGGGATACGAGTGTGTGACGCGATGACTGCTATTAATTGGCACTCTCCCTGGTGGAAAACTGTAGGTGCGGAGGCGGCAATCGTACGACAATGGCATTGACCGGGCAACACGTAGGGAGCAGGCAAGAAAAAAACTTCCATTCCTGCGCTAAAGATTGCAGATGAAAACCGCTACTCCCTCCGTTTCAAAATAGATGACCCAACTTTATACTAACTTCAGTACAAAGTTGAGTCATCTATTTGGAACGGAGGGAGTACATATTAATGCCACAACATCTAAATATGAAGGCACATGGGCTTGATTTGGAGTGTCTTCTATACATTATATAGGTCGAGGGGTGTATGACGATTCTCCGATAGCGACCTTTTAGACCAGGATTTCCATATGAACGGTCATTATGGCGACGAAGTCAATATGACACATAAATTGCCTACGTGCCACAAATGCTATTTGTCGCCCGCTGCGAGCACTATCAAGCCATTGCCTACGTGCGCTCGCTGGTGGGCCGGCCCAGCATGCGCCGTGAGCGTTCCCCTCGAGCAATTTTAGGAAGCATTAGGAAACTTGTGAGCGGTTTTCTTATTTTTTTTGGGGATATATTGCGGTTTATATTTTAATTATTTTCTTTTCGAATTCACACTTTTTTTCCAATTCATGAAATGTTTTTGGAACTAGCAAATATTTATGAATTTGTGAACTTTTAAAAAAATTATGTTTTTTCAAAATCATACACTTTTTTCAAAACCTCAATTTTTAATGACTTTACAAACAATTTAAATCCGTGATTTTTTGTTTTAATTTGGTGGACAGTTTTTGAAATACACTGACCCTTTTTAAGTTTTCGCGACCATTTTTCTGAATCCACGGCCATTTTTGAATCTGCTTTCATTTTTCTGAATTCATGAGTATTTTCTGAATTCACAAATATTTTCATTTTCAAATTGACTAATGTTTTTTATTTGTGTGAACATATTTTTTTATAAATTAATTTTGAAAATTTGAAAACTAAACTCACAAAAAAATATGAACTGGAAAAGAACACAAAAATAGACATGTGTGGTTGCTGGGCCAGGCCCATGTTGCCCGCGCCATGAGAGCGTTAGCAGCACCGCCGGAAATCCTCCCAATTCCTATTCAGCGCCTTCTGCGCCAGTTAGCGTATTTCGTTAGATTTTTCTGGACCCATCTAAGGGTTGCAGCGGGAGAGATCTGTTCCCATTTGTTTTAGGTTTTTCCCGACCTGTTTTATCTTTGTTTTCCCTTTTTCCTTTTTTTGTTCTTTTTATTTTTTTTCCCTTTTGAAAATGTGTGTAATTGTTACAATTTGAAACTTCCCCTTCAAATTCGTGATTTTTTTGGAAATCCACAAACTTTTTAATTCTGTATTTTTTTTTCAAATTCGTGAACTTTACATTTCTCAAAATCAATGAAATTTTTTAAAATCTACAAACGTTTTTCAAAATCTGATGAACTTATTTAAAATTCATGATTTTTTTCAATATTAATTATCTTTTTTCAAATTCATGTTGTTTAATTTCAAAATCGATGAACTTTTCTCAAATCCATGAACTTTTTTTCAAACTTATTTCAAATATGTGATTTTTTTTCATAATCCGTGAACTATTTCTGTTTTTGCTTATAGGTTTTTTACAATGCTTGTGCTAGCAAGACTACCTGAAAATTTCTTGTTTGCTAGTCTTTGTATTTTGGTTGTGGAATCTTGTATATTGGCTGGAGCTGTACTAACGGACATATCAAGTTGTAATAGAAAAACATATTTTTTGGATGTTATGGTGACACACGTCATTTCGTTGAGATAGCATTTTTTCCCCCAAGTTGCCATGTTTGGGGTGCAGTGTTCATGAACCTTAGTACTTGCTCAGTAGAATCTGGGCAACACGTTTGTCGCCAACTGTTGCTGCTCATGAGTACGATAAACCTGGTGAAGAAAAAAGATACTATGTGTCAGTTATGGCCATATATAAGCAGTTCATGGCATTTTTTTTGTTTTTGATTTTGCCTAGCACAGAAGGTGTATGCTGTTGTGGAGCAGCAAACAGAAGTAATGAGCCTGCAATTGTTGAAATCCCAGGACAGTGCTTTGGTGATGTGTCACTTGATACAAAATCCTGAAAGAGATGTTGGGGCCTCATTACTGCCTGAGGTACAATGCAGTCGTGCCGGGCACGAAAATTAAGCATCACTGCTACTCTTTCGAAACCAAGTCTTATTCGCCTCAGATGATAAGAGAGTGTTTACCCATTTGTTTATGGGTTCAAAATTGATTTTGTGACAGTGTTTACCCATTTGTTTATGGGTTCAAAATTGATTTTGTGAAAAGCCAGGCCAATCTGATTTCTATGAAATTACTGTTCCTAACACGGTGTTCGACAGATTTCGCAAGGATTCAGGTACTCAAACATGGTCTGTGTCCTGACAAACTACACCATGAACAATTTGTTTTGGTCTCCCAAGCCTGCGTATGAAGAGCGCTTACGCCTCACCGTGTTAGCATGGCATGGCTTCGTTCTGTAAAATGACAGCCGTTGTAATGTACACCTCCCTCTGTAACTTAATATATAAGATGTTTTTTGACACAATGATAGTGCAAAAAAATGTCTTATATTAAGTTATGGAGGGAGTGCAAAAAAATGACAGCCAGGATTAAGGATTCTAAAAACGCCCAAAACAGCAGAACGACAAACATGATAGGATAGACAAGCCACTGCATTCTGCATTTCTAAAAGGAATGAAGGACCATCAGCTCATTGCAAAACTAATGTATTTTTCAGTACGTGAAATGCATGATCCAAAAAAATTGCAGGACCATCAACTCATTGCAAGTACCCTACAGTGAAATGCTTTGTCTTCGAAGCCGTGGCAATCACATCACACGATGAATGTCAGAAGGGCTACTACATTCCAGCATCACTACAAAACTGTTCAGCCATTGGTGGCAACACTTTCAGTAGTTCTAGAGCTGCTGAGTTTTCTGAATCTGTATCTATCCATCTATAGGCAAAAGTTGGCGCCATCATATCCGAGGCAGCGAAACTTGTGAACAGGTGAACTGTCGGGACTCCCGCTCTGATCTTCCTCTGCTATGCATCGACATCCGGGTAACGCAGCGCATCGTAGCCTGAATTAGCAGAAATTATGTGCGAGTTAGGCGGCAGACCAATAATCAATAACAAGATCAAGAAGAAAAAACCTGAAACAACATAATGTGCAAGGAACTAAAGATTTTATACACTATTGTAAGAAACTACCTAAATTTCATTCACAGGTTAGAAAATTAATAACTTCTCTGCATAGGTGAAATGAGATGACTGACTTGATTTGGCTTTTTAGCTTCTATAATTTCTACTGGCATCAAATGTTACAAAATGGAAAAAATAAATTATATATGAATCAAGGACATAAATGTGCAAGTAGCTTGATAAATCCACATGGCACCTACTATTTCCATCCAAGTACTTTTACTTTTCTACAAGACTACAACAGTTTCAGACAACTCCCAAGTCCGAACGAAACATATCATAATATCCTTTTTCCAAGCACGACTAGATTAGAGCTCCACTAAAGTAAGACTCCAAATATCATGTTAATTCAGAAATATAGTATGTACACCAACATCTGTTCACTAAAGTAAGTGAAATGAGATGACTGAAATTGATTTGGCCTTTTAGCTTCTATAATTTCTACTAGCGGCAAACATATGGAATGGACGAACTGAATTATCTGAATCAAGAACAGAAATGTCCAACTAGCTTTGATATATAAATCCACATGGCACATACAATTTCCATCCAACTACTTTTACTTTTCTACAGGATTACACCAGTTTCATACAAGTCCTAGGTTCTAACAGAATGTATCACAATATTACAGGTCATGTACAAAACCTGAATACAAATCATGTGCAGAAACAAGATTTAAGTTTCCACTGTTGGAACCTGAATTTTGTTCACAGGTTATTCAGCCCAAGTAAAATGGGCTAAATCAAACTGATATCACCTGTTAAGGGTGAATCATCTGATTTGGGGTTTCAGTTTCAGATAATCTTTTATCATGATTACAATAGTTGCAGACACCTCACACTAACAGTTGGAATGTACCACCTGAATTTCATTCACAGTTTAGAAAATTAGGATATTCTTTTCAAAGGTGAAATGAGATGACTGAACTTGATTTGGCTTTTTAGCTTCCATAATTTCTACTAGCAGCAGATGTTATGAAATGGACTTACTGAATTATCTGAATCAAGGAAAGAAATCTGCAACTAGCTTCAGATCATCCAACTACTTTTACTTTTCTATAAGACTACAACAGTTTTAGACAACTCCAAAGTCCTAAATTTGTTCACAGGTTATTCAACACAAGTAAAATGGTCACCACCTTCTCTGTTACTTATCTACTCCTCACACTAACAGTTTCAGATTTCAACAGATTCAGACAACAGTTTTTCAGACTTAGAACAATTTCAGTAAACTGTTCTTCAGACCACAACAGTTTCAGTATAGCAAAGTCTGAACGTCGTGGAGAACAAATGCTGTCACTAACCAAGGGTCCCGGTCAGGAAGACGACGATCTCGAGGGTCCCGCCATAGCCACCGTCGGGCAGGTCGACGACGAGCGGGGTGAGCCTCCCGTAGCGGCCCGCTCGGACGCACATGGCGATGTTCGGGCCGTCCACGACGACGAGGTCCGCCAGGTTGCCTCTCAGGCTGAGCGCGGACCTCCCCCTGAACCAGAACTGGCGCCAGGTGTTGACCTCCTCGGGGTAGTACCCGTCCTCGAGCGCCCGCACGAACCGGATGCGCCGTCCGGGAGAAGTGAATATGGTGGAGAATCTTGGGTGAGCCTGCAGTTGAATCGCAGAGAATCTTGGTTATGCTCTGGAGATCAACAACTGCTCGAAAATTCGGCAAGAACAGAACTGCAATTCGCTCAATCGATAGGAGCAATTCAAGAAGCGGGTCATGGTGAACTCACCGGGCCATGATTGGCAGGCATGCCCGCCTCTCCCAGGATGGGCTCGACGCCTCGGATCTGCCGTTCCGCTCCCCGGGAGAATCTTGGGCGAGTCTGCAGTTGAACCATTAGCCATGGTTATGTTCGGGAGATCAAGAACAAATTTGGCAAGAAGAGAACTGCAACTGAAAGAATCGGGTCATGGCGAGCTCACCGGAAGCGGGCCAGGAATGGCAGGCATGCCCGCCTCTCTCAAGGGGATGGGCTCGACGATCCAGTACATCATGGAGCTGGCGTTGTCGTCGAGGGTGACGCCTGTGGAGTTCCAGGGGAGGTACTTGCCGTTGGCGCGGAGGTAGTGGCCTTCGCCATGGCGGAGCAGGACGACGTCGTCCGCGAAGCCCGACTCGACGGCACGCCACTTGATGGCCTCCACCTCCGGCTGATCGTAGTCGCGCAGCTCCGTGCAGAGGCCGTTGTGGCCTGGCCGCGCCGGCCTGTCCGTGACGGCGAGGTAGCGGCCGTTGGCGGCGCTGTGGAGGAGCAGGTACGGGCCGTCTCCGTCGTCGGAGCTATCGCCGTCGCCGTCTCCGTCTCCGGAGTCGGAGACGGAGAGGACGCCGGAGCCGGCGCGGGAGACGAAGCCGGAGCTGTCGCCGGAGCCATCTCCGCCTACGCCGTTGTAGATGTGCACCGCCCACGCCGCGTTCATGGAGGCGCGGGGCTGGCTGAGGGTGACGCTCTCCCCGTCGTCGGCGGCGTGGAGGTAGGTGCGCTGCACGCGGCTCCGCAGCCGCACGTGATGCCCGTCCTGGAAGCGGTCCATCGGTCGCCGGCGCGGATGCGGTGGGCTGCTGCGCGGTGGGGAGAGGAGGGGTTGTTGGGACTCCGGCGAGGAAAGCTGTTGGTTGAGGCGGTTGCGTTGGGCGCCAAAGGCGATGTATTTGAAGGCGCGGCAGGTGTGGGCTTGCGGGCCGTAGGGCCGTACACTCAGCCCAGCCCACAGTACCGAACACTCTGCCTTCCCCCGATGTTCTGCCGGCCACAGTGAGACGCCTTTTTTCTTGACAATTGGACACCTCTTCATTCATTGTTGATCAAAGTTACATCAGCTAGCAAGAGGGAGATTAACTCACTTGGAGCCTGAATATTCGAACCACTCATTACAGGGAGAAAAATTAGCAGTTCTAGCCAGTTCATGAGCTACTAAATTAGCTTCTCTAAAGCGCTGCTCGAAAGCGAATTGCACAAAATTACACGCAACAATCATCAAATATAGCAGCAGCTGCATCTGCCCTTCATAGTTGTGATGACCTCCACATTATCATAGTTGACAGTCATTCTATTACAACCAGCTGTTGTTGCGAGCAGGAGACCAAACTTTAGGGCAATAGCTTCAGCTGTGAGGGCGTCCGAACAATATTTGATTGTTTTATTTCCTGCAGCTATCATGTTTCCTTTGTAACCCCTAAGAATAGCGCCCATTGATCCATTGAGAAGTTCCTCGTCAAAGGAAGCATCCACGTTTAGTTTAACCTGGCCATGGGGTGGTCGGATCCATCCACCCTTTCTGATTAGCCTTAGGGGAAGTCGTTGCAGTGTAGTTTTCTGTTAGCACATACATTGATCAAGCAACAAGTTTAGATGCTTGTTTCCCGTCCCCACGCATCTTCTTTCTTCTCCCATGCCAGATATACCATGCACAGTATGGTTTTAGGAAGCTTTTCTAGCCAAATATCCCAATCTCATGTGGTCAGATGCACAAGCTCTTCTAACAATTTCTTCCAGAACAAGATTCTTCCACACGACCTTAGCTTTAGAGCACAGAAACAATAGATGTTTGGTGTCCTCCGGTCCTTGCTCACAAACCGGGCATTACCCGGAACTTTTAAGTGCCTATTAGCCAAAGTAAGATCCAACAACTTAAGGTACCATAGAGAGTACACCACAAGAAAAAAAATTAACCTTCACTGGGCAAACCATCCTCCACATTCATTCCCAAGTCGGATTAGAAGAGATAGATCCAGTTCCATCAATACGCCCGAGCTTGCGCCCATGTTGATAATCCCAGATTGCATGATATGCCGACCGAATGGAAAAACATCCATTTTTAGGTTCCAAGCAAGGAAATCTTCCACCCCATTTGCTGGAAATGGAATAGCGAGGTTTCTAGCCACATCAACATGCCAAAAGGTTTGCTCCACCAAACTCTCATCCCATTGGCCCGAGGTGGGGGTCAACAAGGTCACAAACCTTCGAGAGAAGCTGCCCCTCCCCGCCTGGTTAATTATGACCATTCTTGTTGGTGAATTGGGGATCCAAGTACCATGCCATATATTTTCTTCCTCCATCTTCAACTCTCTAGATGTGACCATGTTTTAATGTATTCACCCCTTGTGTAATACTTTGCAACATATATGACGACCATTTTTTAACACTACATTCAACATATAACGACTAGGGTAGTACATAACCCTCAAAATACACATATGCAATGAGTCAGGGGTTGTCAGTTAATCTCCAAGCCTGTTTAGCCAGCAAAGCTAAATTAAATAGTAAATATCCTGAAACCCCATACCTCCATGCCTCTTAGGCACACATATCTTCCACCAAACGAACCAGTGGATTCTCCATTGAGTTTCACCATCTCCCCACCAATAGTGATAAATCACATTTGTTATTCATCTGCATGTGCTTACAAATTTTGAAGACCGACATTGCATATAATGGTATAGCTTGAGCAAGCACTTTCAATAGTGCTTCCTTTCCCCCAATCGAGAGTTGCCTTTCCTTCCAACCATTAACTGTTTTACAAACTCTATAATTAAAATATGGGAAGCAATCAATTTCGTCCAAACCCATATTAGCTGGCAGACCCAAATATTTATCTGATAAAGCTTTGGTCATGAAATTCAAAATATTGTAAACTTGCTCTCTATCCTCCACCTATGTATTTGGGCTTGAAAAAATGTAACATCCCAAAATTCTAAATTTTGGAATGTTATAGTTTTTATTGTTTGTTTGATTGTTGTGTGATTGATTGAGTGAAATTCAAAACTTTTTGAAAGTTAAATGAGAGGGAATAAAAGGACTTTCCCAAACTTTCATTTTCTTTTCTGATCTTCATGAATTCAAATTCTTTTCAAACACAAAACCCTGGAGAGAAGATGACATGACTTCTTCCATTTATTTAAATGACAAGGGGTGTTGAAAATGTTTGAATTTTATTTGGAAAATATTTCCAACCCAGGAACTTTATGCAACTCAATGATTTTCACGAGCGAAGATAAAATGACTTCTTCAAAACATACGAAATATGAGTTGGGAGTTTCAAACAATTAAATTCAAAGTTCTTTTGAATTTATTTTTCAATTTGGAGTTACTAGTAAACGTGCACGTGCAACGCACGTTTAGACTAATATTACAACCTTGAGAATTCACATGCATAGAAAGATATTTCAATAGCATTAAAAATTATTGTATCATCATCAACACAATTATTTAGAAGAAAACATCATTATCATTATTTCATTAAATTCTAGTTCTAGATTTATTCTCCAACATACCAGATATTCTTTTCTTTTTTACCGTAAGCATACCCGATATTCTTGCACCCCACGACAATAAGAGTTTTTCATTATCACCAAAAGATCCATGACTGCAAGAACAGACAATAGAGAGGTTTTATTGTCAATAACATAAATACTCCAGGAGATCATTTCAGGATAAAGAAATCACAAACTCAGAGCTGAAAATATCATCCTTTGCCCCAATCCTTTCACATCTTTGGTGTGTGAGGGAAGTACTTGTTAATCTACTCCATATTGGCACAAAGTTTGTAGATATTCCCATATTTTCTCACGCATTGTATCAGCTACCAAAAAATAGTACTCCGTTCATTTCATAATGTAGTGCATATAGATTTTCTAAAAAGTCAAACTTTACAAATTTTGACCAAGCTTATGGAGAGAACTATTTATATTTACAATATAAAAGTATGTCTTATGATGTATCTGAGGATATGTGTATAGTATTCTAGATGTATATATTCTTTTATATAAATTTGGTCAAAGTTTACAAAATTTGACTTTAGAAAAAAATTATGTGTGCTACATTGTGGAACGGAGGGAGTATGAAATAGCAAAACATCCATCAACATTAAATTAGTCATATATGACAAAAATTATCAATCAAACAATATCCACTTTAAAGGCAGCCAAAGCATCCCAATTTAGTAAAAAAAAAAGTCTTATGTTAGATGATATTAGGATGTAGAAATTGCATGTGCGTTGGTACGGGTGTAAAAATGATTTGGTGCTTCCACATAAAATGTGCAAGCATGTACCTTCAGATTCATCCATGATTTCAGTTTTTAACATAGTAGACTTTGTTACCTTAAATCACTTTTTGTCCACCACATGCTATTTGTCTCCATAACCCAAACATGCTAACACCATCAATAAAGCATCAAGCACACCCATAAAATAAATCACACCTCTATGAAAGAACATAAAATACAGCTAACTCACAAGCAATCATGTGTACTTGTTTAATCTGTGACGATCGTCAAGACCATACTGATTTTTCGAGTATAAGTTAACCGTGCTTAATGGTGAAGAAACTTGCAGCAAAGTGTTTCCTATTAAATGACCTGTCCGAATCCAATGTTGGTTGGTCCGCTCGACTAATTAAGCTGTACTATGCCAATAATCAAAATAAATATATTCATGTTTAATTCATGGCGACAAAAGCATATTCATTTTAAAATATAAGTTTATCTGAAGATTATTTTTGTTCCACACTTCTACTTATGGCTCCTTTATCTTTCTTCCCCATGCTCAATTGATTTCCTTCCTTAATATCACATCAAGTAGAACGAAAGGAAAATTAGTACGATGGAGAAGATTGTGAAAACAAACTTGCAATCGATATAGAAGACCGATTTCTACATAATAACAATACAATTATAAATTTCTTTAAAAAAAGATGAAAACACCTTTAGTTGTATCTCAATGTCTGATATTATGTCTAAAAACATGGCAACAAACAGAAAAGAAGCCAATCACTTAATTAAATGAATGCACTAAGGGCAGTACCATTATATGGAAAATAGGGTAACATGATTCCCTACATCAGAAAATTGGAGAGAAATAAATTTGAAATCATTTTGGTATTTTTAAAATGATTTTTATTGGATTTTACTAGGGCAGAAGCAGTCTTTGCTTTATTTGAATTTGTGTGTAATTTTATTTGACTCTAGAAAAATGCCCACGCTGTTGAAAATCTTTTTCTAAATTTTTTGATATATTATATGCCTATATAGTATTTTATTTATTTGGTCTTTATTATTTTAGTTTGCCTGGTAAGAAGTTTTTTTTTAAAAAAACTTCTTCTCCGGACCGGGCCAACTGGGCCGAAGCCCAGCCAGCCGGCCCAAGCCGCCGCCACCTTCTTCCCCGTGCGCGACCGGGACTCCACCCGGAGTCCGGCGGCGATCCGCCGCCGTTTGCCCCTCGGCCAAGCTGGCCTCGCCCCTCGCGCCCTTTATAAAGGAGCCGGACCCCGTCGCCCCCTCCTTTTCCCCCCCTCGCACCGCCGCCCCTCGCCAGATCACCCGCCGCCGAGATCCGCCGCCGCCCGCTCCACTCTGTGGCCCTCGCCCACGCCATCGCTTACTGCATACCCCACATCGCCGCCGTCTCCGCCGATCGCCGTAGACCCCGGAGCCGCCGCCTCGCCCCGCTCGCCGGAGTTCGACGTCGCCGCTGCCCCGCCTCGCGAGAGTTAACCGCCGCCGCGTCCGGTTTATTTCCCTCGAACCGGTATAACCAATAAAACCCGACCCGGTTTTCTCTTCGGTTTTTCTTTTCAACGGTTTATTGATTCAGGTTAATTTAATTAGAGATCGTTCTTCCGTTAGTTCTCTGCAGCGAACGTTCGTTCGATAAGATTTGTTTTTTTTTCTTTTTTTGTTTTAAATTTCGGCCAGGGACCTATTCGTGATAATTTTCTTCACAGATTAGTCCCTGTACTTCAAACACTCACAACTTTTTACTCGTTTGTCCAAATCCAACGAAACCAACGCCTACTTTTTCGTTATGATCCCCTCTATCCAGTAATCCAACTCAAACATGTTTTTGAAAGTTTTAAAATTTGAATTAGATTAGATTTGTATTTGAACTTCGTTTGATCATAACTTGAGTTTTATAACTCCAATTTGAGTGATTCTTTTTGCAAAGCGAAGCTCTTGACCTAGACTTTCTGATAAGGCCAAATTCACATAATTTTGGTACTGCTAGAAATTGTTTTATGTTGCAAGAGTTATTTGTTTGGTTTTGATGTTTTCCGAGTTGTTCACTTCGTTCTTTCCGATCTTTTGAGTGATTGCTTATGTGTTGTTACTATTGCTTGCTCACAATAGATTGACCGGAGTGTGACGAGTAGAACTATCAAGAGTTTTGAGTGCAAATCATCTTCACCAACATTGCAGGCAAGTTCACACTTTGATCATACCTTTTCTCATACCCAGTTTTATGCATTAGTTCAATCCTCCAAACAATTGCATGATTAGGATCTGAATTAAATTGTGGGTTTTGGGAAAGTAGTTGAGGTAGTACCTATTACCTGTTTTATTATCAAACCCTTGGGAGTTATTTCTACGTTTGCTTATGCCATGCTATGCTAGTAGACGTGGATTGGGTGAGTGAATTTCCATGACAGATGTGAGATTGTTAACTAATGGTTTATTTAAGGTGGCAACTTAAACACACATCTGGGTGGATTGAGGCACCTGGTTACGCCAGGACTTGCCTGTCTAGGCACCTGGGTTTCCAGGACTTGCCTGTTTTTCTTCGGACCGCCACCCAGGCTCAAAGGGATCATGAGATTATTCAAACTAGAAACTTACGTGTGCAGCCACATGCTATTATGGGCTCTAGCATAGTTGACTAAGTTGTGCGAACTCTTACGGGGTGGACTAGCAGATGTAGGGGATGTAGGTTGGTACGGTCTACCCCACATGTAAGGTGCTAGCGCTTCTGAAAGACTATGTCTCGGTCATCCGTTTCTCAAACACCATGTAGTGCGAGAAACCAAACGGAGGCGATCGAGTCATGTGGGAAAAGTGCGCAAACCTCTGCAGAGTGTACAAACTAATCATGATTAGCCGTGTCCCCGGTTATGGACATCTTGAGTATCTAGTACTTGATTTTCCTGTGAATCTCATCATGTTACTTTAATTAATATTGTTGGGTTTTTAATGAGTACTTTTAATTGGGATTGAGAATGCTGTCAACCATTCTCAATGTTTAATAACCACCATGATAGGTAAATAAATTTATTCCTATGAAGTAGGGAAAAATTGGCTTTTCGCAAAAACATTATAACCCTAGAGCTTTTCCACCAGCCAAATATGCATGTAGTGATAGCCTTTATTCATCATTGCTCTATGGTGTGAATTTGCCAGTACATTCAATGTACTGACCCTCTGTGGCTGCAACATCTCATGTTGCAGGATCTTACGGCGAGTAAGTGATACGTTAGGGTTACGATTTCCTATACTCAACTTTGCCGTTGGTGTTGATGGGAATCCACAACCTTGTTGCTTCCGCTATTTTGGATTGAGGTAATAGTATTGACGTTATTATATACATGTGATTTACCTTTGTTATAAATCCTCGAGTACTGTGTGTGTCAGCATACCGATCCAGGGATGACACTTATGCACAGAGACTTGACCGTCTGAGGTCGGGTCGCTACAAAAAAATACTACATTTGTCCACACTCACCATTTGACCCGAAGCGACACAATATGACACACCTGGTGGTGAGTTGATGTGTATTAGTCTGATCTCATCTCATTTACTCAACCTTTTATAATTCACTATGCCTCGTGTATCTAACTGTGTGATGTGTAGTTATCCTATTGTTTCATAACTGTATGAGGTGGCGTTATCCAGTCCTGGTACGACCCTCGTTGTCGACACTCGGGAGCCATCCACGTTTTGGCACAATTAGTTGGCAACTTGTGTCCATGGATGGTCATGGGGCGCCTTGGACTATCTTAGCGGGTGATAATATCATTGGTGATCATACTTCTGTAACTCCAAAATTTCGCAAAAATTAGAACATGTGGGCAATTTGTATATCAATCATGTGTAAAACATTTAGATCAGAAGCACTTTTCAATAAATTATAGCAACTCCTGGACTGAGAGCAAAAGTTTCTGCTTTTTCACATAATCAAGTCAACTATTATCCAAATCACCCAAAGGCTTTACTTGGCACAAATAGTAACTAAATGATAAAAACACAATCATTATAGTAGCAATAATCATGTCATCATACAAAAAAGAATAAAATAAAATAAAATAAAGATAACTATTGGATTGTCACCCAACAAGTGTATTGTTTTACGTCTGTAGATGCACTATTTCAAGTATTGTCATCCTTCAAATTAATTCCATAGGTGGCTCTCATAATAAATGGTGGTTTAATTCTATTCCTTGGGAAGTGTTCCATCCCCTTCTTTAATGAAAATTTGAACCTTGTATTTCCTTCTTTCATATCAATAATAACACCTATGGTTCGTAGGAAAGGCCTACCAAGTATTATAGGACAAGACAGATTGCATTCAATATCAAGCACAATGAAATCCACGTGCACATAATTTCTATTGGAAAGTATGAGCGCATCATTTATTCTACCCAATGGTTTCTTAATAGTTGAATCCGATAAATGCAAATTAAGGGAACATTCATTCATATCGGTAAGACCTTAGCACGTCACATAATGATTTTGGTATAGTAGAGATGCTGGCACCTAGATCACACAAAGCATTACATTCATAATCTTTAATCTCAACTATAATAGTAGATTCTTATTCATCATGTATTTTCCTAGGTAATGAAACTTCCAATTCAAGCTTTTCTTCATGAGCTTTTATCATCGCTTTTACAATATGTTTAGTAAAAGCTTTATGTTGTTCATAAGCATTAGGTGAGTTTATCATGGATTGCAACAAGGAAATACATTCAATCAAAGAGCAGCCGTCCTAATTAAAGTGTAATCCAAAGGAGTGGGCACATCACTATCTAAAGTCTTGACCTCTTCAAACCCACTTTTATTATTTTTATCATTAAGATCATCACCCTCCGAACAACTGGGACGCCTTCTAGCTAAAGTTGACTTACTCTAGTCTCTTTTCCATAATTTTTTATATTACTAAACAACAATGCAATATGTGACACACCAATGATTTTAACATCTTCATTATGATTATGATTAAAACTAGGTGGAATCGCTTTTTCTAGGAATTCACGCTTAACTCTAATACTTGTGACTCTTGGTCTACTTTAATTCATGGTGACTTGAATAGACTTTAAAGTTTCAGTAGCATCCATTTTATGTGGCATAGTCTTAATTTTAAAAGTTTCCATCTCATGAACAATTATATCCATGTTTCTAGCCATATCATCAACTTTATGTAGTTTCTCTTCTACCATGGCATTGAAAATCTTTTGAGAACTAATAAATTCTTTAATGTTGTTCTCAAGTTCAATATGTATCCTATTATTATTATTATTATTATTATTATTATTATTATTATTACTACTACTACTACTACTACTACTACTACTACTACCACCACCACTACTACTACTACTACTACTACTACTACTACTACTACTACTATATGAGTTACCATAATTATTAGAGAAATTTTTGGGATATGGTCTAGGATTAAAATCCCCTCTATAAGCATTGTTGTTGAAATTATTTCTAACGACAGAATTCACATCAGTAGCATCATTATTTTTCTCAATCAAAGAAGATAGTGGCACATCATTAGGATCAACATGAGCATTTTTTACTAGTAAGCATATTCATAAGAGCATCCATTTTATCACTCAACGTAGAAACTTCTTCGATAGAGTTTACCTTCTTACCAGTTGGAGCTCATTCGGTGTGCCATAGAGAATAATTTGTCATCAGATTATCAAGAAGCTTTGTAGCCTCTTCCAATGTAATTCCCATAAAGATACCACCTGCAGCAAAGTCTACAAGATTTCTCAACACAAAATTTAGCCCCGCATAATTTTTTGTATTATCATCCATAAGCTTAATCCATGAGTAGGACAATTCTTAATCATTTATTTCATTCTCTCCCAAGATTGTGCAACGTGTTCTTGCTCAAGTTGCTTAAACTTCATGATTTGATTTCTAAGAGAGATAATCTTAGCGGGAGGAAAATACATGGCAATAAAAGTATCCTTACATTTATCCCATGAATCAATATTATTGCGAGACAAGGATGAAAACCAAGTTTTAGCACGCTATCTTAGCGAGAAAGGAAATATTTCCAACTTAACAATCATTATCCACATCTTTTTTCTTTTGCATATCACATAATTCAACGAAGGTATTAATATGTGATGCAACATCTTCATTAGGATTTCCAGAAAATTGTTCTTTCATAACAAGATTTAGCAAAGCAGGATTAATATCATATGACTCTGCACTAGTGGCGGGATGAGAAATTAGAGTACTAATAAAATCATTATTGTTAATATTTGAAAGGTCACACAACCTGGTATTTTCTTAAGACATAGCGATGAAGCAAACAAACTAATAAAGTAAAATATTTTTGTGTTTTTTGATTTTTTAGAGAAGTGGAGGGAGATGAAAAAGAGAGGAAAATAAAAAATAGAGCAAGTAGATGGTAGTTTGAGTGAAGGTATTGTAGGTATTTGATGATGTTTCCCCGGCAACAGCGCCAGAAATATGTTTTGCTACTTGTGAGCTGCGTTGGGTTTTTCCGGAAAAGGAAGGATGAAGCAATATAGTAGCTGATAAATATTTCCCTCAATGAGAACCAAGGTTATTGAACCAGAACCAAGAAAATCCTAGTGAACAGTACCTGCACACACAAGAGCAAATACTTGCACCCAAAGCGGGCAAGAGAGTCATTGATGGTGTCTTGGACAAGGGGATACCAACCTAGTTGACCCGCGGTCCATGGGCCTAGCTTACGGCACACCGATCTCATAAGGAAGGACTCCGCAGGCCTCAAAATTTCGTGTGGTGGAGGTGGACTCTGCCGAAGACTTGATGTGTTTACCAAGGATGGTTTCAGTTATCAGCATGTTTATCCAGGCATGGCAACCGACTATATGTAACCCTAGATGCCCCCAGTACCTATATAAGATGAGGGGTTTAGTCCATAGAGACGGATTCATCATTACTCACCTTAGGGTTAGAACACAACATACGATATCGAGGTAGATCAAGCCTGTACTCGATACATCATCATCAATACAATTAAAGCAGGGCGTAGGATTTTACCTCCTAGAGAGGGCCTGAACCTGGGTAAATATTGCCCCCTTCGTCTCATGTTACCCATCGATCCAAGATCCATAGCACGGGGCCCCTACCCGAGGTCTGCCGGTTTTAGTACCGACATTGGTGCTTTCATTGAGAGACTCGTTGTGCGGTCAAAAAAAGATTGATGGAAGCATCAGTTAACGATCAAAACCTTTGCGGTGTAATCTATACGTCCAAACCACCGGTTGACGGATCGCACCTCCTCCATGAAGAGTTGAGGCACAATAAGCTAGAACCGATTCCGGAGCCCAGCAATCTCTCTCCCACATTGGGTGGAGATCTCTATTCGAAAGAACACGAAGCACCGAAGCATTGGACATTGGAAGATCGAATGATCAGTTGGTTGGAAGAATTTGAGGACTGAATCTCAAAGCTAATTCAGCAGGCTCGTCGTCGTCCCGCTCCTCTAGGGACAAACTAGTCAGAGCTTCGAGTCCACGAGCGGCGGGGATCAAATATTTGATCACACTCACCCCCACATCGATTATTGCCCGAGTAACTCAGGGACCTTCAATGTCTAGGATCTCTTTATATAAAAAGAAGTCCGATGAAACAGTGTGGCAATTCTGGGCAAGGTTCCTATTCATCAAGAATAGGATTCCGGACTGCCGCGATTCGGATAGCTTGGCAACCTTTCAGCTTAACTGCAAGGACGAAGGTGTCTTAAACACCCTCACTCGATGTCATGTTCAGACCTTCTCCGAGCTATCGGACTGGGTGTTAAAATTTTGTGTCATCGAGGATGCTTGGCTAGTTCACAAGGAGTAAGCAGATTCGATCTACGCCGAGAAAACACTACATGATCGGCACACGCGCCGGAGGGAGAATCTCCGTCGCCCTGCACCGGTTGAGCCATCACGGAAAAGAGAGAAGCCTGCCATAGAAACCAAGACGGCCCTCAGCGACCTGTTGGACAAACCATGCCCTATCCACTCTGTCCTACTAAACACCAGCCCAAATCACAGCCTTCAAGACTATTGGGTGGTGCGACAGGTGGATAAGAAAGGAGAAGCCCTCCTTAGGAACACAGAGAGATGAAAGAACGCGGCAGCATCCTCGGATGAAGACGATGTCCTAATGATGTATGAGACTTACACGTCCAAAGGCCAGAGGAAAAGAGCTCTTTGGGAACTAGGCCAAATCTACTAGGTCACGAGTGCAGATTCATGGTTAGACACACCGATCACTTTCAAACAACATGACATGCCAAAGTACGGCTCGAAGCGATGTCCGGCCGCCCTAGTCTCGACCCTATTATATGTGGGTGTCGACTCCGCAAGGTCCTAAATGGACGGCGGCAACAGTCTGAACCCCATTTACGAGGAAACCTTGGATAAGATGCAAATCGATAAACCACACATCGAACAGAGTTATACCACATTCAAAGGGAAAATCCCCGAAAAGGAGGCACGATGCAGTGGAAAAATCATCCTCTATGTGGTCTTTGGAACCCCCGAGAGCTACCTATCCGAGGAGTTTGCATCGTCGCCTTACAAAGCGGCTAGCACGCCCTGCTGGGGCTAGACGCCTTTTCAAAATTCCATGTTGTCCCACATTACGGGTACATGAAGCTTAAGATGTCAGGCCCGAACAGGGTGATCACCGTATCAAGTAACCCCTAGAGAGCACTATGAGCCGAGAATAAAACAACATCGCTCGCCCTTAAATTACTACCCGAGGCCTTCTCGGCCGAGGAGTTGACATCACATTGGGCCATGGTTGATAGGGACGATGTCATTCTTGACAAAAGACCCAAATCAACTTCATTCAAACCAGCCGATGAGATAGTCAAATTTCAAGTGCACCCAACGGACCCAAACAAAACAGTTTCCATTGGGGCACAATTGGTACCAGAAGTCGACGAAGCTCTATGTAATTTCCTAAGGGAAAACTGACACATCTTCGCCTGGCATCCCTCTGATATGCCAGGGATCCCATGCAACCTAGCAGAGCACACTTTGAATATAATTAAAGGCTCGAAACCTGTCAAGCAGGCGCTCCGACGGTTCTCGGAGCCCAAGTGTCATGGGCGAGGAGTTAGCCAGGCTACTTGAGGCCAAATTCATCAGAGAAATTAAGCACCCCGACTGGCTAACCAACTTGGTTATGGTACCCAAATAGGACAATTCCTAGCGCCTATGTGTCGATTTCAAAGAGCTCAATAAAGCATGCCCAAAGGATCCTTTCCCTTCACCCTGCATCGACCAGATCGTGGACGCCACTGGCGCGATTCTCTATGCTTCCTGGACGCCTACTCGAGGTACTATCACATAATTTGTGCACATAGCATTTGTGCGCCATATGGCGCATAAATTGCCAATCTGCCACAAATGCTATGTGTCGCCCTATGTGAGCACTAGCGAGCCATCGCCTACGCGCGCTCGCTAGCGGGCTGGGCCATCATGTGCCACCGAGCGTTCCTCACGAGAGATTTTAGAAAGGATCGGGAAACTTTTGTGCCCCTATTTCTGTTGGTTTTCCTAATTTTTTTTGGTTATGTTGCAGTTTCTATTTTAATTGTTTTCTTTTCAAATTAAATTTTCGAATTTGTGATCTTAAGTTTATGTTTTAAAATTCATGAACTTTTTCAAAATTTCAAAAAAAATCTACAAGCATTGTTTGAAATCCGTGTTTTTTTTAAATTTGTGAACTTTTCCAAAATTCACTAAATTTTTTAATTCACGCGATCGTTTTTCTGAATCTACGTCCATTTACTGAATCTGCTATCATTTTTCTAAATTCATGAATATATTTTGAAATCACAAAAAAAAATTAAATTCACTAATGTTTTTTGATGTCGTGTGAACATATTTTTATCCACAATGTTTTTTGTATATTTTTTCAAATTAAACAAAAATAAGTATTGGAACTGAATAAAAAACAGAAAAATAGACATGTGCTATCGCTGTCTCTACTTGTGCTAGCTCGACAAATCCTCCCAATTCCTATTCGGCTCCTCTGCGCCAGTTAACGCGCAAGTATTTCGTTAACTGGCGCTTGAAGGCATTCTGCATGGGAACTGGATCCCGTTTCTGTCTTTTGGTTCGTTTAGTTTTTTCTGGACCTGTTTTGTTTTTTTTTTCTTTCTTTTTTCATTTCTCTTGTTCTCTTTTATTTTCAAAATGTGTGAACTTTTTAAAATTCATGAACTTTGTTTTGAAAATCCGCAAACTTTTTTCAATGTCGTGATTTTTTTTAAATTGTTTTTTTTAAATTCGTGAACTTTATATCTTCAAAATCGTTGAACTTTTTTCCAGTTAGTATTTTTTTTTCAAAATCAACAAACTTTTTTTCTAAATTCATGTTATTCTTGTTTCGAAATCAACGAAATTTTTGGCAATGCACGAACTTTTTTCAAACTTATGTCAAATACGTGAACATTATTTTTCGAAATTAATTAACCTTTTCAAATTGTCATACTTTTTTTTCTTCCAAAATCCACGAAGTTTTTCTGTTTTTGCTTATAAGTTTATTAACAATGCTTGTGCTAGCATGACTACCTGCAGATGTCTTCTTTGCTAGTCTTTGCTCCTGGACATATACTGCCGAGAGGTAGTCTTTGTATTTTGGTTTTTGAATGTTGTATATTGGCTGGAGCTGTATCAAGTTGTACTAGAAAAACATATTTTCTGGATGTTATTTCATTTCGTTGAGATAGCATTTTTTCCCCCCAAGTTCTCATGTTTGGGTGCAGTGTTCATGAACCTTAGTACTAACTCAGTAGAATCTAGGTAACACGTTCGTCGCCAACTGTTGCTGCTCATGAGTAAGATAAATCTGGTGAGAAAAAATAATACTGGGTGTCAGTTATGGCCATATATAACCAGTTCATGGCATTTTTTTTTCTTTTTCATTTTGCCTAGCAGAGAAGGTGTATGCTGTTGTGGAACAGCAAACTGAAGTAATGAGCCTGCAAATGTTGAAATCCCAGGACTGTGCTTTGGTGATGTGGCACTTGATACAAAATTCCCTTCTCCTGAAAGAAATGTTGGGGCCTCATTTCTGCCTGTGGTACAAATACAATGCAGTCGTTTGTGAAATTTGTGTTCCTAATACGGTGTTTGGACAGATTTCGCAAGGGTTCAGGTACTCAAGCATGGTTTGTGTCCTGAGTGTTCGACAGATTTCCCAAGGGTTCAGGTACTCAAGCATGGTTTGTGTCCTGACAAACTACACCATGAACAATTTGTTTTGGTCTACCAAGCCCGTGTATGAAAAGCGCTAATCGTCTCACCGTGTTAGCATGGCTGCGTTGCATGGGTTCATTCTGTAAAATGACAACCGTTGTAATGTACTACTTGCTCTATAACTTAATATAAGATGTTTTTAGTAATAACGATAGTACCAAAAAACGTCTTATATTAAGTTATGGATTCTAAAAACACACAAAACATCAGAACGATTCTAAAAGGAATTAAGGACCATCAGCTCATTGTAAAAGCTACTACATTTTCCAGTTATGTGAAATGCATGATCCAAAAAAAATTGCAGGACCATCAACTCATTGCAAGTACCCTACAGTGAAACGCTTTGTCTACGAAGCCGTGGCAGTCACATCACACGATGAATGTCAGAAGAGCTACTACATTCCAGCATCACTACAAAATTGTTCAGCCATTGGTCACAACTCACAACACTTTCAGTAGTTCTAGAGCTGCTGAGTTTTCTGAATCTGTATCTATCCATCTATAGGCAAAAGTTGACGCAATCATATCCGAGGCAGCGAAACTTGTGAACAGGTGAACTGTCGGGACTCCCGCTCTGATCTTCCTCTACTGTGCATCGACATCCGGGTATCGCAGCGCGTCGTAGCCTGAATTAGCAGAAATTATGAGCGAGTTAGGCGGTAGACCAATAATAATCAATAAAAAGATCAAGAAGCAAAAACCTGAAACAACATAATGTGCAAGAAACTAAACATTTTATACACTATTGCAAGATACTGGACCTAAATCTTATTCACAGTTAGAAAATTAATAGTATCTTCTCTGCAAAGGTGAAATGAGATGACTGAACTTGATTTGGCCTTTTAGCTTCCATAATTTCTACTAGGGGCAAACATATGGAATGGACGAACTGAATTATCTGAATCAAGAAGAGAAATGTTCAACTAGCTTTGATAAATACACTATTTCCATCCAACTACTTTTACTTTCTGTAGGACTAAAGCAGTTTCAGACAATTCCCTGAATATTACGATCGGTTAGAGTGATCAAGATTACAACAGTTGCGGACAGCTCAGACTAACAGTTTCAGACTTCAACAGATTCAGATAACTGTTTTTCAGACTAGAACAATTTCAGTAAACTGTTGTAACAAATTCAGTCAAAGATTCACCATTAGTACTTAGGAAGTTGGGGCATGAAGAGAGGCTCTCACTCACCAGGGGTCCCGGCCAGGAAGGCGACGATCTCGAGGGTCCCGCCATAGCCACCGTCGGGCAGGTCGACGACGAGCGGGGTCAGCCTCCCGTGGCGGCCCGCTCGGACGCACATGGCGACGTTCGGCTCGTCCTCGTCGATGTAGGCCGCCAGGTAGCGTCTCAGCATTAACGCGGACCTCCCCCTGAACCAGAACTGCTGCCAGCCGTCGGCCTCGGGGTCCTCGGGGTTCAGTGGGTAGGGGTCCTCGGGGTAGTGCCCGTCCTCGAGCGCCAGCACGAACCGGATGCGCCGTCCGGGAGAACTAAATATGGCGAATATTGGGCGATTCTGCAGTTGAATCGCAGAGAATATGGTTATGTTCTGGAGATCAACAACTGCTCGAAAATTCGGCAAGAACAGAACTGCAGTTCAAAATGAACGACGCCGAATAATCCAATTCGCTCAATCGATAGGAGCAATTCAAGAAGGGGGTCATGGCGAACTCACCGGGGTATGATCGGCAGGCATGGCCTCCTCCGGGGAGATGGGCTCGATGCCTCGGATCTCCCGTTTCGCTCCCCGGCGCGTGAATATGGTGGAGAGGTCTATTAGGGGAGTCTGCAGTCGCCATTAACCATAGTTATGTTCGGGAGATCAAGAACTCTCCTGGCAACTGAAAGAAACTAACACAATTCGCAATCGCCAAAAGCGTTCAAGAAACGGGTCATGGCGAGCTCACCGGAAGCGGGCCAGGCATGGCAGGTATGCCCGCCTCCCTGAAGGGGATGGTCTCGACGATCCAGTACATCATGGAGCTGGCCTTGTCGTCGACGCTGACGCCGGTGGAGTTCCAGGGGAGGTACTTGCCGTTGGCGCGGAGGTAGTGGCCTTCGACATGGCGGAGCAGGACGACGTCGTCCGCGAAGCCCGACTCGACGGCCCGCCACTTGATGGCCTCCACCTCCGGCTGGTCGTAGTCGCGTAGCTCCGCGCGGAGGCCGTGGTGGCCTCGCCTCGCCGGCGTGGCCGTGGCGGACAGGTAGCGGCCGTAGGCGGCGCTGTGGAGGAGCAGGTACGGGCCATCGCCGTCGGGTTCGCCATCGCCGTCTCCGTTGCCTTCGCCGTCTCCGCCATCGTAGATGTGCACCGCCCACGCCGCGTTCATGGAGGCGCGGTGCTGGCTGAGCGTGACGCTCTCCCCGTCGTCGTCGGCGTGGAGGTAGGTGCGCTGCACGCGGCTCCGCAGCCGCACGTGGTGCCCGTCCTGGAAGTGGTCCATCGGTCGCCGGCGCCGGAGGGCGGCTGCGGTGGGCTGCTGTGCGGTGGGTAGAGGGCGAGGAAAGCTGTTGGTTGAGGCGGTTGCGTTGGGCGCCACAGGCGATGTATTTGAAGGCGCGGCAGCTGCGGGCTTGCGGGCCGTATCCTCTGCCAAGCCCACACTACCGAACCGTCTCTTCCTGCACAGGCCCGCACGAACCTTTTTCTTGTCATAGTTTTTCTTTTTCATGGTAATACATGTCTCATTCATATCATGAAAAACAAAGTACAAGTCATGTAAAGACCGACATGACAAAACTAAAAAGATAGCAGAACATCGCTGAACCTAACACCAACTAGCGTCAGCTGCCTCCGGCACCACCACAGCAGCCACCAAAAGAAAAAAAAAATGACTGATCACCTCCTCACCCGAGCTCGACACAGCTCCATTCCTGATAAGCAGCTTTGCGGACCTCCAAGATGGCTCACCAAAAGTAAAGCCATTACCGTTGAACAAATCAGACTGGGGCAACACTCCGGACACTCCGTCAAACTCCAGATCTGGCACCCCACCACGACTAAGACGTCGAAGGAGGAAACCATACCTGTCATCCATCAACCACGAATACAACACATGTTCCGTCTTCCAGATGTCGTCGATGCAGACCATAATTTGCATCCGCTCTTGGACTACCTTCCAAGCTCCACACAGGCGTTGGAGCAAACGCCGTCGCAATGACATAGCCCGAGGACACTGGTCCACCACGAGGATGATGCCGCCGCCACATCATCCTTGCTTGAACAGATTGATTTCCAAATCCATCCCCAACCATAGGACTGATTGCCTCGTCGAGGACAGATCTGAACCTTCTTTATTCAACGCAACATCGCCACCTCCGAAGTGTAGACGATGAACGGCCGAAAAACCAAAGCTACTAGGGCCTAACCTAAAGCTACACGATCCACACACGTAGATAGTTGATAGTCATTCTATTACAATATTCGATTGTTATACTTCCCATAGCTATCATGTTTCCTTTGTAATAGCTAAGAATAGCGCCCGAGACATGGTGACCTCGTAGTGTCACGGGTGAGCTGCCGAGCGATAGCTCAGCGCCGACGACGGCGGCGCTTGTGGGTGCCGCTATCTTCTTGAAGACGTCGTCGTGGTTTTCCTCTCTGTGCTAGGGCTCCGGGTTGAAGACCTTTGTTCGTCACGGACTCGGCAGCTGCGATGCTTTGCACCGCTCTCCCTCCTGAGGGCGTTGTCGTGGAGCTTAAGTGTGCTAGGGCATAGTGTGGTGTTGTTGTCAAATCTTTTTGTATTCTCTTTCGGTTGCGTAGTGTTTTGTGTATGCCGCTTATCTTGGGATTGGCTTTGTAAGAGGGCTACCTCACCACCTTATATCGTTCGGCCGTGTATCTTGTTTGGTTGTTGCTTTATATATAAAGCGGGGTGAAAGTCTGTTTCGAGAGAAGAATAACGCCCGAGAAGCTCCTAGTCAAAGGAAGCATCTACATTTAGTTTAACCTGGCCATGGGGTGGTTGGATCCATCCACCCATTATGATTAGCCTTAGGGGAAGTCCTTGCAGTGTAGTTTTCTGTTAGCACACACACTAATCGGGGCAATAACTTCAGCGGCTTGTTTCCCTTCCCATTGCATCTTCTTTCTTCTCCCCCACCAGATATACCGCACACCTACAACTATGATGTAATGAATGGAACCTTTTCGACAAAGTATCCCAACCTCATGTACATGCCAATTAAACATTTGTTCAAACACTGGCTCACCAACTCTGTCCGATGCACAAGCTCTTTTGGCAATTTCTTCGAGAACAAGGTTCTTCCACATGGTCTTAGCTTTAGAGCACAAAAACAATACTCCCTCCATTCCTAAATATAAGTATTTTTAGATATTTCAGTAAGAACTACATACAAATATATATAGACATATTTTAGAGTGTAGATCCACTCATTGTGCCTATTAGCCAAAGTGATCCAAGAAGGTAAAATGCCATGGAGAGTACACCATGCACAAGAAAATTTTAACCTTCACTGCGCAACCCATTCTCCACATTCTTTCCCAAGTTGGATTAGAAGAGATATATCCAATTCCAGCCAAGAAGCTTGCTGGCAGGTACCCCGAAAACACAATTTTCCGGATTGAGCTTTATATGGTAAGTTCCAGATTCGAAAACGTTTCTCGGAGGTCGTCGACCAGCTGGTTGATGTTTTTGGTTTTGACAAACTCATCATCTACATAAGCCTCGACAGTTTTCCCAATTTGCTTTTCCAGACATGTTTGAATCATGCGCTGGTATGTTGCGCCTGTGTTCTTTAGTCTGAAGGGCATTATGTTGAAACAGAATGGCCCGTACGGCGTGATGAAAGCCGTGGCCACCTGATCTGACTCCTTCATTTTGGTCTAATGATACCCCGAGTAGGCGTCCAGGAAGCATAAAGAATCATGTCCTGCTGTGGCGTCCACAATCTGGTCGATACGTGGCAAAGGGAAATGATCCTTTGGGCAGGCTTTATTGAGGTCTTTAAAATCGACACACGAGCACCAGGACTTGTCCTTTTTGGGTACCATAACCAGGTTGGCCAGGCAGTCGGGGTGTTTGATTTCTCTAATGAATTTGGCCTCAAGTAGCTTGGCCAACTCTTCGTCTGTAGCTTGACGCTTGGGCTTCAAGAACCGTCAGAGCGCTTGTTTGATAGGTTTCAAGTCTTTAATTATATTTAGGCTGTGCTCGGCTAGGTTGCGTGGGATTCCTGGCATGTCAGGGGGATGCAAGACGAAAATAACTCAATTTTCCCTAAGGAAATTACGCAAGCCTTTGTCAACCTCAGGTACCAGTTGTGCACCAATGGATGTCGTCTTGTTTGGGTCCGTTGGATGCACCTGACATTCTACGATTTCATCGGCTGCTTTGAATGAAGTTGATTTCGATCTTTTGTCGAGGATGACATCATCCTATCGATCATGGCATGAAGTGCTGTCAACTCCTCGGTCGTGAAGGTCTTGGCCAGTGAGTCGAGGGCGAGTGATGCCATTTTATTTTCTCCTTGTTGTGCTCTATCGGGATTACTTGATATAGTGATCACCCCATTCGGGTCTGACATCTTAAGCTTCATGTACCCGTAATGTGGGATAGCATGGTATTTTGAAAAGGCATCACATCCCAGCAAGCCGTGGTAGCCACTTTGGAAGGGTACGATGTGGAAGGTCAACTCCTTGGATAGGTAGTTCTTGGAAGTTCCGAAGACCATATCGAGGGTGATCTTTCCATTGCATCGCACCTCTTTTTCAGGGATATATTATTCCCTTAAATGTAGTATAACTCTGTTCGATGCATGATTTATCGATTTGCATCTTGTCCAAGGTATCCTCATAGATGAGGTTTATACTGCTACAACCGTCCATTATAGGACCTTGCGGAGTCGACACCCACCTACGATGGGGTCAAGGACCAGGGCGACCAGACATCTTTTTAAGTAGTACTTCCGCCTATCCCGTTGTTCGAAGGTGATCGGTGTGTCTAACCACGAATCCATGCTCGTGATCGGGTAGACTTGGCTTAGCTCCCAAAGGGCTCTCTTCCTCTGGCCTTTTGACGTGTAAGTTTTGTAGATCATTAGGATCTTGTCTTCGTCCGAAGAAGTTATCGGATACTTATGACTCTGCGTGTTGCCGAGGAGGGCTTCACCTTTCTTAGCCACATGTGGCACCACCCAGCTGTTGGGGAACACAGTAATTTCAAAAAAAAATTCCTACGCACACGCAAGATCTATGTGATGCATAGCAACGAGCGGGAGAGTGTTGTACACGTACCCTCATAGACCATAAGCGGAAGCGTCAAGTGATGCGGTTGATGTAGTCGAACGTCTTCGCGATCCAACCGATCCTAGCACCGAAAGTTTGGCACCTCCGCGATCTGCACACGTTCAGCTCGGTGACGTCCCTCGAACTCTTGATCCAGTTGAGGTCGAGGGAGAGTTCCATCAGCACGACAGTGTGGTGACGGTGTTGATGAAGTTACTAGCACAGGGCTTCGCCTAAGCACTGCAACGATATGACCGAGGTGGATTATGGTGGAGGGGGCACCGCACACAGCTAAGACAATGTATGTTGTGTATTCTAGGGTGCCCCCTTGCCCCCGTATATAAAGGAGCAAGGGGGGAGGCCGGCCAGCCCTAGGGCGCGCCAAGGAGGGGAGGAATCCTCCTAGTAGGAGTAGGATTCCTCCTTTCCTAGTCCTACTAGGAGGGGGAAGGAAGGAGTGGGAGAGGGGAAGGGAAGGGGGGCGCCACCCCCTCCTAGTCCAATTCGGACTCAAGGGGAGGGGGCCGTGGCCTGCCCTGGCCGCCTCTCTCTCTCTCTCCACTAAGTCCCATCTAGGCCCACTAGTTCCCGGGGGTTCGGTAACCCTCTGGCACTCCGGTTTTATCCGAAATCACCCGGAACACTTCCGGTGACCGAATATAGGCGTCCAATATATCAATCTTTATGTCTCGACCATTTCGAGACTCCTTGTCATGTCCATGATCACATCCAAGACTCCGAACTACCTCCGGTACATCAAAACACATAAACTCATAATACCGATCGTCATTGTACGTTAAGCGGGCGGACCCTACGGGTTCGAGAACTATGTAGACATGAATGAGACACGTCTCCGGTCAATAACCAATAGCGGAACCTGGATGCTCATATTGGCTCCCACATATTCTACGAAGATCTTTATCGGTCAAACTGCATAACAATATATGTCGTTCCTTTTGTCATCGGTATGTTACTTGCCCGAGATTCGATCGTCGGTATCTCAATACCTAGTTCAATCTCATTACCGGCAAGTCTCTTTACTCGTTCCGTAATGCATCATCCCGTGACTAACTCATTAGTCACATTGCTTGCAAGGCTTATAGTGATGTGCATTACCGAGAGGGCTCAGAGATACCTCTCCGACAATCGGAGTGACAAATCCTAATCTCGATCTATGCCAACTCAACAAACACCATCGGAGACACCTGTAGCGCATCTTTATAATCATCCAGTTACGTTGTGACGTTTGATAGCACACAAAGCGTTCCTACGGTATTCGGGAGTTGCATAATCTCATAGTCATAGGAACATGTATAAGTCATGAAGAAAGCAATAACAACATACTAAACGATCAAGTGCTAAGCTAACGGAATGGGTCAAGTCAATCAAATCATTATCTAATGATGTGATCCCGTTCATCAAATGACAACTCATGTCTATGGCTAGGAAACTTAACCATCTTTGATTAACGAGCTAGTCAAGTAGAGGCATACTAGTGACACTCTGTTTGTCTATGTATTCACACATGTACTAAGTTTCTGGTTAATACAATTCTAGCATGAATAATAAACATTTATCATGATATAAGGAAATATAAATAACCACTTTATTATTGCCTCTAGGGCATATTTCCTTCACCAGCAGTCTTGAAGGCTGTGATTTGGGCTGGTATTTAATAGGACAGAGTGGATTGGGCATGGCTTGTCCAGTAGATCGTCGAGGGCGTTTGTGCCTATGACAGGCTTCTTTCTTTTCCGTGATGGTTCAACTGGCGCGGGACGATGAAGGTTCTCCCCCTAGCACGTTTTCCTATCACGCTTTAGTCTTTCGGCGTAGATCGAGTCTGCTTGCTCCTTTTGAGCTAGCCACGCGTCCTCAATGGTGCAAAATTTTGGCAGCAGGTCTGATAACTCGAAGAAGGTCTGAACGCGACATTGGGCGAGGGCATTTAAAACGCCTTCGTCTTTGCAGTTAAGTTGAAAGGTTGCTAAGATATCTGAATTGCGACAATCTGGTATCTTATTCTTGATGAACATGAACCGGGTCCAGAATTGTTGCACTGTTTCATCGGACTTCTGTTTTATGTAGATTAGATCCCAGATGTCAGGGGGCCCTGAATTACTCGGGTAATATCCGATGTGGGGGTGGGTGGGATCAAGAATTTGATTCCAGTGGCTCATGGGCTTGAAGCCCTGGCTAGTTGGTCCCTTGAGGGGTATGACAATGATGAGCTGGCTAAATTGGTTTTGAGATCCAAGTCCTCGTCTCCTTCCGACAAGCTGAGTTTATGGTCGTCTGTTAACTGGTACTTCGGCACTTGATCCTCTTCTACACAGGGGTCTTTGGTCAAAAGTGGGGGAAGAAGAGCGAGGCTCGGGAGTTGAGTCCAGCTTATCACACCTTGGCTCTTGATGGAGGAGGTGCGATCTGTTGACTGGAGATTCAGGCGGGGAGGCCATGCCATGATGGCTTTTCTCTTTAACCGATGCTTCCATTGATCTTTTTCGATCACACAACGGAGCTCTCAATGAAAGCACCAATATCGGTACTAAAAGCGCAGATCTCTGGTAGGAGGCCCCGAGTTGTGGATCTCGGATCGGCGGGTAACAGGAGATGAAGGAGGTAGTATTTACCCAGGTTCAGGCCCTCTTGAAGAGGTAAAGCCCTACGTCATTCTTTGATTGTATTAATGATGATGTAATGAGTACATGCTTGATGACATCGTCAACTAGTTTCAAGCCGATGACTGAAGACGACGTGCAACTCAGATGGCCCAAGATGGAGCCAAGCTTAATTAAAGACCAGTTTAGGGGCCCCTGAACAGTCGCTCGGACACGTCCCTGTGACCTGTCTATTCGGCTATTCTTGTTCTAGACGATGGTATCCTCTGTCAATGTGAGAGACAGAGACGGACCAACGACGAGTGGAGGCTGGCCTGGGCGCATGGCTGGCGGCTATGGAGCCGTAGCGAATCCTTCCGATATTCAAGGAACGGTTTGCATCATAACCTGCTTAATTATCCCTTCATTCATAATTAGATGAGATTGCTAACTGATTTGAAGATTGATAGACTTGTTAGGGCTCAAATTTTAAGGTCTGGGTGTGGGTAATTGGTCATTGGTGACGATCATGACTTCATGAATGTAGTCTTTTGTCCAAATATTCGTTCTAAATAGTTAATGTTAACTTCAAAATTTAAATCATAAATTTCAGAGATGAGGAGGTTTGTGGTTAATAGATCAAGCACTCCAGATGTGGATAAGATGTAATCAGAAACAAAGTAGAGCCACAACCATCACCTAACGTTGCTAATGAGTTTAATCCAAATGTGATTGAGTGTGTTTCAGGAAACAAGCAAAAACTTATGAGTATCCTCCTCGTATCCAACATATACAATATAATTTGTGCTTCAGAAGCTTGGTGATATTTTATATGTTGTACATCCAAACACCCGACTTTTGTTTCACCCTAAGGCTCAAACTTGCCCAGACTCCAGAAAATTTCTGGTTTTCTGGCTTTGCCAGTGCGTATGTGTAGACAAACTTCATAAGTAGACAATCATTTTGTGTAGCTTGATTTATTATGAAGGAAATATGCCCTAGAGGCAATAATAAAGTTATTATTTATTTCCTTATATCATGATAAATGTTTATTATTCATGCTAGAATTGTATTAACTGGAAACATAATACATGTGTGAATACATAGTCAAACATAGTGTCACTAGTTTGCCTCTATTTGACTAGCTCGTTAATCAAAGATGGTTAAGTTTCCTAACCATAGACATGAGTTGTCATTTGATTAACAGGATCACATTATTAGAAGAATGATGTGATTGACTTGACCCATTTCATTAGCTTAGCACTTGATCGTTTAGTATGTTGCTATTGCTTTTTTCATGACTTATACACGTTCCTATAACTATGAGATTATGCAACTCCCGTTTACCGGAGGAACGCTTTGTGTGCTACCAAACGTCACAACGTAACTGGGTGATTATAAAGGTGCTCTACAGGTGTCTCCGAAGGTACTTGTTGGGTTGGCATATTTCGAGATTAGGATTTGTCACTCCGATTGTCGGAGAGGTATCTCTGGGCCCTCTCGGTAATGCACATCACTATAAGCCTTGCAAGCAATGTAGCTAATGAGTTAATTACGAGATAATGCATTACGTAACGAGTAAAGAGACTTGCCAGCAACGAGATTGAACTAGGTATTGGATACCGACGATCGAATCTCGGGCAAGTAACATACCGATGACAAAGGGAACAACGTATGTTGTTATGCGGTTTGACCGATAAAGATCTTCGTAGAATATGTAGGAGCCAATATGAGCATCCAGGTTCCACTATTGGTTATTGACCAGAAATGAGTCTCGGTCATGTCTACATAGTTCTCGAACCCGTAGGGTCCGCACGCTTAAGGTTTCGTTGACAGTTTTATTATGAGTTTATAAGTTTTGATGTACCGAAGGTTGTTCAGAGTCCCGGATATGATCACGGACTTGACGAGGAGTCTCGAAATGGTCGAGACATAAAGATCGATATATTGGATGACTATATTTGGACACCGGAAAGGTTCCGGGTGAGATTGGGACAATACCGGAGCTCTGGGAGGTTATCGGAACCCCCCGGAGGTATATGGGCCTTATTGGGCCTTAGTGAAAAGGAGGGAAAGAAGCAAAGGAGGGGGCGCCCCCCCAAGCCCAATCCGAATTGGGAGGGGGGCCGGCCCCCCTTTCCTTCTTCCCTCCCACCTCTTCCTTCCCTCTCCCTCTCCTAATAGGAAAGGGGGGAGTCTTACTCCCGGTTGGGGTTGGACTCCCCCCTAGGGCGCGCCACCCCCTTGGCCGGCCCCCTCTACACTCCTTTATATACGGGGGAGGGGGCACCCCATAGACACAACAATTGATCATTGATCTCTTAGCCGTGTGCGGTGCCCCCATCCACCATAGTTCTCCTCGATAATATTGTAGCGGTGCTTAGGCGAAGCCCTGCGACGGTAGAACATCAAGACCGTCACCACGCCGTCGTGCTGATGGAACTCTTCCCCGACATTCTGCTGGATCGGAGTACGGGGAACGTCATCGAGCTGAACGTGTGCAAGAACTCGGAGGTGTCGTAGTTTCGGTGCTTGATCGGTCGGGCCGTGAAGACGTATGACTACATCAACCGCGTTGTGCTAACGCTTCCGCTTCTGGTCTATGAGGGTACGTGGACACACTCTCCCCTCTTGTTGCTATGCGTCACCATGATCTTGCGTGTGCATAGGAATTTTTTTTGAAATTACTATGTTCCCCAACAGTGGCATCCGAGCCTAGTGAAGGAGTCCTGGACTAGGGGGTGTCCGGATAGCCGAACTATCATCATTGGCCGGACTCCAAGACTATGAAGATACAAGATTGAAGACTTCGTCCCGTGTCTGGATGGGACTTTCCTTGTCGTGGAAGGCAAGCTTGGCGATACGGATATGTAGATCTCCTACCATTGTAACTGACTCTATGTAACCCTAGCCCTCTCCAGTGGCTATATAAACCGGAGGGTTTTAGTCCGTAGGACAAACAACAATCATACCATAGGCTAGCTTCTAGGGTTTAGCCTCCTTGATCTCGTGGTAGATCTACTCTTGTACTACCCATATCATCAATATTAATCAAGCAGGAGTAGGGTTTTACCTCCACCGAGAGGGCCTGAACCTGGGTAAAAACATCGTGTCCCTTGTCTCCTGTTACCTTCCGCCTAGACGCACAGTTCGGGACCCCCTACCCAAGATCCATCGGTTTTGACACCGACATTGGTGCTTTCACTGAGAGTTCCTCTGTGTCATCACCTATAGGCCCGATGGCTCCTGTGATCATCAACAACGACGCGGTCCAGGGTGAGACTTTTCTCCCCGGACAGATCTTTGTATTCGGCGGCTTTGCACTGCGGGCCAATTCACTTGGCCATCTGGAGCAGATCGAAAGCTACGCCCCTGGCCATCAGGTCGGATTTGGAAGTTTGAACTATACAGCTGACATCCGCGGAGACTTGATCTTCGACGGATTCGAGCCATAGCCGAGCACGCCGCACTATCACAATGGGCATGATTTAGTTCTGCTGCTGAACAGTGCCCTGGAGGCCGCACAAGAGTCCGGTCCGACCCTTAGCTCCGAACCGACTGCGCCGATCGACGATGGGTGGCTGGACACCGCCTCGGGGGCTGCTACCTCTATGGCGATAGAGCCGAATATCAACCCTGTCCCTTGTGAAGCTCGTGACTCCAGGGTACCGGACTCCTCTCCGGACCCCAAACCTTCCGCGCCCCTGCCAATCGAACCCGATTGGGCGTCGATCATGGAGTTTACCGCTGTGGACATCTTTCAGCACTCGCCTTTCCGCGACATCCTGAATTCGCTAAAGTGTCTCTCTTTATCAGGAGAGCCCTGGCCGGATTATGGTCAGGACGGTTGGGATGCGGACGATGAAGAAATTCAAAGCCCACCCACCACCCACTTCGTAGCCACTGTCGATGACTTAACCGACATACTAGACTTCGACTCCGAAGACATCGACGGTATGGACGACGATGTTGGAGACGACCAAGAACCAGCGCCTACAGGGCACTGGAAGGCCACCTCGTCATACGACATATACATGGTGGACATCCCAAAGGATGGGAATGGCGATGGAACAACGGAGGATGACCCCTCCAAGAAACAGCCTAAGCGCCCGGCGTCACCAAGCGCCGCTCTAAATCCCGCCACAAAGAAAATGGAGATTCCGCACGGAGACAATAACACCCGGACGGTGCGAAGACTACCCCTCCAAAGCAAGATTCAGCACGGAGGATGGAGAAGCCAGCCCTCATGAGAGGGCGGCAGACAGAGAGGTTGAGGACGATAATTATATGCCTCCCTCCGGAGACGAGGCAAGCCTCGACGACGATGAATTTGTCATGCCTGAGGATCCCGTCGAATAAGAGCGCTTAAAACGCAGGCTTATGGCCACAACAAGCAGCCTCAAGAAAAAGCAGCAATAGCTTAGAGCTGACCAAGATTTGCTAGCTGACAGATGGACTGAAGTCCTTGCGGCCGAAGAGTATGAACTCGAACGCCCCTCAAAAAGCTACCCCAAATGCAAGCTGCTACCCCGATAGAGGAGGAAGCACATAAACCTACATCAGCAGCGCTGTCGGCCGACCGCCACCTGTAACCCTGACGGAGAGGCCTCTAGGCCCTCCACTAAAGCCATATCCCGGCGTCGCTCGAAAAGTACAAAGCCACGGGGGAATGCGCCGGACTTACGAGACATACTGGAGGATAAGGCAAGACAAACAAGATCGATCTACGGATCGTGTGGGCGCCCCACGATACGTGACAACAACCGTCACGCCGGATATAGCAATTCCGGCCGGGCCGAACACAGTAGACAAAGCTCGTTTGAGCTGCATCGTGATATAGCCCAATACAGAGGAGCCGCACACCCACTATGCTTCACAGACGAGGTAATGGATCAAACCCGTAAACATTGAATCATGTGACGGCACAACAGATCCTGCGGTTTGGGTTGAGGATTATCTCCTTCACATCCACATGGCCCGCGGTGACGATCTACATGCCATCAAATACCTCCCACTCAAGCTTAAAGGACCAGCTCGGCATTGGCTCAACAGCTTGCCAGCAGAATCAATTGGGTGTTGGGAAGACCTGGAAGCCGCATTCCTTGATAACTTCCAGGGCACATATGTGCACCCACTAGACCCCGATGACCTAAGCCACATAATTCGGCAGCCAGATGAATCAGCCAGACAATTCTAGACACGGTTCTTAACTAAGAAAAATCAAATCGTCGACTGTCCGGATGCAAAGGCCCTTGCAGCCTTCAAACATAACATCCGCGATGAGTGGCTTGCCCGGCACCTAGGACAGGAAAAGCCGAAATCCATGGCAGCCCTCACATCACTCATGACCATCTTCTGCGCGGGAGAGGACAGCTGGCTAGCTCGCAGTAACAACCTGACCAAAAATTCTGGTACTTCGGATACCAAGGACAGCAATGGCAGGTCGCGTCGCAATAAGCACAAGCGCCGCATGAACGGTGATAATACTGAAGATACGACAGTCAATGCAGGATTCAGAGGCTCTAAACCTGGTCAGCGGAAAAAGCCATTCAAAAGAAATACTCCGGGCCCGTCCAATTTGGACCGAATACTCGATCGGTTGTGCCAGATACACGGCACCCCCGAAAAGCCAGCCAATCACACCAATAGGGATTGTTGGGTGTTCAAGCAGGCAGGCAGGCAAGTTAATTGCCGAAAATAACGACAAGGGGCTGCATAGCGATGACGAGGAGGAGACCCGGCCGCCAAACAATAGAGGACAAAAGGGTTTCCCCCCACAAGTGCGGACGGTGAACATGATATACGCAACCCACATACCCAAAAGGGAGCGGAAGCGTGCAGTTAGGGACGTATATGCGATGGAGCCAGTCGCCCCAAAGTTCAATCCGTGGTCCTCATGCCCGATCACTTTTGATCGAAGGGACCACCCCACTAGCATCCGCCATGGCGGATTCACTGCATTGGTTCTAGACCCAATCGTTGACGGATTTCACCTTACTAGAGTCCTGATGGACGGCGGCAGCAGCCTGAACCTGCTTAATCAGGATACAGTGCGCAAAATGGGCATAGACCCGCCAAGGATTAAACCCACAAAAACGACCTTTAAAGGCGTCATACCAGGTTTCGAGGCCAATTGTACAGGCTCAGTTACACTCGAAGTGGTCTTCGGATCCCCGGATAACTTCCGAAGCGAGGAGTTAATCTTCGACATAGTCCCGTTCCGCAGCGGCTATCATGCACTGCTCGGACGAACCGCATTCGCAAAATTCAATGCGGTGCCGCACTACGCATACCTCAAGCTCAAGATGCCAGGCCCTCGAGGAGTCATTACGGTCAACGGAAACATGAACGCTCTCTTCGAACGGAGGAGCATACAGCGGCTCTCGCGGCGGAAATACAAAGCAGCCTCTTAAGGCAATTCTCGAGTCCGGCTGTTAAGAGGCCGGACACCATCAAGCGTGCCTGGAGTAACCTACAACAAGACCACCTGACATGTTCCGAGCACGCGTAGCAATGCGGCCCCAACCCCAGCCCTCGCGAAATAGTGAGACCAGTACCACGCGTACATAACTACGCTCTAGAGATACCATGGGCACAGGGGGAGGGGCACGACCACGGCATGCTCAGAGTGCGGCTCAACCACACCAGGGGCTCCCAATTGTGTCATTCTTCTTTTTATTTCTTACTCACAGGACTCCGTTTTCCAGAAGCCCTGTCCAGTAGTAGACCTGCCGAATTCACGATGCAACAGCTAGGGAAGCAGAAAAGCTACGTCGAGTATCCAGGTGGTCTCCATTACGAGCATTATACCTGTTTTACATACCATTCCGCAGCCTACCCCTGGAGGGGGACATGTTAAATAGTCCCATCCCTTGCTTATCTCACTATTTGTATCGTTCTGCTTTCATTGCAGTATTTTTCGAATAAACAATGCATCGCTTTTTGCCTATCATTGCATTCCTTTTTTTATCTATATATGTTCACTTATGACATGTTGCACCCGTACGCTTTGTACGGCCAAATACACCAGGGGCTTAAGTTCCCCAGAGTATGGTGTGATAAGATCGAACACTTTCACAAGTGCGGCACCCTGAACTTATAGCATTATATGCATCGGCTTAGAATCATGTCTTGGGTCAATAGTTGGGTTTGCCCGGCTCCCATGTTTTGGTACCTTACGTTCCGTTATATCGGCTAAGGTAGCGCTGGGAGAACCACTGCGATTGTGCCCCAGTTGAGCTAGGTTGAGCACCTCAGTGGAGAAAGCTAAAACTGACCGTCATGATGAGGCGAGAGCCGGTCGCTGTTCGAGAGGTTTTTTCGAGTCCCTAAAGACTTATGCCTCTTAGAGCGAGGAGCCGGCTTTGTCCGGCCCCAGCGTGGATAGCGCCCCGAATTCGGCCTTCCGAACACTAGGGGCTTCGCCGAAATTTAAAATTATAGAATTCTATGGCTAAGTGGGAGTGTTCAAGCATTATAAGTCCGGTTGCCTCGTTCGTTGTGTTGAGCGCCTCCCTCGAAGGACCCAAAAATGGGAAAAAGAGCACTCAAGTTTATCCCGAACACCCCAGCACTCGCGGCATGGGGGCTGAAGCCAATGACTTGCCATCTCTCAAATTTGATAAAGGGCCGCACAAAAGGTAATATTTTAAATTAACAAGTGTTGCTTAGCGCATATGAACAAGTTTTCAGCGCACAGGATAACAAAATGCGAGTCTACTAAAAAATTACATCTTTGGAGCATTCACCCGCTATAAGGCGGGCACCCTTCAGGACACCCTTATAATACATCTCGGGCGTGCGATAATCCTTGCCCGGCGGTGGCGCATCCGTCACAAGCTTCTCGGCGTCCATCTTGCCCCAGTTCACTTTTACATGCTTGCTTTGCATGAAGAATGCCTTACCCGCTGCTATCTTTTTTATTTCCTCAATCTCCTGGAGGGCCATCTGGGCTTCGGCCTTAGCGGCTTTGGCACTCTCAAGAGCCAAGGCGAGCTCGGACTCTCGAGTCTTCGATTCACGCTCCAAACTCTCGTGTTTTTCCACGAGAACCTGGAGCTCTTGCCGCACCTCCACCACCCGCGCCTCTTGCTTCTCCCTCTCGGTGCGTTCCGGGGCCGCATTGCATTCGGCCTCGGACACCGCTTCCTTCAGGGTCGCCACCTCGTTAGTGGCCCCTGCAATACTCACGTTATCCCTGTCATTTTTTGCAACCAAATCCTTTTCTATAAGGTATTACTTTAATAAGGTACTACTTACCTTCCTTGTCCTCGAGCTGCTTCTTGGCACGGCCGAGCTCGTTCTCGGGCCGCTCGAGGCTCTGCTTCAAGGCATTGACCTCCGCCGTCAGTGCGGCAGAGGTCAGTAGTGCAGCCTGCATTCCCATATTGACATATTTATGTTAGACTCCTGCGTATATCTTTTTTAGATCCTCAGTTTGGCTTTTCTTTCCGAACACCAAACTGAGCATCAGGGGATACTGTCTATGTGGTACTATTTTTACATATCTTAATCACATACCTCAAAGCCTGTTAGAAGGCTGGTGCAGGCTTCCGTCAGCCTGCTCTTGGTGGACTGAACCTTCTGAATCACCGCACTCATGACAGTGCGGTGCTCCTTGTCGATGGAAGCGCCGTTGAGCGCCTCCAGCAAATTATCCGGCGCCTCCGGTTGGACGGAGGTCACCGGCGTCGCAGTCTCACCCTTCCTATGAAGGGGCCGCCCGCCGGACTCCGGAACCACTAAAGGTTCCGGTGCGGAGTCCGGTCCAAAGTCCGGAAGGTTGCCCTGCGGCACCTCCGGGGCCTCCTCCTCCTGGCCGGGCCCCTTCTGGGACCCCACCTCGGCGTCGTCTGCATCACGGGAGGAGGAGGCGGTCGGAAGCGAAGCGCTATTCACATCCGACGAGCCCAAGGAGCCGCTCGACGAAGCGGGGATATCGTCCTTGGGTAGGCTACATGGTGGTATTCGGCGTTAGAAGACACTATGCGACGAAAGAAAAATCATGAGTTATTATGGAAATTCGGACACTTACGATCTCGCCAGGGGCTTGACCCTTGAAGGCCACTCCTCTTCGCCGTCGTCGGCATTGGTGGAACAATCCGGAGGAAGGGTCCTTCCCTTCTTGGACCCTTCGGCCTCCTCCGTTGGGGAAGCCTTCCTTTTCTTCTCTCCCCCCGCTGGGGGAGAGGCCTCTTTCTCCTCCTCCTCGTCTTCGCGGGAGGAGTCCGCCTCGGAGTCATCGGACGATGAGTCCGATAACACCTGGCGCCAGGAACTCCTCCGAGTCCCCGTGGCCTTTTTCTTGGCCTTCTTCTCCGGCACCACGTAAGGCGCCGGAGCCAGCAGTCCCATTAATCGGGCATTCACTGGGTCTTCTGGCAGGGGAGCCGGACAGTTAACCTGCCCAGACGTCTTCTGCCAGGCCTGTTAAAGGTAATGGGAGTTTAGATCCCGCATGGAGTCAAACTATGAAAAACGAGTGTCCCATAAAGGGTAGAATAGCTTACCTCGCCGGCTGGACGCTGCGAGCTAAATCCGCGATCTTTGGTAGCGGATGCGGGAGCCTCGGCACCCTTGAACAACACCTTCCAGGCATCTTCATACGTAGTGTCAAAGAGCCTGCTTAAGGTTTGGTGCTGTGCCGGATCACACTCTCACAAATTAAAAGCCCGCTCCTGGCACGGGAGGATCTGGCGGACGAGCATGACCTGGACTACGTTGACAAGCTTGAGCTTCTTGTTCACCAAAGTTTGAACGCAGGATTGGAGTCCGGTCAGCTCCTCCGAATCACCCCATGATAGGCCCTTCTCTTTCCAGGATGTGAGCCGTGTGGGGATGCCAGATCTGAATTCGGGGGCCGCTGCCCATTCAGGGTCACGCGGCTCGGTGATATAGAACCACCCCAATTGCCACCCCGTTATGGTCTCCACAAAGGAGCCCTCAAGCCATAGGACGTTGGGCATCTTGCCCACCATGGCGCCTCCGCACTCTGCTTGGCGGCCGCCCACTACCTTCGGCTTGACATTGAAGGTCTTCAGCCATAAGCCGAAGTGGGGCTGGATGCAGAGGAAGGCCTCGCACACGACGATGAACGCCGAGATGTTGAGGATGAAATTCGGGGCCAGATCATGGAAATATAGGCCATAGTAGAACATGAGCCCCCGGACAAATGGGTGAAGTGTAAAACCTAGTCCGCGAAGGAAATGGGTGAGGAACACCACCCTCTCATGGGGCCCGGGGGTGGGGATGAGCTGCCCCTCGTCGGGGAGCCGATGCGCGATGTCGCCGGATAAATATCCGGCCTTCCGCAGCTTTTTGATGTGCCCCTCCGTGACGGAGGAGGCCATCCACTTGCCTCCCGCTCCGGACATGACTGGGGAAGGTTGAGGCGAGATGTGCGGGCTTGGGCGTTGGAGCTCGAGTGCGCGGAAATGGATAAGCAAAGGAGGAAGAAGGCGTAGGTAAAAGGTGGACCCTTATCCCCTTATATATGGGCGGACGAAACTATCCGTCCCCACCAGCCTGGTAAAACTTGCTTATCTCCCAAGCGCCGTAATCAATGGCACGGTTGGGTTACCCACGCCCGTATTGATGAGAATCCCGGAATAAGGGGACACGATCTCTGCTTTGACAAGACGTGCCAAGGAAACCGCTTCGCTAAATGCGCTGAGGTGGAACAATAAAAACAATTCGAATAAAAGCTTGGCCGTGGTGTGATGTCATGCCACAAAATACGTCAGCAGGTTGAACTTGTGTAAATATTATTCTCTCTACGGTGGTATGTGGAACTTATTTTGCAGAGCCGGACACTATCCTGGTGTTCAAAATCTTCTATGAATTATTCGGAGGAGGAACCCACCTTGCAATGCTGAAGACAACGTGCGCGCCGGACTCGTCGTCATTGAAGCCTGGTTCAGGGGCTACTGAGGGAGTCCTGGACTAGAGGGTGTCCGGATAGATGAACTATCATCATTGGCTGGACTCCAAGATTATGAAGATACAAGATTGAAGACTTCGTCCCGTGTCCGGATGGGACTTTCCTTGGCGTGGAAGGCAAGGTTGGCGATACGGATATGTAGATCTCCTACCATTGTAACCGACTCTGTGTAACCCTAGCCCTCTCCGGTGTCTATATAAACCGGAGGGTTTTAGTCCGTAGGACAAACAACAATCATACCATAGGCTAGCTTCTAGGGTTTAGCCTCCTTGATCTCGTGGTAGATCTACTCTTGTACTACCCATATCATCAATATTAATCAAGCAGGAGTAGGGTTTTACCTCCACCGAGAGGGCCCGAACCTGGGTAAAAACATCGTGTCCCTTGTCTCCTATTACCATCCGCCTAGACGCACAGTTCGGGACCCCCTACCCGAGATCCGCCGGTTTTGACACCGACACCTAGGTTTTATGCATTGATGTTATATGCACGAGTAGAACACAAGTGAGTTGTGGGCGATACAAGTCATACTGCTTACCAGCATGTCATACTTTGGTTCGGCGGTATTGTTGGATGAAGCGTCCCGGACCAACATTATACGTACGCTTGCGCAAGACTGGTTCTACCGACGTGCTTTGCACACAGGTGGCTGGCGGGTGTCAGTTTCTCCAACTTTAGTTGAACCGAGTGTGGCTACGCCCGGTCCTTGAGACGGTTAAAACAACACTAACTTGACGAACTATCGTTGTGGTTTTTATGCGTAGGTAAGAACAGTTCTTGCTCAGCCCGTAGCAGCCACGTAAAACTTGCAACAACAAAGTAGAGGACATATAACTTGTTTTTGCAGGGCATGTTGTGATGTGATATGGTCAACACTAACTTGACGAACTATCCATGAAGAGTTGAGGCACAATAAGCTAGAACCGATTCCGGAGCCCAGCAATCTCTCTCCCACATTGGCTGGAGATCTCTATTCGAAAGAACACGAAGCACCGAAGCATTGGACATTGGAAGATCGAATGATCAGTTGGTCAGAAGAATTTGAGGACTGAATCTCAAAGCTAATTCAGCAGGCTCGTCGTCGTCCCGCTCCTCTAGGGACAAACTAGTCAGAGCTTCGAGTCCACGAGCGGCGGGGATCAAATATTTGATCCCACTCACCCCCACATCGATTATTGCCCGAGTAACTCAGGGACCTTCAATGTCTGGGATCTCTTTATATAAAAAGAAGTCCGATGAAACAGTGTGGCAATTCTGGGCAAGGTTCCTATTCGTCAAGAATAGGATTCCGGACTGCCGCGATTCGGATAGCTTGGCAACCTTTCAGCTTAACTGCAAGGATGAAGGTGTCTTAAACACCCTCACTCGATGTCATGTTCAGACCTTCTCCGAGCTATCGGACCGGGTGTTAAAATTTTGTGTCATCGAGGATGCTTGGCTAGTTCACAAGGAGTAAGCAGATTCGATCTACGCCGAGAAAACACTACATGATCGGCACACGCGCCGGAGGGAGAATCTCCGTCGCCCCGCACCGGTTGAGCCATCACGGAAAAGAGAGAAGCCTACCGTAGAAACCAAGACGGCCCTCAACGACCTGTTGGACAAACCATGCCCTATCCACTCTGTCCTACTAAACACCAGCCCAAATCACAGCCTTCAAGACTATTGGGTGGTGCGACAGGTGGATAAGAAAGGAGAAGCCCTCCTTAGGAACACAGAGAGATGAAAGAACGCGGCAGCATCCTCGGATGAAGACGATGTCCTAATGATCTATGAGACTTACACGTCCAAAGGCCAGAGGAAAAGAGCTCTTTGGGAACTAGGCCAAATCTACTAGGTCACGAAAAGTGCATTCATGGTTAGACACACCGATCACTTTCAAACAACATGACATGCCAAAGTACGGCTCGAAGCGATGTCCGCCGCCTAGTCTCGACCCTATTATACGTGGGTGTCGACTCCGCAAGGTCCTAATGGACGGCGGCAACAGTCTGAACCCCATTTACGAGGAAACCTTGGATAAGATGCAAATCGATAAACCACACATCGAACAGAGTTATACCACATTCAAAGGGAAAATCCCCGAAAAGGAGGCACGATGCAGTGGAAAAATCATCCTCTATGTGGTCTTTGGAACCCCCGAGAGCTACCTATCCGAGGAGTTTGCATCGTCGCCTTACAAAGCGGCTAGCACGCCCTGCTGGGGCTAGACGCCTTTTCAAAATTCCATGTTATCCCACATTACGGGTACATGAAGCTTAAGATGTCAGGCCCGAATAGGGTGGTCACCGTATCAAGTAACCCCTAGAGAGCACTATGAGCCGAGAATAAAACAACATCGCTCGCCCTTAAATTACTACCCGAGGCCTTCTCGGCCGAGGAGTTGACATCACATTGGGCCATGGTTGATAGGGACGATGTCATTCTTGACAAAAGACCCAAATCAATTTCATTCAAACCAGCCGATGAGATAGTCAAATTTCAAGTGCACCCAACGGACCCAAACAAAACAGTTTCCATTGGGGCACAATTGGTACCAGAAGTCGACGAAGCTCTATGTAATTTCCTAAGGGAAAACTGACACATCTTCGCATGGCATCCCTCTGATATGCCAGGGATCCCATGCAACTTAGCACAGCACACTTTGAATATAATTAAAGGCTCGAAACCTGTCAAGCAGGCGCTCCGACGGTTCTCGGAGCCCAAGTGTCAAGCTATGGGCGAGGAGTTAGCCAGGCTACTTGAGGCAGAATTCATCAGAGAAATTAAGCACCCTGACTGGCTAGCCAACTTGGTTATGGTACCCAAATAGGACAAGTCCTAGCGCCTATGTGTCGATTTCAAAGAGCTCAATAAAGCATGTCCAAAGGATCCTTCCCCTTCACCCTGCATCGACCAGATCATGGACGCCACTGGCGCGATTCTCTATGCTTCCTGGACGCCTACTCGAGGTACTATCACATAATTTGTGCACATAGTATTTGTGCGCCATATGGCGCATAAATTGCCTATCTGCCACAAATGCTATGTGTCGCCCTATGTGAGCACTAGCGAGCCATCGCCTACGCGTGCTCGCTAGCGGGCTGGGCCATCATGTGCCAACGAGCGTTCCTCACGAGAGATTTTAGAAAGGATCGGGAAACTTTTGTGCCCCTAATTCTGTTGGTTTTCCTAATTTTTTTTGGTTATGTTGCAGTTTCTATTTTAATTGTTTTCTTTTCAAATTAAATTTTTGAATTTGTGATCTTAAGTTTATGTTTCAAAATTCATGAACTTTTTCAAAATCTCAAAAAAAAAAATCTACAAGCATTGTTTGAAATCCATGTTTTTTTTAATTTGTGAACTTTTCCAAAATTCACTGAACTTTTTTAATTCACGCGATCTTTTTTCTGAATCTATGTCCATTTACTGAATCTGCTATCATTTTTCTAAATTCATGAATATATTTTGAAATCACAAAAAAAAATTAAATTCACTAATGTTTTTTGATGTCATGTGAACATATTTTTATCCACAATGTTTTTTGTATATTTTTTCAAATTAACAAAAATAAGTATTGGAACTGAATAAAAAACAGAAAAATAGACATGTGCTATCGCTGCCTCTACTTGTGCTAGCTCGACAAATCCTCCCAATTCCTACTCGGCTCCTCTGCGCCAGTTAACGCGCAAGTATTTCGTTAACTGGCGCTTGAAGGCGTTCTGTATCCCGTTTCTGTCTTTTGGTTCGTTTAGTTTTTTCTGGACCTGTTTTGTTTTTTTCTTTCTTTTTTCATTTCTCTTGTTCTCTTTTATTTTCAAAATGTGTGAACTTTTTAAAATTCATGAACTTTGTTTTGAAAATCCGCAAACATTTTTCAATGTCGTGATTTTTTTAAATTGTTTTTTTTAAAATTCGTGAACTTTATATCTTCAAAATCGTTGAACTTTTTTCAAGTTAGTATTTTTTTTCAAAATCAACAAACTTTTTTTCTAAATTCATGTTATTCTTGTTTCGAAATCAACGAAATTTTTGGCAATGCACGAACTTTTTTCAAACTTATGTCAAATACGTGAACATTATTTTTCGAAATTAATTAACCTTTTCAAATTGTCATACTTTTTTTTCTTCCAAAATCCACGAAGTTTTTCTGTTTTTGCTTATAAGTTTATTAATAATGCTTGTGCTAGCATGACTACCTGCAGATGTCTTCTTTGCTAGTCTTTCTTCTTGGACATATACTGCCGAGAGGTAGTCTTTGTATTTTGGTTTTTGAATGTTGTATATTGGCTGGAGCTGTATCAAGTTGTACTAGAAAAACATATTTTCTGGATGTTATTTCATTTCGTTGAGATAGCATTCCCCCCCCTGTAACACCCCGGATCCGATGCGCCAGGTGTCCGCCAGTTATTCGTCGTCGTTGCCATGTCATTTGCTTGCGTGTTGTATTTGCCATGTCATCATCTGCATTTTATCATGTCATCATGTACATTTCATTTTGCATACGTGTTCGTCTCATGCATCCGAGCCTTTTCCCCGTTGTCCGTTTTGCAATCCGGCACTCCTATGTTCCCCGGCGTCCCCTTTTGTCTTCTGTTGTGTGCGGGTATTAAACTTTCTCGGAATGGCCCGAGGTTTGCCAAGCGGCCTTGGTATACCACCGGTAGACCGCCTGTCAAGTTTCGTGCCATTTGGAGGTCGTTTAGTACTCCAACGGTTAACCGGGTAACCATAAAGCCCTCTTTTGTTGCAGCCCAACACCCCTTCCAAAGTGGCCCGAAACCCATCTAACTCTCCTCCATGCTCTCGGTCGTTCGATCACGATCGCGTGGTCGAAAACCGCACCTCATTTGGACTCTCCTACCTCCCTCTACCTATAAATAAGCCCCTCCCCCCGAAATTCGCGGATCAATCCCTGTCCAAACCCTAACCTAGGTCCTCTCCGCAGCCGGACATGTCCTAACCTTTGTTGGTATTTATGGAGTAGTCTAGCATGTCATTTTCGTGCTCTACTTTTGCTTGAAATGTTTCCTGGCAGACTGTTTGCATGAGATTCAATTTTCACGAGGTCGTTGTAGTTGATCCGTGTATGCTATGACCTTGCTCTTGCCATGCTTAGCTTCATAATCATGCCTTCTTACTGTTGGTTGCCTTGCCATGCCATGTATTGCTCTGTAGTGAGTGCTTCGAGCTCACGAACATGCCATGTTGAATCTGTTTTTGCCATGTCCTGATATTTCACTAAGTCTGAAATCTGTAATAAAACTTGCAATGTTTACATGGGTGCCATCATTTCTTAGAGTCCTTTTGGCTTATGGTCGATGAAGGGACTATTGAAATATGCTTTGAGTAGAATCATGTCATGCCTTGCTTTGCTATTATAAGTTCCTAGCATGTTGTTTGCTTGCTCTAAACATGCCTTCCTGATGTTAATTCCTGCCATGTTAGTATTTTCACTAAGTCTGTGAACCTGATATTTTGAGCATTTTCACCTTGCTTGTTTGAACATGTTATGATGTGATTTGGCCGTAGCTCAGTGTTCCTCTATTGTTAAGCATCTCCTGTAGTTCGCTGCCATATGCTTTGTTTTTATGTTGGGGTGCTGTAGCATAGTTTCTTGTTGCGTGCTAAGTAGCATCGGGCTGTTAAACGCAGTTTTGCATCATTCTTGTTTTGCTTGTCATTTGCAAACCGTGCATCCGATTCCGGTGATCTTTATATCGATTTCAACCAAAATCATCTCATCTTTCCAGCGGCATACTTGGTTTGCCAAGTTGATGCCCGGTTCATCTTTTTCCTTCCGGAGCACACATATGCATTGCATATCACATCTCGCATCGCATGTCATGTTTTGCATCATATTGCTTGTGCATTGTTCCTTGTTTGATTGTGGTTCCGTTGCTTGTGTTCTTGCTTGGGTAGAGCCGGGAGACGAGTACGTGTACGAGGAACCTTTTGAGAACGCCTACGAGGATCAAGCCTTCGTCAACTCTGAGAACCTTGCAGGCAAGATGATCATACCCTCGAAATCACTACTATCTTTGCTATGCTAGTTTGCTCGCTCTTTTGCTATGCCAATGCCACGATGCCTACCATTTGCTTGTCAGCCTCCCAAATTGCCATGTCAAACCTCTAACCTTTGACACCATTCCTAGCAAACCGTTGTTTGGCTATGTTACCGCTTTGCTCAGCCCCTCTTATAGCGTTGCTAGTTGCAGGTGAAGCTGAAGATTGCTCCATGGTGGACAGGGTTTATGTTGGGATATCACAATATATCTTATTTAATTAATGCATCTATATACTTGGTAAAGGGTGGAAGGCTCGGCCTTATGCCTGGTGTTTTGTTCCACTCTTACCGCCCTAGTTTCCGTCATATCGGTGTTATGTTCCCGGATTTTGCGTCCCTTACGCGGTTGGGCTATAATGGGAACCCCTTGACAGTTCGCCTTAAGTAAAGCTCCTCCAGCAATGCCCAACATTGGTTTTACCTTTTGCACTAACAACCTACCACCTTCCCTTGGGTTCTGCAGACTCAAGGGTCATCTTTATTTTTAACCCCCCCGGGCCAGTGCTCCTCTGAGTGTTGGTCCGAACCGAGATACCTGCGGGGCCACCTCGGGGAAACTTGAGGGTTGGTTTTACTCGTAGCTAGACTCATCTGAGTGTGCCCTGAGAAAGAGATATGTGCAGCTCCTATCGGGATTTGTCGGCACATTCGGGCGGTGTTCTGGGTTTAGTTTTACCTGTCGAAATGTCTTGTTGTACCGGGATACCGAGTCTGATCGGAGTGTCTTGGGTGGAGGTCTATTCCTCCGTTGACCGTGAGAGCTTGTCATGGGCTAAGTTGGGACACCCCTGCAGGGATTTGAACTTTCGAAAGCCGTGCCCGCGGTTATGTGGCAGATGGGAATTTGTTAACGTCCGGTTGTAGAAGACCTGAAGTTGACCCTAATTAAAATACATCAACCGCGTGTGTAACCGTGATGGTCTCTTTCAGGCGGAGTCCGGGAAGTGAACACGGTGTTGGAGTTATGCTTGACGTAGGTTGCTATAGGATCACTTCTTGATCATACTTTTATCGACCGTGCTTTGCCTTCTCTTCTCGCTCTCTTTTGCGATGGTAGCCACCATTTATGCTAGTCGCTTGCTGCAGATCCACCTCATGCCTTTACCTTACCCATAAGCTTAAATAGTCTTGATCTCGTGGGTGCGAGATTGCTGAGTCCCCGTGGCTCACCAGATACTTCCAAAACTAGTTTGCGGTGCCTATGTTTCCGAAAGGTGTGACGAATCAAGCTCAAGGAGGAGCTCGATGATGATCTTGCCCTTTGTGTTGTTTCGTTCTAGTTGATCAGTAGTGGAGCCCAGTTGGGGTCGATTGAGGACCTTTGTCGCATTTGGGGTTCTTCTTTTATTTTGGTTCCGTAGTCGGACCTTGATTGTATCTGGATGATGTAATGCTTTATTCATGTAATTGTGTGAAGTGGCGATCGTAAGCCAACTATGTATCTCTTTCCCTTATGTATTAAATGGGTTGTGTGAAGATTACCTCACTTGCGACATTGCTTTCAATGCGGTTATGCCTCTAAGTCGTGCTTCGACACGTGGGAGATATAGCCGCATCGAGGGCGTTACAAGTTGGTAATCAGAGCCATCCCCGACCTTAGGAGCCCCACTGCTTGATCATTTTTAGTGGCCGAGTTGTGTTTAGAAAAATGTTTTGAGTCATTTAGGATTATATATATCGGAGAGTAGGATTCTTTTTACTCCCCAGTCCCTTCGACCTTCTGGTGAGGTATCCCGCGTAGAGTTTTGACTCTTCTCTTCTTAAATTTCACTAAAAATTTTTAGGATCACGCTGGTATCTTAGAATCGTTCGATGGTTTTATGATGACAACATTGTCTTGGTTGCCTCGACATTTAGGGGTTGTGGCGGTGTCCCGGGAGTTGAGCTCCGAGGTGTTGTCGTCATAATTTTATCGTTGCGAGTCTCGGAATACCGAGTTTAATGCGCCGACATCGAAAATCTCTTTTATGCGATCGTTGGTGAGATAACCCGCTAACCCAAAGATCTTGAGGTGAGTACGGAGTATTGCCATGACTCGTATAACTAATGCTTTTCAAGGTTGAGGTAGACGATTTCGAAGGTTTCTTGGTTATGTGTTGACGGATGGATACAAGCTGGATGTAGGGATTGTTAGTTTGGGTGAGATATATTGCTCCTGTATCCCCAACACCAGATTGCATAACCGAAAAGTTTCGGAGTTTTATAGGTGGGAATTCAAGTAGCTCTTAGGATATCTTTCCGACGGATGTATGATATGAAATTGGGGTTCGACGTCTAGTGGTCCGCCTATTCACGGTTGGTTTTACATGGTCTCGTTGTGTCTTAAAGAGTCCTTGGCTATGCCGACTGGGGGGCGCTTCAGTATGTCATGTGCACTGCCTTGTACATGATGGTGCTGTACGATTGAGCCCGTGTAGGCCCCACCACGAAAACTTCGGACGAAATCTCTATCATATGTTTGTTCCAGCTTATTCTGCAAGCCAGTCCTTTGTTTTTGTTTTGAGTTGTGGTATTCGAGTTGCTTCAATGTCAAGTGTTGATTCCATACCTTTCCGAAATGGTGTTCTCATACTCCGATGTGAATACCAATCTTTTCTTGATCAATCGAGATTGTCATGTCAATCCTTTTCAACCGGCGTGTTTCTCTTCAAGTGGATCCGATCACTTCAACATCAGCAAGACCAATTATCATTTCTTCTCAACGGTGTTTGTTTCATCCGTCTCCAAGTTGCCTTTGTTTTTCCCGCCCACCCACCCTTTTTCCTCAAGGACTAAGATTTTTTTTACCAAGTATCCATTTATTCATGTGAAGTTTCTCCATTCTTTTCCATCAATGTTCTTACCCGGTGGTTCTCAAGAAGATGTTCTTCTAGTTCATCATTCCTCATTCTTTTCCCTTCTCCGGTGGATTCAAGTCAAGTTTTGTTGATCATACCTTTTTCCTCATTTCAATGTCTTCTCATACCGGTGCACCTCATTATCATTCTACTTCTCGCTATTTGTTATTCCGAGTGCTCAAGATATCTCAAGATTCGTGTTTCCACTCTGCATCGTTCAAGCTCTTTCGAGATTGGTATCTCATTCAAGTCATTTAATTCAACCGGTGCAACATCTCTTTTAAATCTTTTAACGGTGTTCTTTTGAGTGGGCCCTAACCCACAGGTCTTTTCCCAGGATCTTACCTGACTCTTCTATTTTCCCAGAGCTATCCTAAATTCTTCTCCAAGTTTGACGTAAGAATGAGTTATCATCAGTCAAATGCTTTTCTCCAAGATCTTTCAAATTCTTTTCATAGTTGGCTCAACCTCTTCGCTTTTGATTCTTCCTGTGTGCCTCAATAATTCTTGATGGTGGTTCTCATCTTCATTCTCAACATTTCAAGACCGACGAAGAGTTTCTCTTTAATCTTGCTCTATTCTCTTCAAGATTCATGGTGCTAGCTTGTTGCCATCCTCTCATAATTGTTTTGGATTGTGACAATTCTTTTCTTACCATCTGGAGCATTTCAAGGGTTGCTTCCTTTCTCGATCATCTGAAGGCCATCATTTCTGAAGATTACTCATTCTCAGCTTTCAACTCTCGTTCTCGAATTCTTCCGGTGCATCGCTCAAATACCCTCTAATAAGCTCATGATGTCTTTGTTCTCATGTATCTAAATCCCCTCAAGTATCTTCATTCGTTTTCCAATTATTCCCGGTGAATTGTGCCTTGGCTATTTTCGTTGTCAATTCTTACGGTGGTTCGTTCAAGATTTCACTTCCTTCATTATCATATCAATTCATTCGTTGTTTCCAAATCCCACCGGTTATTCCATCAATACCTTCTCAAGTTTCGATATATCTCTCTTAATCCTTTCTACGAGAATAAGTAGTATGCCAAATCCGTTGATTGTCATCAATTTAATTGGTGAAGGATAAGCATAACATAATTCTTATTCTTATTCATCCAAGTGATTAATTCCTTCTTTCGGAGTTTAATCATGATGAATAAATTCTTGATTATAAGTGATTCATCTTTCTTTCCGGAGTTGGTCATCATATCACATTCTTGGTTCGAGATGCTTCATCTTTTCTTTTCCGGAGTCCCAAGTTTTCCGCTTTATCTCGTCGCGAAGCTCCATCTAAATCAAGGCAAGGATTCACCTTGTGTTTTAAATTTCTCTTTCTTTTCATTCCTTTTGTTTACCGGAGTTCTTCATGGAGGCTCTAAATGGTGGTCCCTCAAGGATTCTTTTCATTCTTCAATTGATCTTCAAGATTTCTCTTGAAGTTAAGATCAGCCAAGCTATACTCAAAAATTAAACACGGTGCCCAACACTTGTTTTGTTTTGAGGAGTTCAAGCATTCTTCATCTTGCATTCCGAAGTGCAATTCTTTCTACCTTATTTTCTGAGGTGGTGTTAGGTCATTCTTGACAATTTCCTTCATGTTTCATGATTCATATTGTTGTCAAGAAGGAGGTATGTTAAATCCACCAATCTCTTCGTTGGAGTTATCTTGGGTTATAGTTCACCTAAAGCTTTCCCTAAGGATTGTTGCTATTTATGGTGCTTAAAAATGACCCAAGTTCTTCATTTGTCCTCCCGGTGAAATAATTTTCTCGTCCCCTTGTTGATATCAATCCAATCATTTGTTTCCGTTGGTGGCAGAAGCTCACCTCATAATTTTGAGATGTTTTCATAAGCCCGCCACAAGCTTATTCTTTTCGTTGTTGGTTTTCCAACAACTCCGTATAACCTTCTTGGAAGGGTGCTTTCCAAGATCATTTGTGGCAGAAGTTGTCATTTTCTTCTTCATTCTGTTATTCCAATGATTTATCTTCTATTCTTTATTCCGGAGGCATTGTGATGTTGCTCTTTTCACTCATCATCTCAATTGTGAGGATCGTGTTCTTTTTGTGCTTATCCATTTAACCGGAGTGTCGTGTCCTCTTTCAAGTTCTTTCATCTTATCAGGTTTTGCCTCTCTTTTCAACCTTAGTGCTGTCTGAAATCCTTCTTACCCATTGTGCCATTCTTTCAATAGTTCCGGAGGCAATGTGTTGTTCATTTCATCAAGTATCTTCTCATCTTGTCAAGTTCATGTTCTATTCCTTCCATGTTTAACCGGAGTGCTGCCCGAATTCTTTCCCTCTCATCTTGTTTTAACCGGAGTGGTTTCGAATTCTATCTTGTCCATTAAACTCTTGATTCATGTCTTTGCAACCTTCAAGTCCTCGTAATACTCCTTCTTCCTCTTTTCTAACGGATTGTTTGCAATCTTGGTCATCTCCATCGTACTCTTTCTCTCAATTTGTTCAACCTCTCAAGGTTCATGGTTTCACTCGTTTGCCGAAGAAGCAACTTAGTTTTACCTCTCCTCTTCCTCTTCGTTTTCCCTCCGGTGCCATCCTAGATCTCGGGACGAGATCCTCTCGTAGTGGTGGAGTGTTGTAACACCCCGGATCCGATGCGCCAGGTGTCCGCCAGTTATTCGTCGTCGTTGCCATGTCATTTGCTTGCGTGTTGTATTTGCCATGTCATCATCTGCATTTTATCATGTCATCATGTGCATTTCATTTTGCATACGTGTTCGTCTCATGCATCCGAGCCTTTTCCCCGTTGTCCGTTTTGCAATCCGGCACTCCTATATTCCCCGCGTCCTTTTTGTCTTCATTGTGTGCGGGTATTAAACTTTCTCGGAATGGCCCGAGGTTTGCCAAGCGGCCTTGGTATACCACCGTGAACCGCTGTCAAGTTTCGTGCCATTTGGAGGTCGTTTAGTACTCCAACGGTTAACCGGTAACCATAAAGCCCTCTTTTGTTGCAGCCCAACACCCCTTCCAAAGTGGCCCAAAACCCATCTAACTCTCCTCCATGCTCTCGGTCGTTCGATCACGATCGCGTGGCCGAAAACCGCACCTCATTTGGACTCTCCTACCTCCCTCTACCTATAAATAAGCCCCTCCCCCCGAAATTCGCGGATCAATCCCTGTCCAAACCCTAACCTAGGTCCTCTCCGCACGGACATGTCCGATCTCCCGGACACGTCCGCCGCCGCCCGCCAATCAGAGTCACCGCGTGTCCTCCCGCCGCCCGTCCGCGCCGCCCGGCCATGAGGCCAAGTCGAGTTCGCCACACCAGCGCACACAGCCACCATACTCATGCATGGCTGCTGCGCCGCCGCCGCGCCAGCCGCTTGCCGGCCGCCGCCCGGCAAGCGCCAAGGCCGGCCCGCCGCCCGCGCCCGCGCCTCGCTTGCTGGCGCCGCCTCCGCGCCTCCTGCTGGCGCCTCAGCAGCCAGCGCCCCTGCGCGCCTCTCACCGCCATCGACCACGCCAGGCCTCGGCGCCACTGCCCGAGTCCCTGCCGCCCGCCGCCGACCTCCGGCAGCGCCGGCCGCGCCCGGCCGGATCCGCCGCCCCTCCGCTGGATCCGCCCCTCCGGCCACTTCCCCGACCTCCGGCTGCCTCTCCCTCTCTTCTCCGGCGAGATCCAAGCAAACCCCGGCGAACTTTGTAAAGCGTGCAGAACCGAGGTTGACCCCGAAAATCCACTAAGTCCTTTTCCTGCATATATTTTGTGGCATTTTCATCGCATCACATCTCCGCACCCGTGGCTCCGTTTTGGGCGTATAATATGTCAAATTGTTCGTCTCGAAGAGTACATCATTTCATTCCATTGCATCATTTGCATTTGAGCTCATCTTGATGCCCGAAATGCTGTGGGAAGATAGCTTCAGATCGTTAGTTTCAGAATCTTATCAGCTCGAGCTCTTTTGTCATTTTTGCCATGATTTATGTGTGCACCCTATGAACTTGAGTCCTACATGTGAGTTGAACATTGCCATGCCATCTTTCCAGGGGTATTTTCCATGTATTTTTGTGATCTATGTGTTGACTAGAACAAGCATGCAAACATGGGTAACCACGAGAACCTTCTCGCGGGCCTCCTCGATAACTCCACGTCGGCGGCGAGCCCGCGTAGACTTGAGTCCGTAAACTCCTCCGACCGGTGCTGGTCGACTCGGCGTCATATCGCTGACATCTTCCCCCACCGCGTGGTGGTCTCTGACGAACCGCTTCGGTTTGGTGGCGACGACGTCGCGGAGGTGCTAAATCATCGACCCGCGATGAGCACTCCGGTGAAAGCCGGGACCCTTCTAGCGGCCCTACAAGACGACCCGCGCCCATTCGAGAAGGAGGGCCTTGAAACTGGCAGAACCGCGCCCGCCTTCCGGATCGTCGAAGCGCCAAGATAGCAAAAGCGCTTGTCGAGCTTTATACAGCCGAAGATGGGCCGATGCGTAAGCGGCTCGCCCGGCTCCGGCCAGAGCGGCGCGTCTGAGGTCGCGATCCGACTGTATGGCGCAACCATCGCCGACTTTGCTCGGTAACGCCCGTGTCGCCACAAGGGAAGAATATCGCGCCGCCCAGCGGCGTGGCGAAACTGAAAGAACTTTGAGAGCGAAAGCGCCGTGTGATGATGGGCGAGTCCAGCAGCTCCTTAGCGCGTTGCTTATGCGGCAGACGGCGGCCTTGAATGCTGCAGCGACAACGGCGACTTACTCCCGCCGAGATCAAGCGCAACCTCCCCAGACGCCGGCCCGTGGAGGAGCGGAAGAAGAAAGGAGCCGGTGTCGATCACCGATCGGACTCATATCACCATCGGCGTGACCAAGGCGGCCTGGAAGCGATGAAAGCGGCGGGGCGATTATCGCCTCCCGCCCGAAAGAAGAAACGGCAAGTCTCTCCGCCACAGTGAGCATCCAACTCTCGGGAGTCGCCTTGGCCGCCGAGGAAATCCCGAAGAATGGCGCCCGCCATCCGGATCGGCCGACTCCCCGATCCACAGCCTTTGGAAGAAGAAATGAGTTAGGTCCGCCTTGGCGGGCCCCGCGCCGACGAACCCTTCCCCAAAGGTTCCGCTCCCCGAACCGCCCAGTACACGGCTCCGTAAAGCGGAAGCGCTGATAGAGCTACTCCACGCCGTCGGCGCAACAAAGCGGTAAGCGAGTTGCCGTGAAGTATGTTCCTCTCATGCTCCGGGGCCGGCGGACATGGTAACAGCACGAAGCCCGGCAACATCAATAGCTGGTCGACTTCACGAAGCCTTCATCGCCTTCACCCGCCGCGTGGCGACCTCCCAAGCGCGCCCGGCTCTCCTTGTGCGTGCAAGGCCACGAAGAATCAGCGACTACCTCCTGCGTAAAGGCGAACAAAACTCTTGCGGCGTGCGAGGTCACGAGCTATCAGTACTTCACCGCCGGGTGCGAGGCACCCTCCTCAGCGCCTAAGCTCCTCTGCGACGAGCGGCTTAATGACGCTGATGTCATAGCGGATAAATGCATTGGCGACTCCCTCTATGAAGGCGGAGATTCAAGTCAGCCTTGGTTTAACAGGTGACTCCAGCTCCCGGAGAACTCCGGTGGAGATGCCGGTCGGCGACAACAACTAAACAACAAGCGCCAAGTCCTGGCCGACTTCCAACGTTCGGCGAGTCAGACTTGATGAAGATCCAGCAGCGGGAGGGCAGCCTCCGATAGCGGCGAAGGCGGCAAGTCAATTGGTTCGGCTTTCTCCTATGGCGAACTTTGGATGGTCGTGCAAGTTCCACAGCGGTGCTGAAGCCGTCAAACCACATCACCAAAGTGCCAGGCTCGCGAGGATCGCCAAGGGAGATGGCCTCACCTCCTCCACCGCTGCGGGGCCGTCGCCTCCGCCCGCCCGGCGGCCCAGCAGCTGACCGATCGGCCTTGATACAAGCGAGTTCGGAAAACCGCGGAGCCTCGTGGTATTCACCGGTGTGGCAGAGGACCCGGCTGCGAGCACCAACGGCAACAAGAAATCACTGGTACGGATGCTCGAGTTCATGCACTGGTCGAGAGGCCCTATCGGTTGGATCGGGGATCACCCGGAGGTGATGCGAGTCGAGCTCTTATGCCCTTGTCTTAAGTAGCGACCTTGGCCATTGATAGAAGACGCCCGTTTTTCAAAGGTCTGATAGGCGGAGAGCAGCAGCATAAACATCCTATACAAAAGACACCATGGGCTTCGGAATCGGTGAAAGCATTTGCGGAGCAACCGCACCGTGTTCCATGGAATTGTACCCGGCCTCTCTGCTCACTGTCGGCAAGATCACGATAGGCGTCCTCTTGAGGACAAAGATCACTTCCGAGAGCGGTCTGGTTGAAGTGGTGGACACGGAGAGCCCGTACCACGCTGCTTGGCCGACCTGCCTTAGCCAAGTTCATGGCGGTTCCACTCGCCTACCTTAAAATGAAGATGCGAGTTCGGAGGATTGACCATTGCGGCGACTACAAGAAATTCGATCCGCTGTGACGAGCGATCATGGCGAGTCCTTGGTGATCGCGACGGCGGCTCCTTGACGAGCGTGGCGATGGCGAGGAAGCAGCGAAATATCGCCCGACCCCAAAGTCGGGCCGGAAGGATCATTCAAAGCCGGCCAAAAACCAGAAGATACCCCTGGACCCAGGCACCCAGGAGAATCTGTTGTCATAGGCATATGCCTTGTGACCAAATAAAGCGATCTCGTTGATTTCCTCCGTGAGAATCGGGACATCTTTGCATGGTCCCCCAAGGACATCACCGGTGTCACAGCAGGTCGCCGAGCACAAGCTACGTCGGGCGGATATGAAGCCCGTCGGGCAGCCCTTAGCCGCTGTCGAGAAGAAAGAGTTGTTGGGAAGAGATAGCGGCTCCTGGCAGCGGTTTCATCATGGAAGTGTTTTTCCAGAGTGGGCAAACCGGTGTTGGTCTTGAAGAAAAACAAGCAATGGCGGATGTGCATCGACTACACAAGCCTCAATAAAGCCTACCCAAAGGACCGTTTGCTGCCAGTTGATCGGGTGATAGACTCCTGGCGGATGCGGTGGTATTGAGTTTCCTAGAGCGCACTCGGGATACCACCAGATCAAGCTGAATCAATGACAAGTGAAGACGCATTCATCCGCCATTTGGAGCCTTCATTTGCGACAATGGCGTTTGGCTTAAGGAATGCGCGCCACCTTTGATGTTGCATGCGAAGTGCCTCCTCAAGCAACTTCATTGAGAGCATGCGTCTATGTGGGCGATGTGGTGGTGAAACCGGAAGCGCGGGACCTCTTTGAAGACCTCAAAGACCTTTGAAAATCTGCGCCCGATTCGGATCAGCTCAGCGAAAGTGCGTTTGGTCGGCCGGCCAGCTCCTTGGCTTCTGGTCTGAAGCAGCGGCATAGAGTGCAACCCGTGAAGATCAAGGCCATTGAGAGAATGGAAGTACTGACCCATTGTTGGATGTCAGAAAGTTCATTGCTGGCATCCATCGGCCGATTGTCGATCGGTGGCGAAAGCTTCGCCCTTGTATCAGCGATGAAGAAGACACTTTTTAGTGGAACCACAAAGCGGATGAGGCATTTCTCCAAGCTGAAGAAGATGTTGACTACTCCCCGGTCTTTGGCGGCTCCGACTCCCAAAGCCCATGCTCTTGTACATCGCGCCACCGGCGAGTAGTCGACGATCATTGTAATCGGCGCCAAGGAGGAAGGCAAAGCGCTCCACGTCGAACCGTATACTACGGCGAGTCTTTCGACCTCCAAGCAAAACTACCCTCACTATCGAGAAGATGTGTTAAAGTGCATTTTGCATAAGAAAGTAACCCTACTTTCAAGACATCCAATCACGTGGTTTGCACCGCTCACTTTCGCCGAGATCATTGAAGCGAGATGCCTCGGTCAGTGGCCAAATGGGCTATAGATCTAGCCCTTACCATCTACCTGCCCTTTGCCATCAAATCGCGGTAGCTAAGGTTCCTCGTCGACTAAGCGAGACCCGATACCTACCAGCGCTGACTCCACTCATTGGCGGATGCATTGGCGACTCAAGATGCGCACCGGCCTTGGAGCCGGCGTCGTCCTCACCTCCCCTAAAAGGCGACAAGCTCAAATCGTGCTGCAAATCCCCGCTGCCTCCAACAACGTCGCCCGAATATGAGCGCTCATCCATGGGCTCCGGCTGGCCAAAGAACTCGACGTCGCGGATCTATGCTATGGCGACTCGACTTAGTGGTTCGGCAATCATCTGGCGACTAGGGCGCCAAAGGCATAAACATGGAGCTACCACTACAGTGCGACAACTTCAGCGATATTCGAGGTGCGAATTCCTTCCGTACCAAAAGCCAATAGCGATCAAGCGGATGCCGCCCAGCATGCGGCACGGTCCGACTAGTGAGCCGGGGACTTCGCCAAATCGCTATGAAATGCTTCTGCGGTCGGACAAGTAATGTGTTGCGCTCAAGCCGCCTCCTGTCGAAAACGCAGCTCGCGGACGGCTGCCGATGGCGGGGACAAGCAAACGGCGCCGCGCGAAAAATGGCTAAGGACCTAAAGCTTACGCATAGCCCAAGCGGCTACCAGCCTCCCCCAGGCGACTCATGAAGCGGTGGCTCGCCCGTCTCGACTTCTATCAAGGCCGATCGACTCTCGAATAATCGACTGTAAACTTCCTAGCCGACTTGCTAGAAAAAAAACTCTAAATGGCTAAGTACTTGCCTTCTGAAGTAGCCAAGCACTTGACCGGTGACAGATCCTTGAGCGTGCCCACCCAGCGACAGTGTGGCAACTAAAGGAAGCGACAAGAAAAAAGTCTGCAATAAGCAAGGAAAGCGGAAATTAGATAAATATTTACATAGGCCCTCGGCGAATCTCGAATAAATTCAGGATACACCGTGGGTGGAATTATTCAAAACCTAACAAGTCTTTTGAAGATTAATGAAAACGGATAATGAAGCAGTCTAGGGCGGCCTCCGATAGGAGGATCGGGTGTGTGTGTCGAGATCGGAGGCGATCCCAGTGGCGATCTCAACCTGATGCGCCTCGTGGCGTGCTATGTTCCCAGCAGCTCGTTCTTTGAGCCTGATCAGTGAGGCTGGCCGCCTGCTTCATCTTGAGCCTCCTCCTGCGCCTCCGTCCTCCAACTCGTCCTCCTCCTCGTAGCTGGAGTCGATCACCTCCGCAAAGTCTTCCTCGTACTCGGGTTCATCCGAAGCAGTCAGCGGTGCCTCCTCCGCCGCTTGATCCTTCGAACGCGAGCGCTCATGTCCGTGTACTCGGCGATAGCCGCCAGCAGCATCGACAAAGCGCCTTCTCGGCCTCAGCTCGGCTGAGCTTGACGAAATGCGGCGAGGCGGTCGGGTCCAGCCACAGATCTGCGCCTTGATGAACTCCAAGGCCCAGCGTGCTCGGCGGGCGAGAGCCCTTCAAGACTCAAGGCAGCGGACTTTCCGGCCAGTCGGCCGGTCCGTTTGGCGGTGCAAAAGCAGCTGCCGCGTCCTGCAGGCGGCAACCACTTGAGCACCGGCGCTGAAGAGCGGTAGCGGCGGGCGGTGGCAGGGCGAAAGCGAGCTGCTCAAGCTGCTTTCGTCGATGGTTAGGCGTTGGCGGCAATCACCTCTTGCCAGCCCTTCGCGCCTCACGAGCTGCCTCGATGGCGAAGGGCGGCTTGTGAATGGCGGGAAAAGAAATACCAAGAGCGAAAAAGAAGATAATCGAAAAATCAGAGATAAGCCTGACACAAAAGTCGGAAGGCCAGCGAAAAAACTTACCATGGCGATGTCCTCGAGCTTCGTGGTAAATTGGAGAGTCGGCGTCGCCTCCCGTCCGGTCAGCGGAGGCGTTCGACCTCGAACTTCGGCCATGGGGCATCCTCCAGCGACTTGGCGTCATCGCGCCTTCGGAACAACTCCTACCTTTCGGCGGCTACGTCGCCCGGCGGATCGCGCTCTTCGAGCTGTCGCCTCTCCTCCAGCACGACGGCGGTGTTAGCCTCGCCAGCTGCTCCACGGAGGCGCGTTGGCGCTGAAGAGCGAAGAAGACAAGGAAAGCCATCGATGGAGTAGATCGCGGGAGATCGGCCCCTTGCTCGACGTCGGCCGAATCGAGGACTACAGCCAGCGAGCGGCATAGCCCAGCGAAGAAGAAGAAAGTTGATCGCCGAAGATCGGGCCGACTGCTCGCGATCGTGATCTCGGGGACTACCAGCAGAGTGCTGTATGCCCGAAGAAAAAAGCTCACCCCTCGGCTCTCGTCCGGCGGTCCGCTTATTCAGCTCCTCGGCGTTGCGGTTGAAAGCGATGGCGGAGATTATGATATTCCTGCGGCAAAGGCAAAAGTTAGTCCTCAAAGCTCACGAGGAGTTCGAACCGCTGCTTTCGGCCCGACCGGAACTCGAGGACTACCCAGTGGGTCTGTTAGCGCGCCTGAAAAACGAAATAAAAGAAAGCGTGCGGACGGATGACCGCGGAATCTGCCTTTAGTGCGCGAGTTGGAAACGTCGCTCTCCGCGCGCTTTCGAGGGCGTCGAGAGACGATTCAGCGGACGGTGCCGCCTCCAGCGCAACCAGCTGGTGGTAGCGGCGTCCCAGATTCGCCCGGTAGCGGCGCCTTGTTGATCTCCGGCTTCGCGGCGCGTCTCTCAAGCAATGCCACGGCGACGCGGCATCGTCGTAGTCGGAGATCTGTGGACCCGCTCCGGCTGCTTGCCATGCTGGCGATGAAGCGGCGTGGGTGGCGAGCACAAGCATCGCCGCCCTCTTCCACGAGAGGTTCTCGGTGCCGACCTCTCTGGTCTGCCCGTGAACTCGAGCGGCGGCGCCGGCGGCGACGGAGGGGCGAAACGCCAGCGCGCGACCTCGCGCGCCCGTTCATCGCAGCGGCGATCTCGGCCTCCTCCGGTCTCCTCAGGCGTTGGCGGCCGCCCTCGCCTTCCGCCTTCTCGGCCTCCTCTTCGTCGCGCTTCTCTCGCGCGTTCCATTCCGTCGCCTCCCGAAGGTCGGCGGGGGATCGGCTCCCGCCAGTGTTGGCGGGCGTCTCCACCAACCGTATGACGGAGGGCGGCTCTCTCAAGGAGGGAGCTCGGGAAGACGGCGGAAAAATCAAAGACTCGAATAGATCAGCGAGAAAGCGAAAAGTGAAAAAAGACTTCTGTGGAAACTAGCCGGCCTTCTCACTTCCCTTGGAGAGGGTGGCCATGTGCCTCCTCCCGCAGCATTGGCCTTGTTGAACTTCTACATTTGGCGCCTCGGCCCGGCGTCGCCGCCTCTTCTTGACTTGGCGGGAGGCGGCCCAGGCGGCATGGGGCGGCGACTTCACGTCGGCATCGTCCTTGGGCGATCGGCGAATGTGGCCCCGGCTGACACGAGCCATGATCCGCCCCTCTCCGCCCGCCTTGGCGTCGGCCTCAACGCCGCCGCCCCAAGTCGGGGTTATCGACATCCTTGTCATGCGATCTGGGGCGTAGTCACGGGGCTCTCTCATGGCGCCCGGCTGCGGCGCCGTGGGATTCTGCCAGAAAAACCGCGATGATCGGTCGGGTCGGTACGCAGAGATCAAGCTAGAAGGGCGGCGTACCATTGGAGGGTTGCGCCTGATCGACTCCTTGCCCGAACTGCGATCTCCGTGAACTTCGCGGTCGCGCGTGTAGTTCACTGGTTACGCCCAGCTCATTTCGCTTGGTACGCGGCTCGGATCGTGGGGCGCTCATCGGCGAGATGGCGTGAAGGCCAGCCACAGGCGGGAGGACTCGGCGCGCCCGCAGCCGGCGGAGAGATCGGATCCGCGTCGGCCCTGGCTGATGAGAACTGGTCGCATACGGAGCGGCTCGGGAGGGCGCGATTTGGACCGATGGGACCAATGGCAAACACTGGTGGAGTCGAGTCGAAGGCGGCAAGTGTTGATGCCGTCGGTGGAGTCTTCACGTGGGAAGTAAGATCGCTGCCACATCTTCTGCTTCCTGCTGAGATGGGAGGGAAAGGGTTGTCGTACGTCGGCGCCGCCGTGATGTAAGGTGCCAGTGTGACGGCGTACCGAGCAGAAAAATCCCCCACAGCTCGAGGTGGGGGCGGTGGTAGTTCACTTAAGTGGCGGCGGAGCCACCTCCGCGTTTGGGGTGAGTGGTCGGCTGGCTTATGGAACTCCGAAGCAGGCCGCCGCGCCAGCAGCCCCAGCGCTTTAGGTCGGCCTTGAAGAACCTTCGCCCTCCTCAGGCATCTCCAACCATGTGGAGACGGCGTCTGCCGAGTCGCGCTCGGTGGCGGCAGGTCAGCGGGCTTCGATGTCGCCTCCACGTCAGTCCCTTGGGAAGCCTTGGCCGAAGTGGCGGAGGCTCATCCTTGGCGAGGTCGTTGGCTGTGGAAAGCGGGAGGCGGGGAGGTGTCGTCTTGATCGCCCGCTCCTCCTCTTTATAACCCTCTGAGCGAGGGCGGTGAGAGGATGCTTCTTGAACCCCCACGCCGCCCATTTAGTTACAGCCTAGCGGATCCGCTTTCGGAAGCGAGGTATGACAATAAGCGGGCCCCACTGGCGGCCCCCGTCGTGGCCCATTAAAGTCTCAATGGTGGCGTATCGATCGCGCATTTTCCCAGATATTTCGTTGACAAGTCCACTTGTAAAGGTAAACGATAGAAACGGTAAAGTCTCAGAATGGTATTTGGGAAGATTAAGCTGTTGAAGCCCACGGCGGCACCGTGAACTTCACCGGGGACTCTGTTGAAATAATGGGCCTGGTGGTGACTGACCGGGACAGGGATCTTCAAGACATCGGGCAGGCCGCGCCCTGTGCGGGTCCCAACCCGAGCTTCGGAGGCGGGTTCAGGCGATCAGCAAAGTCCTGGGCCAAAAACAAGCCGACTCCCGGCTGCGACCTCAAAGTGCTGACTATAGTCGGCCCATGTTCACGGAAACCGATGCAGGCCACGGCCCGATGTGGTAGTCCCTTTCTCAGGGGTAAGCATGGCTCGATGAGCCCGTGTCGCTGGAGATCTCGGGTGGCGCGACATTGCCATCCTCCCAGACTCTCGGCTCCAGTCGTGGTGCTTGTGCCTAACCTGTCGGCCCAGTCAATTGCAGGGGTGGTGAATGGGTGGGATCATTAGGATCTTGTCTTCGTCCTCAAGAAGTTGTCGGATACTTATGACTCTGCATGTTCCCGAGGAGGGCTTCACCTTTCTTAGCCACCTGTGGCACCACCCAGCTGTTGGGGAACACAGTAATTTGAAAAAAAATTCCTATGCACACGCAAGATCTATGTGATGCACAGCAACGAGCGGGAGAGTGTTGTACACGTACCCTCATAGACCGTAAGCGGAAGCGTCAAGTGATGTGGTTGATGTAGTGGAACGTCTTCACGATCCAACCGATCCTAGCACCGAAAGTATGGCACCTCCGCGATCCGCACATCGCTCAGCTCTCGGACGCCCCTAACTCTTGATCCGCTTGAGGTCGAGGGAGAGTTCCGTTAGCACGACAAAGTGTGGTGACGGTGTTGATGAAGTTACTTAGCGCAGGCTTCGCCTAAGCACCGCAACGACATGACCGAGGTGGATTATGGTGGAGGGGCACCGCACACAGCCAAGACAATGTCTGCTTGTATTTAGGTGCCCCTTGCCCTCAGATATAAAGGAGCAAGGGGAGGCCGGCCGCCCTAGGGCGCTAGGAGGGGAGGAATCCTCCTAGTAGGAGTAGGATTCTCCTTTCCTAGTCCTACTAGGAGGGGGAAGGAAGGAGGGAGAGGGAAGGAAAGGGGGGCGCCACCTCCTAGTCCACCGGACTCAGGGAGGGGCCTCTGGCCTGCCCCGCCGCCTCTCTCTCTCCCACTAAGTCCCATTCCCATCTAGGCTCACTAGTTCCCCTGGGGTTCCAGAACCTCCGCACTCTGGTTTTATCCAAATCACCCTAACACTTCCGTGACCAATATAGGCGCCCAATATATCAATCTTTATGTCTCGACTATTTCGAGACTCCTCGTCATGTCTCGTGATCACATCCGAGACTAACTACCTTCGTACATCAAAACACATAAACTCATAATACCGATCGCCATTGTACGTTGAGCGGCGGATTCTTACGGGTTCGAGAACTATGTAGACATGAACGAGACACGCCTCCGGTCAATAACCAATAGCGAACCTGGATGCTCATATTGGCTCCTACATACTCTACGAAGATCTTTATCGGTCAAACCGCATAACAATATATGTCGCCTTTTGTCATCGGTATGTTACTTGCCCGAGATTCGATCGCTTCAGATCTCAATACCTAGTTCAATCTCATTACCGCAAGTCTCTTTACTCATTCCATAATGTGATCATCCCGTGACTAACTCATTAGTCACATTGCTTGCAAGGCTTATAGTGATGTGCATTACCGAGGGCCCAGAGATACCTCTCCGACAATCGGAGTGACAAATCCTAATCTCGATCTATGCCAACTCAACAAACACCATCGAGACACCAGAAGCGATCTTTATAATCATCCAAATATGCTAGACGCTTGATAGCACACAAAGCGTTCCTCCGATATTCGGGAGTTGCATAATCTCATAGTCATAGGAATATGTATAAGTCATGAAGAAAGCAATAACAACATACTAAACGATCAAGTGCTAAGCTAACGGAATGGGTCAAGTCAATCACATCATTCTCTCGTTCATCAAATGACAACTCATGTCTATGGCTAGGAAACTTAACCATCTTTGATTAATGAGCTAGTCAAGTAGAGGCATACTAGTGACACTCTGTTTGTCTATGTATTCACACATGTACTAAGTTTCCGGTTAATACAATTCTAGCATGAATAATAAACATTTATCATGATATAAGGAAATATAAATAACAACTTTATTATTGCCTCTAGGGCATATTTCCTTCACCAGCAGTCTTGAAGGCTGTGATTTGAGCTGGTATTTAATAGGACAGAGTGGATTGGGCATGGCTTGTCCAGTAGATCGTCAAGGGTGTTTGTGCCTATGACAGACTTCTTTCTTTTCCGTGATGGTTCAACTGGCGCGGGACGATGAAGGTTCTCCCCCTAGCACGTTTTCCTATCATGCTTTAGTCTTTCGGCGGAGATCGAGTCTGCTTGCTCCTTTTGAGCTAGCCACGCGTCCTCAATGGTGCAAAATTTTGGCAGCAGGTCTGATAACTCGAAGAAGGTCTGAACGCGACATTGTGCGAGGGCATTTAAAACGCCTTCGTCTTTGCAGTTAAGCTGAAAGGTTGCTAAGATATCTAAATTGCGACAATCTGGTATCTTATTCTTGACGAACATGAACCGGGTCTAGAATTGTTGCACTGTTGCATCGGACTTCTATTTTATGTAGATTAGATCCCAGATGTCAGGGGGGCCCTGAATTACTCGGGTAATATCCGATGTGGGGGTGGGTGGGATCAAGAATTTGATTCCAGTGGCTCATGGGCTTGAAGCCCTGGCTAGTTTGTCCCTTGAGGGGTGTGACAATGACGAGCTAGCTAAATTGGTTTTGAGATCCAAGTCCTCATCTCCTTCCGACAAGCTGAGTTTATGGTCGTCTGTTAACTGGTACTTCGGCACTTGATCCTCTTCTACACAGGGGTCTTTGGTCAAAAGTGGGGGAAGAACAGCGAGGCTCGAGAGTTGAGTCCAGCTTATCACACCTTGGCTCTTGATGGAGGAGGTGCGATCTGTTGACGGGAGATTCAGGCGGGGAGGCCATGCCATGATGGCTTTTCTCTTTAACCGACGCTTCCATTGATCTTTTTCGATCACACAACGGAGCTCTCAATGAAATCACCAATATCGGTACTAAAATCGCAGATCTCTGGTAGGAGGCCCCGAGCTATGGATCTCGGATCGGCGGGTAACAGGAGATGAAGGGGGTAGTATTTACCCAGGTTCAGGCCCTCTTGAAGAGGTAAAGCCCTACGTCATGCTTTGATTGTATTAATGATGATGTAATGAGTACATGCTTGATGACATCGTCAACTAGTTTCAAGCCGATGACTAAAGACGACGTGCAACTCAGATGGCCCAAGATGGAGCCAAGCTTAATTAAAGACCGTTTAGGGCTCCTCGAACAGCCGCTTCGGACACGCCCCTCGCGACCTGCCTATTCGGCTATTCTTGTTCTAGACGATGGTATCCTCTGTCAATGTGAGAGACAGAGACGGACCGACGACGAGTGGAGGCTGGCCTGGGCGCACATGGCTGGCGGCTATGGAGCCGTAGCGAATCCTTCTGATATTCAAGGAACGGTTTGCATCATAACCTGCTTAATTATCCCTTCATTCATAATTAGATGAGATTGCTAACCGATTTGAAGATTGATAGACTTGTTAGGGCTCAAATTTTAAGGTCTGGGTGTGGGTAATTGGTCATTGGTGACGATCATGACTTCATGAATGTAGTCTTTTGTCCAAATATTCGTTCTAAATAGTTAATGTTAACTTCAAAATTTAAATCATAAATTTCAGAGTTGAGGAGGTTTGTGGTTAATAGATCAAGCACTCCAGATGTGGATAAGATGTAATCAGAAACAAAGTAGAGCCACAACCATCACCTAACGTTGCTAATGAGTTTAATCCAAATGTGATTGAGTGTGTTTCAGGAAACAAGCAAAAATTTATGAGTATCCTCCTGGTATCCAACATATACAATATAATTTGTGCTTCAGAAGCTTGGTGATATTTTATATGTTGTACATCCAAACACCCGACTTCTGTTTCACCCTAAGGCTCAAACTTGCCCAGACTCCAGAAAATTTCTGGTTTTCTGGCTTTGCCAGTGGGTATGTGTAGACAAACTTCATAAGTAGACAATCATTTTGTGTAGCTTGATTTATTATGAAGGAAATATGCCCTAGAGGCAATAATAAAGTTATTATTTATTTCCTTATACCATGATAAATGTTTATTATTCATGCTAGAATTGTATTAACTGGAAACATAATACATGTGTGAATACATAGACAAACATAGTGTCACTAGTTTGCCTCTATTTGACTAGCTCGTTAATCAAAGATGGTTAAGTTTCCTAACCATAGACATGAGTTGTCATTTGATTAACAGGATCACATCATTAGAAGAATGATGTGATTGACTTGACCCATTTCGTTAGCTTAGGCTATTGCTTTTTTCATGACTTATACACGTTCCTATAACTATGAGATTATGCAACTCCCATTTACCGGAGGAACACTTTGTGTGCTACCAAATGTCACAACGTAACTGGGTGATTATAAAGGTGCTCTACAGGTGTCTCCGAAGGTACTGGTTGGGTTGGCGTATTTCGAGATTAGGATTTGTCACTCCGATTGTCGGAGAGGTATCTCTGGGCACTCTCGGTAATGCACATCACTATAAGCCTTGCAAGCAATGTAGCTAATGAGTTAGTTACGAGATGATGCATTACGTATCGAGTAAAGAGACTTGCTTAGAACGAGATTGAACTAGGTATTGGATACCGACGATCGAATCTCGGCAAGTAACATACCGATGACAAAGGAACAACGATGTTGTTATGCGGTTTCGACCGATAAAGATCTTCGTGAGAATATGTAGGAGCCAATATGAGCATCCAGGTTCCACTATTGGTTATTGACCGGAAACGAAGTCTCGGTCATGTCTACATAGTTCTCGAACCCGTAGGGTCCGTGACGCTTAAGGTTTCGCTGATGCTTTATTATGAGTTTATAAGTTTTGATGTACCAAGGTTGTTCTGAGTCCCGATATGATCACGGACTTGACGAGGAGTCTCAAAATGGTCGAGACATAAAGATCGATATATTGATGACTATATTTGGACACCAAAAGGTTCCGGTGAGATTGGGACACACACGAGCTCGGGAGGTTATCGGACTTCCGGAGGTATATGGGCCTTATTGGGCCTTAGTGAAAAGGAGGAGAAGAAGCAAAGGAGGGGCGCCCCAAGCCCAATCCGACCTGGGAGGGGGCCGGCCCCTTCCTTCTTCCCTCCCACCTCTTCCTTTCCTCTCCTCTCCTAATAGGAAAGGGGGAGTCTTACTCCTGCTGGGGTTGACTCCCCTCTAGGGCGCCACCCCTTGTCCGCCCTCCTACACTCCTTTATATACGGGGGAGGGGGCACCCCATAGACATAACAATTGATCATTGATCTCTTAGCCGCAGCGCGTGCCTCCACCATAGTTCTCCTTGATAATATTGTAGCGTGCTTAGGCTAAGCCTCGCGACGGTAGAACATCAAGACCGCCACCACGCTGTCGCGGTCCGATGGAACTCTTCCCGACATTCTCGCTGGATCGAGTACGGGAACATCATCGAGCTGAACGTGTGCAAGAACTCGGAGGTGTCGAAGTTTTGGTGCTTGATCGGTCGGGCCGTGAAGACGCACGACTACATCAACCGCTAAGCAGTTAACGCTCGCCCGGGCTCGAGGGTACGGGACACACTCTCCTCTTGTTGCTATGCGCCACCACGATCTTGCGGTAGCGAGGATTTTTTGAAATTACTACGCTCCCCAACAGTGGCATCCGAGCCTAGTGAGGCGGTCTCAAGCCGGAGTAATGGGCCACGGGTAGGCCGACCCGGACCCAGATCTTCAAGACATCGGGCAGGCCGCCTCCGCCGAGTCCCACCGCGACTTTCGGAGAGGCCGAGTTCCAGAGGGCGATCCCCCGAAAAGCCGAGTCCCAGACGGCGACTTCAAAGCAAGGCGACTCCCGGCCTGCGACCTCCAAGAGTACCGACTATGGAGTCGGCCCACGACATTTCACGGAAACCGATGTGGCACGGCCCCGACGCGGTCGGCCCCTTCCGCCACGAGGTAGGCATGGCTACATGTGAGTCAGACGCCGGAGATCTCCGGTGAGGCGCGGCACTATTGCCATGCCTCCTCGACCTCAGCCAAAGGCGCGATGCACTCAGGCCCACGACGCCGCCTGTACGCCCAGAGATCGCAGGCCACCGTCGCTGGGTGAATCAGAGACGGCCAGAAGGCCAGAAGATTGCCCCGAGGAGTCGGCTCCACGGAGTCGGCCAACCCCGCCAGGCCCCACAAGCCATAAACCAGATTGATGGGGAGGGCGATAATGATCGCTCGATCGACGGCGGCATGCATGCACACAACTCCATGACCAGGCTCAGGCCATCGAGTGCTGCACAAGCTGTGCGGCCTGTCTCAAGGGACCCACCTGGCGGGCCCTGAAGTTGCAGAAGGACGACGGCGTGAGAGACAAACGGCTAGGGGCCACTCCATCAGACATTATTGTACCCGGGGTAGGGCCTATAAGCCCCCCTGGGCACCCATGCAAAGGGTTCGCTTTTGATAGAGTTAGACACATAGACAAGGGAGAAGAGAGCCTAGCTCCTCCTCGCCTCCCGACACAGCTCTAGGAGCACCCTTGTAACCATTTCGCCATAGTGACCATGCGGAGACTCCCGCAGAGCAGCAGAGGGGTGTTATCTCCCGAGAGCCCCAAGCCGGGTAAGATTCGGCCAAGGCATGTTCCGCGCCTCATCCTGCTTTCCATGCACCGTGATGTTCTACTCGCCCCACCATGATAAGCCATCCTTGGCATATGTCGCACCCAACCCCGACATTTGGTGCCCACCGTGGGGCGAGGTGCACCGCCGTCCGGAGATCTGTTCGACGGGAACCTTTTTCCTCCCTCGCGAAGCGCAGCCACCAGTTTTCGCCAGATGGAGTTCAGACGACACGCAAGCGCGCGCCGGTTGCGCCATCAAGCGGCGAGCCGCTGAACTTATCGGGCGCAGGTGCGCCGACGAGCCTGCATCCGCGAGGTATGGGTGGCCCCGAGAACCTTCTCGCGGCCTCCTCGACCAACTCCACGCCGCCGCGCGAGCCCACCGAGACTTGGAGTCCGTAGGCTCCGACCCGGTGCTGGTCGACCGACGCCATATCGCTGACATCTTCCCCACTAACGTGGTGGTTCATGCACGAGCCGCCCGCTGAGGAGAGTGGCGGAGCGACGCCACGGAGGTGCTCGCCATCAGCCACGGCGAGCACTCCGTGAAGAAACCGAGGACCCGCTAGCCGCCGCCCTATAAGACCCGACCGCGCCTATTCCAGAGACGCGGACGCCGAGACGCTGGAGACACGCCGCCTTCGGGATCGCAAGGCGCCAAGAAGTTGGCAAGCATGAGGCGCTTGTCGGCGCATACCAAAGACGAGATGGACCGCGCGTGCAGGCGGCTCGCCGCCCGACCGGGCCGAGCCGTCTCGGTGCGTCCGACTAAATGGCGCAGCTATCGCCGACGGTTTCGGGCGAACGCCTGTACGCCACCCCAGCCGAGAATATCCGCGCGCGCCAAGCGGCGATCGACGAGCTGAAGAACTTTGAGGGCGAAAGCGCTGTGATGATGGAGCGAGTCCAAGCAGCTTTGACGCGTTGCTTCGCAAAACGCGGCCGGCGGCCGCGCAGATGCACTGCAGCAGCCAAACGACGACTTACCTCCCCGCCGAGATCAAGGCGCAACCTCCCGGACGCCGACTGGCGGAGGCCGCGGAAGGAAAGAGAAGGAGCCGCTGTCGGCCAGCCGACTCATATCACCATCGAAGCGTGACCAAGACGGCCGCCGAGAGCAAGAGAGCGGCGGACGATTATCCGCCCCGCCCGTGAAGAGAACGCACGAAGTCCTCCGCCACTGCTGAGCATCCAACTTCGGAGGTCGCTTTGGCCGAGAAGGAGTCGAGAGAATGACGCCCGCCATCGGATCGACCGACTCCACCGATCCTCGCACCGAAGAAGAAGATGAGTTGGGTCCGCTTTGCTTCGGGCCTCAAGATCGAGACGAACCTTCCCCAAAGGGTTCACGCCCCGAGACACGCCTAAGTACACCGCTCAGAAGCCGGAAGATCGCTGATAGACTACTCCACGCCACAAGATAGCAACGGTAAAAGCGAAGTTGCCGTGAAGTATGTTCCTCTCATGCTCCAGGCACGGCCCGACATGGCTGCTGAACAGCTCAAGCCCGCAACATCAATAGCTGGGTCGATTTCACCAAGCCTTCATTCGCAACTTCACCAAAGACGCATAAGCGACCTCCCAAGCCGCCGCCAGCCTCTCAGCGCGTAAGGCCCTCAAGAATCAACGCGCGACTACCTCACACGCCGGGCTAACTTCAAACTCTTGCGAGGGCGCACGAGGTGCGGCTATCGAGTATTTCACCGCCGGTGCCGAGAGGGCACCTCAAGCACAAGCTCCTCGCGACGAGCCGAAACACTTGACGAACCGCTAGTCATAGCGGATAAGTACGCCACGGCCGACTTCTATGAAGACGGAGATTCAAGTCAACGCGCCGGCAAGGTGACTCCCAGCTCCCGTAACTCCGGCCGAGATGCCACGGCGACAAAGAATAAAACAACAACAAAGAAACCCCATAGCCGACTTCCAACAACGGCAGGTCGCAGCAGAAAGATCAGCACCGGAGGGGCAGCTTCCACCAAGCGGCGTAAAGGCGGCAAGTCCAATTGGTTGCCGCTTTTCCTATGAGCAGACTTTGATGGTCCGCAAGTTCCACAGCGCCGGGCCGCCAAACCACATCACCAGAAGTGCCACCGCTCGCCAGAATCGCTAAGGAGATGGCCTCACCTCTTCCACCGCCGCAGGTTGCCGCCCGCCGCCCACCAAAGAAGCAGCAGCTCGGCCAACAACAAAGACAAGACGAAGTTCCTGTAAGAGCACGGAGCCTACGAGTATTCACCAAGTGTGGCAGAGGACCGCGCAGCAGTGCACCAACAGCAGAGAAGAAGTAAATGCAGAGTAACGGATGCTCCAGAGTTCATGCACCGTCCGAGAGGCCTATCAGCTTGAGTCAGCGGATCACCCAGAGGTGATGCCGAGTCCAGTGCTCTATGCCCTTGTCTTAGGCGCGACCTGGCCATTGATAGGCGGGCCTGCTTTTCAGGGTCCCGATAGACGGAGGCAGCAGCATAAACATCCTATACAAAGACACCATGGAGAAGCTCGAATCAGCGAAGGCAGCGCAGCAGCAGCCGCACTGTTCCATGGAATTGTACCCGCCTCCCGCCACCAATCGGCAAGATCCTCGATAGACGCCCTCTTCGGGACAAAGATCACTTCCGAGAGCCGGTCTGGTTCGGCGGTGGACCTGGAGAGCCCAGACACGCCTCGCTTGGCCGACCTGCCTTGGCCAAGTTCATGGCGGTTCCACACTACGCCTACCTTAAAATGAAGATGCCGAAGTTCCGTGGGGATTTCACCATTGCCGGCGATTACAAGAAGTCGTCACCGCTGCGACCGAGAGCAATGACCGCCGAGTCCTTGGTGATCGCAGCCGAGAAGCTGCCTTGACCGAGTCGTGGCGATGGCCGGAAAGCAGCCAGAATATCGCCCGACCCCAAGGAGTCGGAGGCGTATGATCATTCAAGCCGCCAAAGAAACCAAGAAGATACCCCGACCCGTGAGCACTCAGAGATACGCCTGTCATAGGCATATGCCTTGACAAAGAATAGGAAGGCGATCTCGCTGATTTCCTCCGTGAGAATCGGGACATCTTTGCATGGTCCCCAAGGACATGCCGGTGTACCGACGAATTACCGAGCACAAGCTACACGTCGTGCCAGATATGAAGCCCGCAGCAGCCCTTGGCGCCACCGTCAAGAGAAAAGAAGAGTTGTTGGGGAAGAGATAGCCCGCCCTCGCAGCCGGTTTCATCATGGAAGTGTTTTTTCCAGTGGCCGGCAAACCCGTGTTGGTCATCAAGAAAACAAGCAATGGCGGATGTGCATCGACTACACAAGCCTCAATAAAGCCTACCCAAAGGACCCGCTTGTTTCGCCAAGGATTGATCAGTGATAGACTCCACGTACGGATGCGAGCTGTTGAGTTTCCTAGACGATACTCAGATACCACCAGATCAAGTCAATCCAAAGAGACAGTCAAGACCGCATTCATCACGCCATTTGGAGCCTTCATACCGACAATGACGCTTTGGCTTAAGGAATGCCGCGCCACCTTTCTGTTGCATGCGTATGCCTCCTCAAGCAACTCGTAGGAACGCCCACGCCTATGTGGACGATGTGGTGGTGAAGACGGAAAAGCGCTGGACATCGCTGAAGACCTCAAAGAGACCTTTGAAAATCTGCGCCGATTCCGGATCAAGCTCAACCCCGAGAAGTGCGTTTTCGGAGTCCCAGCCGGCCAGCTCCTTGGCTTCCTGGTCTCCGAACGCGGCATAGAGTGCAACCCCGTGAAGATCAAGGCCATTGAGAGAATGGAGGTACCCAGCCGACTGTTGGATGTGCAGAAGTTCACCGGCTGCTTGGCATCCATCACCGACGATCACGGCGGGCGAGAAAGCTCGCCCTTGTATCAACTGATGAAGAAGACCACCTTTTGAGTGGAACCACAAGGCGATGAGGCATTTCTCCAATCGAAGAAGATGTTGACTACTTTCGTCTGGCGGCTCCGACTCCCAAAGAGCCCATGTTTGTACATCGCCGCCACCACCGAGTAGTCAAGACAGCCATTGTAGTCGAGCGCAAGGAGGAAGGCAAGGCGCCTCGTCCGTCGAGACCGGTATACTACCCAGCGAGGTAATCGCCGACCTCCAAGCAAAACTACCCTCACTATCAGAAGATGTGTTACGGCGTGCATTTTGCCGCCAAGAAGCTGAAGCCCTACTTTCAAGAGCATCCAATCACTGTGGTTTGCACCGCTCCACTCGCCGAGATCATTGGAAGCCGAGATGCCTCCGGTCGAGTGGCCAAATGGGCTATAGATCTAGCCCCTTACACCATCTACTACCTGCCCCGCACCGCCATCAAGTCGCAGGCGCTAGCCGAGTTCCTCGTCGACTAGGCCGAGACCCAGTACCTGCCACCAGCGCCTGACTCCACTCATTGGCGGATGCATTTCGACGACTCCAAGATGCGCACCGGCCTTGGAGCCGACGTCGTCCTCACCTCCCCTAAAGGCGACAAGCTCAAATACGTGCTGCAAATCCACTTCGCTGCCTCCAACAACGTCGCCGAATATGAAGCGCTCATCCATGGGCTCCGGCTGGCCAAAGAACTCAGCATTCGCCGGATCCTATGCTATGGCGACTCCGACTTGGTGGTTCAGCAATCATCTGGCGACTAGGACGCCAAAGACGCAAACATGGCGAGCTACCACTTCCTGGTGCAGCAACTCAGCAGATATTTCGAGGGGTGCGAATTCCTTCACGTACCAAGAAATGACAACGATCAAGCAGATGCCTTGGCACTGTCTGGCACCGGGTCCGACTAGTGAGCCCGGGGACTCGCCGTCTTGCGCTATGAAATGCTTCCTGCGGTCAGACAAGTAATGTGTTGCGCTCAAGCCGCCTCCTGTCGAAAGCCGCAGCTCGCAGAGCGACTGTCGGTAGGCAGGGGACAAGCAAGAACGAGCGCACGCACGAAAAATGGCTAAGGACCTAAAAGCTTACGCATAGCCCAAGCCGGCTACCAGCCTCCCCCCACCGAGCCGACTCATGAGCAGTCGGCTCGCCGTCTCGACTTCTATCAAGGACAGTCGACTCTCGAATAGTCGGCCTGTCGCTTCCTAGCCGACTTGCTAGAAAAAACTCTAAATGGCTAAGTACTTGCCTTCCTGAAGTAGCTAAGCACTTGACCCGGTGATGATCCGGCAGATGGCTGCCCAGCCGGCAAGGTGGCAACTAAAGGAAGGCGACAAAGGAAAAAGTCTAAGGAGCAATAAGCAAGGAAAGGCGGAAATTAGATAAATATTTACATAGGCCCTCGGCCGAATCTCCGAATAAGAATTCAGGATACACCCCGTGGGTGGAATTGTTCAAACCTAACAAGTCTTTTCAGAAGATTAATGAAGACAGATAAACAGAAGCAGTCTAGGAGGCGGCCTCCGGAGCCGGAGGATCGGAGGTGACGGCGGTATCGGATGCCGGGGCAGTCGGCTGGGCGGTCTCAGCCTGGTCGCCTCCGGCGGCGGTCGCCTTGTTCCCACGCGGCTCGTTGCTGAGGCACGATCGGGCTGAGGCTGGCCGCCTGCTTCATCTTCGGGCGCCTCCTCCTCGCCTCCGTCCTCCAACTCGTCCTCCTCCTCGGGCGCTGAGTCGATCACCTCCGCCGAGTCTTCTCAGACTCGGGTTCATCCCGAACCAGTCCGGGCGGCCTCCTCTCACCGCTTTTCAGTCCGCTTCGCACGAAGACGCTCATGTCCGTGTACTGGGCGATGGCCGCCAAGCCGACAAGGGCGCTTTCACGCCTCCAGCTCGGCTCGCTTCGACCGAAATGCGGCGACGGTCCAGGTCCAGCTCGATACCACGCCTTGATGAACTCCAAGGCCCAGCCAGGTTCGCCCGCCGAGGAGCCCTTCAAGACTCTGGGCAGCCGGGCGGCGATTTCCAACCAGTCGGCGGTCCGATCGGCGGTGCAAAGAGCTGCCACGTCCGCCACAGGCGGCAACCACTTGGGCACCGGGCGCGGTCAAGACGGCGCAGCAGACGGTGAGCAGGATTTAAGACGAGCCCCGATGCTCGGCTGCTCGCCGATGGTTCGGGGCGCGGGCGGCAATCACCTCACCTTCGCCGCTTCGCTACCACGAGCTGCCTCGATGGCCAGAGGGACGGCTTGTGAATGGCCGGGAAAGAAGTCTGCCAAGACAGAAAAGAAGATAGTCGAAAAATCAGAGATAAGCCTGACACAAAGTCGGAAGGCCAAAAGCGAAAAAGACTTACCATCGACGATGTCCTCGAGCTCGTGGTAGCTGGAGGTCGCGCCGCCCCGATCGGTCCCAAGGAGCTGCTCGACTCGAACTCGCCATGAGGGCATCCTCCCGCGACTTGGCCATCCCGCGCCTCGAGCAACTCCTTCGCTGCCCAGCTACGCCGCCAGGCAGATCGCGCTTTTACGAGCCCGTCGACTCCTCCTCCTGGCACGACGAAAAGTGTTGCCTCGCCAGCCTGTTCTCGGAGGGCGGCAAGCGCCAAGAACGAAGAAGAAGACAAGGAAAGCCATCAAGAAGGTAGATCGCCGGGAGATCCGCCCGATCGCCAGCTAGCCGCCGAATCTCGGGATTATAGCCAGCAGGCCATAGCCCAGCGGAGAAGAAGGAAAGTTGATCGCCAGAGATCCGCCCGATCGCTGCAGTCGGCCCAATCTCGGGATTGAGGCGCCAGGTGCGCCAAGAAGGAAGAAATAGCTCACCTCGCTCTCCGCCAGTCGGCGGTCCGCTTATTCAGCTCCTCGACGTTGCGGTTGAAGGCAGTGGCGCGGAGATTATGATATTCCTGCAAAAAGCCGGCAAAGGCAAAAGTTAGTCCTCAAAGCTCACCAGAGGGAGTTCCAACCGCCGCCAGCAGCCACCCGAACTCGGGATTACACTCAGCTGGGAGCCGGCGCGCCCACAGAGAAAGACAGAAATTAAAAAAGAGAAAGGAAACGTACCCGGACGGATGACCGTGACGCGACAGAATCGACTTTAGGTGCAGAGTTGAGGGCATCGCTCTCCGCGCGCGCTTCGATCGACGCCCAGAGAGCTCGATTCAGCGGACGGTGCCGCCCGCGAACCAGCTGGTGGGCGCGCGCCGAGGCTTCGACGCCCGTGATTCGCCAGCCGACGGCGCCAGCCTCCGAAGCCGCGGCGCGGAGCTCGTCCTCTCAAGCCGGCGGTGTGTCGGCACGGCGACTTGAAGAAGCAGCCGCGCCTCGGCATCGTCTGTAGTCGGAGGATCCTGTGGACCCATCGGCTGCTTGCCATGCGGCCTCCCTGACGGAGGCGGAGGCGATGGAGGCGGCGCGTGGGTGTCCGAGCCTGAAGCATCGCCGCCCTCTTCCACGAGAGGGTTCTCGGTGCCGACCTCTCTGGTCTGCCCCGTGAACTCCAGAGCCGGCGGCGCCGACGACAACGGAGGGACGAGCATCGCCGATCGGGCGACGATTCCTAAGCGCCGCTTCATCGCGGCGGCAGCCTCGCCTCCTCCAGCCTCCTTCGGCGCTATGGCGGCCGCCCAGCCTCCGCTTTCTCCAGCGGTCGGCCTCTTCGTCGCGCTTCTCTCGCGTTTCCATTCCGCCGCCTCCCGGTCGGCGGCGGATCGACTCCCCGAAAGTGTTGGCGGACGCTCCACCAACCCCATGACGGAGGGGACGGCGCTCTCTCAAGGAGAGGGGAGCTCTGGAGAAGACCGGACGGAAAAATCAAAGAAGACTCGAATAAGATCCAACTGAGAAAACGAAGAGTGAAAAAGACTTACGCTGAAACTAGCGGCGCCTTCTCACTTCTTCGGAAGAGGTTGGCCTCGCGCCGCCTCCCGCTGCATCGCGCGTCGCTTTGAACTTTCGCTTTTCCGCCGGCCTCGGCCCGGCGTGACGCTTTCTACGCCGACTTGGCCGGAGGGGCCGCCTCGGCCGACGGCATGGGACGACTTCCACGCCGGCATCGCCCTGGGCTGCCGGCGAATGTGGCCGACGGCTCGAGGCCGCCCGCCCCTCTCCGCCGCCTTGGCGTCGGCCTCAGCGCCGCCGCCCCAAGTCGGGTTGTCGACATCACCGTCCTGCGATCCGGGACGAGTCACGGGGCTTTCATGACGCCGCCGCGAAGCGCCGTGGAGGGGATTCTCGCCAGAAGAAACCAACGATGATCGAGGTCGGAGTCGGCCGCAAAGAGGATCAAGCTACGTATGACGCGACGCATCATTGAGGGGGTTGTCGCACGAGTACGGCTCCTTGTCAACTGCCAGCCCGTGAACCGCGCGGTCGCGATGTGGTTCACTGTTCGCCAGCCCCCCGCCGCATTTCGGTGCACAGCCGCTCGGATCGTGGGGCCGCTCATCGGCGATGATGACGTGAGGCCAGCCTCGAGCGGGAGGACTCGGCGCGCCCGCAGGCGGCCAGAGATCGGATCCGACGAGGCCTCCGACTGCAGCAGAACTCAGGAGTCGCCACGGAGCGGCCCGAGGGAGACAGCGATGGACCGATGGGACCAATGCAAGCTCGCCACCGAGGTCGGGTCGAAGGCGGCAAGAATTGACGGTAGCCGTCGGTGGAGACGTTCTTCACGTAGAAGTAAGATCGCTGCCACATCTTCACCAACTTCACCAACGAGATGGGAGGGAAAGGGTTGTCGCCGCCGAGCGCCGACCGTGATGTAGGTGCCGCGACTGAGCCGTGCGGCGGCGCCTGAGTACCGAGCCAAGAGAAAAATCCCCACAGCTCGAGGGTGGGGAGAACGCCGAGGTAGCCTTCACATAGAGTGGCGGCGGAAAGAAGCACCTCCGCTTGGGGTGAGGTGGTGCGGGTGCTTATGGAACTCCGTAAACGAAGCGGAAGAACCCGCCGCTGCAGCCCCCAGCCAGCGCATTAGGTGCGAAGGAAGACGACTTCGCCTCCTCCGGCAAGCAGGCGGAGCTCTGGCCGGGCGCTGGGACAAAGGCACCAGTCCAAGGCCGAGACGGCAGGTCCGCGGAGAAACTCGATGTGCTCCGCCCACGCCCGAAAGCCGTCCCCACACGCCGGAGCGCTTGGCGGGGGCGCAAGGAGGAAGAGCTCATCGCCGACGAGAGGGGGTGCGGTTGGCAAGCGGAGGAAGAAGAGAAGGCAGGAGAGCGGGGAGAGGGTGTGCGTGCAGTGGCCGCCCGCTCCTCCCACCTTATTTATAGCCCTACAGCCGAGGCGAGCCGAGGGGCGGACGCTTTAATCGCGCCGGAGCCCCACGCCGCCCACGATGCACTCCCACGGTTAACCGCCCACAACCGCAACGGATCCGCCGAAGCCGAGGTGCGGTAATGGCGGGCTCCCCACCGGGCGGCTCGCCCCGTGCAGGCTGGCAGGGCGACTATCCTCCCACGTGGCGCCGCGATAGGGACCGCCTCAATGGTGGCAGGAAGCGATCCGATACGCCGCCGCTTTTCCGCCGCCCACCTACGTAATAATGGCCTCGTTGAACAAGTCCGACTTCGCGAAGTCGTTTCGATGAAACAGCGTCCCGAGTCTCAGAATCGGGCGCTGAAGATTGAAACTGTTGAAGCCCCACGGCGGCACCGTGGGCTTCACCACCGGGACTACTGTTGAAGTAATGGGCCACGGGTAGGCTGACCCGGGACCCAGGATCTTTCAAGACATCGGGGCAGGCCGCGCCCCTCTGGCCGGGTCCCAACCGGCGACTTTCGGAGAGGCCGAGTTCCAGAGGGCGATCCCCCGAAAAGCCGAGTCCTAGACGGCGACTTCAAAGCAAGCCGACTCCCAGCCTGCGACCTCCAAGAGTGCCGACTATGGGAGTCGGCCCGCGACATTTCACGGAAACCGATGCAGGGCACGGCCCCGATGTGGCCGTCCCTTCCTGCCTACGAGGGGTAGGCATGGCTACAGTGAGCCAGACGCTCGGAGATCTCCGTGAGGCGCGACATCTGCCATGCCTCCTCGACTCACCACAAAGGCGTGATGCATCGTGCCCATAACGCCGGCCTGTCGCCCCGAGATCGCAGGCCACCGGTCGGTGGGTGAATCGAGACGGCGAGCGCGGAGATGGCCCCAGGGAGTCGGCCTCACGGAGTCGGCCAACCGCCAGGCCCCAAAGCCATAAACCAGATTGATGGGGAGTGGCGACGGTGATCGCTGACCGACGGGCGCTTGCTGCCACAACCCCATGACCAACTGCGTCATCGAGTCTTTGCAAGAGTTCGGCCTGTCCAGCTGGACCCACCGGTCGGCGGGCCCCGAAGCCGGCAGAAGGGCGACGGCATGAGAGACAGACGGCAGGGGCCACGCCCGATCAGTTACTATTGTAACCCGTGGGGTAGGCCCCATAAGCCCCGGGCACCCATGCAAAGGGTTCGGCCTTTGATAGAGTTGAACACATAGACAAGGGAGAAGAGAGCCAGCCTAGCTCCTCTCGCCTCCCGACACAGCTCTAGGAGCACCCTTGTAACCATTTCGCCATAGTGACCATGTGGAGACCCCGCAGCAGCAAGAGGTGTTATCTCGGAGGGCCCCAAGCTGGGTAAGATTCACGGCGTGCATGTCTGCGCCTCATCCCGTTTCCAGGCACCGGCGATGTTCTACTCGCCCCCACCATGATAAGCCATCCTTTGGCATATGTCGCACCCAACCCCCGACACCTGGACTAGGGGGTGTCCGGATAGCCGAAGTATCATCATTGGCCGGACTCCAAGACTATGAAGATACAAGATTGAAGACTTTGTCCCGTGTCTGGATGGGACTTTCCTTGGCGTGGAAGGCAAGCTTGGCGATACGGATATGTAGATCTCCTACCATTGTAACCGACTCTATGTAACCCTAGCCCTCTCCAGTGTCTATATAAACCGGAGGGTTTTAGTCCGTAGGACGAACAACAATCATACCATAGGCTAGCTTCTAGGGTTTAGCCTCCTTGATCTCGTGATAGATCTACTCTTGTACTACCCATATCATCAATATTAATCAAGTAGGAGTAGGGTTTTACCTCCACCGAGAGGGCCCAACACAGGTAAAACATCGTGTCCCTTGTCTCCTGTTACCATCCGCCTGCATTTACAGTTCGGGACCCCTACCCAAGATCTGGCGGTTTTGACATCGACATTGGTGCTTTCACCGAGAGTTCTCGTGTCGTCACCTATAGGCCCGATGGCTCCTGCGATCATCAACAACGACGCGTCCGGTGAGACTTTTCTCCCGGACAGATCTTTGTATTCGCGGCTTTGCAATGCAGGCAATTCACTTGGCCATCCGAGCAGATCGAAGCTACGCCCGCCATCAGGTCGGATTGGAAGTTTGAACTATACGGCCGACATCCGCGGAGACTTGATCTTCGACGGATTTGAGCCACAGCCGAGCACGCCGCACTGTCACGATGGGCATGATTTAGCTCTGCTGCCGAACAGTGCCCTGGAGGCCGCACAAGGGTCCGCTCCGACCCTTAGCTCCGAACCGACTGCGCCGATCGAGGATGGGTGGCTGGACACCGCCTCGGGGGCTGCTACCTCTACGGCGATAGAGCCGAATATCAACCATGTCCCTTGTGAAGCTCGTGACTCCAGGGTGCCAGACTCCTCTCCGGACCCCGAACCTTCCGCGCCCCTGCCAATCGAACCCGACTCGGCGCCGATTATGGAGTTTACCGTTGTGGACATCTTTTATCATTCGCCTTTCGGCAACATCCTGAATTCGCTAAAGTGTCTCTCTTTATCAGGAGAGCCCTGGACGGATTATGGTCAGGACGGTTGGGATGCGGACGACGAAGAAATTCAAAGCCCACCCACCACCCACTTCGTAGCCACTGTCGATGACTTAACCGACATACTAGACTTCGACTCAAGACATCGACGCGGTATGGACGGCGATGTCGGAGATTTACTCAAGAACCAGCGCCTCTGAGGCACTTTGGAAGGCCACCTCGTCATACGACATATACATGGTGGACATCCCAAAGGATGGGAATGGCGATGTAACAACGGAGGATGACCCTCCAAGAAACAGCCTAAGTGCTTAAGCGTCGTGGCGCGCTCTAAATCCCGCCACAAAAATGGAGATTCCGCACCGGAGACAATAACACCCGGACAAAGTGCCAAGACTACCCCTCGGCAAAGATTCAAAGACAGAGGATGGAGAAGCCAGCCCTCATGAGAGGGCGCATGTGAGAGGTAGAGGATGATAATTATATGCCTCCCTCTGGAGACGAGGCAAGCCTCGACGACGATGAATTTGTCGTGCCTAAGGATCCCATCGAACAAGAGCGCTTAAAATGCAGGCTTATGGCCACAGCAAGCAGCCTCAAGAAAAAGCAGCAACAGCTTAGAGCTGACCAAGATTTGCTAGCTGACAGATGGACTGAAGTCCTTGTGGCCGAAGAGTATGAACTCGAACGCCCCTCCAAAAGTTACCCCAAACGCAAGCTGCTACCTCGATTAGAGGAGGAAGCACATAAACCTACATCACTAGCGCACAATACGGCCGACCGGCCACCTCGTGGCCACGACAGAGAGCCTCTAGGCCCTCCACTAAAGCCATAACCCGGTGTCGCTCGAAAAGTACAAAGCCACGGGGGAATGCGCCGGACTTACGAGACATACTGGAGGATAAGGCAAGACAAACAAGATCGATCTACGGATCGCGTGGGCGCCCCACGATACGTGACGACAATCGTCAGCCAGATACAGCAATTCCGGCCGGGCCGAACACAGTAGACAAAGTTCGTTTGAGCTGCGTCGCGATATAGCCCAATACAGAGGCGCCGCACACCCACTATGCTTCATAGACGAGGTAGTGGATCAAACCCGTAAACATTGAATCATGCGATGGCACAACAGATCCTGCAGTTTGGATTGAGGACTATCTCCTTCACATCCACATGGCCCACGGTGACGATCTACATGCCATCAAATACCTCCCACTCAAGCTTAAAGGACCAGCTCGGCATTGGCTCAACAGCTTGCCAGCAGAATCAATTGGGTGTTGGGAAGACCTGGAAGCCGCATTCCTTGATAACTTCCAGGGCACATATGTGCGCCCACCAGACCCCGATGACCTAAGCCACATAATTCAGCAGCCAGATGAATCAGCCAGACAATTCTGGACATGGTTCTTAACTAAGAAAAATCAAATCGTCGACTGTCCGGATGCAGAGGCCCTTGCAGCCTTCAAACATAACATCCGTGATGAGTGGCTTGCCCGGCACCTAGGACAGGAAAAGCTGAAGTCCATGGCAGCCCTCACATCACTCATGACCCTCTTCTGCGCGGGAGAGGACAGCTGGCTAGCTCGCAGTAACAACCTGACCAAAAATTCTGGTAGTTCGGATACCAAGGACAGCAATGGCAGGCGCGTCGCAATAAGCACAAGCGCCGCATTAACGGCGATAATAATGAAGATACGACAGTCAATGCCGGATTCAGAGGCTCTAAACCGGTCGTGGAAAAAGCCATTCAAAAGAAATACTCGGGCCCGTCCAATTTGGACCGAATACTCGATCGCTTGTGCCAGATACACGGCACCCCCGAAAAGCCAGCCAATCACACCAATAGGGATTGTTGGGTGTTCAAGTAGGCAGGCAAGTTAATTGCCGAAAATAACGACAACGGGCTGCATAGCGATGACAAGGAGGAGACCCGGCCGCCAAACAATAGAGGACAAAAGGGTTTCCCCCCACAAGTGCGGACGGTGAACATGATATACGCAACCCACATACCCAAAAGGGAGCGGAAGCGTGCGCAAGGGCGTATATGCGATGGAGCCGTCGCCCCAAAGTTCAATCTGCGGTCCTCATGCCCGATCGGTTTTGATCGAAGGACCACCCACTAGCATCCGCCATGGCGGATTCGCGCATTGGTTCTAGACCCAATCGCCGACGGATTCACCTTACTAGAGTCTCGATGGATGGCGGCAGACTGAACCTGCTTTATCGAGGATACGGTCGCAAAATGGGCATAGACCCGCCAAGGATTAAACCCACAAAACGACCTTTAAAGGCGTCATACCGGTGTCGAGGCCAATTATGCAGGCTCGCTTACACTCGAAGTGGTCTTGGATCCCGGATAACTTCCGTGGCGAGGAGTTAATCTTGACATAGTCCCGTTCATAGCGGCAATCATGCACTTTGCTTTCGGACGAACCGCATTCGCAAAATTCAATGCGGTGCCGCTTTTCACGCATACCTCAAGCTCAAGATGCCCGCCTCGAGTCATTACGGTCAACGGAAACACGAACGCTCTCTTGAATGGAGGAGCATCAGGCGTCTCGCGATGGAAATACAAAGCAGCCTCTTAAATCCGGCTGTTAAGCGGCCGGACACCGTCAAGCGTGCCCGGAGTAACCTACAACAAGACCACCTGACACGTTCCGAGCACGCGTAGCAATGCGGCCCCAACCCCAGCCCTCGCGAAATAGCGAGACCAGTACCACACGTACATAACTACGCTCTAGAGATACCATGGGCACAGGGGGAGGGGCACGACCACGGCATGCTCAGAGTGCGGCTCAACCACACCAGGGGCTCCCAATTGTGTCATTCTTATTTTTCTTTCTTACTCACAGGACTCCGTTTTCCAGAAGCCCTGTCCGGCAGTAGACCTGCCGAATTCACGATGCAACAGCTAGGGAAGCAGAAAAGCTACGTCGAGTATCCAGGTGGTCTCCATTACGAGCATTATACCTGTTTTACATACCATTCCGCAGCCTACCCCTGGAGGGGGACATGTTAAATAGTCCCATCCCTTGCTTTTCGCACTATTTGTATCGTTCTGCTTTCATTGCAGTATTTTTCAAATAAACAATGCATCTCTTTTTGCCTATCATTGCATTCCTTTTTTTATCTATATATGTTCACTTATGACATGTTGCACCTGTACGCTTTGGTACGGCCAAATACACCAGGGGCTTAAGTTCCCCAGAGTATGGTGTGATAAGACCGAACACTTTCACAAGTGCGGCACCCTGAACTTATAGCATTATATGCATCGGCTCCGAATCATGTCTTGGGTCAATAGTTGGGTTTGCCCGGCTCCCATGTTTTGGTACCTTACGCTCCGTTATATCGGCTAAGGTAGCGCTGGGAGAACCACTGCGATTGTGCCCCAGTTGAGCTAGGTTGAGCACCTTAGTGGAGAAAGCTAAAACTGACCGTCATGATGACGCGAGAGCCGGTCGCTGTTCGAGAGGTTTTTTCGAGTCCCTAAAGACTTATGCCGCTTAGGCGAGGAGCCGGCTTTGTCGGCCTCAGCGTGATAAGCGCCCGAATTGACCTTCGAACACTAGGGACTTCGCCGAAATTTAAAATTATAGAATTCTATGGCTAACTGGGAGTGTTCAAGCATTATAAGTCCGGTTGCCTCGTTCGTTGTGTTGAGCGCCTCCCTCGAAGGACCCAAAAATGGGAAAAAGAGCGCTCAAGTTTATCCCGTACACCCCAGCACTCGCGGCATGGGGGCTGAAGCCAACGACTTGCCATCTCTCAAATTTGATAAATTGCCGCACAGAAGGTAATATTTTAAATTAATGAAAGTGCGTTATATCGACTAGAGGGGGGGTGAATAGGCGATTTTTATGAAATTCTTCACTGAGGAATTTGCCGGTGAGGAAATTCCTTAGCGAAGAACTATTTGCAGCGGAATAAGTACTCAGAGGTAAACATAACAGATTACACACATAGTCGGCATGATGAAATGAAGACTAGAGCAGAGTACTGGAAGCGTAAACAGGGATAACAAGATGAAGACAAAGCAGTGAAGAAATTGAGCGAGGAATTTGTGAAAGTCTTGATCAAAGTCTTCAAACACGATATGAACAACATGCAACACGTAATGAGGAAATGAATGAGTTGAGGAAATAGAACCAGTCGGTTGGTGAAGACAATGATTTGGTAAACCAGTTCCAACTGCTGTCTCGGTTATGCGTCTGGTTGGAGCGGTGAGTATTTAAACTCGAGGACACACAGTCCGGACACCTAGTCTCGAGCCGCAACTCAGGACACCCAGTCCTCACCGTATTCTCCTTGAACTAAGACCACGCAGGCCTCGTCCAATCACTCGTGGTAAGTCTTGGTGACTTCCAAACCTTCACAGACTTGGTCACTCGGCGATCCACAATTCCTCTTGGATGCTCTAGACCTTGACACCTAACCGTCTGGAAGAAGCCACAGTCTTCAAAGGTAACAAGCGTCGGATCCACGCAGGATCAATTTCTTGATGATGCTCAATCACTTGGGGTTTTGTGGGTTTGGTTTTGGGATTTTCCTCACTTGATGATTTTCGCTCAAAGTCCTCGGAGGATGGGTTGCTCTCAAATGACAAGTGTCAAGTTCTCTCGGGCAGCCAACCAACTAGTGGTTGTAGGGGCGGCTATTTATAGCCTAGGAGCAGCCCGACATGATAAGACATAAATGCCCTTCAATGATATGACCGTTAGGTGGATAAGATATTTTGGTCTGCGTGGCGCAAGAAGACAAAGATCGGAAATTTGACTTTCAAAGTCCTCGGGGCTATCATGTTCCTCCTTTGTGTAGGCAATTCGCCTTTGGCGAATTCCTAACTCCTCGATCGAGCAAAGTCATCGGTGACGGAAGAACTGCGTCTCATCCTTTGAAGAATTTGATCGAACTATATGAGATTTCAATGGCTTCACTCGAAGGGATTGGTAGGTGTAGGATTTTGAGTTGAGCATCACATGGAAATTTTTCCTTAGTATTTCCTCGACCCCCTTTAACGATGCGGTGTTTCCTATGACTCAAGAAAGAAAATGAAACTACGAAAACAAAAGTCTTCACGCTTCATATTCCTCGAATGAATACCAAGTCTTCATGGTCACACCACTTTCTTCACTTTCAAAGTCTTCAGAATATCAAAGTCTTCAGTCGAAGAACTTCATTTTTAGGGGTCGACTTTCTCTGTAAATATCAAACTCCTCATAGACTTATAGACCTGTGTACACTCACAAGCATGATAGTTACTTAACCTATAAGTCTTCAATACACCAAAATCACTAAGGGGCACTAGATGCACTTACAATCTCCCCCTTTTTGGTGATTGATGACAACATAGGTTAAGTTTTCAACGGGGATAAACATATGAAGTGTAAATACTGATTTGAGGAATTTGATTGCAAGATATAGAAGAACTCCCCCTGAATATGTGCATAATGAGGAATTTGCTTTTGAGGCAATGCACATTTGAAGATTTGAATCATGGAGATCTCCCCCTATATCTTGTAATTCATACGCATTTGATATATATACTATGAAGAATTTGAAATGCATGATGAAATATGGTGCTGATGAGATTCAGCATGCATGCAATAGTATTGACTAGGAATGAGCATGCGGAATATCACATCAAAAGTTTCGAGCTCAAATATCACATTCAGAGCTTAGTGCTTCAAAAGCATCAGAGCATAACACGTATCAAAATCAAAGCATTAGAAGCACGATCAAGAGTATCAGAGCACAGTGCAAAGTCAGCACAATGCACCATTCAAAAGTATCAGGGCACCATCGGTTTAAGATTACAACTCGATCAATAAAAGTTTGGAAGAACGAGAGTTGTAACTTAATAAAAGCCCATAGTATAAACCGGCGAAGACTAACTCAGATTTCTCCCCTTTGTCATCAAATGACCAAAAGGATCGGCGAGGACTAACGCATACGAAGATATTCAAGTGGATGGAGGCGCCCGGCGTTATCGGGGTTGGTTGTTGAAGTAGGGCTGCCGCGATGTCGTCCAAATCTTCATATTCATCAGTTTAGCGATGAAGAATAAGAGCTGCCACCAAATCAGGAACTTTGACTCTCTTGAATTTCTTGGAGGTGGTGCGGACCAATCATAAGCTTCACGAAGACCCATAGTCTTCAATTCTTCCATGAATAGACATGATTGAGAACAGCCCAGTGCGGTTGAGGGTTTCATGAAGGTAGTCTGGTTTTCTTCACCGCATTATGCGTTGAGGTCATATTGTGAAGAATTGCAGCAAATTGGCGCTTCACCCATTTCGATTGCGATCAACCTTCCGATGAAGGCGAGGAGTAACTCACGATCGGTCATCACCCTAGGTCTTGTGGCTTGAGGCTGTTGCTTGGTTGAGGTATTTGCGGCGGTGTCATGCGTTGCGAGAATCATTGGTGGAGTAAGATGCAGCCTTGCGCCGACCATCAATGGACAAGTGCCTTCATCAATTACAGCTGCTGCCTTGCCCTTGTCATCGGATGATGAAATTGGTCGCTTGAGGACTTCAATGGGCGGCGAAGCTGCCATGGTTGAGTGTCGACCTTGTAGTTCGATGAAGATCTTGCCCTTATGAATCTCATGATCCAAGGCGCATATGGCTTCAGCTCAAAAGGTGACATTGCAATATTGGCCAGAGTCCTCATGAAGAAATCATGGAAGTTGACAGGAACGCCATGAATGATATTGAAAAGCATGTTCTTCATGATGCCAACGACATCTTCTTCATTTGAGTCGTGGCCTTTGATTGGACTCATTGTCTTCGTCAAGATTCTATAGACAGTCCGAGGCACATACAGCAAATCCTTGACGAGGAATTTGGTTCGAGGGGCTTGACCTGGCTTCAATGGCTTCATAAGCACTTGCATAAAGTGATCAGACAGTTCACGGTCATTGTAGAGGCAACGAGCAGATTCATGGGGAGGATCAAGAGGAAGGACACGAAGCAATTCAGTTGCTGGTGCCTTGTAGTGAGTATTTTCAGTCATCAATCCGAACCCATGAGTTGATGTCTTGACATCTCCGGTGATGTGCGGTGGCATAGAATCGAAGAATGAGTTCTTCATTCGATCCACATATATCGGTCAGAAATTCAGCAGCCTCGCATCGTGAAGAACACGAGTCTTGGCTCGAAGCACGCAGCGTGATTCCATATCCACATGAGGAATATGCTCATGGTCGAAGATCTTGTCCTTGTCAAATAGCACTGAGGAATAGAAATTTGCTTGTGTTAGAGTCCAGAAGCGTCTTTTCCTCATTTGAGCAGAGTCATAAGGATTGTAAGCAGTGAAGAACACATGCTCAGAAAAGAAATCTTTAGCCTTGAACTTTTGCTTGCTCGAAAACGATTCTTTGGCTTGGGCAGAGGAATATCTGTGATTTGCAGCACAACCTCAAGAATCGCGATTTCAGGTTCTTCAGGCTGAGGAATTTCTGGTTCCTCTCCTTGTGCAACTTGAGGATCAGCAGTGGGTTCTTCAGCGCTAGTGGCTGGAATCTCTTCGTTAAAAGACGATGTGGTATGAGTTTCTTCAGAGCCCATTTGAACAGTAGTAGCCGGGGACTGAGGAACTTGTTGAAGCGGAGTGAAGAGAGGAGTATTGGGGTGCTGACTTTCCCAAAAGTCATCGTTCATCACAGGGGTAGTGCACCCAATATTCACGTCTTCATCTTCTTTTTTTAATTTCCTCAACACCTGCCTCTTCAGCTGTGAACTGAGGCATGGGTGAGGAAGCAACAGGAGTTGAAGGGAAAGCTTCCACTTCAATTTCTTCATCAAGCTGTTACGAGTAGCAACAGATTGATTTTCTTCATCTGATCCGCTTGGGATCGTGTATTCTTCTCCAAAGGGAACAATTTCCTTGGATGACATGGAGGAAATGGGAATGGCATCGATAGGATTTTCAATCGAGCTGGTCATTGGCTTCATTTTCTTCGCAGCCGAAGAATTTTACGTAGCTGATGCCTTCCTTTTCTTCACTGCAGCTCGTTCTGCAGCCTTTGTCTTCTTTACTTCATAGGCACAAGGAAGAAGTGGATATGGTGTTGGCGCAGGAGGAGCTGAGGATTGTGGTATAGTTTCTTGAGCACAACCGTGCGATTGCCTGTTTCCTTGATTCTTGAGCGCACCACTAGTGGATGCCACAGGAATTTCTTCAATTTGGAATGGAGTCATCAGTACTGGAACTTGTGTTTTCATCAAGCCGCTGAAAGTCATCAGCATCTTGGCATGTTCTTCACAAAGCTGAGCAGATTCTTGACTGAGGATTTTCTTGTTGCGATGGAGCTGCAGCAGTTGACATTTTCTTCGTCGAGTGACGAATCTCACCTTGGCTCCTTGCCAACAAGATTATAAGCATCAAAATCCTTGCTTTGAGTGCTTGGATTTCGATTGAGCTTTAAGAAGTTCTTGAGAGTCAAGTTTATGATGTTTTTCTTCGAAGCTTCTCCTTTCGGCTTTTGCTCTCTTGATTCACGAGCCTTTTCAAATTTCCATTTCTCTTGAGAGATGAAATGGTTCACATATGACTTTGACCAGAGTCGATGGCGGATCCGGAAGAGGAGTGTGGATCCCGATGCCACAGTCAATGAAGTCAAGGATCTTCTTGGATCCAAAAGCAGAGGCACACTTGTTCTTTTGGCTCTAGCGGCCTTGGTCGATCTGTCTCGATGATTTCTTCAAGTTCTTCATCGAGGCTTCATCATCGGAGGAGCGTTGAATGCAACCTGTTTCTTCTTTGGACTTGGCGAGGACCGTGTCCAGGCTGTTGCTTTTGTCTTCAGCAGTGGGACCTGTTGAGGACATTGGTGCGGTGAGGAACTTGTCAAACACGAAGCAATGGAGAATCCTTGAGTCCTTTGACAAGTAGCAAGATGCACAGTGTTGAGGACTTGGAGGAGCTCTTGAGGATTTTGAATGAGCAGCAGCAGCCTCGAGGAATTTGCCGTGAGGGCGCGATGAGGAACTGGGCCATGAGGGCGCTGACGGTGAAGCACTTGGCTTGCGTCTGCGAGCTTCTTTGGCATTGATTTCCTCGGCTTGACCGAGGGCTCGGCAACAGCAGCAGCAGCAGATATCCTCATTGAATTTCCTCACTTGCCTCCTTGGCTGTCTTGCCAATTTGGCTTGGCGCCTGGACCATTCTTCAGGAAAGTCTTCACCACGCTTGATGCTGGTGGGATCAGCGACTTGGCCAGGTGCCAGAGGAGCTCTTGGGCATGGAGGATTTAAAGAGAATTTCCTCATGTACTTGGGAGTTACATAGCGGTATTCTCGCCATTCTCGTGCCCATCTCCTTTCTATTCTCTGTATGCGCACTTTGCGCTGGTTCTTGGTTTCCTTGCCAAACTTGGATTCATCAGGTGTGCATAGTCTTTGTATATTTCCTCAGGAATTTCAAAAGCAGTCATGACTTCCGGTTTCTTTCCTCCCTTCTGCGGTCTCTTGCCTTCTCGCCATTTTCTTGGTGAGGAATTTGAACAATAGAGCACTCTGAAGAAGTATGCAGTTTTTCTTCGAGGAATCTGCAAATGAGTTAAGTTGATGAGAACCTAGTGATTCAGCGCGGACATGAGTACTGTGAGCAGAGTGTAGGTGCGAGGAATTTGGAGAGGTCATATCGTTCTCGTAAGATTTTTCAAAAGAAGCAAGTTTTGAGAATTTGACCAGTTGAGCCTTGAGGAATTTCACTAAGCGTTTAGTCTCGGGTTCGAGTTGTACAGATTGAAAATCCGCACAATTGAGGAATCTTGAAGAAATGAATGCTTAGGGAGATAAATCAAGAACATATATGTGTGAGGTGTTCATATGTGAAGATTTTGAAGAGTAAAAACACCTTTGAAGATTTTCGAAAGATTTGAGAATCAGCGAGTAATAAAAGTGACTTTTAATTACCCAAACTGAAGAACACGACGAGCAGAGATGAACTGTAGAAGTTAAATCACGTTAGATCTCCCACGCCCTAACTTGGCAGAGGGAGACAGCTACGGCGGCGGAGTGAAGATTTCCGCGACGGCGCGAGCGAATCGACAGCGATGAGGTCGAGCGGTGAAGCTTTTCCTCACCGGCGGCGATGGAGTGCGGCGCTTAGGGTTTGAGAGAGCTCGGCGAGAGACAGCGATCGGCGAAGTAAATGAAGTGAGGAGGGTAAAGGGGTATTTATAGCCACGGTGAAAAACTGTTAGCCGAAGATTTTGGACGAACATGCCCCTGCCCTTCCTCCTTCATGCGACGTGTGTCACCCACGTACTGTGTAGATGAGATCGTGTAAGATCGTGGTGATTAAACTAATACATCGTGGGATGCGGAACGGTTTGAGCGGTAAAACCGAAAACTTGGATAAGATTTGTTTAAAAGTTTTGTTCGCAATTTCTTCAGCTGTCAAGGACGGTGAAGACTTTGAGCGAGTTTCAATCGAGCGCACATGAAGAATTTGTGAATAGATTGGATTGAGTATAGCATAGAGGGGAAGGGTCCGATCACATTCACTTAGCAGAAATCGCAACTTGAAGAATTAGCAATAAGTGAATGCTGTAGAGGACATAAACTCATATATATATATATAGCCAATGAAGAAAGACGACGGAAATACTGAAGATTTTGCAAAGTTGAAGAATTTGAAAAACTGGGGAATTTCAAAAATGAGGAAAAACTCAAATTGAAGATTTTCAACTTTTGTGGTGGCGTAGCCCACCGTATAAGAATGATGATTTCAGACACCGCGTACAATTGTCGTAGGGTTCTGAGAATCAAATTCTTCATTGATTTCTTCACACTTAGAGTATTATTCTTCATTGATTGAGGAACAACGTTTCTTCATGTGTTGCACATCTAAGTCATCAATTATGCATAAGGGTTAGGATGTGTGTCCTTTTCAAAGAACATTCGAAGATTCTAAGATATTTAGCTCACACCGCAACTTGCTATAAATCTCTTCTCATCCAAGGGCTTAATGAAGATATCAGCTAGCTGTTCTTCAATCTTCACATGCTCGATGGAGATATCGCCCTTCAACACATGATCACGAAGAAAATGATGACGAATCTGGATGTGCTTAGTCTTCGAGTGCTGAACTGGGTTGTGAGCAATCTTGATGGCACTCTCGTTGTCGCAGAGGAGAGGCACATTCTTCACGTTGAGCGCCATAGTCCTTGAGGTTTGCTTCATCCAAAGCGATTGAGCACAGCATGACCCAGCAGCAATGTATTCAGCTTCAGCAGATGAGCGGTGATACAGTTCCGTTTCTTCGAGGACCAACAGACCAAAGATCGTCCGAGAAATGACAAGTGCGGATGTTGACTTGCGGTCCACACGATCACCAGCATAGTCGAGTCGAATATCAATGAGATCAAAAGCAGAGCCCTTGGGGTACCATAATCCTAGTGTTGGTGTGTGAGCTAGATATCGAAGAATATGCTTCACAGCCTTATGGTGTCATTCCTTCGGTGCAGCTTGAAATCGGGCACACATGCAAACACTAAGCATTATATCTGGCCTAGATGCACATAGGTACAATAGAGAACCAATCATGGGCGGTATACCTTGTGATCGAAGTTAGTACCATTTTCATCGATTGCATAGATGACCATTTGTGGGCATAGGAATTTTAGCGCTTTGCAATCTTGCATGCGAATTTCCTCGATACATCTTTGAGGTATTTCTCTGAGATATGAATATGCCATTCTTGTTGATTTAATTTGAAGACCTAAGAAGAATTTCAACTCTCCCATCATAGACATTTGATATTCTTCACTCATCATATAGGCAAATTCATCACTATATCGTTGGTTAGTACAGCCAAAGATAATATCATCAACATATATTTGGCACACAAACAGTTCACCATCATACGATTTAGTAAACTAGAAGAGTGGCCCGCTCGATGCACGGGCTAGAAATTTATAAATTTAAGTAATGAGAATATATAATTTGATTTATGTAATGAAAAATTGGAACCATATATCATAACATTTTAAAATATACGACTTTTTCGAAAATAGTTTTTCTTAGGGTTTTTTATTTATATTTGTTATCATCCATTTATGATTTACCATGTACTGTACTTTTAAGGATCAGTGGAGTCATGCAAAATATATTTGTAGCATAAAATAATAAATGCAAATAATGCAATTCTGAAACCACCACAAATGGTTTACCAAATGGAAGAGCACTTCTGTGGTATTGGTATACATTTTTTTTTAATTTGTGGTAGAGCTCATTAGGGCTGCTCGTACAATGGCTTACTTAGCCCACCCAACCTTTTGCTTTAACTCCACCGGTGTCTTTAATTATAATTAATTTGGGGCAAAATTGTTATTTTCGTTTTCTTTGCGTGAAGGGAAATGATTATTATCACATTCTCATAAATAGCATTTGTGTCGTTCACAAGTTCTATTACATTGAGAGATTACCCAGTCACCATGTGAGCTTAAACTTTAGATTATCGGTCATTGTTTATCAGATATACAGTTATGAAATTCTGTATTTTGTTGCCCGAAAAATAAATAAGAGCCACCAGAGCAATTGCCAAACTAAGCCGAGCCGTCAAAGTTATTAATTATGAGGGTCTACTAAACAAATAGTCAGATATTTTTTATTATTATGTAAATTTCGATCATATCTTTCTGTTTTCCTCTGTATGTTTTTAATATATTGAAGATGTGCTAGCCAATAGTTTTCACCTGATGTAGATTATTTCCTGATTAGAATATTAAACTAACTACTTATTAACTATGATATTATATTTCTTAAGTTACAGATAATAATTTTGGTCTGGCTGAGCAATGGTTAAGTGATCTTTCTTATGGAACATGAAAATGAATTTGTCTAATTGCGTGGAGTAAACAATCTTGTTAATTGTTTGGTGAGGTAAAGAGTTAGTTCTTCATTTAACTTTGGGCAAATATTTCTTTCCATCATTTATTCCTATTTACTGACGTATATGTCATCCTTCCTCTATTGTAAAACATGTGACTTATATAACTTGAAGAATCCTCACAATATGATATTGCGCATTGTGTACTCCCTCGTTCTTATAATATAGTGTTTACTCATGAAAGTATATGATTAGTGCAAAGTATACATGGCCAACATATGTATCTATCGAGTGCGCCATAGTTTGATTGTTGTGTCTAGCGTCGGACATGATTTAGTGGTTAACTTAAAAATGTGAGTATGCGATGATATTAACTTTATAGTCTAGGTAAACTAATTATTTTTTGAACTCAATAATAGGAACATATAAATTTACACTTCATAATATATATTTTACCCACAACATCCAAAATTTGTATTTCTTTGTCGCACGTGTTTTTCTCTGAAAAAGTTGCATGTGTTTATATTTCTTTGTTGCATGTGTTTCCCTCTGAAAAATTTGCACGTGTTTTACTTTTGCCTTGTCCTAATGGGAACATGGATGCAAGCCATATTGTGAAGACGTTCTTTTTAATTTGAAGGATGATGAACACGTACATGTCTTCTATGCACACAGTTTTTTTTCGAACCCATATCCTTTTTCTTACCTGTGCTCTTAGGGATGGTGAACACGGATGGTGAACACGTACACATCCTTTGACCATGTATACATACATGTTTTTTTTTCAGATGCAGGTATACACATCTCTTTAAGATGCATGGACGCATATTTTTTTAGGCTGCACGCACACATCCTCCATGGATAGATGTCCTATTTTTTTTCAATTCAAACAATCCTTAAGCCACACGTCTCGCGTATCTGTCATTATTTATTTCAATTGTATATATATGTATGTGTAGCCAGGTAGACATGTGTTTTCTAGACGTGTTGGATTCAAGGGTAGCTAGTTAGACGTGTTGGGCCTCCGCTTTATTTTTACGTGATACACAAAAAAATATGAGGATAATCAATATTTGAGTATGGGTCCACCATATTTATATTGTTACGCAGATTGAACGGCTCTGATTTTTTAATATTAAAGATTTATTTGATCAAGGGCTGATATTTTCTAATTAATGTGAAATTCAATATTTGAGTATGGGTCCACCATATTTATATTGTTACACAGATTGAACGGTTCTGATTTTTTAATATTAAAGATTTATTTGATCAAGGGCTGATATTTTCTAATTAATGTGAAATTTTCTATCTATTTCTCTTGCTTCTGGTTCTCCGTATATTACTTTTTATATATAATAGATAGAGTAGGGTCGAGTGAACCGGGTGTGAAGCCATTCTTCACGAAGAATTCCTTCAGTGTGTCATACCACGCCCGAGGGGCTTGCTTGAGGCCATAGAGAGCCTTATTTAGTCTGAAGACTTTGTCAGGATTCTTGGGATCTTCAAAACCTGGGGGTTGAGCAACATATACTTCTTCCTCAAGCTTACCATTGAGGAATGCACTTTTCACATCCATTTGATATAAGATGATATCATGATGGTTAGCATAGGCAAGTAAAATGCGAATAGCTTCAAGTCTAGCAACAGGTGCAAAAGTTTCATCGAAATCAATTCCTTCAACCTGTGTGTAGCCTTGAGCTGCTAGTCGTGCCTTATTCCTCACCACAAGGCCATTTTCATCTTGCTTGTTGTGGTAGATCCACTTTGTGCCAATGATATTATGCTTGCGAGGATCAGGCGATTGCCAATTCGGACATTGTTCAGCTCGAACTGATGTAATTCTTCTTGCATAGCCTGAATCCTCCGGCTCGAAATGCTTCATCTACCTTAGTGGGCTCTGAGATAGAGACAAAAGCATAGTGCCCACAAAAGTTAGATAAGTGTGAGGCTTTTAGCGGGTGAGAGGACTGGTGCGCTAATGTCATCGATGATCTTCTCCACTTGCACTTCTTTTGCAGCGTGGATGAGTTGGTTGTCGCTGAGGATTTTGATCAGCATTTTCTTCAGCACCATTTTCCTCATCATGTTCTTCAGGTACATCAGCTCGACGTTCTTCACGAACAGGAATGAATTCTTCACCAGATTCTTCAGTAGGAATGACATCGAATTCTTCACCAGATTCTTCAGTAGGAATGACATCCTCAGTTGCCTTGAGCTTGATAGCATCCTCAGGTGCTGGTTCATCTAACACAGAAGGTAGGTGCTCTCTTTGCGAGCCATTAGTTTCATCGAACCGCACATCTACAGTGTCAACAATCTTGTGAAGAACAATGTTTGTCAACAATCTTGTGAAGAACAATGTTGAAGACTCTGTAGGTGTGCGAGTCCTTTCCGTAACCAAGCATAAAACCTTCATGTGCTTTCGGTGCAAATTTAGAGTTGTGGTGAGGATCTCTAATACAACATTTAGCACCGAAGACTTTGAAATAACTCACATTGGGTTTCTTTTCAGTGAGGAGTTCATAGGCAGTCTTCTTGAAGAATTTGTGAAGATATACTCTGTTGATGATGTGGCGAGGCGTTATCAATTGCATCAATCCAAAAGCTGAGGCATTTTGTATTCATCAAGCATAGTCGAGCCATCTCAACAAGAGTTACGTTCTTGCGCTCCACAGCGCCATTTCTTTGAGGAGTATAAGGAGCTGATAATTCATGAGTAATACCAAGTTCATCAAGATAGGCATCAAGACCAGAATTCTTGAACTTCGGTTCCATTGTCACTTCGATATGTTGATCTTCACACCAAAGTTGGTTGAAGCCCTCGAGGAAAATCGTTTGAAGACTTCCTGCACTTCATGTTTGTAAGTAACAATGTGTACCCATGTATATCGAGAATAATCATCAACAATGACAAAACCATATAGAGATGCATCATTAGTATTTGCTGAATAATGATTAGGTCGAAGAGGTCCATGTGAAGCAATTGAATGGGCGGGTAGTGGTCATGATGGTCTTATCTGGATGCTTGGCCTTGGTCATTTTTCCGGCTTCACATGCTCTGCATAAGTGATCCTTGAGGAATTTGACATTCTCAATGCCAATGACATGCTTCTTCTTTGCAAGTGTGTTCAAATTCCTCATGCCTGCATGACCAAGTCGTTGATGCCATAGCCAGCCTTCTGAAGCTTTTGCAAGTAGACACATGGCTGGTTGTGGTCCTGTAGAGAAATCAAGAATATACATATCTCCTCTCCTAAAGCCTTCGAAGACTTTGGAATTGTCAGCTTCCATAATCACAACACATCGATATTTGCCAAAGACAACAACCATATCAAGATCACAAAGCATTGAGACTGACATGAGATTGTATCCTAAGGATTCAACAAGCATGACTTTGTCCATGTGCTTATCCTAGAATAACAACCTTACCAAGACCCAATACGACTTTTGCCTTTGTCGGCCAAATATGATATGCTTGAGGTGGCGGTGATAAAGGCATCCATCAATAGATTCTTGTCACCAGTCATGTGATTTGTACACCCACTATCGAGGACCCATTCAGTGGTTTTGGGTTGATCATCCTCAGCACCATTTGCCATAAGACAAGGTGTAGATGATGATGATTCTGGCTCGAAAGTCATTGTTTTGAGAGATTCCTTGAAGTCCTCAAACCAGGGATCATGACACGTACGATGACCTTCATAGACATCAGAGATTCGGTCCCAGATGAGTTTGGAATTGCCAAGATGCATAATTCGCCCGAATTGGTCTCTGGATAGGCAGGAGCAGATGATATCCTTCGCTATGATATCAAGTCGAGTGTACTTGCGAATATCATCAGCATTAGCCATCTTGCATAGATCGATAAGACCAATCTCGATGACGGTCCACAGCTCATTGTTCTTTGCCATGAGTAGCTTCTTCATCATGGCCTTCCACTTGGGATAATCATGACCCGACAAAGATAGGGCATGTCACTTTCTTCATACTGCGGTCGACATAACTAGAACTCGGTGGTTAAACCAAAATCACCGAGAACAAGGGAGTACCTTGCTCGATACCAATTGAAAGTCGTTATATCGACTAGAGGGGGTGAATAGGCGATTTTATGAAATTCTTCACTAAGGAATTTGCGGTGAGGAAATTCCTTAGCGAAGAACTATTCTGTGGAATAAGTACTCGGAGGTAAACATAACAGATTACACACATAGTCGGCATGATGAAATGAAGACTAGAGCAGTCTACGAGAAGCGTAAACACGGGATAACAAGATGAAGACAAACAGTTGAAGAAATTGAGCGAGGAATTTGTGAAAGTCTTGATCAAAGTCTTCAAACACAGATATGAACAACATGCAACCGAATGAATGAGAAATGAATGAGTTGAGGAAATAGAACCGGTCGGTTGGTGAAGACAATGATTTGGTAGACCAGTTCAACTGCTGTCTCTCGGTTATGCGTCTGGTTGGAAGCGGTGAGTATTTAAACTCGAGGACACACAGTCCGGACACCCGATCTCGAGCGCAACTCAGGACACCCAGTCCTCACCGTATTCTCCTTGAACTAAGACCACGCAGGCCTCGTCCAATCACTCGTGGTAAGTCTTCAAGTGACTTCCAAACCTTCACAGACTTGGTCACTCGGCGATCCACAATTCCTCTTGGATGCTCTAGACCTTGACGCCTAACCGTCTGGAAGAAGCACAGTCTTCAAAGGTAACAAGCGTCGGATCCACGAGGATCAATTTCTTGATGATGCTCAATCACTTGGGGTTTTAATGGGTTTGGTTTTGGGATTTTCCTCACTTGATGATTTTCGCTCAAAGTCCTCGGAGGATGGGTTGCTCTCAGATGACAAGTGTCAAGTTCTCTCGGGCAGCCAACCAACTAGTGGTTGTGAGGGCGGCTATTTATAGCCTAGGAGCAGCCCGACATGATAAGACATAAATGCCCTTCAATGATATGACCGTTAGGTGGATAAGATATTTTGGTCCTTGTTGTATCAGACAAAGACAGCGGTCGGAAATTTGACTTTCAAAGTCCTCGGGGCTATCATGTTCCTCCTTTGTGTAGGCAATTACCTGGCGAATTCCTAACTCCTCGATCGAACAAAGTCATCGATGACGGAAGAACTGCATCTCATCCTTTGAAGAATTTGGTGAAGCTGTATGAGATTTCAATGGCTTCACTCGAAGGGATTGGTAGGTGTAGGATTTTGAGTTGAGCATCACATGGAAATTTTTCCTTAGTATTTCCTCGACCCCTTTAACGATGCGGTGTTTCCTATGACTCAAGAAAGAAAATGAAACTACGAAAACAAAAGTCTTCACGCTTCATATTCCTCGAATGAATACCAAGTCTTCATGGTCACACCACTTTCTTCACTTTCAAAGTCTTCAGAAAGTCTTCAGAATATCAAAGTCTTGATCGAAGAACTTCATTTTTAGAAATTAGACTTTCTCTGTAAATATCAAACTCCTCATAGACTTATAGACCTGTGTACACTCACAAACGCATCAGTTACTTAACCTATAAGTCTTCAATACACCAAAATCACTAAGGGGCACTAGATGCACTTACAATTAACAAGTGTTGCTTAGCGCATATGAACAAGTTTTCAGCGCACAGGATAACAAAATGCGAGTCTACTAAAAAATTACATCTTTGGAGCATTCACCCGCTATAAGGCGGGCACCCTTCAGGACACCCTTATAATACATCTCGGGCGTGCGATACTCCTTGCCCGGCCGTGGCGCATCCGTCACAAGCTTCTCGGCGTCCATCTTGCCCCAGTGCACTTTAGCGCGGGCAAGGGCCCGACGGGCACCTTCAATGCAGACGGAGTGCTTGATGACTTCAATCCATGGACAGGCATCCACCAGCCGCCGCACCAGACCGAAGTAGCTCCCAGGTATGGCTTCCTTGGGCCATAGCCGAACTATGAGGCCCTTCATGGCCTGTTCGGCCACCTTGTGGAGCTCGACTAGCTGCTTCAGCTGGTCGCTCAGGGGCACCGGATGTCCGGCCTCAGCATACTAAGACCAGAATACCTTTTCTGTCGAGCTCCCTTCCTCGGCCCGGTAGAATGCGTCAGCATCGGACACACTGCGGGGCAGATCTGCGAACGCTCCTGGAGAGCTCCGTATCCGGGTAAGTAACAGATAATTCACTTTTACATGCTTGCTTTGCATGAAGAATGCCTTACCCGCCGCTATCTTTTTTATTTCCTCAATCTCTGGAGGGCCTTACAGGCTTGGCCTTAGCGGCTTTGGCACTCTCAAGAGCAGCGAGCTCGGACTCTCGAGTCTTGAGTCACGCTCCAAACTCTCGTGTTTTTCCACGAGAACCTGGAGCTCTTGCCACACCTCCGCCACCCGCGCCTCCTGCTTCTCCCGCTCGGTGCGTTCCGCGGCTGCATTGCGTTCGGCCTCGGACACCGCTTCCTTCATGGTCGCCACCTCGTTAGTGGCCCCTGCAATACTCATGTTATCCCTGTCATTTTTTGCAACCAAATCCTTTTCTATAAGGTATTACTTTAATAAGGTATTACTTACCTTCCTTGTCCTCGAGCTGCTTCTTGGCACGGCCGAGCTCGTTCTCGGACCGCTCGAGGCTCTACTTCAAGGCATTGACCTCCGCCGTCGGTCTGGCGAGAGGTCAGCGAGTGCAACTGCATTCCCATATTGACATATTTATGTTAGACTCCTGCGTATATCTTTTTTAGATCCTCAGTTTGGCTTTCTTTCTGAACACAAAACTGAGCATCAGGGGCTACTGTCTATGTGGTACTATTTTTACATATCTTAATCACATACCTCAAAGCCTGTTAGAAGGCTGGTGCGAGGCTTCGGTCGGCCTGCTCTTGGTGGGCGAACATACGAATCACCACACTCATGACAGTGCGGTGCTCCTTGTTGATGGAAGCGCCGTTGAGCACCTCCAGTAAATTATCCGGCGCCTCCGGTTGGACGGAAGTCACCGGCGTTGCAGTCTCACCCTTCCTATGAAGGGACCGCCCGCCGGACTCCGGAACCACTAAAGGTTCGGTGCGAGTCGGTCCAAAGTCCGGAAGGTTGCCTGCGGCACTTCGGGGCCTCCTCCTCTGGCTGGGCCCTTAGGGACCCAACCTCGGCGTTATCTGCGTCGCGGGGAGGCGGTCGAAGCAAGCGCTATTCACATCCGGCGAGCCCAAGGCACGCTCGGCAAGCGGGGAGATCGTCCTTGGGCAGGCTACATGGTGATATTCGGCGTTAGAAGACACTATGCGACGAAAGAAAAATCATGAGTTATTATGGAAATTCGGACACTTACAATCTCGCCAGGGGCTTGACCCTTGAAGGCCACTCCTCTTCGCCATCGTCGGTGTTGGTGGAACAGTCCGGAGGAAGGGTCCTTCCCTTCTTGGACCCTTCGGCCTCCTCCGTTGGGGAAGCCTTCCTTTTCTTTTCTCCCCCCGCTGGGGGAGAGGCTTCTTTCTTCTCCTCCTCGTCTTCGCGGGAGGAGTCCGCCTCGGAGTCATCGGACGATGAGTCTGATAACACCTGGCGCCGGGAACTCCTCCGAGTCCCCGTGCCCTTTTTCTTGGCCTTCTTCTCCGGCACCACGTAAAGCGCGGGCCAGCGATCCGTTAATGGGGCATCCGCTGGAGTCTTCTGGCGAGGCCGACGGTTAACCTGCGGGCGTCTTCGCCGGGCTGTTAAAAGGTAATGGGAGTTTAGATCCGCATGGAGTCAAACTATGAAAAGCGAGTGTCCCGTAAAGGGTAGAATAGCTTACCTCGCCGGCTGGGCGGCTGCGAGCTGAATCCGCGATCTTGATGGCGGATCACGGGACCTCGGCACCCTTGAACAGCACCTTCCGGCATCTTCATACGTAGTGTCAAAGAGCCCGCTTAAGGTTTGGTGCTGTGCGGATCAAACTCCCACAAATTAAAGCCCGCTCTCAGCACGGGAGGATCCGTGAACGAGCATGACACAGACTACGTTGACAAGCTTGAGCTTCTTGTTCACCAAAGTTTGAGCGAGGATTGGAGTCGGTCGGATCCTCGAATCACCCCATGATAGGCCCTTCTCTTTCCAGGATGTGAGCCGTGTGGGGATGCCAGATCTAAATTCGGGGGCCGCTGCCCAATCAGGGTCACGTGGCTCGGTGATATAGAACCACCCCAATTGCCACCCCTTTATGCTCTCCACAAAGGAGCCCTCAAGCCATAGGACGTTGGGCATCTTGCCCACCATGGCGCCTCTGCACTCTGCTTGGCGGCCGCCCACTACCTTCGGCTTGACATTGAAGGTCTTGACCATAAGCGAAGTGGGGCTGGATCGAGAGGAAGGCCTCTTACCTGACGATGAACGCCGAGATGTTAAGGATGAAAATTCGGGGCCAGATCGTGGAAATCTAGGCCATAGTAGAACATGAGCCCCAGAAAAATGGGTGAAGTGGAAAACCTAGTCCGCGGAGGAAATGGGTGAGGAACACCACTGAGGGAGTCCTGGACTAGGGGGTGTTCGGATAGCCGGACTATCATCAGCGGCCGGACTCCAAGACTATGAAGATACAAGATTGAAGACTTCGTCCGTGTCCGGATGGGACTTTCCTTGGCGTGGAAGGCAAGCTTGGCGATCTGGATATGTAGATCTCCTACCATTGTAACCGACTACTGTGTAACCCTAGCCCTCTCCGGTGTCTATATAAATCGGAGGGTTTTAGTCCGTGGGACACACAACCATTACAACAATCATACCATAGGCTAGCTTCTAGGGTTTAGCCTCCTTGATCTCGTGGTAGATCCACTCTTGTACTACCCATATCATCAATATCAATCAAGCGGGAGTAGGGTTTTACCTCCATCGAGAGGGCGAACCTAGGTAAAAACATCGTGTCCCTTGTCTCCTGTTACCATCCGCCTAGACGCACAGTTTGGGACCCTCTACCCGAGATCCGCCGGTTTTGACACCGACATTGGTGCTTTCATTGAGAGTTCCTCTGTGTGGTCACCGATAGGCTTGATGGCTTCTTCAATCAACAACAACGCAGTCCAGGGTGAGACTATTCTCCCCGGACAGATCTTCGTGTTTGGCAGCTTTGCACTGCAGGCCAATTCACTTGGCCATCTAGAGCAGATCGAAAGCTACACCCCTGGCCATCAGGTCAGGTTTGGAAGCCTAAACTTCACGGCCGACATCCGCGGAGACTTGATCTTTGGCGGATCCGAGCCTGGCCCAGCGTGCCGTCTTGCCACGATGGGCATGATTTAGCTCTGCCGCGGACGGTGCCACGGAGGCTGCACAGAGTCGCTCGACCCATAGTTGGAGCGAACCCGCCTGGTCGAGGGCAGGTGGCTGGACACGCCTCGGGAGCTGCAACTTCTACGGCAATGGGCGAATCTGACCTTGTCCCTTATAAAGCTCGTGACTCCGGCGCGGACTCCTTGCGGACCCGAACCTCCTGGGCCCCTGTCCAATCGAATCTGGCGCCGATCATGGAGTAAACCGCCCGCGGATATCTTTCGGCACTCACCCTTTGGCGACATCCTAAATTAGCTAAAGCATCTCTAGTTATCGGGAGAACCTGGTGGGACTGCGGTCGGGATGGTTGGGATCGGACGATGAAGAAATTCAAAGCCCACCCACCACCCACTTTGTAGCCACCGCCGATGATCTAACCGACATTCTAGACTACGACTCGAAGACATCGATGGTATGGGCGGCGATGCGGAGGCGATCAAAAACTAAGCGCCTACGGGACCTTTGGAAGACCACCTCGTCATCGACATATACATGGTGGACACCCCAAAGGATGGGGGCGGCGAAGAAGCAGCGGAGGTAGATTCTTCTAAGAAACAATAGCGCCCGGCGTCGTGGCGCCGCTCTAAATCCGCCACGATAAGAATGGAGATTCGGCACGGATATATTAACACCGAGAGAGTGCGAAGACAACCCCTCCAAAGCAAGATTCAGCCGGGAGGGCAGAGTGGCCAGCCCGAGAGAGAGTGGCGAAGGCGGCGAGATAGAGGATGACAATTACATGCCTCCCTCCGAAGGCGAGGCAAGCCTCAACGACAGCAATTCGTCATGCCATAGGATCACGTCGAACAAGGCGTTTTAAGCGCGGGCTTATCGCCACGCAAATAGCACGAAGAAAAGCAGCAACAGACTTCAAGCTGATCAAGACCTGCTTGGCCGACGGATGGTGAGGTCCTCGCGGCCGAAGAGTATGAACTCGAACGCCCCTCCAAGAGCTACCCAAATCGCAAGTTGCTCCCCCGACTAGAGGAGGACGCATATAAACCTTCATCACCAGCACACAATATGGCAGACCGACCGCCCCGTGGTCGCGACAAAGAGGCATCTAGGCCCTCCATCAGGACCGTACCCCGGCACCGCTCGAAAAGTACGAAGCCACGAGGGAATGCGCCGGACTTGCGGGATATATTGGAGGACAAGGCAAGACAATCCAGATCTATCTACGGATCACGTGGGCGCCCCGACCCGGCGACTACCGTCGCGCGGATATAACAACTCGGCGGGCGAACACAGCGAGCGGTGCTCTCTTGAGCTACGTCGCGATATTGCTCAATATAGAGGGGCCGCACACCCACTATGCTTCACAGACGAAGTAATGGATCATCAAATCCTCGAAGGGTTTAAACCCGTAAACATTGAATCCTCGATGGCTGCACAGACCCGTGGTTTGGATTGAAGATTACCTCCTTCACATCCATATGGCCCGCGGCGACGATCTCCACGCCATCAAGTATCTCCCTCTCAAGCTTAAAGGACCAGCTCGGCATTGGCTTAACAGCTTGCCCGAGAGTCAATTGGGTGTTGGGAGGACACGAAGCCGCATTCCTCAACAACTTCGGGGCACATATGTGCGAGCACCGGAACACCGATGACCTAAGCCACATAATTCAGCAGCCGAGACAAATCGGCGGACAGATTACGACACGGTTCTTAACAAAGAAAAATCAAATCATCATTGTCCGGATCACGAGAGGCCCTCGCAGCCTTCAAACATAACATCATGACAGTGGCTGGCACAGCACCTAGGGCAGAAAAAGCCAAATCCATGGCAGCCCTCACATCGGTCATGACCGGCTTACGTGCGGGAGAGGACAGCTGGCTAGCTTCGCAGCAACAACCTCGGCAAAAATGCGGCGGTCCGGATACTAAGGACCACAATGGCAGGTCACGTCGAAACAAAACAAACGCCCGCGTTAGCAGCAATAACAATGAGGATCTGGCGGTCAGCGCCGGATTGAGCTCTAAACCGGTCGTGGAAGAAGCCATTCAAATGAACTACTCGGGTCCGTCAATTTAGACCGAATACTCGACCGCTCTTGCGGATACATGGCACCCCAAAAGCCAGCTAATCACACCAACAGAGATTGTTGGGTATTCAAGCAGGCAGGCAAGTTAATTGCCGAACACAATGACAAGGGGCTGCATAGCGACGACGAGGAGGAGACTCGACAGCCGAACAGTACAGGACAGAAGGGTTTTTCCCCACAAGTGCGGACGGTAAACATGATATACGCAACCCACATACCCAAGAGGGAGCGGAAGCATGCACTTAGGGACGTGTATGCGATGGAGCCAGTCGCCCCAAAGTTCAACCCATGGTCCTCTTGCCCGATCACTTTCGATCGAAAGGACCACCCTACCGATATCCGCCATGGTGGATTCGCGCGTGGTTTTAGACCCAATCGTTGATGGATTTCACCTCACTAGAGTCCGATGGGCGGCGGCAACTGAACCTGCTTTATCGGGATCTGATGCGCAAGATGGGCATAGACCCTCAAGGATTAAACCTACAAAGAAGACTTGAAAGGCGTCATACCAGGTGTTGAGGCCAATTGCACGAGCTCGATCACTGCGCAAGTGGTCTTGGATCCCGATAATTTCGAAGCGAGAGTTAATCTTCGACATAGTCCCGTTTAGCGATGGCTATCACACTCTGCTTTCCGGACGAACGCGTTTGCAAAATTCAGCAGCGGTACCGCATTATGCATACCTTAAGCTCAAGATGCGGGCCCTCGTGGAGTCATCACGGTCAGCGGAAATCTTGAGCGCTCCTCGAGCGGAGGAACACCGAGGGCTCTCGCGGCGGAAATCTGAGCAGCCTTTTTCGGCAATTTTGAGTCCGGCCGTTAAGCGACCGGACATGGCCAAACAGCGCCGGAGTAACATCAATCAAGACCACAGCACGTTCCGAGCACGCGTAGCAATCGGCTAACCCAACCCTCGCATGATTGCAAGACCAGCTCTTTGCGTACATCACTACGCTCTGGAGATACCATGGGCATAGGGAGGGCACGACGGGACAGGCCCAGAGTGCGGCTTAACCACACCAGGGGCTCCCAAGTGTGTCACTCTTTTTTCTTCTTTTTTTTTTATTTTTCCACAGGACTCTGTTCACTAGAGGCCCTGTCCGGCAGTAGATCTGCTGAACACACGATGCAACAACCAGGGAGGGACAAAGGCTACGACGAACACTCAGGTGGTCTCCATTATGAGCATTAAATTTGTTAAATACACCAGTTCGCAGCCTACCCTGGAGAGGATATGTTTAATTAGTCTAATCCCTTGCTTACGCACTATTTGTATCGTTACGCACTCATAGCGAAATTCCTTGAATAAACAATGCAGCACTTTTGCCTATAATTGCATTACTTTTTTACATATATGTTCATTAATGATATCTTGCACCCGTACATTTTAGTGCGGCCGAATACCTGAGGGCTTATGTTCCCCGCATTATGGTGTGATAAGTCGAACACTTTCACAAGTCGGCACCCCGAACTTATAGCATTATATGCATCGGCTCTGAATCATGTCTTGGGTCAATAGTTGGGTTTGCCCGGCTCCCATGTTTTGGTACCTTACGTTCCGTTCTGTCGGCTAAGGTAGCACTGGGAGAACCACTGCGATTGCGCCCCGGTTGAGCTGGGCGAGCGCCTCAGTGGAGAAAGCTAAAACTGGCTGTCATGATAAGGCGAGAGACTGGTCGCTGTTCGAGAGGTCTTTTGGAGTCCCTAAAGACTTATGCCACTTCGAGCAAGGAACCGGCTGTGTCCGGCCCAGGCGTAGATAGCGCCCCGAACTCGGTCTTCCGAATACTAGGGGCTTCGCCGAAAGTTAAAATTATAGAATTCTATGGCTAAGTGAGAGTGTTCAAGCATTATAAGTCCGGTTGCCTTGTTCGTTGTGTTGAGCGCCTCCCTAGATGGACCCAAAAATGGGAACAAGAGTGCTCAAGTTTATCCCGAACACCCCAGCACTCGTGGCATGGGGGCTGAACACTACTAGGGAAAACCGTAGCAGTAGCGCGTGTTTTGTGCCTACTAGTAGCGCGGGAAGCCGCGCTACTAATAAGGCGCTACAGCTATTGCTTAGCAGTAACGCGTGCCATCACGCGCTACTACTAGTACAAATAGCTGCAGCGCTTGTTCGGTACCGCGCTACTGCTAAGTTATCTACTTGCAGCGTCTTTCCTTTCCATCGCTACTAGTATTTTTTTATAATTTTTTTATTTTTAGTGTATTTATGCGCCATCATACAAATATTGGTACAATACCAGCTATTATGAGGTTTACATCATTATGTCCATAACAGTGTATTAAATGAAGGTGGATTAGGTTCAAGTGGAGGCAATATGTGGTGCATGTCAAAAGTATACTACTAATCCAAACTTGATCTACTTTGGATTAGTAGTACTTTCGATGTGCACCACATGTTGCCTCCACTTGAATCTAATCCTTGACCTAAAGATATTTAATCGTCATCATGGTCATTACCATCAACATTATTTATTTAATCACCACTAACACTAGCTAATAATAATCATCATAGTCATTACCACCAACACTAGCTATTTTATCATCATAGTAATAGTGTAGCACATCATCATCCTGAAACTCATTTCTAGCCAGCTACTCCTCCTGCTACTCACTCCTGCTGCTCTCTCTTAGGTAAAGAACATAAAACATGTATAGCTCTCCTCCTTGATCAAGTTGGAGCATGCGAGATGAACACATCTCCCTAATCGTGGAAGGCGTCTCTGGTTGCTGCTCCCTAGTACTTCTCTGTGCTCCCCAACACATATTTGGTCCAGTCTTGCACTATTAAGCATCCGTAGCTAATCTTGAATGCACTAAAGTAAGCTGTAGGATATCTTGGCCGTAAGTTGATAATACTCATGACACCTTTAGTCTCGATCCCATAAGGCACAACATTCGCCGAGTCCGTGTTGAAGAACATCGTATGGTAACATACTTAGCAATGAAGTTTAGCTTCAAAAATAATGTATGGAAAAGATGCAATGAGGATAAAAAGTAAAAATCTTACCATCCTTCCTAAATGGATGTGACCGTAGTTCATTACGAACACTATTGGTCGCACATTTTCAGTACTAAGATTTCTAAATGCAGGGAAGAAAATTTGTCTTGACAGTATCAAGATCCTCAAGCCATGAAACATAATGGTGAGCTCCTCGCAGTTGAGTTCAGCCCGGAGACGATATCACGGTCCTGTCTACCAAGCGCTGGACATGTTTGCTTGCGGAAATAAGTGACAATACAAATTAGTTGTCAATTATTTTTGAATAAACAATATCAAAGACATAAATATGGTTGAGAAACTTACATAATGGTATAACTGGAGGCATTTGCACATTGACCCAGATGTCGGTATTACCTTCAATATCATCTTCCGGACGGATATCAAAGGTGATAACCATATCACGCTCAAATGCATAAGTCTTGCATAGTGCTCGCCATGTTTTGCATCCAAAATAGGTGTAGTCATCTGAATAGTATAACTTCGCATTGAAAATATAACCATGCTCAGTCTTCAAGTAAACTTTCTTTTCCTCCATACTATGACTGAAACCTATCTTATCCAATACAAAAACTCTTGCATGGCAGGGGATACGCTAGTAGAATAGTAAAAAAAATATAAGTTGAAGCAAATGAAAGCAGATGTCATGCTTAATTATGAAAAAAGACTTGTCGTTGTGACTTCTTGTATCCACTTGAAGTTCTCGTCCAGCTTGATCTGAAGCGCCTATCATCATCTAGGAAGATTCCGTCACACGAGGCGCTTCTTCGTCTTAGCGATATTTGCAAATACCAAAATCCTTCTCGGTAAATCGGACATTTCCTATGTTCATAGTTAAAACATTAATTGAAAATCGATCGAAGACAACTACCAAGATACTCAACACACAAATCCGGGGCACTCGATATTTCCTACATATTCTAGCACAAGTCATGCCAAAATTCACGGAAAAATCCGGCATGACCTTTGCTAAATAGGACATATCGGCGCTGAAATTTGCGGAGCGAAATGAATCAACACTCCTGCAAAACATAGGCCACTCGAAGGTATAACCTGCAAACATGACCGGCCACTTGGATATTGAGCAACACAAGATATACATTTCAAAATATCTTATAGGACTCAAATTAGCATGCATTCAATAAGCAAAAGTAGATCATCTCATGCGTCAGTACATCGTCGAATATTATCACTAATACATCACGAATAATGTCATACATATAACATCACTAATACAACTAAAACTCTAGCACCACGGCGGGTATCAGCGCGGGCGGTGGACACCTGAGAGAAGGCACCATCACGCGATCATAGCTCGGTGAGATCCCGGAGAACCTGCGGTATTGGAGAACGGCACATGCTCCAACGCAAACAAGTAGCGACGGACGTGCGCATCCTCCTCATCGACACGGTGGCGCACCACCTCCAGCGAGTCCTCGAGCCTCTGGATCATCAACGCCCTGTGACCGCCACCAAACAAGGTTGGTCAGCGGCAGGCTGGCTCCTCACCAACCTGCGCCCCGGTGGCAGCGCCTCCAGTACCACCCAGCGGAGCCAGGTCCGGACATGGCCGATCTGGTCAAGCAGGTGTCGTCCTCCGCCGACTCGGCAGCGAGGATGCGGGATAGGCATAAATCCACGTCGGCGGGAAAAAATGCTTTAACTAAAAAATAGAAACAAGTTGTTAGTAACTAGTTCTATTAATTCAACTAGTTCTTACTAAAAATAATACTATAAATAAAAATATTCTAGTACCTAATTAGTACCTAATTCTTACTAACTAATTAGTACCTAGGAACTACTGCCCTAATTACCATCTAAGTAATTAACTAACTAGCACTAAAAATAGCCTAGGGTTCATACTAACTAGCACTAAATACCTAGGGTTCATACTAAGCAGAGAAGAGGATCGAAAGGGAGAGGGATCGGAAGGAGAGTGCTTCAGAGGCGGGAGAGAGATGGGGTCGGGGAGGCAGTGGCACCAAAGCGCGGGCGAGGCGGCTGGTCGGGGAGACGGCAATGGTCGGGGAGGCGGCAAGAGGCGGGTCGGGGAGACGGGCAGGCGGGTCGGGAGAGACAGTGGCACCAAAGCGCCAAGAGGCGGGGTTGGGGAGGCAGCGGCGAGGCGGGGTCGGGGAGGCAGCGGTGGCGAGGCGGGTCGGGAATTGGGGCAGGAAGCGAGAGGAGAGGGAATCGGGCCGCGAGGTTAGGTGAAAATAGCTTTAAGCATGGCGGGAAGGAAAAAGCAGCTGCTGCTAAAATCCATAGTAGTAGCACTGTCCGTGAAAGGCGCTACTACTATAGCTAGCACGCCGAGGAGCAGTGTGGCAATTATAGTAGTGGCGCTTTCGCAAGGACAGCGCTACCGCTAATCTGCTAAGCAGAAGGCGCGTTACGCGAGCAGCGCTCTTGCAAAGTAGCGATGGCGCCTCATTTTAACAATCGCTACTGGTAACATTCTGTGTATAAGGTTTTCCCTAGTAGTGGAAGCCGACAACTTGCCATCTCTCAGATTTTATAAACGGCCGCACAGAAGGTAATATTTTAAATCAATAAGCGTTGCTTAGCGCATATGAACAAAGTTTTCAGCGCGCAGGATAACACATTGTGAGTTTACTCAATAATACATCTTTGGGGCACTCATCCGCAATCTTGCGGGCACCCTTCAGGACACTCTTATAGTACATTTCGGGCGTACGATACTCATTGCCGCCGGGCGCGCGTCCGTGATAAGCCTCTCGACATCCAGCCTGCCCGGTGCACCTTTGCGGGCAAGGGCCCGACAGGCACCTTCAATACAAGCGGAGCGCTAGTGACTTCCACCGAGGCACGCATCCACCAGCCGCCGCCGAGGCGAAGTAGCTCCTAGGCATGGCCTCTCGAGGCCCACACCGGACTATGAGGCCCTTCATGGCCTCTTTCGGCTACCTTGTGGAGCTCGACCAGCTGCTTGGCTGGTCGCTAGAAACACCGGATGTCCGCCTCGGCGTCTTGAGACCGAAGACCTTCTTCGTTGAGCTCCCTCCTCGGCCCGGTAGAATCGGCGGCATCGAGACACGCTGAGGCAGATCTGCAAACGCCCTAGAGAGCTCCGAATTCGGGTAAGTAACAGGTAATTTACATTCACATGCTTGCTTTGCATGAAAAATGCCTTACTCGCCGCTATTTTCTTCACCTCCTCAATCTCCTGGAGGGCCTTATGGGCCTCGGCCTTAGCGGCTTTGGCACTTTCAAGAGCCGAGGCAAGCTCGGACTCTTGAGTCTTCGAGTCGCGCTCCAAACTCTCATGCTTTTCCATGAGAGCCTGGAGCTCTTGCCGCACCTCCGCCACCCGCTCCTCCTGCTTCTCTCGCTCCGCTCGTTCTGCGGCCGCATTGCGTTCGGCCGCGGACACAGCCTCCTTCAGGGTCGCCACCTCGTTCATGGCCCCTGCAGTGCCCACGTTATCCTTGTTATTTCTATTGCAACCAAAATCCTTTTCTATAAGGTACAAATTTAAAAGTGGTGTTACTCACCTTCCTTGTCCTCGAGCTGCTTCTTGGCAAGGCTGAGCTCTTGCTCGGACCGCTCGAGGTCCTGCTTCAAAGCACCGACCTCCGCAGTCAGTGCGGCAGAGGTCAGCAGCGCAGCCTGCAAACCCATATTGACATAATTTTTCGCACTCTTGCGTATATCTTTTTTAGATACTCAATCCGGTTTTTCTTTCCGAACACCGAACCGAGTATCAGGGGCTACTGTCTATGTGGTATTACATTACATATTTTAAACTTCTTACCTCAAAGCCTGTTAGAAGGCTACTGCAGGCTTCGGTCAGCCCGCTCTTGGCGAGCCGAACCTTCTAAATCACCGCACTTATTATAGTGCGGTGTTCTTCCTTGATGGAAGCGCCGTTAAGCACCTCTAACAAGTTGTCCGGCGCCTGCGGTTGGACGGAGGCCGCCGGCGTCACGGTCTTGCCCTTCTTATGAAGGGGCCGCCTGCCGGACTCCGGAACCACTACGGGTTCCGGCATGGAGTCCGGCGCAAAGTCTAGGAGGCTGCCTTGCGGCACCTCCGGAGCCTCCTCCTGATGGGTCCCCTCCTGGGATCCCACCTCGGCGTCGTCAGCATCACGAGGGGTGGAGGCGGTTGGAATGGAATCCACATCCGACGGAGCCAAGGACCCGCTCGATGAAGCGGGAAGATCATCATCGGCCGGACTACAGGCAGTGTGCGGCATTAGAAGGACACTATGTGGCACAAAAGATAAATTATAAATCATTCAGCAATCTGGATACTTACGATCTTGCCGGAGGCCTGGCCCTTGAGGGCCACTCTTCGTCGCCAACATTGGCGTTGGCGGAGCTGTCCGGGGGAAGGGTCCTTCCCCTCTTGGACCCTTCGGCCTCCCCCGTTGGGGAAGCCTTCCTTTTCCTCTCTCCCCCCTCCTGGGGAGAGTCCTCCTTCTCCTCCTCGTCTTCGGGGGAGGAGTCCGCCTCGGAGCCATCGGACGATGAGTCCGATATCACCTGGCGCCAGGAACTTCTCCGAGTTCCCGTGGCCTTCTTCTTGGCCTTCTTCTCCGCACCACATAAAGTGCGGGACTAGCAGCCCGTTAAGCAGGCGTCCGCTGGAGTCTTCGGGAAGGGGAGCCGGACAGTCTACCTGTCTGGATGTCCTCTGCCAGTCCTGTCAAAGGCATTGGGAGTTTTAAATCCCACATAGAGTCAAACTATGAAAGAATATAAGTGTCCCATAGAGGATAACAAAGCTTACCTCACCGACCGGGCGCTTGGTGCTAAATCCGCGGTCTTCCGTCGCGGATGCGGGGTCTTCTCCGCCCTTGAACAACACCCTCCAGGCAGCTTTGTACGTCGTGTCGAAGAGCCCGCTCAGGGTCCGGTGCTGTGCCGGATCGAACTCCCACAAATTGAAGGCCCGCTGTTGGCGGGGAGAATCCGGACGAGCATGACTGGATCACATTGACAAGCCTAAGCTTCTTGTTCACCAAGGTGCAGAGCAGGTGGAGTCTGTCGGCTCCTCGAACTGCCCATAGCAAGCCCTTCTCTTTCTAGGAGGTGAGCTACATAGGGATACCAGATCTAAACTCGGGGCCGCTGCCCATTTAGGGTCACGCGGCTCGGTGATGTAGAACCACCTCGATTGCCATCCCTTGATGGACTCCATGAAGGCCCCCTCGAGCTAGGTGATGTTGGGCATTTTGCCCACCATAGCGCCTCCGCACTCCGCTTGAGCGCCCTTCACCACCTTCAGCTTGACATTGAAGGTCTTGAGCCTGGCGCAAGTGAGGCGGATCAGAGGAAGGCCTCGCACACGACGATAAACACCGAAATGTTGAGGATGAAGTTCGGCACCAGATGGTGGAAGTCCGGGCCGTAGTAGTACATGAGCCCCGGACGAAGGGATGAAGTGGGAAGCCCGATCCAGCGGAGGAAGTGGGAAGGAATACAACCCTCTCATGGGGCTGGGGGTGGGGATGAGCTGCCCCTCGTCGGGCAGCCGTCTTGCGATATCCTTTGGAAGGTATCGGCGCCGCGCAGCTTTGATGTGCTCCTCCGTAGCGGAGGAGGCCAACCACTGCCTCCGCTCCGGACATGGTGGAGAAGGTCGAGGCGAGATGTGCGGACTTAGGCGCTGCAGCTCGAGTCTTGTGAGATGGATAAGCAAAGGAGGAAGAAGGCGTGGGTAAAAAGGTGGATCCTTATCCCTTATATATAGGCGACGAAGACTATCGTCCCCACCGGCTGGTAAAACTCGCTTATCTCCCAAGCGCCACCATCAATGGCGCGTTGGGTTACCGTTCGTATTGATGGGAATCCTGGAATAAGGGAACACGATCTCTGCCGACAAGGCGTGCCAAGAAACCGCTTAGCTAAGCTACCGAGGTGGTATAATTAAAAGCGATTCAAGTAAAAGCTTGGTGGTGGTATGACGTCATGCCACAAAATACGTCAGCAGATTGAACTTGTGTACATATTATTCTCTCTACGGTGGAATGTGGAATTTATTTTGCAGAGCCGGACACTATCCTGGTGTTCACAACATTCTATAAATTATTAGGAGGAGGAACCCTCCTTGCAATGCCGAACAATATCTTGCGCGGACTCATCGTCAATGAAGCCTGGTTCGGGGACTCTTGAGGAGTCTGGACTAGGGGTGTCCGGATAGCGGACTATCATCGTGGCGGACTCCAAGACTATGAAGATACAAGATTGAAGACTTAGTCACGTGTCGGATGGGACTTTCCTTGGCGTGGAAGGCAAGCTTGGCGTCTGGATATGTAGATCTCCTACCATTGTAACCGACTCTGTGTAACCCTAGCCCTCTCCGATGTCTATATAAACCGGAGGGTTTTAGTCCGTAGGACACACAACCATTACAACAATCATACCATAGGCTAGCTTCTAGGGTTTAGCCTCCTTGATCTCGTGGTAGATCCACTCTTGTACTACCCATATCATCAATATCAATCAAGCGGGAGTAGGGTTTTACCTCCATCGAGAGGGCCGAACACAGGTAAAACATCGTGTCCCTTGTCTCCTGTTACCATCCGCCTAGACGCACAGTTCGGGACCCCCTACCCGAGATCCGCCGGTTTTGACACCGACAACCACCCTCTCATGGGGCCCGGGGTGGGGATGAGCTGCCCCTCGTCGGGGAGCCGATGCGCGATGTCGCCGGATAAATATCCGTCCTTCCGCAACTTTTTGATATGCCCCTCCGTGACGGAGGATGCCATCCACTTGCCTCCCGCTCCGGACATGACTGGGGAAGGTTGAGGCGAGATGTGCGGGCTTGGGCTTTGGAGCTCGAGTGCGCGGAAATGGATAAGGAAAGGAGGAAGAAGGCGTAGGTAAAAGGTGGATCCTTATCCCCTTATATATGGGCGGACGAAACTAACCGTCCCCACCAGCCTGGTAAAACTCGCTTATCTCCCAAGCGCCTAATCAATGGCGCGGTTGGGTTACCCACGCCCGTATTGATGAGAATCCCGGAATAAGGGGATACGTTCTCTGCTTTGACAAGACGTGCCAAGGAAACCGCTTCGCTAAACGCGCTGAGGTGGAACAATAAAAACAATCGAATAAAAGCTTGGCCGTGGTGTGACGTCATGCCACGAAATATGTCAGCAGGTTGAACTTGTGTAAATATTATTCTCTCTACGGTGGTATGTGGAACTTATTTTGCAGAGCCGGACACTATCCTAGTGTTCAAAATCTTCTATGAATTATTCGGAGGAGGAACCCGTCTTGCAATGCCGAAGACAATATGCGCGCCGAACTCGTCGTCATTGAAGCCTCGTGAGGGAGTCCTGGACTAGGGGGTGTCCGGAAAGCTGGACTATCATCGTCCGCTGGACTCCAAGACTACGAAGATACAAGATTGAAGACTCCGTCCCGTGTCCGGATGGGACTTTCCTTGGCGTGGAAGGCAAGCTTAGCGATACGGATATGTAGATCTCCTACCATTGTAACCGACTCTGTGTAACCCTAGCCTTCTCCGGTGTCTATATAAACCGGAGGGCTTTAGTCCGTAGGACAACATACATTACAACAATCATACCATAGGCTAGCTTTAGGGTTTAGCCTCCTTGATCTCGTGGTAGATCCACTCTTGTACTACCCATATCATCAATATTAATCAAGCGGGGCGTGGGGTTTTACCTCCATCAAGAGGGCCCAACACAGGTAAAACATCGTGTCCCTTGTCTCCTGTTACCATCCGCCTAGGCGCACAGTTCGGGACCCCCTACCGAGATCCGCGGTTTTGACACCGACATTGGTGCTTTCATTGAGAGTTCCTCTGTGTCGTCACCGATAGGCTCGATGGCATCTTCAATCAACAACACCTACCAGGGTGAGACTTTTCTCCCCGGACAGATCTTCGTATTCGGCGGCTTTGCACTGCGGGCTAATTCACTTGGCCATCTAGAGCAGATTGAAAGCTATGCCCCTGGCCATCGAGTCGGTTCGAAGCCTAAACTTCACGGCCGACATCCACGGGGACTTGATCTTGACGAGCTCGAGCCACAGCCAAGCGCGCCGCCTTTATTACGATGGGCATGATCTGGCTCTGCAACGAGCAGTGCCTTGGTGGCGCTGAAGAATCGCTTGACCTTTAGTGCGGCCGATCGCCCGGATCGAGGACGGTGGTTGGACACCGCCTCGGGGCTTCAACTTCCACGGCGATGGGCGAACACTAACCATGTCCCTTGCGGCTTCGTGACTCAGGTGCGGACTCCTGCCGGACTCCGGACCGCCGCGCCCTGCCAATCAAACTGATCGAGCGCCGGTTATGGAATTCACCGCGCGGACATCTTCCAACGCTTCGCCCTTTGGCGACATACTAAATCGTTAAAACACCTCTCTCTATCCGGAGGGCCCGGCGGACTACGGCCAGGGCGGTTGGGATTCGGGAGGCGAAGAAATTCAAAGCCCACCCACCACCCACTTTGTAGCCATTGTCGGCGATCTAACCGACATGCTAAACTATGACTCGAAGACATCGGCGGCATGGGCGGCGATGCGGAGACGAACAGAACCAGCGCCTACGAGGCGCGTGAAGACCACCTCGTCATACGACGTATACATGGTGGATACCCCAAAAGGAAGCGACAGCAAGGACCAACGGGGCGCGGCAGAAGATAATCCCGCCGACAAACAACCAAAGCAGCGACGCAGACGCCGCCCTAAGTCCCGCCTCGACAACAACAGCGCTCTTAATGACCCAGCAATACAGCAGGGCAAACCAGTGGACGACGAACACGCAGACAAGCAACCGCCCGAACAGGACGAGTCAGATAATCAGTCGAGCCAGCGAAAACAATAGTCGAGCGACCTCACGCCGGACACACCGCCGAGAATAAAACCTTCGAAAAACTTGTCGCCACAGCAAGAAGCTTGAAGAAAGAAAACGGAAGCTCAAAACAGCGGAAGATACACTCGAGAATGAGGTGGAGCAAAGTGCTCAAAACCGCAGAACAAATCGGCAATGGCCATCAACCAAAGAGCTACCCAAGCGCAAGCTACTGCGAGACTTGATGAGGAGGCCATAGAGCCCCCACAATCAAAAAACAAAGAGGCGCTGGTTGGATAGGCGGCGGATGATAGGCCAAAATCTAAAAGCGGCGCCATATAAACCGACTAATGACCTGGAAAGACAGATGGCCCAGCCAGGTCCATTTACGGCCCAAAAGAGGCCCTGGAAGCAGCATAACCGCCAAGTGTCCAAGAAGACATCGGTGCACCCAAATCTGAGGCGCCGCACACCCACTATGTTTCACCAACGAGGTGCTAGATCACGAATTCCCAGCGGGGTTTAAACCCATAAACATAGAGGCCTCGACGGAACAACAGACCACAGAGTGCGGATGAGGATTACATACTACACATACACATGGCTAGAGGAGATGATCTCCACGCCATAAAATACTTACCCTCAAGCTCAAAGGGCCAGCCCGTCATTGGCTCAAAAGCCTCCCGAAAACTTGTTGGAAGTTGGGAAGAGCTCGAGGATGCGTTTAGAGCAAACTTTCAAGGAACTTATGTCCGCCCTCCGGATGCAGATGATCTAAGTCATATAACTCAACAGCCCGGAGAGTCAGCGCGCAAATTCTGGAACAAGTTCCTCACCAAAAAGAACCAAATAGTCGACTGTCCGGACGCCGAAGCCTTACCAGCTTTTAAACACAACATCCGAGACGAATGGCTCGCCAGACACGTCGGTCAAGAAAAGCCGAGGACAATGTCCGCGCTAACAAGCCTCATGACCCACTTTTGTGTGGGAGAGGATAGCTGGCTAGCAAGATGCAGCACCAGCGAACAAAGTACATCCGAGATCAGAGATGGAAACAGAAAATCACGGCGCAGAAAAGAGCACCGCCGGAATAAAGAGAAAAGCCCAAAGAGCACGGCAGTCAACGTCGGATTCAAAAGCTCGCGACCAAACAACAAAACACCGCCTCTTAAGGATAACAGCGATGAGCTATCCAACTTAAACAAGATTTTGGGTCGGATATGTCAAATCCACAGTACCCCCGGAAGGCCTGCAAACCACACCCACCGAGATTGTTGGGTTTTCAAACAGTCCGGCCAACTAAACGCCGAACACAAGGGCCTCGACGCATCAAGCGAAGATGATAAACCCCACCAGCAGAGCACCGGAAAACAAAAGAATTTCCCACAAGAGGTCAAAGCAGTAAATTCACTTCATGTGATAATACGGAAAAACAGTGCGGCACCCGTTAAAAGCGGGTCTCGCAGTCCAACCAATGGAACATAGAGATTGGACATCAAAACCAATCACTTTTGACCACTGGATTATTCGAAGCGTTCAAATGCAGGATGGACTGCCCGATATTGGATCCTATAATCAGCGGACTGCAATTTACACAAGTCACGATGAATGGAGGCGATGACTTAAACCTCTTGTATCAAACACAATCCGCAAGTTGGGGATAGACCTTACTAAAATTCGACACAGCCGCACTTCCTTTAAAGGAGTGGCGCCAGAGCCCTTACGCCAAGTGCACATGCTCCTTATTACTAGAAGTCATGTTCGGATCACCGAACAACTTTCGACGCGAAAAACTAATCTTTCATATCGTCCCATTTAAAAGTAGCTATCAAGCACTCTTGGGACGAGAAGCTTTATGCGCTTCAACGCCATACCACATTCGCGTCTCTTACACTTAAGATGCCCGGTCCACGTGGCATCATTTCAGTGTGAGGGTCATTTAAAGACCCCGGACACGGTCAGACGAGTCCGGCATAAATAAGTAGGGGCTCCCTAGCCGCACATCCCTTCACAAGGGCTGCGGCGCTAAAGCAAGCGATGAGCTCATCTGACTCCGCTTTACTTATTTATATTTCTTCCTTCGTATATATATTTTTACGACGTTCCTTTCAAACTAAGTTCCTCTCTTTTCTGAGATGAACAACATGCGCACCCGTCCCGGATAGCGGCTGCGGGAGACACAGGCAGGCGTGCGGTAGGGACCCGTCGCGAGATTCTTTTCAGATTAAGACCCTCGTAAACCTTTTTCTGTCTCTTGTTGTTATAATCCCTTGGTTTCTCATTATAACCAAAGCGAACTGGCGTTTTAGCATCGGCGCGTCGAGAGGACCATGCCGTACACTGGACACTAGGGGCTTAGGGCATTGTTACGCCCATTATTATAAAGACCGAACACCTTAGGGAGTGTTCGATGTCTCGAGTTAGGCCTTATATGCATCAGCTCGAATCATGTCTTTCGTCAAATGTTGGGTTTGCCCAGCTCCTGTGTTTGCTGCCTTCGTTACGTATCATCGGCTAACGCGCACCAAGAGAACTCTGCGATTGTGCCCCGTTAATTTGGCGAGCACCTCGATGAAAGCCGAAAATGATCATGATGCAGCGAGAGACTGGTCGACCACTCGATCGACTACTAGAATGTTTAGAATTCCCGCTTTGTGAAGGACCGTTTCGGTCAGGCACACATCGCCCGAATTGAGAAGTGCGGTGCCCCAAGGGGCTATATCGTAGCCCCACCCTCGAACTCAATGGCTAAGTGAAAGTGATAAAGCATCATAGTCTGGATTGCCTTGTTTGCTCGCTACCACCTCCTTAACAGGACCGAGGCGTCGGATTAAGTGTGAAAGCGCTATTTTTGCGAACACCCCGCACCTTGTGCGTGGGGGCTGAAGTCAAGACGCAATCTTTCAGGTTATACAAATGTATACATAAACGACCGCATAGGAGATATTTTAATACTTGGAACGCACAAGTATAAAAAGCGGTTACAACATAATCATTGTTTTACAAGATAAAACGTTCATTTGAGCGTGACATTTTTCGAAACACTGCGACTCTATTACCTGGCGCCACGCATAACTTCCCCAAAATAGTGCTCGGCGGGTAACCGGCTTTCGTCCGAACCCTGGGTTGCAATAGCGGTGGCATCCATCTCTGTCCAATGTGTCTTCACACGGGCAAGGGCCATCCGCGCACCTTCAATGCAGGCCGACCGCTTCATCTCCTTGATATGCGGCACCGCTCCAAGAAATTGCTACAATAAGCCGAAATAGCTCGTCGCCTTGGGCCTCTCTGGCGAGACATGAGCCACGATATCAGTCATGGCAAGTCCGGACAACCTGTTCAGCTCAGCCCATTCGGCCAACCGATCGGTCAACGGAAGTGAACGATCTGGACTATGGAATTGAGACCAAAATAACTCTTCTGTCTTGTGATCCTTCTGGCTCGGTGCTGCTGCGGCATCAACCGCACTTGCCGCTAAGTCCATATATGGATCCTCCGGACCCCACAGCTGGCCAAGTTGGGCATACTTTGGATCCGTAAACCGGCGACGAGCGAAAAAAGGCCTGCCAGCCACAATATCTCCGGACTGGCGCAGCTCCTCCTTCATAGCCCGCATTGCAGAACGGGCATCCTTGGCCTTGGCGGTGGCCTTCCCCAGGTCTTCCCGCTCCGATAGGTGCTCCTTTTCAAGAGCCTCAATGCGGTCAGCAGCATCCTTCAATTTCACGGCCAATTCGGCCATCTTTTCCCTGCTTAGGCAGTGTGCAGCCTTTTCGGCTTTCAACTCCTCGGCCGCCCTCGAGGCAGCTGCATCACTCCTTCGGGCTTGCTCCCTAGCTTGAGCAAGCTCGGCCCGAAGGCTCTCCACAGCAGTATAACCATCTGTATCACAGCATATATATTGTTAGAAGCGGGCTTTGACTCCCTTAAATAAGTGACTGCGGAGAATTCATTTACCTTCCGACTCGTCAAGTCGCCGGTTGACAAGCGCGATGTCCGCATCCGCCACATCGAGTTTCCGCATTAACTCGGCAACTCGACTAGTCCGGCTAGCTCCCGGAGTATCCGCCACCTGCATAGGAATGACGACATTCATTACCTGCAATTTTGATCCTCGGCACGCTGTCGCTTTCGACAACCTACCGAGTCTCAGGGGCTACTATCTATACAGGACGCACTTCTATGTGGCAAACTGTCAAAAAGGTGCGGCGTTCTTGCGTACCTCAAATCCTGCCAGCAAACTCCTGACGGCACTATGCAATCCGCTTTCGGCGGACGAAATCCTTCCAATCACCGTACTCATCAAAGCACGGTGATCTTCTGAGATGGACGCCCTCTCAAGCAGATCCTTCAGCTCCCCCGGCCGGACACTAGTTGGTGCCGCACTCTCCGGCCCCACCGGACTCTGGGATACCCTCCGTGACGATACTTCAGGCTCGTCTGCCCTGTCCAACGGCGCAGCAGACGGAGGAGTTTCGCTCTCCATCATCTCCGGACGAAGATCCCCCGAAGACGAACTCATCTGAGAAGGCCGCAGATCCGAACTGTAAGGTAAAAATTTCGGTTATCCACAGAAGCACAAATAGGGGCATTTTCTTATTAATGAACCCCCCCTTTTCTACTCACGGCTCGCTGGAGGGCTGATCCTTTAGAGACGATTGTACGTCCGGGCTCTCCACGGACGCAGGACCCTCCGGTAAAGATTTCTTCCCCCGCTTAGGGGCTTTGGCCTCCGGGTCTTCGGAGGCGGTCCTCTTCTCCCCCTGGAAGGAGGGATTTTCGATCCCCCCCTCTTCAGGCGCCCCCTTGGGCGAGGTGATAGCTCTTCTATTTTCCCCATCACCCCCTTCTACGTGCGTGACCTCCAACATTCTGACCATTACGGGCTCCGGTGCAGTCTCTGGGAGGGGGGCCGGACACCTTATCAGCTTCGATCGCGCTACCCACTCCTAATGAAGAATAATGGGTTAGAAGGCGAATTTCAGAAAAGCAAATAAACAGAACGTCCGGACTCTGAGCTACTTACCTGTGTATCCGGGCGATTGCAGCTTAGGCCTGCGTCCTCGGTCAATTCCGGACACGCCGCCTGCGGTCCGAAGAACAACTTGTACATCTCCACGGGCGTCATACCCATGAAGTGTTGGAGAGTCCGTGGTCCCTCCGGATTGAACTCCCATAACCGGAGAGGACGGCGTTTGCAGGGCAGAAGACGCCTGATTAGCATGACCTGCATCACCACAACCAGATTGATTTCCCTCGCTTGGAGGTCTCGAATCCGGCCCTGCAATAAAGGCACGTCTTCGGACGGCCCCCAATTGAGCCCTTGGTTGACCCACGACATCAATCGGCGTGGAAGTCCCGGGCGGAATGAAGGCGGCGGCTTTTGCTTGCTGCCCTTCGGAGCGGTGATATAGAACCACTCCCGCTGCCACAAGCCGAGCTCCTCTTGGAAGGAGCCCTCGAGCCACGGGGCATCGGCCCTCCTGCTTATGGCCGCCCCGCCGCACTCCGCTTGACGCCCCCCGATCATCCTCGGCTCCACATTGAAGGTCTTCAGCCACAGGCCGAAGTGGGGGGTGACGCGGAGGAAGGCTTCGAACAATAATGAATCGGAAATATGGAGGATGGACTCGGAGCCAAGTCGTGAAAATCCAGCCCGTAGTAGAACATGAGTCCTCTCACGAAGGGGTCCGTCGAGAAGCCTAAACCCGGCGGAGGTGGGATCTGAAGCAGCGTACTCACGGGCTCGGGAGTGGAGTGCAGCCTGCCCTTGGGCGGGCAACCTGTCTGAAATCTCGTGGGGCAGTGCTTGGCCTCACGCAGCTTTAGCACGTCCTCCTCCGTGACGGAGGAGGGCATCCACCGGCCCTGAAGGTCGGAGCCGGACATTGTTGAAGATCCGAAGCACTCGAATCTGGGGCTCTGGGTGTTGGAACTTGGAGCAAGGAGAAGATTCGAAGGAAGATTGAAGAAAAGAAACGAGCCTTGGTCCTCTTATAAAGGGGCAAAATACCAAGAGCCGTCTCCGTGACCGTTCGGGATTCACCTTCGATAGAGGAGGTGTGGCGACGGGCGCGGTTGGGTTACCCACGCTCATATTGATGAGAATCCCGGAATAAGGGAACACGATCTACTGCTTGACAAGGCGTGCCAAAAACCGCTTCGCTAAACGTGCTGAGGTGGTATAATAAAAAACGATTCAAGTAAAGGCTTGGTAGTGGTGACATCATGCCGCAAAATACGTCAGCAGATTGAACTTGTGTGCATTTTATTCTCTCTATAGTAGAATGTGGAATTTATTTTGCAGAGCCGGACACTATCCTGGTGTTCATGATCTTCTCTGGATTATTCAAAGGAGGAACCCGCCTTGCAATGCCGAACATTATGCACGCCGGACTTATCGTCATTGAAGCCTGGTTCGAGGCTACTCTTGAGGAGTCTGGACTAGGGGTGTCCGGACAGCCGGACTATCATCGTCCGCGGACTCCAAGACTACGAAGATACAAGATTGAAGACTCCGTCCGTGTCCGGATGGGACTTTCCTTGGCGTGGAAGGCAAGCTTGGCGATACGGATATGTAGATCTCCTACCATTGTAACCGACTCTGTGTAACCCTAGCCTTCTCCGGTGTCTATATAAACCAGAGGGCTTTAGTCCGTAGGACAACATACATTACAACAATCATACCATAGGCTAGCTTTAGGGTTTAGCCTCCTTGATCTCGTGGTAGATCCACTCTTGTACTACCCATATCATGAATATTAATCAAGCAGGACATAGGGTTTTACCTCCATCAAGAGGGCCCGAACCTGGGTAAAACATTGTGTCCCTTGTATCCTATTACCATCCGCCTAGACGCACAGTTCGGGACCCCCTACCCGAGATCCGCCGGTTTTGACACCGACACCTGGTTCAGGGGCTCTTGAGGAGTCTGGACTAGGGAGTGTCGAATAGACGAACTATCATCATTGGCGGACTCCAAGACTATGAAGATACAAGATTGAAGACTTAGTCCCGTGTGCGGATGGGACTTTCCTTGGCGTGGAAGGCAAGCTTGGCGTCTGGGATATGTAGATCTCCTACCATTGTAACCGACTCTGTAACCCTAGCCCTCTCTGGTGTCTATATAAACCGGAGGGTTTTAGTCCGTAGGACGAACAACAATCATACCATAGGCTAGCTTCTAGGGTTTAGCCTCCTTGATGTTGTGGTAGATCTACTCTTGTACTACCCATATCATCAATATTAATCAAGCAGGAGTAGGGTTTTACCTCCACCGGGAGGGCCTGAAGCTGGGTAAAAACATCGTGTCCCTTGTCTCCTGTTACCATCCGCCTAGACGCACAGTTCGGGACCCCCTACCCGAGATCCGCCGGTTTTGACACTGACACCTAGGTTTTATGCGTTGATGTTATATGCACGAGTAGAACACAAGTGAGTTGTGGGCGATACAAGTCATACTGCTTACCAGCATGTCATACTTTGGTTCGGCCGTATTGTTGGATGAAGCGTCCCGGACCGACATTACACGTAAGCTTACGCAAGACTGGTTCTACCGATGTGCTTTGCACACAGGTGGCTGGCGGGTGTCAGTTTCTCCAACTTTAGTTGAACCGAGTGTGGCTACGCCCGGTCCTTGAAAAGGTTAAAACAGCACTAACTTGACGAACTATCGTTGTGGTTTTTATGCGTAGGTAAGAACGGTTCTTGCTCAGCCCGTAGCAGCCACGTAAAACTTGCAACAACAAAGTAGAGGACGTATAACTTGTTTTTGCAGGGCATGTTGTGATGTGATATGGTCAAGACGTGATGCTATATTTTATTGTATGAGATGATCATGTTTTGTAACGAGTTATCGGCAATCGGCGAGAGCCATATGGTTGTCGCTTTATTGTATGCAATGCAATCGCCCTGTAATTTCTTTACTTTATCACTAAGCGGTAGCGATAGTCATAGAAGCAATAGTTGGCGAGACGACAACGATGCTATGATGGAGATCAAGGTGTCGCGCCGGTGACGATGGTGATCATGACGGTGCTTCGGAGATGGAGATCACAAGCACAAGATGATGATGGCCATATCATATCACTTTTATTGATTGCATGTGATGTTTATCTTTTATGCATCTTATCTTGCTTTGATTGACGGTAGCATATAAGATGATCTCTCACTAAATTTCAAGATAAAAGTGTTCTCCCTGAGTATGCACCGTTGCCAAAGTTCGTCGTGCCCAGACACCACATGATGATCGGGTGTGATAAGCTCTACGTCCATCTACAACGGGTGCAAGCTAGTTTTGCACACGTAGAACACTGAGACCGAAAGGTCGAGCGTGAATCATATAGTAGATATGATCAACATAGTGATGTTCACCATTGAAAACTACTCCATTTCACATGATGATCGGTTATGGTTTAGTTGATTTGGATCACGTGATCACTTAGATGATTAGAGAGATGTCTATCTAAGTGGGAGTTCTTAAGTAATATGATTAATTGAACTTAAATTTATCATGAACTTAGTCCTGGTAGTATTTTGCAAATTATGTTGTAGATCAATAGCTCGTGTTGTTGCTTTCATATGTTTATTTTGATATGTTCCTAGAGAAAACTGTGTTGAAAGATGTTAGTAGCAATGATGCGGATTGGATCCATGATCTGAGGATTGTCCTCATTGCTGCACAGAAGAATTATGTCCTTTATGCACTGCTAGGTGACGGACCTATTGCAGGAGCAGATGCAGACGTTATGATCGTTTGGCTAGCTCAATATGATGACTACTTGATAGTTTAGTGCACCATGCTTAATGGCTTAGAGTCAGGACTTCAAAGACGTTTTGAACGTCATGGGCCATATGAGATGTTCCAGGAGTTGAAGTTAATATTTCAAGCAAATACCCGAGTTGAGAGATATGAAGTCTCTAACAAGTTCTATAGCTAAAAGATGGAGGAGAATTGCTCAACTAGTGAGCATGTGCTCAGATTGTCTGGGTACTACAATCGCTTGAATCAAGTGGGAGTTAATCTTCCAGATAAGATAGTGATTAACAGAGTTCTCTAGTCACCATCACCAAGTTAGTAGAACTTCGTGATGAACTGTAGTATGCAAAGGATGATGAAAACGATTCCCGAGCTCTTCGCGATGTTGAAATCAATGAAGGTAGAAATCAAGAAAAGAGCATCAAGTGTTGATGATTGACAAGACCACTAGTTTCAAGAAAAAGGCAAAGGGGAAGAAAGGGAACTTCAAGTAGAATGACAAGCAAGTTGTCACTCCCGTGAAGAAGCTCAAAGCAGGACCAAAGCCTGAAACTGAGTGCCTATACTGCAAAGGAAATGGTCACTAGAAGCAGAAATGCCCTGAATATTTGGTGGATAAGAAGGATGGAAAAGTAAACAAGGGTATATTTGATATACATGTTATTGATGTGTGCCTTACTAGTGTTTATAGTAGCCCCTGAGTATTTGATACTTGTTCGGTTGCTAAGATTAGTAACTCGAAACAGGAGTTACATAATAAACAGAGACTAGTTGAGTGGAAGTGACGATGAGTGTTGGAAATAGTTCCAAGATTCATATGATCATCATCACACACTCCCTATACTTTCGGGATTAGTGTTAAACCTAAATAAATGTTATTTGGCATTTGCGTTGAGCATGAATATGATTTCATCATGTTTATTGCAATACGGTTATTCATTTAAAGTCAGAGAATAATTGTTGTTCTGTTTACATGAATAAAACCTTCAATGGTCTTACACCCAATGAAAATAGTTTGTTGGATCTCGATCGTAGTGATACACATATTCATAATATTGATTCCAAAAGATGCAAAGTTAATAATGATAGTGCAACTTATTTGTGGCACTGCCGTTTGGGTCATATTGGTGTAAAGCGCATGAAGAAACTCCATAAAAGATGGATTTTCAGAATCACTTGGTTATGAATCATTTGATGCTTGCGAACCGTGCCTTCTGGGCAAGATGACTAAAACTCTGTTCTCCAGAACAATGGAACGAGCTACTGACTTGTTGGAAATAATACATACTGATGTATGCAGACCAATGAGTATTAAGGCTCGTGGCGGGTATCGTTATTTTCTCACCTTCACAGATGATTTGAGCAGATATGGGTATATCTACTTGATGAAACATAAGTCTGAAATAGTTGAAAGGTTCAAAGAATTTTACAGTGAAGTGGAAAATCATCATAACAAGAAAATAAAGTTTCTGCGATCTGATCGTGGAGATGAATATTTGAGTTACGAGTTTGGCCTTCAGTTAAAATAATGTGGAATAGTTTCACAAACTCATGCCACCTGGAACACCACAGCGTAACGGTGTGTCCGAACGTCATAACCGCACTTTATTGGATATGGTGCAATCTATGATGTATCTTACCGATTTATCACTATCGTTTTGGGATTATGCATTAGAGACAGCTGCATTCACTTTAAATAGGGCACCATCAAAATTCGTTGAGACGACACCGTATGAACTATGGTTTAGCAATAAATCTAAGATGTCGTTTCTTAAAGTTTGGAGTTGCAATGATTATGTGAAAAGTTTCAACCTGATAAGCTCGAACCCAAATCGGAGAAGTGTGTCTTCATAGAATACCCAAAGGAAACTGTTGGGTACACTTCTATCACAAATCCGAAGGCAAGATATTCGTTGCTAAGATGGATCCTTTCTAGAGAAGGAGTTTCTCTCGAAAGAAGTGAGTGGGAGGAAAGTAGAGCTTCATAAGGCAATTGTACCTTCTCCCGAATTGGAAAGTAGTTCATCACAAAAATTAGTTCCAGTGATTTCTACACCAATTAGTGAGGAAGCTAATGATGATGATCATGAAACTTCAGGTCAAGTTACTATAGAACCTCGTAGGTCTTCCAGTACAGATCCGCACAGAGTGAATGCGGTAATCCTGTTCTGGAAGTCATGTTACTAGACCATGATAAACCTACGAACTATGAGGAAGCGATGATGAGCCCAGATTCCGCCAAATGGCTGGAGGCCATGAAATCTGAGATAAGATCCATGTATGAGAACAAAGTGTGGACTTTGGTGGACTTGCCCGATGATCGGCAAGCCATAGAAAATAAATGGATCTTCAAGAGGAAGACAGACGTTGATAGTAGTGTTACTATCTACGAAGCTCGACTTGTCGCAAAAAGGTTTTTCGACAAGTTCAAGGTGTTGACTACAATGAGATTTTCTCAACTGTAGCGATGCTTAAAGTCTGTCCGACTCATGTTAGCAATTGCCACATTTTATGAAATCTGGCAAATGGATGTCAAATCTGCATTCCTTAATGGTTTTCTTAAAGAAGAGTTGTATATGATGCAACCAGAAGGTTTTATCAATCCTAAAGGTGCTAACAAAATGTGCAAGCTCCATCGATCCATCTATGGACTGGTGCAAGCATCTCAGAGTTGGAATATACGCTTTGATAAGTTGATCAAAGCATATAGTTTTATCTGGACTTGCCTTTGAAGCTTTGTATTTACAATAAAGTGAGTGGGAGCACTACAGCCTTTCTGATAAGTATATGTGAGTGATATATTGTTGATTAGAAATGATGTAGAATTTTTCTGGAAAGCATAAAGAAATGTTTGAAAGGAGTTCTTTAAAAGAAAGACCTCAGTAAAGCTACTTACATATTGAGCATCAAGATCTATTGAGATAGATCAAGACGCTTGATAAGATTTTCAATGAGTACATACCTTGACAAGATTTTGAAGTACTTCAAAATGGAACAGTCAAAGAAAGAGTTCTTGTCTGTGTTGCAAAGGTATGAAATTGAGTAAGACTCAAATCCTGACCACGGCAGAAAATAGAAAGAGAATGAAAGTCATTTACTATGCATCAGTCATAGGTTCTATAAAAGTATGCCATGCTATGGACCAGACCTATTGTATACTCTGCTCTGGTTTGGCAAGGGAGTACAATAGTGATCTAGGAGTAGATTACTGGACATTGGCCAAAATTATCCTTAGTGGAATAAGGATATGTTTCTCGATTATGGAGGTGACAAAAGGTTCGTCGTAAAGGGTTACATCTATACAAGTTTTGGCACTGATCCAGATGACTCTAAGTCTTAATATGGATACATATTGAAAGTGGGAGCAATTAGCTAGAGTAGCTCTGTGCAGAGCATTGTAGACATAGAATATTTGCAAAATACATGCGGCTCTGGATGTGACAGACCCGTTGACTAAACTTCTCTCACGAGCAAAACATGATCATACCTTAGTACTCTTTGGGTGTTAATCACATAGTGATGTGAACTAGATTATTGACTCTAGTAAACCCTTTGGGAGTTGATCACATGACGATGTGAACTATGGGTATTAATCACATACAGATGTGAATATTGGTGTTAAATCACATGGCGATGTGAACTAGATTATTGACTCTAGTGCAAGTGGGAGACTAAAGGAAATATGCCCTAGAGGCAATAATAAAGTTATTATTTATTTCCTTATATCATGATAAATGTTTATTATTCATGCTAGAATTGTATTAACCAGAAATATAATACATGTGTGAATACATAGACAAACATAGTGTCACTAGTATGCCTCTACTTGACTAGCTCGTTAATCAAAGATGGTTAAGTTTCCTAACCATAAACATGAGTTGTCATTTGATTAACGGGATCACATCATTAGGAGAATGATGTGATTGACTTGACCCATTCCGTTAGCTTAGCACTTGATCGTTTAGTGTGTTGCTATTGATTTCTTCATGACTTATGCACATTCCTATAACTATGAGATTGCAACTCCCGTTTACCGGAGGAACACTTTGTGTGCTACCAAACATCACAACGTAACTGGGTGATTATAAAGGTGCTCTACAGGTGTCTCCGAAGGTACTTGTTGGGTTGGCGTATTTCGAGATTAGGATTTGTCACTCCGATTGTCGGAGAGGTATTTCTGGGCCCTCTCGGTAATGCACATCACTATAAGCCTTGCAAGCAATGTAGCTAATGAGTTAGTTACGAGATGATGCATTACGTAACGAGTAAAGAGACTTACCGGTAACGAGATTGAACTAGGTATTGGATACCCACGATTGAATCTCGGGCAAGTAACATACCGATGACAAAGGGAACAATGTATGTTGTTATGCGGTTTGACCGATAAATATCTTCGTAGAATATGTAGGAGCCAATATGAGCATCCAGGTTCCGCTATTGGTTATTGACCGGAAACGAGTCTCGGTCATGTCTACATAGTTTTCGAACCCGTAGGGTCCGCACGCTTAAGGTTTCGTTGATAGTTTTATTCTAAGTTTATAAGTTTTGATGTACCGAAGGTTGAGGAGTCTTGAAATGGTCGAGACATAAAGATCGATATATTGGACGACTATATTTGGACACCGGAAAGGCACCGGGTGAGATTGGGACAATACCGGAGCTCCGGGAGGTTATCGGAACCCCCCGGGAGGTATATGGGCCTTATTGGGCCTTAGTGGAAAGGAGGGAGAAGAAGCAAAGGAGGGCCCCCCAAGCCCAATCCGAATTGGGAGGAGGGCCGGCCCCCTTTCCTTCTTCCCTCCCACCTCTTCCTTCCCTCTCCCTCTCCTAATAGGAAAGGGGGGAGTCCTACTCCCGGTTGGGGTTGGACTCCCCCCTAGGGCGCGCCACCCCCCTTGGCCGGCCCCCTCCTCCACTCCTTTGTATACAGGGGAGGGGGGCACCCCATAGACACAACAATTGATCACTGATCTCTTAGCCGTGTGCGGTGCCCCCCTCCACCATAGTTCTCCTCGATAATATTGTAGCGGTGCTTAGGCGAAGCCCTGCGACGGTAGAACATCAAGACCGTCACCAAGCCGTCGTGCTGACGGAACTCTTCCCCGACATTCTGCTAGATCGGAGTACGGGGAACGTCATCGAGCTGAACGTGTGCAAGAACTCGGAGGTGCCGTAGTTTCGGTGCTTGATCGGTCAGGCCGTGAAGATGTATGACTACATCAACCGCGTTGTGTCAACGCTTCCGCTTTCGGTCTACGAGGGTACGTGGACACACTCTCCCCTCTCGTTGCTATGCATCACCATGATCTTGCGTGTGCGTAGGAATTTTTTTGAAATTACTACATTCCCCAACATATTATGCTAAGACCATGGTTTTAAATAGCATGTTATAGCACGCTATAGCATTTCGAAGAGGTCCTACACTAAGGGGTTTTAGTCCAAACATGTAAACACGTTAACAGTTTGGTCCAACAATTGCTACATTTCGTAGTACTCTCTCCATTCCTTTATATAAGGTGTATTTGTTTTTTGATAAAATTTCACAATGTAAGGTGCATTTGTTCTAATTTCTCGTAATTCCAATCTTGGACCTCTAGAAAAAAGAAAGTATCTCACACCTGATTGCATGTATCTCTCCTTGTAGAGAAAGAAAAGGAAACTATCTCTCTCCCGATTGTGCGTATCTCCCTTTCATAGCCTAAATGATCTAGTTGCCGCTAATCTAAAAATTAGAGAAGGGTAATTTTGTCCTATCTAGTGCATAATTATGTGCCTTGGTCACCGGGTTGAAAATAATACACCTTACATAAAGGAATGGAGGGAGTAGTTCTCAAGCATTCTTGGTTTCGTTAACTGTCTTATCTTCTAGTATATGTTCTATTCAAACTCACATTCCCACGACGCTCCTCCCTCCCCTCCCGCGACGCTCTTGTGAGCGCCGGGGGGGGGGGGGCGGGGGACACTAGCTTCGGCCTGTGGCCCTCCTCCTCATGCCTCCCTCCCCTCGCCACTGCCCCGATGTGTTGGTGGGCTAAGCTCTGCCAGCGCGGGCGGTGGCGGGGTGTTCCTCCTTCCCATGCCCGGGACGACGGTCGCGACACTTTCCTCAGGGCGGCGGTGCCACAACAGCATCAGGAGGCGGAGACGCGTGTTGCGGGGGGCTGCAGGGAGGGGGGTGGGCGTGAAGGGGCTGAGGCGTGGTGGTGGGCGCGGTGGGCTCCGGCAACATTGACCCTGTTGGTGTGCGGCTAGATCTGGGCCCAGGCGGCGCGGGCCGGGAGCGGCGTGGCCTGCGGGCGTTTGCCTCTGTTGTGGCCATGGCTGGTAGGGGCGGAGGTACATCGGCCGTGGCAGGTGGGCGGGCTGCTCGGTTTCCAGGCGTCCTGCCGGCTGGATGGCGACGACGGCGCGGTTGGACTCCTGGTGAGCTTCCTCGGGGGTGGGCGGCGGTCCTGGTGGGCACTCCTTGTCGGTGGCTGGGGCTGTGTTGGTGGCCTTGCGCGGCTCTGCGCTGGTCGCCGACGCAGGACGGCACAGGGGTGTGTCTTGGGGGAGGGATTGGGCTGGAGGGATGGGCGGCACCGACGTGCTCGGGCCCCCGTCACCGGGATAGGGGTGTGCCAGTCTGGATGCGTCCGCTCCCACCTCCCCATTTCCCCAACCGCATGCGAGCGGCTGTAGCTCCGGTGATCCTCAAGGCGAGATACATTCTGCGACTCGATGGTCTGGTGTGTCCCCTTGGTCCAAATTTGATCCTTTTGGATGATCTTGGGGGTGTCTGGATGTTGGGCGGCGGCCCTGGTAGCGGGAGGCGTGGCGTTCATGGACGGAACCTACGTCTCGGGTGTGGGCGGGCAACCATGGCCTCGCGGGGGGCTTGGTTGCGGCTGGGTGGCAGAGCGAGGGTATGTCGGAGGGGTGCGAGCGCCGGAGTTCATCAGTTGCCAGTCCTTGTACTGACCGGCGGCGGCATCGGCCGTGGTCGTCATATCCTTCATGAAGGCGTCGTGGCGGTGCTCCTGCCCCTCGCATGTGACTCCGGACGAAAACTTGATCTACGGATCGGATGGTGGTGGCTATCCATGGGCGTCCCCTTCTAGGAGGCACTGTCTTGGAGTCCCTGATCTGTCATGACCGTATCCCCCCTCCTCGTTTCTTCGTGGAGGTCTACATCCTATTCAAGCGGTTATACTTCATCAGTTTTAGTTAGCTTGGTTGGCGATGGCATTGGGGGATGGTGCTCAATAACTTTGTATCATGTGGTGGGTGGGTGTGTTGTGTGCGGTGGTGGTGTGCGTTGTATCGGTCTGTCCGGATGTTGTGATGATGTTGGCTTTATAATATAAAGCGGGGGAAAACACTTTTTCGGTATATGTTCTATTCTGCAATGTCGTGCTCAGTTAACTGTTTTGGTTCATTTATTTTGCTGCCTAGTTAACTGTTTGGTTCAATTCTGTAATTCAGTTTTCATTTATTGTGGGTACAATTTTGTATTGTTATGCATATGAGAAATAAATCGAATTTGGTTGTACTCAATACACGACAAACATATATAATTGCTCTATTTCCAAGTTGTTTAGCATGCTTGGTTAGGTTAACCGGCTTTTCCATGCGTCTGCAATTTGTTTATTTTTTCATTAATATATTGTACCGATAGTATGGCAACTCTAAGTTTACCTGATCAAGATCTTCCTTATATGTGTTACAGGGAAACAATGGGAGACACTGCGGTTTACCATCGAGGTTTGCTCATGCATGATCCTTTCGCTAATAGCACATTATTGTGCAGTTGCAGGAATCATTCTAATATTTAGGTTTCTTACAATTTGGTCTTGCACATGTAGGTCCTGCTGTCAAGGGCTTAGACCCACTGTTCGACCCATTTTGCATATGGGGAAATGAGATGTCCATGAATATCAGTCAAGTCAAGAAACTCAGAAAGATTGTTAGGATAAAGGAACTTGCGACGAATAACAACAAGATCTTTGTTTGCACAATGAAGAAGACATCAGTCAGTATAGGATGTTACTAATGAAGGAAATATGCCCTAGAGGCAATAATAAAGTTATTATTTATTTCCTCATATCATGATAAATGTTTATTATTCATGCTAGAATTGTATTAACCGGAAACATGATACATGTGTGAATACATAGGCAAACATAACGTCACTAGTATGCCTCTACTTGACTAGCTCATTAATCAAAGATGATTATGTTTCCTAATCATAGACATGTGTTGTCATTTGATTAATGGGATCACATCATTAGGAGAATGATGTGATTGACATGACCCATTCCGTTAGCCTAGCACTTGATCATTTAGTATGTTGCTATTGCTTTCTTCATGACTTATACATGTTCCTATAACTATGAGATTATGCAACTCCCGTTTACCGGAGGAACACTTTGTGCGCTACCAAACGTCACAACGTAACTAAGTGATTATAAAGGAGCTCTACGGGTGTCTGAGAAGGTACATGTTGAGTTGGCGTATTTCGAGATTAGGTTTTGTCACTCCGATTGTCGGGGAGGTATCTCTGGGCCCTCTCGGTAATGCACATCACTATAAGCCTTGCAAGCAATGTAGATAATGAGTTAGTTACGGAATGATGCATTACGTAGCGAGTAAAGAGACTTGCGATAGCGAGATTGAACTAGGTATTGGATACCGACGATCAAATCTCGGGCAAGTAACATACTGATGACAAAGGGAACAAAGTATGTTGTTATGCGGTTTGACCGATAAAGATCTTCGTAGAATATGTAGGATCCAATATGAGCATCCAGGTTCCGCTATTGGTTATTGACCGAGAATGGTTCTAGGTCATGTCTACATAGTTCTCGAACCCGTAGGGTCCGCACGCTTAACGTTACGATGACAGTTTTATTATGAGTTTATAAGTTTTGATGTACCGAAGGTTGTTCGGAGTCCCGAATGTGATCACGGACATGACGAGGAGTCTCGAAATGGTCGAGACATAAAGATTGATATATTGGAAGCCTATATTTGGATATCGGAATGGTTTCGGGTGAAATCGGGATTTTACCGGAGCACCGGGGTTACGGAACCCTCCGGGGTTATTGGCCTTCATGGGCCCTAAGGAGAAGAGGAGAGGAGGCAAGAGGTGGGTTGCGCCCCCTCCCCTCCCTAGTCCGAATAGGACAAGGAGAGGGGGGTGGCGCCCCCCCTTTCCTTCCCCTCTTCCTCCTCCTCCCCCCTTCTCCTTCTCCAACTAGGAAAGAAGGGAGACCTACTCTCGCTGGGAGTAGGACTCCCCCTTGGCGCGCACTCCTTGGCCGGCCGCCCCCTCTCCCTTGGCTCCTTTATATACGGGGGCACGGGGGCACCCCTAGACACACAAGTTGATCTTCGTGATCGTTCCTTAGCCGTGTGCGGTGCCCCCTCCACCATATTCCACCTCGGTCATATCGTTGCGGTGCTTAGGCGAAGCCCTGCGTCGGTAGAACATCATCATCGTCAGCACGCCGTTATGCTGATGGAACTCATCCCCGGCCGAAACCCTGCTGGATCGGAGTCCGGGGATCGTCATCGAGCTGAACGTGTGCTGAACTCGGAGGTGCCGTACGTTCGGTGCTTGGATCGGTCGGATCATGAAGACGTACGACTACATCAACCGCGTTGTCATAACGCTTCCGCTTACGGTCTACGAGGGTACATGGACAACACTCTCCCCTCTCGTTGCTATGCATCACCATGGTCTTGCGTGTGCGTAGGAATTTTTTTGAAATTACTACGTTCCCCAACAACTAACTCTTTTACCTTGTTTATTCCCTTGTGCCATTTCAAAATTTATAACAATCATTCATGAATATCTTTGTTTTCAGTACTTTCCAAAGCAGTTCACCGATGATTACCTCTCAAAAACCACCTGCATGGTCAAGAGGTGAGAAAGGTATTCATTCAACACCCGCAGTACAATATTGAAGTCTTCCTCAAGAGAAGGAAGGTTGGGCGGGAAATTATCCATAGCCATTGGCCTAAAGTTGTAAGGGCATTCAACATCACTGAAGGCTCAATATTCGCCTTCCACTTCTGCAGTTTCCTAGATGAGATTCATCTGTCTATTTACCGTGTATGATGTTACTTTCCAAAGGTTTTCTATGTTGCATGCGAAACTTAGTGCTGCTGTGTAATGGCGTCGCTAGCTATATCCCTGTATGGTGTAACTGAGTGCTGAAGCTATCTGATGTAATTCGATTATGAAATCCTGGTTGTCGTTATACGGATATGAAATATATGGTGTGTTTTATAAGAAATGTCAATTGATTACTACATGGATTATTAATAATAGGACAATTACCATGCTTATTGGAGTTTTCTATTGCAGACGGTTTCTCTGACAACACCGTGGGCGATGAACTCGTACAACCCATACGGTTTCAAGAAAGTAGGTGTGTTGAATCAATTAACAACACACATGGCTTCCGTCATAGAACTGTTTACGTTAGTCCACCTTGCACAAACGTTTCCACATAAAAAATTGTGTGTGATATACATACGAACGGAAACGTTTTTCCGGAATTCACTGTGTGGGATGTACATACGAACGGAAACGATTGACCCTGTATAATTGTCTCCGATGCCTCGCCCGATCGCACACGAGCTCATTTTGTCCCGCGTGTGCGATCGGAGGGCCTATCCCCAACGGTTTCTGTGTCGTGTGGGAAGGACCCCCCCTATCGCACACACTCGCTAGGCGACGGTTTAAAACTCTGTCACGGAAAGGGGGTAAAAACCGTTTGTATAGCACGTCTTTGCACCAGTGCAAGTCTACTGGTATGCGACAACAATTTGGCACACCACCCAAGGAGATAGCTCATGCAGTTTGTGATTATGGGATGGAAGTTTATGCGGCGAGAGAGGTAGGCCAAGGTAAGTTTGGGGATGTTAGTGGTGGCACAAGCAAGGGTTTTGGCAGAGGCAACGATTTTGCTGTCAACATGTAACGAGACAAACATTGTCTTGCAAAAATTTATGTTGAGCCTGGCGGAGGGAACGAAATCATCAAGGATATGTTTCAGTTGGAGAGCTGCATTAGAGGAGGCATGAGCGATGATTAGGGTGTCGTCCACATACTGAAGAACAGATGGAGGGAGGTTAGGGGTATACCGGATGACACAAGCTATTCTCCGACGGGCTGGTCGCTTTCAGCATCATTTGTTGTAAGACATCAACTAAAATGACAAAGTGTAGGTGATAAACGGATCACCCTGACGTAGGCTGTTCTTGCAGGGGATCTAGTCACCAAGGACGCCGTTGAGGAGGACAATTTTTTTGCCAGAGGTGAGAATGCCTTCTATCCAAGGGTAGAAGCGAGTGGGGAAGTCACGCTGACGGAAGATAAGAAGGAGGGACTGCCATGATATAGAATCAAATGCCTCCTAAAATCGAGTTTGGACACCATGGTCTTGGCTTTGCGCTTGTGGCAATAGTTCAGATAAATTCTTTGTGATGCATCTGCTAGATATAAATCTCGTTTGGTCACCATGGACTAGTAGGGGGATGCATTGTTTTAATTTATTCATTTGTAGCTTAGCAATGGCTTTAATGGGACAATTTTGGATGGCTATAGGTCAAAACACGACGGTCGTCCGTGCCTCCTTTTCTTTAGACAGAAGGATCATGACCGAGCAGTTGAAACGTTCAGTAGCAGAAGTTGACTTTGCAAAGTCTAGAAAAGGGGGTGATAAGGTGTTTGAGACTAGGCCAGAAGTGTTTGTAGAATGTGAGGCCAAAGCTATCGGGGGAGGGCTGGCACTCGGGTGCATGTGGAGAATGCTTCTTTGATCTCATCGACGGTGAAAGGCAGGTCGAGATGCCTGAGTTAGGGGATAGGTACATGGTAGATGTCAAGGAGATTAAAATTCTAGAAGCAGGGGTGTGTGCGTGTGTGCCTAGCAGGTCTTGATATGCTTTTTAAGAATGAATGATTTGTGATCGTGTGAGAAGCAGTCTGTGCCCTAGTTGTGAATCACAAGGATCAGTTTTTTTTCCTAAAATGTTGGGAGGTCGAGACATGAAAAAACTCTGTATTCTCGTCGTCGGGAATGGCACATCTGACTTTCACCCGTTGTTTTAAGAGGAGCATTCTATGGCAGATGGCTCTTTGAAGACCGAGCTTCACTACTTTTATAAGGTTGATCTTGGAAGTGGTGAGAGATCATTGTCTTCTTTAGCATTAAGGAGGTTAATGGCTCTTGTTTGCAGCGCTCTCTCTTATGTGGGCTGGGTTTATGGATTTGGACCAACATTTTATGCGGGAGCAGCACGTTTGAAGGGTGCGGGCTAGACTGGCAGAAGTAGACTTATGTGCGGGGCCATTGGATTGGCAGGCTTGGGCCACAATTTGGTGACAAGATGGGCAGAAGGCCCAGAAATGTTCAAACCGAAATTAGCGGGAGCGACATGTTTGAAGGGTGCGGCCTAGAATGGCAGAATTAGACTTATGTGCGGGGCCATTGGATTGGCAGGCTTGGGCCACAATTTGGTGACAAGATGGGCAGAAGGCCCAAAAATGTTCAAACCAAAATTAGCGGGAGCGATGAATGGAGGGGGACAACGTGATTCTGAGTGGCACATGATCAGAGGTGAAACAAGATAGCTTGGTGAGGCTAGAGTTAGGGAAGGCGGAGTTCCATGCTAAGTTAAAAAGGTACAGTCAATGCGTTGAAGAACCGGTTTTTTTTTTCTGTTGTTCATCATGCAAATCGTATCGCTGTGATGGAAACTGGTGTTGTTCTTCTCTATGAATGAGGTTAAAATCTCCTATTGAAAGAAACACCAATACATTTTAGCAGAAGTGTGAGGTGTTGTTTAAGAGAGATCAGATAGGATTTCCTTGCATCTATCGGCATCGCCCAAAAACCTTACATTCCATGGACACAGCGATAAGATCGAGCCATTCATGTAGTACAAACACATGGCACCAGGACATCTGGAACTTCATAAGATTCGTTCATCGGAGATTCTACTATTGGAGCTCTTTATCAAGAAAATGATTCGAGTTATTTTTTTTGTCTCGGTCCTCGAGGCAATGCTCGCTTAAAAAAAACTCAATTTTCTTTTGGATTATTTTGAACACCAATTTTTTTTTTTGAATTAGTAGGGTATAGTTGAAATTAAGTGCGTTCACAGCAGGCAGGTCACGCAGTCCGCGTGTTTGCAGCAGAGAAAGAGAGGGGTCTGAGTCTGAGTGACCTGTTGACCTCCGCCATGGCGGTCCTCCTGACCCGAAATTAGTTTTGTTTTCCTTGGTCGGTCCGCTGCCGTCCACATCTCTCCCTCCTCACTTCCTCCCCTGCTGCTCCCTGAGAAAAACCCTCGCTCCTTCCTTTCACTCCTCTCCTCGTCCTCGTCGGCATCGCCCGCCGACGATTAGGTAGGTAATCGCACTGCCTCCTCTGCTCTCCCGATGCCTTGAGTCGAGGCAACAAGAAAAGCTCGCGTTTGATTGAATAGTACGTCTTGGCTGATGAACTTTGGGGCCGGCGAATCCGGATTCAGAGTTGGATATCTCGGATCTATTTTTTCATCGGCTAGGGTTTGGGTGAACTTGATTTTGGGTTGCTCCTTAACGCCGATCTGTATACATGGGCTCAATTTCTTCCTTCTACCGTTATTATAGGCTTTCCTCTAGCAGGACCCTGTATGCACCAAAGGAGGATTGGTATCTCTGTTGGTGTTGGTCTCCTTCCGGAAACATGCCGCTGCGGTATGGGGAAAGGGGGGGATTTTTGTAGCAGAAAACAGTGGAAACTTTTTTTTGGGGGAAATACTTTTATTGTGTTATCTTGTAGCTTGACTATTCAATGCATTCATTATTCGTTATTGAATTAGAGTTTTTACTTCTCTGTTCATTTGGACAGAAAGAAACAGAAGTCGATCGATTCTAGATTTTGCCCGGGTTTCCTCCGATTAATCGGGCAACGACCTTCTTAATTAATGACACAAGGCGAAGCAGTGAAAGCTGTTCTATTTTTAGCCTCCTCTCCCTTTCTGTATTGAGATGGAGCAAAATAGCTATAAGAATCATATTGGTTGGTGGTTCCATGTAGCATTTATTTTTGAAGTTTGTACGAATATGACCGTAGTGGTAAGTATGTGCTGACAAGTGAACTTCAGCTCATTAGTATTTCCATTTTTGTTTGCGCTGGAATAACGTATATCTTGACTGATGGACTTCAGGGCAAATCCGGATTCAATCCGCTAAGGTTTGGGGCTGATGAACGCCGGAATACCACCAAGTTGGATATCTAGGATATCCTTTTCTATTTGCTAGGGTTTTGGTCCTTGGAGGAACATGTGCCGTTCCCTTTCGCCCGCTGATTTTGGGTTGCTGCCGATTCGTAGACATGGGCCCAATTTCTTTCTTCTTCCGCTAGGCTTTCTTTTAGCAGGACTCCTATGCACCATAGGAGGATTGGTATCTCTGGTGGTCTCCTTCGGGAAACACGCCGCTGCAGTGCAGAAGTGGGGAAAAGGGGCGAATTTTTGTAGCAGCAAACAGTGAAAACACTTTGTGAGCAAAGAAATGGGGGAAATACTTCTGTAGTGTTATCCTAGCTTGAATATTCAATACATTCATTATTTCGCTGTTGAATTAGAGTTTTTATTTCTCTGTTCATTTGGACAGAAACAAACAGAAGTTGATTCTATGTTTTGCCTGGGTTTCCTCTGATTAATCGTGGAACAACCTTCTTAATTAATGACGCAAGGCAAAGCTTTTGTCTTTGTTTGCTGAAAAATATCAACAGTGAAAACTGTTCTATTTTTAGCCTCCTTTCCTTTTCTGTATTGAGATGTAGAAAACTAGCAGTAAGAATCATATTGGTTGGTGGTTCCATGTAGCATTTATTTTTGAAGTTTGGACGATTATGACCGTAGTGGTAAGTATGTGCTGCTGAGGGAACGTCAGCTCGTTAGTATTTCCCTTTTTTGTTTGCAGCGGAATAGTGTACATCTTGACTGATGAACTTCGAGGCAAGTTCAGATTCAATCCACTGGGGTTTGGAGCTGATGAATGCCAGAATACCACCGAGTTGGATATCCATAATATTATTTTTGATCGATCGGCTAGGGTTTGGGGCCTTGGGGAACTTCTGCTATTCCCTTTCGCCCGCCATTTTCGGTTGCTCCCTCGCGCCGATTACTAGGCTCGTAGCCATGGGCTCAGTTTCTTCTGTCGTTAGTCTTTTAGCAGGACTCCTATGCACCAAAGGATTGGTACCTCCTTTGGCAAACATGCCACTGCAGTGTGAAAGTGGGCTTCAGATGTACAATGCCTTTTCTCTGTTATTGGAGAAAAGGGGGAATTTTTTGAGAAAAAATGTTGTGTTACCTTTTTAGCTTGAATACTGAATGCGTTCCTTGTTTTCCTATCAAATTAGAGTTTTAGTTTTTATTTATCTTAACATTTGGACAGAAAGAAACAGCAGTTGACTCTGATTTGCGCGGTTTTCCTCTGATTAATCAGGCAACAACCTTCTTAATTAATGATACAAGGCAAAGCTTTTGCCTCTGTTTATTGAAAATACCAAGAGTGATACTGAGAACTATTCTATTTTTCCCTTTAGCTTCCTTTCCCTGTTTTGTAATGAGAAGGAGCCAAATAATAATAAGAATCATATTGGTTGATGTTTGTATGTTTATGAGCATAGTTGTAAGTTGAAAACAATATTAATGAGACAATTTTTTCCGCAGACAGTACCAAGCTCGTGCTCTCCTGCCTGTCATGATGATCATCTGTGGTAAGTATGAACTTTTGTTTTGCCGGTTTACAAACTTTATCATTTTTTGAATCACACATGTACAACTGGACACGCTCAATATTTTCCTGCCCTAATTTACATGCTGGCTAAATTCTAAAGAATTTTATTTTCTATGCATCTGCTTATTTGTCACGAGTCATGACTGCATAATATTATTCCACTGCCAAGATATTGTCTTGGGCCTTCTGATATCAGTTAGTAGCGTCATACCTTAATTACAAAAGCTCTCAGATTCCAGCATATTTTGAATAAAGTGATCAGTTACGTTTTCTTTTGATTCCTTCATTGTAGTTTAGATCCTAGCCGGTTATGTTGTGATTGTTCACTTTACTTTTTTTCTTTGTATAATATGACATTAATTATAGTAAAAATATTTCACTAATCCGTGGCTAGTGAGCTTAAAGTCACCTTATTGGAAACATCGTTGGATGGCTTTATTAACCACATTGCTTTGTGCAGAAAATATGTGCTATTGATGCAGGCTTTTGTTAAATATGTGCCTTATTTCTTTTACATTGCACATGCTATTTTTTGGATCTCAAAAGCTTATGGTTGGATGCGGTACAAAATAGAGAAGTTATATGTACTTTTGGTATCATTGAAATTGTTAAAGAGTATTAGTTTTGGTCTAGGAGTCCTTATTAGTCTATGTTTAGTTTTCTTGCACCTCAAGTCATGTGTAATATATACCAAAAAAGGGTTTCCCCCTGCTTTGTAATCCAAAGCAACCAGCCAACATAGTACACATCTCGATGCTGGGGCGAGCAGCACAACAAGCCCAAAGACAAATAAGAAGAAGAAACATAATGCCAACAACGGCAGCTCGACAAAGTGCGGAAGGTCCGCCACCGCTGCGCCCTCCGGAAAGACCCCACCACAGCCCGAGGCTCCGAGTGCCGCATACCAAGCTGCACCCCCAAGAAGGTATGCGACGCCGACGACACTGCTGCCCGGACAAGTCCTAGGGTTTCCCCCGGTATGTGGAGGAAAGTAGGGGATGGCTATTGGCTACCACCGATGCCCTTCAAGAAGGAATGGTGGCACCCGCCGTGTCACCGCATCGGCGCCGGACGAACCGGCAAGGATTTCTCCCGCGCACCAAACACCACCGCCCATCCGGAGCCAACCATCCAAACAACCACCCAATGCGCTACCGCCCACGCCGTCTCACTACGAGCACCACCACGAGGCCGAGAAGACCGGAGAGAAGCGCCACGCGACGAGAGCAGCAGCACCAAGGCCGAGCGGAAGGGAACCACCTCCACCGCCGTCGTTCGAGAGGCCGTGCCTCCAGCACTGTCGCGGTAGCCGACCGGACACGGCAGCGGGGCATACCAGGCCACCCCTGGCCCCGGTCAAGCCCGAAACAGGCCCGCTAAGCCCCGCCGGCTGTGCTGTAGCAAGCTGGCGTCGGTGCTGCCAGCCCCCGTCGCGCAACGCCGCTCCCCTGCATCCCGGGAATCACGCCGCCAACCAGCCCCGCCGCCAACGACGGCGCCGCCGCCCAGCCGCCCGCACGCTCTGCGACAAGGAACCCCGCCGCCAGCTGGACCACCGCCGCCTAGGAGCACCCCCCGGTGCAACTCTGCCCCTCGCCGGAGCCACCGGGAGGGGAAGGGCAGGAGGGCCGCCGCCACCAGCGACCTCGGGGCCAGGCCGGCCGCGGGGGCCAGCGACGGTGGTGGGGAGGAAGGGGAGAGGGGGGCTGGAGGCGGGAGAGAAAGGTGAGCGAGAGAAGGGTCTCTTCTAGGTTTATTTAGTGGAATCTACAATTAGTTCGCGAGAATTCATGTGTAATATATATATATATATATGCCCCTTGGGCCTTCAATAAAGATAAGTTGCTTTCCTAACAGAAACTTCATTGCAATCTGTAAACATTGTGAATTGTTATGCTTCATAGTAGTAGTATATGATGAAAAAGTTGTAAAACTTGTTAGAAAATATTTATTGTTGTAAATTATTTTTTGCATTTAATTGGTCTGCGTATGACATCTAGTATCCTTGTGGCCTTGCTTGCACTCTGTCAACTCGGGTTTATTGGGCCTATTAACCAAAATTCAAGGACCAATGATGCATAATTTCAGAGAATAGCAACAGCCAACCAAATCGCAGGCAATTTTGCATGAGCTGACTGCATGGTTCGCTTTTGCATGCAACTAATCCAGCACTAGCTAGCATTTACAGCATGCAGCCTGATTGAACAATGAAGAATTTGCAGTATAACTGAACTGGGAAAGAAGGTAGAGAGAAATCTGATGTATTACCAAAAAAGGCTTCTGTCCTGCTTTATATATAAAGCAACACAGCCGAACTGATATAAGGCTGTGAGGAGACCCTATTACAAAGCAGATCAAAGGTAAGAAGCAAAAGTACAGGAGACGCCACACCTACCACCAAATGACCTAGACTACTGACTCGAAAAGTAACCGGGCCACCTTGGAAAACCGCTGGACCATGATACGCCGCTCAGACCAAGCTATCGTCAGGGAGGGCCCCCTGTCCTACTCTAGAGCGTGCAGCACCAATCCTGCCTGCGGATAGCGAGGAGCACGAGTGGTGCCAACAAGGACCTGTGTAAAAGATGAAGAGGCAAGCGAGACTGCCTCACGCTAGAACCAAAGAAGCTTCAAGATAGGATCCAAACTTGCCCACTTATGATGGTGTGGCACGACCGAAAGGAACCTGGACTCCACGTCAATGCCTCAAGAGAGTGACGGCGCAACACGTCGCCATCGCCGAAACCGAAGAGTGCTCAACGGTTTTCACCTGGGGCTCTGCCGCAGGGAGAGGGACCACATGACGCCCTCAAGAGGGACGTGACACCCACGAGCATCGTCGTCACTGGCACCGGAGCGCGGAGTTTTCCCCCAGAGCCTCTCACCCACGCTACAGGAGGAATCACGAGCACCAACCCACCCCAAGGGTCACCCTGTCGCCACCAAAACAGAGCTCCAGAGTAGGATCTGGGAGCAACCACAACCGAAGCACCACCGGTACCAAGATCACCCACTGCCACATCACTCGCCGCCAACACGACCAAAGAATGCAACCACCACCACCGCCAAGAAACATGTTGAAAGGCAAACTAGATGGACCACCACCTGGAGCCGCCGCCCCGACATCCAAGTAACCCCACACTCTAGCCTCATAGTTGGCCGACATGGGTATGCCCATCAGAGGAAGACATACCATGACCCTCTCCAAAGCCCCCCACCTGTCAGGAACGAGACCAAGCAAGGTGAAACGCCCCGATGATGGGAACACACTACCCACGAACGAAAGACGGCGGCCATGGCCAACCATCTGGTTCAATAGCCCCAGATCTGGGCAGGGCCGGCGCGGGCACTTCGGGCAACCCGTCCCTGGCCCAAGGTGGGCAAGGTAGCCGCCGGTGCCCCTGGCCCTAGTGGTGGTGAGGAAGCCACCGGCACCGCTGGCCGTGACCCCCGCGGTGCGACCGCAAATTGACCGGAGAGCCACACTGGCACCTAGGCTGAGGCAGGCTCCATGTTGATGAGCCCCCAGTCCAAGGCAAGGTATAACGGCGGCCCTCCTGGTCGTGAGCATCTCTGCCCGAGGCGGCCAACCTTCGAGGCGCGATGGGAAAGCCCCACTAGCAGTAACCTATACTACGGTTAGGGGGAGAGAGGGGAGAGATAAGGGAGGGAGAGAGGAGAGAGATAAGGGAGGGAGAGGAGGCTGCGAGACCGTCCTGCCGCCACCAACCCACGCCGGGCCTTTGGTCGGCACGGACGATCCGCGACGGCGAGAGGGGAGGGGGGAGAAGGTTGTGCCAGCAGCGAGGGGATTAGGAACCGCTCGAGTCACCCCTGGGACGACTCGGGGGCGGGGTGAGGAGCGTTTTGAGATGGGTTTATAGGCAAGAGGAATCTGATGTATTAAGGGATAACACTCGCTGAAGTCACTGATGAAGATCACCATTATTTTTTTCCTTTTTTAGCGGGTGGATCAATTTGTGATCTTGCTAAGCTATCAGTTGTCGTTGTCCTTTTTTCTTCTCGAACACACATCTAATCGCGTGTCGTTGTGCATTAGGCGCCAAAGAAGGCACAAAGTACAAGTTACCAACTGTGGAGCTTTAATTGTCCTTGATTTGTTTTTTGGCAAATTACCTTGAAACCAGTATTGTAGCCAACCTGTCAAACGGTTCCTCCTCGAAACTCAAAAGGATAATGTTTGAAGGACAATAAAACAACCGGGAAAGATACAAAGAGAAGATGAAGAGACAGATTTTATCGGAATCTACTGGAAAACCAAGTTGTTACTCTGCTGGGATTTTATCTGGAATCTGGGAAATTGAACCCTGCTGGGAGTGCTCTCTGATCAGTTCAACACATATTTGTTGAAACTGATATGTCACATGTTTAGCCTATGGACTATCTAATGAAGTCTAAACACATGCATTACACTTTTAGTCTCAATGGTCTTTCATGTAGGTAACAGTGGCTAAAAATTATGAGATTGCTGCCTTTTGAGTTAATTTTGTTATGTTAGGGTCGCAAGAAAGTGAGAAGTGTTCTTTGGTTGCTTGTTAGGCATGTACAATCGTTGATAAGAGGGTCTTATCTTATACCATGTATGTCATTTAGAGAGGACAAAAACATATGATGCACTGGATTATCTCTTAGTGCCATCTCTAGCAATTAATGTTTGCGTGCTCCTTAATTTGTGGGATGTTTGAAATTAAATTAGAACATCTGTAACTAAGAGATGACATCTTTTAAAATGGATAGAATTGTCGTATCTTCCTTACTAAGAGATCATCTCTTAGCTGGAGAAGACAAACCAAAAAACGCATGTTGTTCTTCTGTTTTAGAATATACTCATGAAATTTCTTGATCATAATTTTTCGTTTGATTGGCGCAGGTTGACAAGTTACCTTTTTGGTCTATTGCTTGTTCTCTGTTGTCTGGAAGTAGTATACCTCACTCCGTACTACCATGAATCCCCATTATACATGTCAGCAAGAACAGCTATCGGGCTCAAATTCCACAAGGCCGCAAACATTTTGGACCATCTGTCCAGCTTGTGACACCAAATATCAGTACCACCATGCAAGTTCACAGAAAACTGTCCGCTGCCAAAATTGCTCGAAGGCCTTTATAGCACATGTTTTAACTGACCAACCTGTTCCTTCTGGTCCAAAGCAATCCGTGTGGAAAAATGCAGGAGTATTTTCAGAAATCAGATTGCTTCAGAAGTTCAAACCTGGGCAGATCTGGGCTCTCTACAGTGACATAGATAAGTATCCCAATTGCTATGCCTTCATAGAGAAAGTTGAGCTGCAGAATAATCAAGTACAGGCAAGATGGCTTGAAGTTTGTCCCGATGGAGAGTTGGAGAAAATATCTATAGAAGATCGAACTGTCGGGTGTGGAACCTATAAGGTTGCCACCACTGATGGTATTATGATTTACACTGACATGAAGTCCTTTTCTCATCGTGTAAATTCGATATTCACTGGTAGAAGGAACTCTTATGAAATATATCCTAGGAAAGATGAAGTTTGGGCACTTCTGAAGGGATGGGATATCGGTTGGAGTTCAGATGCTCACAATCAAAAGAAATACAAGTATGAAGTTGTTCAGGTCCTCTCTGATTTCACGACTGGCACTAGCATCACCGTCATGCCGCTTGTCAAGATAAAAGTCTTTGTTAGCTTATTTATGCAGTCTAAAGAGGCTACTCCATATCTGATACGGCAGGATGATACAATATGGTTCTCGCATTGTATCCCGTACCGTTTGATGGGTGCAGCTGAAAGTGAAGGCATTCCAGAAGGAGCTCTCGAACTTGATCCTGCTGCGCTTCCCCTTAACTTGGAGCAGCCTCATGTTCGTGTTGTTTCAGAAAGCAGGTCATTAAAGGGCTCGGAGTTTGATGCCGCATATGCTGGTTCGTCCAGAGGAAATAAGTCTCACAAGGAATCTGAAGGGGTTGGGGAGAGGCAGCATGCTACATGCATGAACGCAGGGATCTTTGCAAATACATCGGTGGTAGAGAACAGAGACCATAACACTCCATCTACTGTAGAAGGTATGGATGTTGCTGAAGAATCTGACGACGTGCAAGCGAAAGTATTATGTCCTGAATTTTTTGACTTCGACCAACTTCGAGATGTAAGTCGGTTTAGACGCAACCAGATCTGGGCTGTCTATGATAGTAAATGCTGTATGCCAAGATTTTATGCTCGAATTACAAAGGCAAGAAGGGCCCCAAAGTTTGAGGTACACTTTGTTTCGCTGGAATTTGATCCCAGAAATAAAGCAGAGGTGGCATGGTCACGGGGGGAACTGCCTGTTGCTTGTGGACGTTTTAAGCATGGAGCATCACACACAGCTAAAGAAACTAAGATCTTCTCCCAGATCATTTCCTATGAGAAAAGCAGGACAAGAAACTCGTTTGAGATATATCCTAAGAAAGGTGAAGTTTGGGCCCTTTTCAAGGGATGGGACATTGGCTGGAGTTTGGACGCTGAAAACCACACAGATTTTAAGTATGAAATTGTTCAGGTTGTCTCTGATTTCACGACAAGCACTAGCATCATTGCCATGCCGCTCGTAAAAGTAAAAGGCTTTGTTAGCTTATTTATGGGGTTGAAAGAGGCAACCCCGTACGTGATACCTCAGGATAACACACTAAGGTTTTCACATTGTGTCCCTTACCATTGGATGGAGGGGACTGAAAGAGATGGCATTCCAGAAGGAGCTGTTGAACTTGATCCTGACGCTCTTCCCCCTAACTTGGAAGATGCTTTTGCCTCTGTTGTACCTGAAAGCAGTTACACTCATTGTGCTGTACAAGATAGTACTGATGTTTATGAGGAATCTGATGATATTATCCAGGCAGAATATGAATGTGCTGAATCTGAATTCCATGAATTTACAGAAATGAGATCACTTGACAAGTTCAAACCTGGGCAAATCTGGGCTCTCTACAATGATATTGATAAGTTCCCCAATTACTATGCCGGCATAAGGAAAGTCGATCTCAAGAATAATAAAGTACAAGTGAGATGGCTTGATGTCTGTCCTCGGGGAGAGGAGGAGAAAAGATTGGTTAAAGAAGATCGTCCTGTTGGCTGTGGAACCTTTACGGTTTCCGGTGAAAATGATGCTATTATGACTTGCACTGGTACAGAATTCTTTTCTCATCCTGTATGTAGTAGACCAACTGGTAGAGAAAGAGAATTTGAAATTATTCCTCTTCCTCGTGAGGTCTGGGCCGTTTACAAGGACTGGAGGGCTGGATGGACTGCGCGCGATTTTAAAAGTTGTGACTATGAATTGGTGGAGATATTAACCCATACTGATTCGTCCATGCAAGTTAAGCTGTTGAGAAAGGTGGATGGTCGCAGGACAGTATTTAGAAGAGAGCCATCTGTGGAAACGATATGTAAGGATGAGTACTTAAAGTTCTCTCACCAGATCCCTCGCTTCCATCTGACAAATGAAAAAGGAGGCAAGCTTCGAGGCTGTTTGGAGCTCGATCCTTTCTCGGTGCCAGAGAGGTTTCTCGGCATTGATTCAATGTGAGATAACCCTGTTCATGGTGGCTCTTTGGATGGCTCTCTTTTCGAAGGAATTACAAGACTGAAGGTTGTGCGGAAGTTGATCAAACCGTGTTTCATGCTGCCCGGAGTTCTCCATGTCCCAGTGATGTTATGATGTGCTTGTTTAGTCTTCCTGCAGCCGGTGCCTCTAAGATCTAGTTAGAGGCCTGACATTTGTTGCAGCTGTTGTTTTTTACTTTTGGTCCGGTTATTGAACTGACACTCTTCGTTCGCTCGTAGTTTAATTAAAACCCGTAGTGGTATGATTTAACTCTGATGGATTCTGGATGGGGTCTGCCTACCCCAACTTGTTTGGGACTAAGGCTTTGTTATTGTTGTTGTTGTTGTTGTTGTTGTCTGGACTCTGGATTTACATTTTATTGTAGTGTGCATCATCATTTTTGTGTGGCTCATTGTGCATGCCATTGACGGCACAAGCAATTTAACCAAACCATGTGGGTTTTTCATTTTGCTGAGATCAAATTTTCTCCAAGTTCTTCAGCGCAAAGTTGGGGGAGCATGAAATTTAGTAACTCGGTAGAATCCGGGCAACACTGGTACTCATGAGTACGATAAACCTGGTGAGGAAAAATATTATGCGTCAATTCATTGCATTTTTCACTCTTTGGTTTTGCCTAGCAGAGAAGGTGTATGCTGTTGTGGACCAGCAGCAAACTGAAGTAACGAGCGTGCGAATGTTGAATTCCGAGGACTGTGATGTCTTCGCACTTGAAAAAGAATACAAAACATATGTGGACATTTAATCTTTATGAAGAATGAAATATTAGCTCATTAAAAAGAGATGCCAAAAAAACTTCTTTCTCTAGATATAATGAGTAGATATGTCACGAGCAACTGAAAGACATGGTGCCTCCTATTCTAGTCACACATACAAGATGAATGCTTGGTGGTTGGCGCTGGCAATTTGTGTGAGGGAAAGTGGACACTAGTGGTTCCACATTCGAGCCCGCCTCCCTTTTGCTTGAATGTACTGTAGTAATCAAGGAGGCTAAAGGATTTCTTACGGGCTAGAGCCTAAAGGAATTCTCACACAAGCTAAAGCATCAAATTACTTTTTCCTAGTGTGGAAGGGTCGCCCAATGCCGAACTGGGAGCAGCGCTTCCATACAATCAATGGGATCACACACGGGCTTCTCTACTTGCACAGGCCCTCTCGATTGAGAGTAATACAGACCTGAAAGCTAGTAACATTTTACAGGACTGTGAGATGAACATCAAGATTTGCGACTTTGTTTATGTTCTGGTTTTAAGCTCGAATGTGACCGAAGCGACATGACCACGATCGTGGGCAAACATTAAGTGCTTCCAATTAAAATTCTAACTTTCATAAGTATGTTTTGCCGACGGATTCTGAATGCATTCAGATTCTCTCTCTCTCTCTCTCTTTTTTGAGGGCCAGATTCTCTTATTTGCTTGATGCACGCAAAGCTTGCATATATGTTGTGTGTAAAATTTCGCATGCTATATATGGCCTGCACACAGGCAAGAACAGGACATGCCATTTGCATATGTATTGCATAATTATGACTTGCATATATGCATGCTTCCAATACATTTCATGATTTTCAATTGCATACATACTTGTTCCTTCCTAACTATAATTTTTTTATCACTAAAAATATAGCTTCGCAATCTTGGCAGACTGCTTTGTTGAATTGTATATTCTAGTAGCTTAGCTGCATTAAATCGTTTGTGTCCTGCTCCGGTCCTTTTCTAAGCATTAATCTCAGGTCCCAGAAAGGCAGCACGTATGGTCACATTCCATAAGTAAATCCAAGCATCGAGCATACAATCTTTGCATCTGCTGATCCCGACAGATTTCACGAGAAATCGGGTACTCAAGCATGTTCAGTAGCCTGACAGACTACACCATGTAATTAAGCAAAATTGTATATGATCTGGCAAACTTGTATGAAGCTGGACTGCCGAGAGACTACAACGCCGTGGCCTGCAGCACCATCCCCGTTGCGTCCTTTACGATCAGGAACCAGAGACGATGCAACACCTGCTTGTCACATGCCCCTTCTCAAGGCAAGTGTGGCATGATATCCTTGCCTGGCTGAGGATGACATGCAGGCCACCTGACCGGGACGCTTCCATCTCCGACTGGTGGTACTTCGCAAGGGGCTGGCATCCGCAGCGCTTCTGACGGGATGGATGATCTGGAAGCAACGAAACGCTTGTGTCTTCGAAGGGGATCAGCCATCAGTCCACCAACTAACAGAGCACATCAAAGCAGAGGCCGCATTATGGGCTCGGGCTGGGGCTTCAAGCCTTCCATTGGTGATCCCCAGCACCTGGGAGGGATGTACACTAAGATCATTGTAACATAACCTGCAAATCATAAGGCCTTTTCGCTTTACTCATGGCCACAGTTCTTCCTGGTATATATGTGCACTTGTGCAGGTCAGGAATTAAGGACTCTAAACACCCAAGGCAAGGCAGCACAACTAAAAACACGATCAATAACTCTCAGGAAAAACCTACTAAATATTCCATTTGCACGATCCATTTGTCTAAAATGAATGCAGGACCATTAACTCATTGTCAAAACCACTGCGAAATGTATGATCTCAAAATATTGCAGGATTGTCAACTCATTGCAATAAACCCTACAGTGAAATGCTTCTTCTACGAAGCACACCAGAAATCACATCTCAGAGATGAATGTCAAAAGAGCCACACTGCAAGGACCTACAAATTGTTCAGCCATTGGAAGCAACACTATAAGCAGTTCTGAATCCAGAAGAAACGAAAGAGTTTTCTGAACCTATATCTATCTATCTATCTATGCAAAAGTAGGCGTCCAGTTCTGCTGTCGTCGAGGCCGCGAAACTTGTGGCTCCCGCTCCGATCTTTCACTACTCCGCGTTGACATCTGGGTGTCGCAGCCCGTTGTAGGCTGAATTAGCAGAAGTTATGAGCCAATTAGGCGGCAGACCAACAATCAATAACAACATCAAGAAGGAAAACTGAAACAATATAATGTGCAAGGAACTAAAGATTTATGCACTATTGGAAGATACTACCTGAATTTTATTCACAGGTTAGAAAATAAGTATCTTTTCTGCAAAGGTAAAATGAGATGACTGAACTTGATTTGGCTTTTCAGCTACCATAATCTATACTATGAAATAGATGAACTGGATTATCTGAATCAAGGGCAGAAATGTGCAACTAGCTTTGATAAATTAACATGGCATCTACTATTTTCATCCAACTACTTTTACCTTTTTCCAAGTCATAACAAAACGAATCATAATATCCTTTTTCCAAGCACGATCAGGTAAGAAAATAAAAGGAATAACAAGACCAAGGTTGCAGCTCATGTACAAAACCTGAATAAAGCTCATGCGCAGAAACGAGATTTATTTAGTATTGTTGGCTAAATCAAACGCGAGAAAAATTGGCTAAATCAAACGAATCAACTGGGTTGCAATTTCAACTTCCATAATGATTTATGTCCCCAATAACATTCATATTTTACTTATCTACAAGATTACAGCAGTTGCAGACAATTCCCAACAACTAGCAGTTGCAGACTTCAACAGATTCAGTTAACTATTTTTCAGACTACAACAGTTTCAGTGAACTGTTTTAACACCTAACAGTTTCAGACTTCAACAGATTCAGACTAGAGCAATTTCAGTAACAGCTTCAGTAAGACAAGTAGATTAACACCCCACTAAATTAAACCCCAAAATATCATGGTGATGCAGCAAATAGCATCTATCTGCACCAAAATCTGAACAAAATTCAGCCTAAAAACATCGGTTTTCAGTTCTTGTCACCATTAGCAGATACTTGGGAAGTTGGGGCATGGAGAGAGGCTCTCACTCACCAGGGGTCTCGGCCCGGATGAGGACAATCTCGAGGGTCTCGCCATAGCCGCCGTCGGGCAGGTCGACGACGAGCGGGGTCAGCCTCCCGTAGCGACCCGCTCGGACGCACATGGCGATGTTCCGGTAGTACACGCCGGCGCCGACGAGGAACCGCAGGTCGTTCCTCAGGCGAAACGCGGACCTCCCCCGGAACCAGAACTGGCGCCAGGCTTCGTGCTCGGGGTCGTCGGGGAAGTGCCCGTTGTCGAGCGCTCGCACGAACCGGATCAGCCGTGCCGGCTCCAGGTGGATGACCCCGAGGAGGAATCCGTATGGGGGATTCTGCAGTTGAATCACAAAGATGGAACAGAATCATGAAGATGCTCAGGAGATCAAGAACTGCACGAAATCAAATTTCGCTGAATTCGTCTACGGTTCAAGAAGAATTCGCTGAATCGCCGAAAGCAATTCAAGAAGAAGAGGTATCAAGAAGCGGGTCGGTCATGGCAAACTCACCGGAGGCGGGGCAGGAAGGGCAGGCATGTCCTCTCTGGCGGGGATGGGCTCGACGACCCAGTACATCATGGAGCTGAAGCTGTTGTCGACGCTGACGCCGGCGTTCCAGCGGATGTACCTGCCGTTGGCGCGGAGGTAGCGGCCGCCGACGTTGCGGAGCAGGACGACGTCGTCCCCGAAGCCCGACTCCACGGCTTGCCACATGAAGGCCTCCACGCCCGGCTGGTCGTAGTCGCGCAGCTCCGCGCGGAGGCCCCGGTGGCCGAGCCTCGCCGGCGTGGCCGTGGCGGCGAGGTAGCGGCCGTAGGCGGCGCTGTGGAGGAGCAGACGCGGGCCGCCGAAGTAGTCGCAGCCGACACTATCGTCGTCTCCGCCGTTGTAGATGTGCACCGCCCACGCCGCGTTCAGGGATCCGTGGACCTGGCTGAGGGTGACGCTCTCCCCGTCGTCGGCGGCGTGGAGGTAGGTGCGGTGCACTACGCTCCGCAGCCGCACGTGGTGCCCGTCCTGGAAGTGGTCCATCGTCGCCGGCGCTGGAGATCAGAGGCGGTGGGCTGCTGCGCGGTGGCGGTGGAGGGATTCTTGGTTTGGTGGGGACTCCGGCGAGGAAAGCTGTTGGTTGTGGCGGTTACGTTGGGCGCCAAGCCGTCAAGGCGGAGGTATTTCAAAGGTGCCGCCGTCCCGGGCTTCGAGTGCGAGGTGGGCTTGCGGGCCCAGCCCACATTACCGAGCGCCGTCTCTCTCCCGCAAGGAGCCCCTTTCGTATTTTGTGGTGGTGTGCTCGTGTTTTTTTCTTTAACATGAAAGTCTTTTATTTAATCGGCAGCATCTTACAGTGAGGAGCGTGAATGGATTCACACTTGACCTGGAAATAACATCTCTACCAGGGCAAAGACCTGTGTCTGAAGAAAGACACCTAACAACTACTCCCTCCGTTCCATAATGTAAAACGTTTTTTGATTCTAGTGTAGTGTCAAAAAATGTCTTACATTATGGGACGGAGGGAGTAGATGCCTATTATGAGCTAGCTTTGCCTTATGGTGCGCCTTCACATTTAAAAACCTGTTGACATGAGCTATCCTGCTACAATGGAAAGTCTGGGATGCCTGAATAGCTGCAAGTGTGGGTCTGATGCTTCAATGGCCTGTGTCCTTAAAGATGGAATTTGCCTTTGACACCAAGACAGAGCAGTCTGAATAGAAGTGTGGTTCCTGAATATAAAGTACTTCAGGGAGCATGGTAGCAAGATGCAAGCCGAACACTTCAACTTGAAGGGGGGAGGATGTTGGTGGAGACAAAGCAGAGACATGCAATTGTTGACAATGTTGATTGTCTCCGGTTTGGATGATGATGCCAACGCCCGCCAGAGATGATTGGAGATCTTCATCATTTTTCCAGGCCGCATCACAGAAGATGGCATTACCTGCAGGTCAAAAAATATCTTGTTGTGGCACAATCTGCTGGTTTGCAGAGCAAATGGAGCATTGTTTTAGCTACAGGGAACACTTGTGATGGTTTGCAAAATTTTCTACCAAATAGAGCATCATTTCTTGCCCTTCAAAATACACCACAAAAAAGTGTATAGACTAGTGATGTTAATATGTGGATGAGCAGAAGTGAGCAAAGCCTGAATTATTTCAGGAATTGAATGATGATAATTGGCGATGACCTCCGTTCTAATGAACCATGGAGAGGAGAACCAAGCTGCTTTAAAGAAAGGGCATGGAAAAAACATGTGCATTTCATCCTGTAAAGTATCACATCTAGCACACTCTTCCACAATGTGTTTGGAGAACTTACTCTCGTTTACTAGTGGGAAGAGTTCGACGAAGAAGCTTCAGAGCAAAAGTTTGAACTCATGGCACAATCTGTTTTTCTTTCCATATCTGATTAAGAAGACCAACAATCTATTGGAGAACTAGTTTCGGTCTCTGGTTAGCTGGTAGAGAAAGATTATTGAAACAATGTTTGTGGTCACTTTTTGAAGAGCAATCACTTGCTGGAGTTAGTTTCCAAACAAGAGCATCCTGCCCCAAAGAATTAATAGTAGGAGTTTGCAAAATAGTATTGGCTCTTGTTTGTTAGTCTGGTGTCTCTTAAGGGCATCTCCAAAGCGGACCATGTGCGGTCCAGCCCTGTTTAGACATCCAACGCGGATTTCTATCGGTCCGTCGACCGGTCCGGACACACTTTTTCCCGCAAAGTAAAAACAAATTCGGGAGCTCTACGGTACTCTGGACAACAGCCACCTAGGACTTTGACACCTTCGTCCTACCCAAAATCCCTCCCGGACGCTGCACGTCCATCCTCCCATATGTCTCTGCATCCATTTCCTCTCTTGCCTCCGCCACCGCTTCACCACCCTGGACACTGATACGTCTCCGTCGTATCTATAATTTTTGATTGTTCCATGCCAATATTCTACAACTTTCATGTACTTTTGGCAACTTTTTATACTATTTTTTGGGACTAACATATTGATCCGATGCCCAGTGCAGTTCTCATCATTGCATGTTTTTGTTTCGCAGAAACCCAATATCAAACGGAGTCCAAACGGGATAAAAACGGACAGAGAATTATTTTGAAATATTTGTGATTTTTGGAAAGTAAAATCAACGCGAGACGGTGCCCGAGGGGGCCAGGAGATAGGTGGGCGCGCCCCAGGGAGGCAGGCGCGCCCTGGACTCTCCTGCCCCCCCGTAAGGCGGTTGCTCTTTTTTTGCCGCAAGAAAGCTAACTTTATGAGAAAGATCTGGGCGAAAGATTCACCCCAATCGGAGTTACGGATCTCCGGATATAAAAGAAACGGTGAAGGGGTAGAATGCAAACTTCGCCGGTGCATCCAAACCCCGTGATATGATACGCTCTATCACACATAAGCCTCATTATATCTTCCTCAAAATAGCCACCATACCTACCTATCATCGCATTTCCATAGTCATTCCGAGATATATTGCCATGCAACTTCCATCATCATCATATACATGACTTGAGCATTTATTGTCATATTGCTTTGCATGATCGTAAGATAGCTAACATGATGTTTTCATGGCTTGTCCATTTTTTGATGTCATTGCTACGCTAGATCATTGCACATCCCAGCACACCGCCGGAAGCATTCATATAGAGTCATATGTTTGTTCTAGTATCGAGTTGTGATATTGGGTTGTAAGTAAATAAAAGTGTGATGATAATCATTATAGAGCATTGCCCCAGAAAAAAGGAAAGGCCAAAGAAGCCTAAATAAAAAAAGGGGGCCAAATAAGCCCACCGAAAGAAAAAAAGAAAAAAAGAAAAAAAGAAAAAGAAAAGGGGCAATGTTACTATCCTTTTCCACACTTGTGCTTCAAAGTAGCACCATGTTCTTCATATAGTGAGTCTCATATATTGTCACTTTCATATACTAGTGGGAATTTTCATTATAGAACTTGGCTTGTATATTCCAACGATGGGCTTCCTCAAATGCCCTAGGTCTTCATGAGCAAGCAAGTTGGATGCACACCCACTTAGTTTCTTTTGTTGAGCTTTCATACACTTATAGCTCTTAGTGCATCCGTTGCATGGCAATCCCTACTCCTCACATTGACATCAATTGATGGGCATCTCCATAGCCCGTTGATTAGCCACGTCGATGTGAGACTTTCTCCCTTTTTGTCTTCTCCCCATAAACCCCACCATCATATTCTATTCCACCTATAGTGTTGTATCCATGGCTTGCACTCATATATTGCGTGAGGGTTGAAAAAGCTGAAGCGCGTTAAAAAGTATGAACCAATTGCTCGGCTTGTCATCGGGGTTGTGCATGATGGGAGCATTTTATGTGACGAAAATGAAGCATGGCCAAACTATATGATTTTGTAGGGATAAACTTGCTTTGGCCTTGTTGTTTTGAAAAGACATGATTGCTTCATTAGTACGCTCGAAGTATTATTGTTTTTATGTCAAATGATAGATTATTGCTTTGAATCACTCGTGTCTTAATATTCATGCCATTATTAGACTTATGATCAAGATTATGCTAGGTAGCATTCCACATCAAAAATTATCATTCTTATCATTTACCTACTCGAGGACGAGCATGAATTAAGCTTGGGGATGCTGATACGTCTCCGTCGTATCTATAATTTTTGATTGTTCCATGCCAATATTCTACAACTTTCATATACTTTTGGCAACTTTTTATACTATTTTTTGGGACTAACATATTGATCCAGTGCCCAGTGCCAGTTCCTGTCTGTTGCATGTTTTTTGTTTCGTAGAAATCCAATATCAAACGGAGTCCAAACGGGATAAAGACGGACAGAGATTTTTTTTGGAATATTTATGATTTTTGGGAAGTAAAATCAACGTGAAACGGTGTCCGGGGTGGCCACGAGACAGGGGGGTGCCCTCCCCCCTGGGCGCGCCCTGGACTCTCGTGGGCCACCCATAAGGCGGTTGACTCTCTTCTTTTGGCGTAAGAAAGCTAATTTTATGAGAAAGATCTGGCCGAAAGATTCACCCCAATCGGAGTTACGGATCTCCGGATATTTAAGAAACGGTGAAGGGGTAGAATCTGAGAACGCAGAAACAGAGAGATAGATCCAATCTCGGAGGGGCTCTCGCCCCTCCCAAGCCATGGGAGCCAAGTACCAGAGGGGAAACCCTTCTCCCATCTAGGGAGGAGGTCAAGGAAGAAGAAGAAGAAGGGGGGCTCTCTTCCCCTTGCTTCCGGTGGCGCCGGAACACCGCCGTGGGCCATCATCATCACCGCGATCTTCACCAACACCTCCATCATCTTCAGCAACATCTCCATCACCTTCCCCCTTCTATATTCAGCGGTCCATTCTCCTGCAACCCGCTGTACCCTCTACTTGAACATGGTGCTTTATGCTTCATATTATTATCCAATGATGTGTTGCCATCCTATGATGTCTGAGTAGATTTTCATAGTCCTATCGGTGATTGATGAATTACTATGATTGGTTTGAGTTGCATGTTTTATTATTGGTGCTGTCCTATTATGCCTTCCGTGTCGCACAAGCGTGAGGGATTCCCGCTGTAGGGTTTGCAATATGTTTATGATTTGCTTATGGTGGGTTGCGTGAGTGACTGAAACACAAACCCGAGTAAGTAGGTTGTTTGCGTATGGGATAAAAGGGGACTTGATGCTTTAATGCTATGGTTGGGTTTTACCTTAATGAATCTTTAGTAGTTGCGGATGCTTGCTAGAGTTACAACCATAAGTGCATAGAATCCCAAGTAAGGGATGATATGTTAGCTTATGCCTCTCCCTCAAATAGAATTGCAATAGTGATTATCGGTCTAGTAACGTAGTCAATTGCTTAGGGACAATTCCACAATTCCTACCACCACTTTTCCACACTCGCTATATTTACTTTATTGCATCTTTATTTAAACAGCCCCTACTTTTTATTTACATGTTCTTTATTATCTTGCAAACCTATCCAACAACACCTACAAAGTATTTCTAGTTTCATACTTGTTCTAGGTAAGGCGAACGTCAAGCGTGCGTAGAGTCGTATAAGTGGCCGATAGGACTTGAGAGAGCATTTATTCTACCTTTAGCTCCTCGTTGGGTTCGACACTCTTACTTATCGAAAGAGGCTACAACTATCCCGTATACTTGCGAGTCATCAAGACCTTTTTCTGGCGCCGTTGCCAGGGAGTCATAGCGTGGGGTGAATATTCTCGTGTGTGCTTGTTCACTTTATCACTAAGTAGTTTTTATTTGCTGTTCTAAGTTGTTCTCTATCTTTAGTTATGGATATGGAACGCAAAATACCAAAAAAATTAGGTGTACTTGCTACTCATGGAGATGGGGTAACTCCTAAAACCCTCGATTCTCATTATGCGAAAGATATTATGTACTACTTTGATAATCCTGAGAAAACCCCATTCAACTTTATAATGGGAGACACGTTGGATCAACGTGAATACTTTAGGGATTATCGCTCGGCACAAAAAGGGAAACTATTATGGGATCAATTTATTATGTTGTGTTGGTACGCCTGGAATCTATGCTTGAGATACGATATTACTTGTTGCTCTAGGATGAAGGCTCCACAACTTCCCTTTTCATGCAAATTTAATGATAATGAAACCTTAGCTTCTTATGCTAATGGCATATATGATTACTATGATGTGAAAAAATAGAAGAATTTGTTGCTTTTAAGGCTGCTTATGAAATTGAATCTTTGTTTGAAAAGTATGAAGCTTTAGATGATGACGCTTATAGGCCTGAAAATCTTGCAATACTTAGATATTGCTATGGAAATTATGAATACAATTACTATATTAATGCATTTATTGAGAAAGTCTCCGCTGTCCAAGAAGAGACTAATATTTTGTAGGAAGCTATGGAAGAAGAAATTGATGAAACAGTGAGCTCATTAGATGAAAAAGATGATGAGGAGAGCGAAGAACAAAAGGAGGAAGATCAGATTAGCTACCCGTGCCCACCTTCTAATGAGAGTAACCCTCCAACTCATACATTGTTTAATTCCCCTTCGTGCTTACCGGAGGATGATTGATATGATGATTGCTATGATCCCGTTGATTCTCTTGAAATATCCCTTTTTGATGATGCTTGCTATGCTTGTGGACATGATGCCAATATGAATTATGCTTATGGAGATGAACTTGCTATAGTTCCTTATGTTAAACATGAAATTGTTGCTATTGCACCCACGCATGATAGTCCTATTATCTTTTTGAATTCTCCCGACTACACTATATCGGAGAAATTTGCGCTTAGTAACGATTATATTGATGGGTTGCCTTTTACCATTGCATATGATGATTTTGATAGATATAATATGCATGTGCTTGCTGCTCCTACTTGCAATTATTATGACAGAGGAACTACATCTCCGCCTCTTTATGTTTCCAACACGATAGAATTGCAAGAAACTGCTTATACTATGCATTGGCCTTTACTATGTGTGCATGAATTGTTCTTTTATGATATGCCGATGCATAGGAAGAGAGTTAGACTTCGTTGTTGCTTGATATATGTTACTTTGTGCTCACTACTAAATTACAAATCATTGTTAATTAAAATTGGCTTTGATATACCTTGGGATCCGGGTGGATTCATTACTTGAGCACTACATGCCTAGCTTAATGGCTTTAAAGAAAGCGCTGCCAGGGAGACAACCCGGAAGTTTTAAAGAGTCATTTATTTCTGTTGAGTTCTTTCATATAGTTTAAAAACAAAAAATAAATAAAGAGGGGAACCTAAAACTTTTCAAAAAGGAAAGTGAAAGTGAGAAAGACAAGCATTGTTGAAGTGGGAGAGCTCCTTAAACTTTGTTCATGCTCACGGAAAGTTTGTGAATCTTGATTACATAAACTTTTCATTAAAATAATTATCCCCTTGTACAATTCCATTGTATTATAAAAATAATGTGCTAAGGTTTGCCTTTAGGATGTTTACAATGCTTGTTGGTTTGTACGGTGCAGGACATAAACTTTGGCTGTAGTGCGCGATTTTACATTTTTAACTGGAACGTCAATTGGTTCTGATTCCTTCTGCAATGTCTTTCTATACAACTTTTTTATTTTTCCTAATTTTGGTAGAATTGTTGGGGTAACATAAGTATGGTGGTTGTTCAGATTGCTACAGACTGTTCTGTTTTTGACAGATTCTGTTTTTGATGCATAGTTTGCTTGTTTTGATGAATCTATCAATTTGTATCAATGGATTAAGCCATGGAAAAGCTATATTACAGTAGACACAATGCAAAAACAAAAATATGAATTGGTTTGCAACAGTACTTAGAGTGGTGATTTGCTTTATTATACTAACGGATCTTACCGAGTTTTCTGTTGAAGTTTTGTGTGGATGTAGTGTCTAATCGAGGATGTCTCGATATGAGGAAAAGGAAGAGAGGCAAGAGCTCAAGCTTGGGGATGCCCGAGGAACCCCAAGTAAATATTCAAGGAGACTCAAGCGTCTAAGCTTGGGTATGCCCGGAAGGCATCCCCTCTTTCTTCAACAAGTATCGGTATGTTTTCGAATTCGTTTCGTTCGTGCATTATGTGCAAGTCTTGGAGTGTCTTTTGAATTTAGTTTTCACTTTTCTTTTATGCACCATGCTGGTATGATATATCCTTGGTTTATTTATAGAATGCTCATTGCACTTCACTTAAATCTTTTGAGTGTGGTTTTATAGAATGCTTCATGTGCTTCACTTATATCATTTGAAGTTTGGATTGCCTGTTTCTCTTCATATAGACAACCGCCATTTGAAGAATGCTCTTTTTCTTCACTTATATTTGTTAGAGCGTGGTAATAGCTTTTGTAGAAAGAATTAAACTCTCTTGCTTAACTTATATCTATTTAGAGAGATGACAGGAATTGGTCATTCACATGGTTAGTCATAAAATCCTACATAAACTTGTAGATCGCTGAATATGATATGTTTGATTCCTTGCAATATTTTTTGCGATATAAAGGTGGTGATATTAGAGTCATGCTAGTGGGTGGTTGTGGATTGTAGAGACACTTGTGTTGAGGTTTGCAAGTCCCGTAGCATGCATGTATGGTAACCGTTGTGTGACAAATTTGAAGCATGGGGTGTTTCTTTGATTGTCTTCCTTATGAGTGGCGGTCGGGGACGAGCGATGGTATTTTCCTACCAATCTATCCCCCTAGGGGCATGCGTAGTAGTACTTTGCTTCGAGGGCTAATAAACTTTTGCAATTAGTATATGAGTTCTTTATGACTAATGTGAGTCCATGGATTATACGCACTTTTACCTTTCCATCATTGCTAGCCTCTTCGGTACCGTGCATTGCCCTTTCTCACCTTGAGAGTTGGTGAAAACTTCGCCGGTGCATCCAAACCCCGTGATACGATACGCTCTATCACAAATAAGCTTCCTCAAAACAGCCACCATACCTAACTATCATGGCATTTCCATAGCCATTCCGAGATATATTGCCATGCAACTTTCCACCGTTCCGTTCATCATCATGACATACATTACTTTTCTCATATTTCCATTTCATGGTCATGTAGTTGACATCGTATTTGTGGCAAAGCCACCATGCATAATTTTTCATACATGTCACTCCTGATTCGTTGCACCATCCCGGTACACCGCCGGAGGCATTCATATAGAGTCATATCTTGTTCCAGTATCGAGTTGTAATATCGAGTTGTAAGTAAATAAAAGTGTGATGATCATCATTATTAAAGCATTGTCCCCAAACAGAAAAAAAGAAAGGCCAAAGAAAAAAAAGAAAAAGAAAAAAAAAGAAAAAAAGAAAGAGAAAAAAAAGAAAATAAATAAAAAGGGGGCAATGTTACTATCTCTTTTTCCACACTTGTGCTTCAAAGTAGCACCATGTTCTTCATGTAGTGAGTCTCATATCTTGTGCTTCAAAGTAGCACCATGTTCTTCATATAGATTGTCTCCTATGTTGTCACTTTCATATACTAGTGGGAATTTTCATTATAGAACTTGGCTTGTATATTCCAACGATGGGCTTCCTCAAATGCCCTATGTCTTCATGAGCAAGCAAGTTGGATGCACACCCACTTAGTTTGTTTTGTTGAGCTTTCATACACTTATAGCTCTTAGTACATCCGTTGCATGGCAATCCCTACTCCTCGCATTGACATCAATTGATCGGCATCTCCATAGCACATTGATTAGCCGCGTCGATGTGAGACTTTCTCCTTTTTTGTCTTCTCCACATAACCTTCATCATCATATTCTATTCCACCTATAGTGCTATATCCATGGCTTGCGCTCATGTATTGCGTGAGGGTTGAAAAAGCTGAAGCGCGTTAAAAAGTATGAACCAATTGCTCGGCTTGTCATCGGGGTTGTGCATGATGGGGGCATTTTGTGTGACGAAAATGAAGCATGGCCAAACTATATGATTTTGTAGGGATAAGCTTGCTTTTGCCTTAATGTTTTGAAAAGACATGATTGCTTTATTGGTATGCTCGAAGTATTATTGTTTTTATGTCAAATGATAGACTATTGCTTTGAATCACTCGTGTCTTAATATTCATGCCATGATTAGACATATGATCAAGATTATGCTAGGTAGCATTCCACGTCAAAAATTATCTTTTTTATCATTTACCTACTCGAGGACGAGCAGGAATTAAGCTTGGGGATGCTGATACGTCTCCGGCGTATCTGTAATTTTTGATTGTTCCATGCCAGCATTCTGCAACTTTCATATACTTTTGGCAACTTTTTATACTATTTTTGGGACTAACATATTGATCCAGTGCCCAGTGCCAGTTCCTGTCTGCTGCATGTTTTTTGTTTCGCAGAAACCCAATATAAAACGGAGTCCAAATGGGATAAAAACAGACGGAGATTTTTTTTGGAATATTTATGATTTTTGGGAAGTAAAATCAACACGAAACGATGTCCGGGGTGGCCACGAGACAAGGGGCACGCCCTGGACTCTCATGGGCCACCCGTAAGGCGGTTGACGCTCTTATTTTGGCGCAAGAAAGCTAATTTTATGAGAAAGATCTGTGCGAAAGATTCACCCCAATCGGAGTTACGGATCTCCGGATATTTAAGAAACAGTGAAGGGGTAGAATCTGAGAACGCAGAAATAGAGAGATAGGTCTAATCTCGGAGGGGCTCTCGCCCCTCCCAAGCCATGGGAGCCAAGGACCAAAGGGGAAACCCTTCTCCCATCTACGGAGGAGGTCAAGGAAGAAGAAGAAGAAGAAGAAGGAGGGCTCTCTCCCCGTTGTTTCCGGTGGCGCCGGAACGCCGCCGGGGGCCATCATCATCACCGCAATCTTCACCAACACCTCCATCAACTTCACCAACATCTCCATCACCTTCCCCCTTCTATATTCCGCGTTCCACTCTCCCGCAACCCGCTGTACCCTCTACTTGAACATGGTGCTTTATGCTTCATATTATTATCCAATGATGTGTTGCCATCCTATGATGTCTGAGTAGATTTTCGTTGTCCTATCGGTGATTCATGAATTGCTATGATTGGTTTGAGTTGCATGTTTTATTATTGGTGCTGCCCTATTGTGCCCTCCTGTCGCGCAAGCATGAGGGATTCCCGCTGTAGGGTTTGCAATATGTTATGATTTGCTTATGGTGGGTTGCGTGAGTGACTGAAACACAAACCCGAGTAAGTAGGTTGTTTGCTTATGGGATAAAAGGGGACTTGATGCTTTAATGCTATGGTTGGGTTTTAACTTAATGAATCTTTTGAAGGAAATATGCCCTAGAGGCAATAATAAAGTTATTATTTATTTCTTCATATCATGATAAATGTTTATTATTCATGCTAGAATTGTATTAACCGGAAACATAATACATGTGTGAATATATAGGCAAACAGAGTGTCACTAGTATGCCTCTACTTGACTAGCTTGTTAATCAAAGATGGTTAAGTTTCCTAACCATAGACAAAGGAGTTGTCATTTGATTAACAAGGTCACATCATTAGTTGAATGATCTGATTGACATGACCCATTCCATTAGCTTAGCACACGATCGTTTAGTATGTTGCTACTGCTTTTATCCATGACTTATACATGTTCCTGTAACTATGAGATTATGCAACTCCCGTTTACCGGAGGAACACTTTGGGTACTACCAAACATCACAACGTAACTGGGTGATTATAAAGGAGTACTACAGGTGTCTCCAAAGGCAGATGTTGGGTTGGCGTATTTCGAGATTAGGATTTGTCACTCCGATCGTCGGAGAGGTATCTCTGGGCCCTCTCGGTAATGCACATCACTTAAGCCTTGCAAGCATTACAACTAATGAGTTAGTTGCAAGATGATGTATTACGGAACGAGTAAAGAGACTTGCCGGTAACGAGATTGAACTAGGTATTGGATACCGACGATCGAATCTCGGGCAAGTAACATACCGATGACAAAGGGAACAACGTATGTTGTCATGCGGTCTGACTGATAAAGATCTTCGTAGAATATGTAGGAGCCAATATGGGCATCCAGGTCCCGCTATTGGTTATTGATCGGAGACATGTCTCGGTCATGTCTACATTGTTCTCGAACAGTAGGGTCCGCACGCTTAAGGTTTCGATGATGGTTATATTATGAGTTTGTGTATTTTGATGTACCGAAGGAGTTCGGAGTCCCGGATGTGATCACGGACACGACGAGGAGTCTCGGAATGGTCGAGACGTAAAGATTGATATATTGGACAGCTATGTTCGGACATCGGAATGGTTCCGAGTGGTTTCGGATAATACCGGAGTGCCGGAGGGGTTACCGGAACCCCCCGGGGAAGTAATGGGCCTTAATGGGCCACGAGGGGAGAGAGAGGGCTGCGCCAGGAGGTGGCGCGCGCCCCCATGGGGAGTCCGAATTGGACAAGGAGGGGGCGCGGCCCCCCTTTCCCTCTCCCTCTCCCTCTCCTTCCTTCCCCCTTCCCCCTCCTAGTTGGACTAGGAAAGGGGAGTCCTACTCCCACTAGGAGGAGGACTCCCCCTCCCTTGGCGCCCCTCTAGGGCCGGCCGGCCCTCCCCTTGCTCCTTTATATCACGGGGCAGGGGGCACCCTAAGACACACAAGTTGATCCTTGAGATCGTTCCTTAGCCGTGTCGGTGCCCCCTCCACCATATTCCACCTCGGTCATATCGTAGCGGTGCTTAGGCGAAGCCTGCGTCGATAGAACATCAAGATCGTCACCAAGCCGTCGTCTTGTGAAACTCTCTCCCCGGAGCTTTGCTGGATCGGAGCCCGAGGAGCGCCACCGAGCTGTACGTGTGTCAAGAACTCGGGGCGCCGGAGTAACGGCGCTGGGATCGGTTGGATCGCGAGGAGAACGTCGACTACTTCCTCTACGTTGTGATCGCTTCCGCTTGGTCTACAAGGGTATGTAGACAACACTCTCCCTCTCGTTGCTATGCATCACCATGATCTTGCGTGTGCGTAGGAATTTTTTTGAAATTACTACGTTCCCCAACAGTGGCATCCGAGCCTAGGTTTTTATGGTTTGATGTTTTGCACGAGTAGAACACAAGTGAATTGTGGACGATATAAGTCATACTGCCTACCAGCATGTCATACTTTGGTTCAGCGGTATTGTGAGATGAAGCGGCCCGGACCGACATTACGCGTACGCTTACGCGAGACTGGTTTCACTGTTACGAGCACTCGTGCTTAAAGGTGACTGGCGGGTGTCTGTCTCTCTCACTTTAGTTGAACCGAGTGTGGCTACGCCTGGTCCTTGTGAAGGTTAAACGCGAGTCTATTTGACAAACTATCGTTGTGGTTTTGATGCGTAGGTAAGAACGGTTCTTGCTAAGCCCGTAGCAGCCACGTAAAATTTGCAACAACAAAGTAGAGGACGTCTAACTTGTTTTTGCAGGGCATGTTGTGATGTGATATGGTCAAGGCGTGATGCTATATTTTATTGTATGAGATGATCATGTTTTGTAACCGGTTATCGGCAATCGCTGGAGCCATATGGTTGTCGCTTTATTGTATGAAATGCAAACGCCCTGTAATTGCTTTACTTTATCACTAAGCGGTAGCGATAGTCGTAGAAGCAATAGATGGCGTAAACAACAACGATGCTACGATGGAGATCAAGGTGTCGCACCGGTGACGATGGTGATCACGACGGTGCTTCGGAGATGGAGATCACAACCACAAGATGATGATGGCCATATCATATCACTTATATTGATTGCATGTGATGTTTATCCTTTATGCATCTTATCTTGCTTTGATTGACGGTAGCATTTTAAGATGATCTCTCACTAAAAATTATCAAGTAGTGTTCTCCCCGAGTATGCACCGTTGCCAAAGTTCGTCGTGCGAGACACCACGTGATGATCGGGTGTGATAAGCTCTCGTCCATCTACAATGGGTGCAAGCCAGTTTTGCACACGCAGAATACTCAGTTAGACTTGACGAGCCTAGCATATGCAGATATGGCCTCGGAACACGGAGACCGAAAGGTCGGCGTGAATCATATAGTAGATATGATCAACATAATGATGTTCACCATTGAAAACTACTCCATCTCACGTGATGATCGGTTATGGTTTAGTTGATTTGGATCACGTGATCACTTAGATGACTAGAGAGATGTCTGTCTAAGTGGGAGTTCTTAAGTAATATGATTAATTGAACTTAAATTTATCATGAACTTAGTACTGATAGTATCTTGCTTATCTATGTTTGTTTGTAGATAGATGGCTCGTCTTTGTTGTTCCGTTGAATTTTAATGCGTTCCTTGAGAAAGCAAAGTTGAAAGATGATGGTAGCAATTACACGGATCGGGTCCGTAATCTGAGGATTATCCTCATTGCTGCACGTAAGAGTTACGTCTGGAAGCACCGCTGGGTGCCAGTGCCTGCTGCTGATGTAACCGACGACGTTAAGAACGTCTGGCGAGCAAAGCTGATGACTACTCTATAGTTCGATGTGCCATGCTTTACGGCTTAGAACCGGGTCTTCAACGACGTTTTGAACGTCATGGAGCATATGAGATGTTCCAGGAGTTGAAGTTAATATTCCAACAGAATGCCCGGATTGAGAGATATGAAGTCTCCAATAAGTTCTATAGCTGCAAGATGGAAGAGAATGGGTGCATTAGTGAGCACATACTCGAGAATGTCCGGTATTACAATCACTTGAGTCAACTGGGAGTTAATCTTACGGATGATTGTGTCATTGATAGAATTCTTCAATCACTGCCACCAAGCTACAAAGGCTTCGTGATGAACTATAATATGCAAGGGTTAGTAAAGACTATGCCCGAGCTCTTCGCAATGCTAAAGGCTGCGGAGGTAGAAATCAAGAAGGAGCATCAAGTGTTGATGGTCAATAAGACCACTAGTTTCAAGAAGAAAGGCAAAGGGAAGAAGAAGGGGAACTTCAAGAAGAACAGCAAGCAAGTTGCTGCTCAGGAGAAGAAACCCAAGTCTGGACCTAAACCTGAAACTGAGTGCTTCTACTGCAAGCAGACTGGTCACTGGAAGCGGAACTGCCCCAAGTATTTGGCGGATAAGAAGGATGGCAAGGTGAACAAAGGTATATGTGATATACATGTTATTGATGTGTACCTTACTAGAGCTCGCAGTAGCACCTGGGTATTTGATACTGGTTATATTGCTAATATTTGCAACTCAAAGCAGGACTACGGATTGCGAACTCGGCAAAGGACGAGGTGACGATCGCGTGGGAAATGGTTCCAAAGTCGATGTGATCGCGGTCGGCATGCTACCTCTACATCTACCTTGGGATTAGTTTTAGACCTAAATAATTGTTATTTGGTGCTGCGTTAAGCATGAACATTATATCTGGATCTTGTTTGATGCGAGACGGTTATTCATTTAAATCAGAGAATAATGGTTGTTCTATTTATATGAGTAATATCTTTTATGGTCATGCACCCTTGAAGAGTGGTCTATTTTTGATGAATCTCGATAGTAGTGATACACATATTCATAATGTTGAAACCAAAAGATGCAGAGTTGATAATGATAGTGCAACTTATTTGTGGCACTGCCGTTTAGGTCATATAGGTATAAAGCGCATGAAGAAACTCCATACTGATGGACTTTTAGAGTCACTTGATTATGAATCACTTGGCACTTGCGAACCGTGCCTCATGGGCAAGATGACTAAAACCCGTTCTCGGTACTATGGAGAGAGCAACAGATTTGTTGGAAATCATACATACGAGATGTATGTGGTCCGATGAATGTTGAGGCTCGTGGCGGATATCGTTATTTTCTCACCTTCACAGATGATTTAAGCAGATATGGGTATATCTACTTAATGAAACACAAGTCTGAAACATTTGAAAAGTTCAAAGAATTTCAGAGTGAAGTTGAAAATCATCGTAATAAGAAAATAAAGTTTCTACGATTTGATCGTGGAGGAGAATATTTGAGTTACGAGTTTGGTCTACATTTGAAACAATGCGGAATAGTTTCGCAACTCACGCCACCCGAAACACCACAGCGTAATGGTGTGTCCGAACGTCGTAATCGCACTTTACTAGATATGGTACGATCTATGATGTCTCTTACAGATTTACCGCTATCGTTTTGGGGTTATGCTCTTGAGACGGCTGCATTCACGCTGAATAGAACACCGTCAAAATCCGTTGAGACGACACCTTATGAACTATGGTTTAGCAAGAAACCAAAGTTGTCGTTTCTTAAAGTTTGGGGATGTGATGCTTATGTGAAAAAGCTTCAACCTGATAAGCTCGAACCCAAATCGGAGAAATGTGTCTTCATAGGATACCCAAAGGAGACAGTTGGGTACACCTTCTATCACAGATCCGAAGGCAAGACATTTGTTGCTAAAAATGGATCCTTTCTAGAGAAGGAGTTTCTCTTGAAAGAAGTGAGTGGGAGGAAAGTAGAACTTGATGAGGTAACTGTACCTTCTCCATTATTGGAAAGTAGTTTATCACAGAAACAGGTTTCTGCGACATCTACACCAAATAGTGAGGAAGTTGATGATGTTGATCATGAAACTTCAGATCAAGTTACTCTGAAACCTCGCAGATCAACCAGAGTAAGATCCGCACTGAGTGGTACGGTAATCCTGTTCTGGAAGTCATGCTACTAGATCATGATGAACCTACGAACTATGAAGAAGCGATGGTGAGCCCAGATTCCACAAAATGGCTTGAGGCCATGAAATCTGAGATGGGATCCATGTATGAAAACAAAGTGTGGACTTTGGTTGACTTGCCCGAGGGTCGGCAAGCAATAGAAAACAAGTGGATCTTCAAGAAGAAGACCGACGCCGACGGTAATGTTATCGTCTACAAAGCTCGACTTGTCGCAAAGGGTTTCGACAAGTTCAAGGGATTGACTACGATGAGACCTTCTCACCGTGGCGATGATTAAGTCTGTCCGAATCATGTTAGCAATTGCCGCATTTGATGATTATGAAATATGGCAAATGGATGTAAAACCGCATTCTGAATGGATTTACGGAAGAAGAGTTGTATATGATGCAACCGAAGGTTTTATCGATCCAAAGGAGCTAACAAAGTGTGCAAGCTCCAGCGATCCATTTATGGACTGGTGCAAGCATCTCGGAGTTGGAATAAACGTTTTGATAGTGTGATCAAAGCATTTGGGTTTATCAGACTTTTGGAGAAGCCTGTATTTACAAGAAAGTGAGTGGGAGCTCAGAGCATTTCGATATTATATGTAGATGACATATTACTAATCGGAAATGATATAGAATTCTGGATAGCATAAAAGGGTACTTGAATAAGAGTTTTTCAATGAAGGACCTCGGTGAAGCTGCTTACATATTGGGCATCAAAATCTATAGAGATAGATCAAGGCGCTTAATTGGACTTTCACAAAGCACATACCTTGACAAAATTTTGAAGAAGTTCAAAATGGATCAAGCAAAGAAAGGGTTCTTTCTGTGTTACAAGGTGTGAAGTTGAGTAAGACTCAATGCCCGACCACCGCAGAAGATAGAGAGAAATGAAAGATGTTCCTATGCTTCAGCCATAGGCTCTATCATGTATGCAATGCTGTGTACCAGACCTGATGTGTGCCTTGCTATTAGCTTAGCAGGAGGTACCAAAGTAATCCAGAGTGGATCATCGGACAGCGGTCAAGAACATCCCAAGTACCGAAAAGGGCTAAGGATATGTTTCTCGATATGGAGGTGACAAAGAGCTCATCGTAAATGGTTACGTTGATGCAAGCTTTGACACCGATCACGGACGATTCTAAATCGCAAACCGGATACGTGTTTACATTAAGCGGTGGAGCTGTCGGTTGGTGCGAGTTCAAAACAAAGCGTCGTGGCGGGACCTACATGTGAAGCAGAATACATAGCTGCTTGAAGCAGCCAATGAAGGAGTGCGGATGAAGGAGTTCATATCCGATCTAGGTGTCATACCTAGTGCATCGGGTCCAATGAAAATCTTCGTGACAATCTTGGCGATTGCCTTAGCGAAGGAATCCAGATTTCACAAGAGGACCAAGCACATCAAGAGACGCTTCAATTCCATCCGGATCTAGTCCGGTGGGAGACATAGAGATTTGCAAAATACATACGGATCTGAATGTTGCGAGACCGTTGACTAAGCCTCTTCCACGAGCAAAACATGATCAACACCAAGACTCTATGGGTGTTAGAATCATTCTTGTGTAATCTAGATTATTGATTCTAGTGCAAGTGGGAGACTGAAGGAAATATGCCCTAGAGGCAATAATAAAGTTATTATTTATTTCCTCATATCATGACAAATGTTTATTATTCATGCTAGAATTGTATTAACCGGAAACATAATACATGTGTGAATATATAGACAAACAGAGTGTCACTAGTATGCCTCTACTTGACTAGCTTGTTAATCAAAGATGGTTAAGTTTCCTAACCATAGACAAAGGAGTTGTCATTTGATTAACAAGGTCACATCATTAGTTGAATGATCTGATTGACATGACCCATTCCATTAGCTTAGCACACAATCGTTTAGTATGTTGCTACTACTTTTATCCATGACTTATACATGTTCCTGTAACTATGAGATTATGCAACTCCCGTTTACCGGAGGAACACTTTGGGTACTACCAAACGTCACAACGTAATCGGGTGATTATAAAGGAGTACTACAGGTGTCTCCAAAGGCAGATGTTGGGTTGGCGTATTTGAGATTAGGATTTGTCACTCCGATCGTCGGAGAGGTATCTCTGGCCCTCTCGGTAATGCACATCACTTAAGCCTTGCAAGCATTACAACTAATGAGTTAGTTGCAAGATGATGTATTACGGAACGAGTAAAGAGACTTGCCGGTAACGAGATTGAACTAGGTATTGGATACCGACGATAGAATCTCGGGCAAGTAACATACCGATGACAAAGGGAACAACGTATGTTGTCATGCGGTCTGACCGATAAAGATCTTCGTAGAATATGTAGGAGCCAATATGGGCATCCAGGTCCCGCTATTGGTTATTGATAGGAGACATGTCTCGGTCATGTCTACATTGTTCTCGAACCGTAGGGTCCGCACGCTTAAGGTTTCGATGATGGTTATATTATGAGTTTGTGTATTTTGATGTACCAAAGGAGTTCGGAGTCCCGGATGTGATCACGGACACGACGAGGAGTCTCGGAATGGTCGAGACGTAAAGATTGATATATTGGACAACTATGTTCGGACATCGGAATGGTTCCGAGTGGTTTCGGATAATACCGAGTGCGGAGGGGTTACCGAACCCCCAGGAAGTAATGGGCCTTAATGGGCCACAAGGGGAGAGAGAGGGCTGCGCCAGAGGTGGCGCCCCCCCATGGGGAGTCCGACTGGACAAGGAGGGGCGGCCCCCTTTCCCTCTCCTCTCCTCTCCTTCCTTCCCCTTCCCCTTCCTAGTTGGACTAGGAAAGGGAGTCCTACTCCCACTAGGAGGAGGACTCCCCCCCTGGCGCGCTCCTCTAGGGCCGGCCGGCCCTCCCCTTGCTCCTTTATATACGGGACAGGGGGCACCCTAAGACACACAAGTTGATCCTTGAGATCGTTCCTTAGCCGTGTCGGTGCCCCTCCACCATATTCCACCTCGGTCATATCGTGGCGGTGCTTAGGCGAAGCCTGCGTCGATAGAACATCAAGATCGTCACCACGCCGTCGTCTTGACGGAACTCTCTCTCCCGGAGCTTTGCTGGATCGGAGCCGAGGAGCGTCACCGAGCTGTCGTGTGTCAAGAACTCGGGCGCCGAGTAACGGCGCTGGGATCGGTTGGATCGCGAGGAGAACGTCGACTACTTCCTCTACGTTGTGATCGCTTCGCCCGGTCTACAAGGGTATGTAGACAACACTCTCCCCTCTCGTTGCTATGCATCACCATGATCTTGCGTGTGCGTAGGAAATATTTTGAAATTACTATGTTCCCCAACATCTTTAGTAGTTGCGGATGCTTGCTAGAGTTCCAATCATAAGTGCATAGAGTTCCAAGTAAGGGATGATATGTTAGCTTATGCCTCTCCATCAAATAGAATTGCAATAGTGATTATCAGTATAGTAACATAGTCAATTGCTTAGGGACAATTTCACAACTCCTACCACGACTTTTCCACACTCGCTATATTTACTTTATTGCATCTTTATTTAAACAGCCCCTACTTTTTATTTACGTGTTCTTTATTATCTTGCAAACCTATCCAACAACAACTACAAAGTATTTCTAGTTTCATACTTGTTCTAGGTAAAGCGAACGTCAAGCGTGCGTAGAGTCGTATCAGTGGCCGATAGGACTTGAGAGATTATTTGTTCTACCTTTAGCTCCTTGTTGGGTTCGACACTCTTACTTATCGAAAGAGGCTACAACTATCCCGTATACTTGCGGGTCATCAATACGTCTCTGTCGTATCTATAACTTTTTTATTATCCATGCCAATATTCTACATCTTTCATATACTTTTGGAAATTTTTATACTATTTTTTGGGACTAAGATATTGATCCAGTGCCCAGTGCCAGTTCCTGTCTGTTGCATGTTTCTTGTTTCGCAGAAACCCAATATCAAATGGAGTCCAAACGGGATAAAAACGGACGGAGTGTTATTTTGGAATATTTGTGATTTTTGGGAAGTAAAATCAACGCAAGACGGTGCCCGAGGGGGCCAGATAGGGGTCGCGCCCAAGGGAGGCAGGCACGCCCTGGACTCTCCTGGCCCCCCCATAAGGCGGTTGATGCTTTTCTTTTGCCGCAAGAAATCTAATTTTATGAGACAGATCTGGGCGAAAGATTCACCCCAATCGGAGTTACGGATCTCCGGGTATAAAAGAAACGGCGAAGGGGTAGAATCAGAGAACATAGAAACAGAGAGATAGATCCAATCTCGGAGGGGTTCTCGCCCCTCCCACGCCATGGGAGCCAAGGACCAGAGGGGAAACCCTTCTCCCATCTAGGGAGGAGGTCAAGGAAGAAGAATAAGAAGGGAGGCTCTCCCCCCTTGCTTCCGGCGGCGCCGGAACGCCGCCGGGGGCCATCATCATCACCGCGATCTTCACCAACACCGTCGTCATCTTCACCAACATCTCCAACACCGTCCCCCATTTATATCCAGCGGTCCACTCTCCCGCAACCCGCTGTACCCTCAACTTGAACATGGTGCTTTATGCTTCATATTATTTTCCAATGATGTGTTGCCATCCTATGATGTCTGAGTAGATTTTCGTTGTCCTATCGGTGATTGATGAATTGCTATGATTGGTTTGAGTTGCATGTTTTATTATTGGTGCTGTCCTATTGTGCCATCCGTGTCGCGCAAGCGTGAGGGATTCCCGCTGCAGGGTTTGCAATATGTTTATGATTTTCTTATGGTGGGTGGCGTGAGTGACAGAAGCACAGACCCGAGTAAGTAGGTTGTTTGCGTATGGGATAAAGGGGACTTGATACTTTAATGATATGGTTTGGTTTTACCTTAATGAATCTTTAGTATTTGCAGATGCTTGCTAGAGTTCCAATCATAAGTGCATATAATCCAAGTAGAGAAAGTATGTTAGCTTATGCCTCTCCCTCAAATAGAATTGCAATAGTGATTGCCGGTCTAGTAACGTAGTCAATTACTTAGGGACAATTCCACAACTCCTACCACCACTTTTCCACACTCGCTATATTTACTTTATTGCATCTTTATCTAAACAGCCCCTAGTTTATATTTACATGTCTTTATTATCTTGCAAAGCTATCCTATCACACCTACTAAGTACCTCTAGTTTCATACTTGTTCTAGGTAAAGCGAACGTCAAGCATGCTTAGAGTCGTATCAGTGGCCGATAGGACTTGAGAGACTGTTTGTTCTACCTTTAGCTCCTCGTTGGGTTCGACACTCTTAGTTATCGAAAGAGGCTACAACTATCCCGTATTGTTGCGGGTTATCAAGACCTTTTTCTGGCGCCGTTGCCGGGGAGTCATAGCGTGGGATGAATATTCTCGTGTGTGCTTGTTTGCTTTATCACTAAGTAATTTTTATTTGCTGCTCTTAGTTGTTTCCTATCTTTAGTTATGGATATCGAACATGAAATACCAAAAACAATTAGGTGTAGATGCTACTCATGGAGATGGGGAACCTCCTAAAACCCTCGATGCTCGTTATGTTCAAGATTTTATGTACTACTTTAATAATCCAGAGAAAACCCCATTCAATTATGTTATGGGAGACACGTTGGATCAACGTGAATACTTTAGGGATTATCGCTTGACACAAAAAGGGAAACTATTATGGGATCAAATTCAAATGTTAAAGTGGTATGCTTGGGATTTATGCTTGAGATATGATATTATTTGTTACTCTTGGATGAAGGCTCCACACCTTCCCTTTTCATGCAAATTTAATGATAATGAAACATTAGATTCTTATGCTAGTGGTATATATGATTACTATGATGTTGAACAAATAGAAGAATTTGTTGCTTTTAAGGCTGCTTATGAAATTGAATCTTTGTTTGAAAAGTATGAACTTTTGATGATGATGGTGTTTATAGGCCTGAAAATCTTGCTATACTTAGATATTGCTATGAAAATTATGAATACAATTACAATATTAATGCAGTTATTAAGGAAGTCTCCGCTGTCCAAGAAGAGACTAATATTTTGCAGGAAGCTATGGAAGAAGAAATTGATGAAACTGTGAGCTCATTGGATGAAAAAGATGATGAGGAGAGCGAAGAACAAAAGGAGGAAGAGCGGATTGATCATCCGTGCCCACCTTCTAATGAGAGTAACTCTTCAACTCATACATTGTTTAATTCCCCTTCGTGCTTACCGAAGGATGATTGCTATGATGATTGCTATGATCCCGTTGATTCTCTTGAAATATCCCTTTTTGATGATGCTTTCTATGCTTGTGGCCAAGATGCCAATATGAATGATGCTTGTGGAGATGAACTTGCTATAGTTCCGTATGTTAAACATGAAATTGTTGCTATTTCACCCACGCATGATAGTCCTATTATCTTTTTGAGTTCTCACAACTACACTATATCGGAGAAGTTTGTGCTTATTAAGGATTATATTGATGGGTTGCATTTTACTACTACACATGATGATTTTGATAGATATAATATGCATGTGCTTGCTGCTCCTACTTGCAATTATTATGAGAGAGGAACTACATCTCTGCCTCTTTATGTTTCCAACACGATAGAATTGCAAGAAACTTCTTATACTATGCATTGGCCTTTACTATGTGTGCATGAATTGTTCTTTTATGACATGCCAATGCATAGGAAGAGAGTTAGACTTCGTTGTTGCATGATATATGTTACTTTGTGCTCAGTACTAAATTACAAATCATTGTTAATTAAAATTGGCTTTGATATACCTTGGGATACGGGTGGATTCATTACTTGAGCACTATATGCCTAGCTTAATGGCTTTAAAGAAAGCGCTTCCAGGGAGACAACCCGGAAGTTTTAGAGAGTCATTTATTTCTGTTGAGTGCTCTTATTTATTTTAAAAACAAAAAAATATAGAGGGGAACCCAAAACTTTTCAAAAAGGAAAGTGAAAGTGAGAAAGACAAGCATTGTTGAAGTGGGAGAGCTCCTTGAACTTTGTTCATGCTCACGGAAACTTTGTGAATCTTGATTACAGAAACTTTTCATCAAAAATAATTATCCCCTTGTATAATTCCTTTGTATTATAAAAATAATGTGCCAAGGTTTACCTTTAGGATGTTTACAATGCTTGTTGGTTTGTACGGTGCAGGACAGAAACTTTGGCTGTAGTGCGCGATTTTACATTTTTAACTGGAACGTCAATTGGTTCTGATTCCTTTTGCACTATCTTTCTATACAACTTGTTTATTTTTCTAATTTTGGTAGAATATTTGGGGTAACAGAAGTATGGTGGATGTTCAGATTGCTACAGACTGTTCTGTTTTTGACAAATTCTGTTTTTGATGCATAGTTTGCTTGTTTTGATGAATCTATCAATTTATATTAGTGGATTAAGCCATGGAAAAGTTATATTACAGTAGAAACAATGCAAAAACAAAATATGAATTGGTTTTCAACAGTACTTAGAGTGGTGATTTGCTTTATTATACTAACGGATCTTACCGAGTTTTCTGTTGAAGTTTTGTGTGGATGAAGTGTCTAAACGAGGAGGTCTCGATATGAGGAAAAGGAAGAGAGGAAAGAGCTCAAGCTTGGGGATGCCCGAGGCACCCCAAGTAAATATTCAAGGAGACTCAAGCGTCTAAGCTTGGGGATGCCCTGGAAGGCATCCCCTCTTTCTTCAACCAGTACCACTATGTTTTCGTATTCGTTTTGTTCATGCGATATGTGCAAGTCTTGGAGCGTCTTTTGCATTTAGTTTTCACTTTTATTTTATGCACCACACTAGTATGAGATAGTCCTTGGTTGATTTATAGAATGCTCGTTGCACTTCACTTAAATCTTTTGAGTATGGCTTTATAGAATGCTTCATGTGCTTCACTTATATCATTTGAAGTTTGGATTGCCTGTTTCTCTTCACATAGAAAACCGCCATTTGTAGAATGTTCTTTTGCTTCACTTTTATTTGTTAGAGCGTGGGCATATATTTTGTAGAAAGAACTAAACTCTCTTGCTTCACTTATATCTATTTAGAGAGATGACAGGAATTGGTCATTCACATGGTTAGTCATAAAATCCTACATAAACTTGTAGATCGCTGAATATGATATGTTTGATTCCTTGCAATAGTTTTGCGATATAAAGATGGTGATATTAGAGTCATGCTAGTGGGTAGTTGTGGATTGTAGAGACACTTGTGTTGAGGTTTGCAAGTCCCGTAGCATGTACGTATGGTAACCGTTGTGTGACAAATTCGAAGCGGGGTGTTTCTTTGATTGTCTTCCTTATGAGTGGCGGTCGGGGACGAGCGATGGTCTTTTCCTACCAATCTATCCCCTAGGGGCATGCGTAGTAGTACTTTGCTTCGAGGGCTAATAAACTTTTGCAATAAGTATATTAGTTCTTTATGAGTAATGTGAGTCCATGGATTATATGCGCTTTTAACTTTCCATCATTGCTAGCCTCTTCGGTACCGTGCATTGCCCTTTCTCACCTCGAGAGTTGGTGCAAACTTCGCCGGTGCATCCAAACCCCATGATATGATACGCTCTATCACACATAAGCCTCATTATATCTTCCTCAGAACAGCCACCATACCTACCTATCATGGCATTTCCATAGCCATTCCGAGATATATTGCCATGCAACTTCCATCATCATCATATACATGACTTGAGAATTTATTGTCATATTGCTTTGCATGATCGTAAGATAGCTAACATGATGTTTCCATGGCTTGTCCATTTTTTGATGTCATTGCTACGCTAGATCATTGCACATCCCGGTACACCGCCGGAAGCATTCATATAGAGTCATATCTTTGTTCTAGTATCGAGTTGTAATATTGGGTTGTAAGTAAATAAAAGTGTGATGATCATCATTATAGAGCATTGCCCCATAAAAAAAGAAAAAAAAAGGAAAGGCCAAAGAAGCCTAAATAAAAAAAAGTGCCAAAGAAGCCCACCGAAAGAAAAAAAAAGAAAAGAAAATAAAATAATAAAAAGAAAAGGGGCAATGTTGCTATCCTTTTTCCACACTTGTGCTTCAAAGTAGCATCATGTTCTTCATATAGTGAGTCTCATATATTGTCACTATCATATACTAGTGGGAATTTTCATTATAGAACTTGGCTTGTATATTCCAACGATGGGCTTCCTCAAATGCCCTAGGTCTTCATGAGCAAGCAAGTTGGATAGACACCCACTTAGTTTCTTTTGTTGAGCTTTCATACACTTATAGCTCTTAGTGCATCCGTTGCATGGCAATCCCTACTCCTCACATTGACATCAATTGATGGGCATATCAATAGCCCGTTGATTAGCCACGTTGATGTGAGACTTTCTCCCTTTTTGTCTTCTCCACATAAACCCCACCATCATATTCTATTCCACCTATAGTGCTGTATCCATGGCTTGCGCTCATATATTGCGTGAGGGTTGAAAAAGATGAAGCGCGTTAAAAAGTATGAACCAATTGCTCGGCTTGTCATCGGGGTTGTGCATGAGGGAGCATTTTGTGTGACGAAAATGAAGCATGGCCAAACTATATGATTTTGTAGGGATAAACTTGCTTTGGCCTTGTTGTTTTGAAAAGACATGATTGCTTTATTAGTACGCTCGAAGTATTATTGTTTTTATGTCAAATGATATATTATTGCTTTGAATCACTAGTGTCTTAATATTCATGCCATGATTAGACATACGATCAAGATTATGCTAGGTAGCATTCCACATCAAAAATTATCTTTTTTATCATTTACCTACTCGAGGACGAGCAGGAATTAAGCTTGGGGATGCTGATACGTCTCCGTCGTATCTATAATTTTTGATTATTCCATGCCAATATTCTACAATTTTCATATACTTTTGGCAACTTTTTCTACTATTTTTTGGGACTAACATATTGATCCAGTGCCAGTGCCAGTTCCTGTCTGTTGCATGTTTTTGTTTCGCACAAACCCAATATCAAATAGAGTCCAAACGGGATAAAAACGGACGGAGAATTATTTTGGAATATTTGTGATTTTTGGGAAGTAAAATCAACGTGAGACGGTGCCCGAGGGGGCCAGGAGATAGGGGGTGCGCCCTAGGGAGGTAGGCGCGCCCTGGACTCTCCTGCCCCCGCCCCCGTAAGGCGGTTGATGCTCTTCTTTTGCCGCAAGAAAGCTAATTTTATGAGAAAGATCTGGGCGAAAGATTCACCACAATCGGAGTTACGGGTCTCCGGATATAAAAGAAACGGTGAAGGGGTAGAATCAGAGAACGTAGAAACAAAGAGATAGATCCAATCTCGAAGGGGCTCTCGCCCCTCCCACCCTATTGGAGCCAAGGACCAGAGGGGAAACCCTTCTCCCATCTAGGGAGGAGGTCAAGGAATAAGAAGAAGAATGGAGGCTCTCTCCCCCTTGCTTCCGGTGGCGCCGGAACGCCGCCGGGGGCCATCATCATCACCGCGATCTTCACCAACACTGTCGTCATCTTCACCAACATCTCCATCACCTTCCCCCATCTATATCCAGCGGTCCACTCTCCCGCAACCCGCTGTACCCTCTACTTGAACGTGGTGCTTTATGCTTCATATTATTTTCCAATGATGTGTTGCAATCCTATGATGTCTGAGTAGATTTTCGTTGTCCTATCGGTGATTGATGAATTGCTATGATTGGTTTGAGTTGGAAGTTTTATTATTGGTGATGTCCTATTGTGCCGTCCGTGTCGCGCAAGCGTGAGGGATTCCCGCTGTAGGGTTTGCAATATGTTTATGATTTGCTTATGGTGGGTGGCGTGAGTGATAGAAGCACAGACCCGAGTAAGTAGGTTGTTTGCGTATGGGATAAAGGGGACTTGATGCTTTAATTCTATGGTTGGGTTTTACCTTAATGAATCTTTAGTATTTGCGGGTGCTTTCTAGAGTTCCAATCATAAGTGCATATGATCCAAGTAGAGAAAGTATGTTAGCTTATGCCTCTCCCTCAAATAGAATTGCAATAGTGATTATCAGTCTAGTAACATAGTCAATTGCTTAGGGACAATTTCACAACTCCTACCACGACTTTTCCACACTCGCTATATTTACTTTATTGCATCTTTATTTAAACAGCCCCTACTTTTTATTTACGTCTTCTTTATTATCTTGCAAACCTATCCAACAACAACTACAAAGTACGTCTAGTTTCATACTTGTTCTAGGTAAAGCGAACGTCAAGCGTGCGTAGAGTTGTATCAGTGGCCGATAGGACTTGAGAGAGTATTTGTTCTACGTTTAGCTCCTCGTTGGGTTCGACACTCTTACTTATCGAAAGAGGATACAACTATCCCGTATACTTGCGGGTTATCAGACACCCCGCCACGCCCTTGTCGGAATTCGACAACTCTATCTCCTCCGGCGCTACACCCGAGCTCCAGGCCGCTTCTCCTCCGCAATTGTTCCATACCTCTCCTCCGTCCGCCGCACAGGTTGTCGGGACCCTGATCCTAAGTCACACCGATCTAGCATGTAACACATCATATCGTTTTGCGGCCTCACGCACGGTATTCCTACGGGTTCCACCTTACCTGGCTTGGGATTGTTTGCGCATTTGGCTCATGTATATGATAGTGTCGCTAGCATCCATATGACAGAGAACCCGGGCCGACATGACTAGTAGTAAACCCAAGGTGGCACTAACTTACAGGGACAGGCATACATGACCCAGCAACGAACATGTCGATCATCAACGTACGAACCCAAGTTGTAGCAAGATACAAGGACTTAAAGGAACAACGCGTGACATTTCCCCTTGGGGACATGCACAGGAACAAAGGACACATGTCGGCCAACCTAAGTGTTCCCGAGCAGTAGCAAGCTACCATGGCTCAGTGAAAGCACTAGGAGACATTTTCCCATAAGAGAGGCTACCAAGAATAAACAACTAGGTTGTCGGATCCCACACATACCAAGCATTTTAATAACATACACACAATATGCTAACTCTACGACTCAAAGTATTTATTCAATAGGCTCCAAGGAGCCAAATATTACAAACATGGGTCTCAGGACCCAACATACAGAGCATACAAGCAACGAATGCATAACATGTCTGAGTACAGACATCTACAAATGAAAAGGGCTGAGAAGCCTGACTATCTACAAGACCCTTCCAAGGGTACAAGATCGTAGCTGGGGTAACAAGCTAAACGTCGAAGTCCATGCGGAACTACTAGTGAGATTGAAGTCTCTCTGCAAAAACATAAATTAAGTAAATGTGAGTACAAATGTACCTAGCAAGACTTACATCAGAACTAGCTACATATGCATCAGTATCAACAAAAGGATGGTGGATTTAACTGCAGCAAGCCAACATTGACTTAGTGGCTATCCTATACTACGACTGCTGGTAACTCTTTTGAGGTGGCGCACACGAGTCCACATATTCAAAATATCAATACACCACTATGGATCCGCTCCCGTCTCCCTACAAGAAGGCCATCCATAGCACTCACACTTTGTTGGGGAACGTAGTAATTTCAAAAAAATTCCTACGCACACGCAAGATCATGGTAATGCATAGCAACGAGCGGGGAGAGTGAGTCCACATACCCTCGTAGACCAAAAGCGGAAGCGTTAGCAGAACGCGGTTGATGTAGTCGTACGTCTTCACGATCCAACCTATCCAAGTACCGAACTTACGGCACCTCCGAGTTCAGCACACGTTCAGCTTGATGACGTCCCATGAACTCCGATCCAGCAGAGCTTTGCGGATGATGGAGGGGGGCACCGCACACGGCTGGGAGAGATCAATAGATCAACTTGTGTGTCTAGAGGTGCCCCCTGCCCCCATATATAAAGGAGAAAGGGGGGAGAGGCGTCCGGCCAAGGAGGGCGCGCCAAGGAGGGAGTCCTACTCCCACCGGGATTAGGACTCCACCTTTCCTTGTTGGAGTAGGAGAAGGGAAGGAAGGGAGAGAGGAGAAGGAAAGAAGGGGGGGCGCCGCCACCCCCCTTCTTGTCCAATTCGGACTAGAGGGGGAGGGGGGCACGGCTGCCCTGGCTGCCCCTCCTCTTCTCCCACCAAGGCCCATTAGGCCCAATATACTCCCTGGGGGGTTCCGGTAACCCCCCGGTACTCCGGTAAATGTCCGAAATCTCCCGAAACACTTCCGGTGTCTGAACATAGTCATCCAATATATCAATATTTACATCTCGACCATTTCGAGACTCCTCGTCATGTCCGTGATCATATCCGGGACTCCGAACTACCTTCGGTACATCAAGACACAAAAACTCATAATATCGTTCGTCACCAAACTTTAAGCTTGCGGACCCTACGGGTTCGAGAACTATGTAGACATGACCGAGACACGTCTTCGGTCAATAACCAATAGCGGAACCTGGATGCTCATATTGTTTCCCACATATTCTACGAAGATCTTTATCGGTCAAACCGCATAACTACATACGTTGTTCCCTTTGTCATCGGTATGCTACTTGCCCGAGATTCGATCGTCGGTATCTCAATACCTAGTTCAATCTCGTTACCGGCAAGTCTCTTTACTCGTTATGTAATGCATCATCCCGCAACTAACTCATTAGTCACATTTCTTGCAAGGCTTATAGTGATGTACATTACCGAGAGGGCCCAGAGATACCTCTCCGGCAATCAGAGTGACAAATCCTAATCTCGAAATACGTCAACTCAACAAGTAACTTCGGAGACACCTGTAGAGCACCTTTATAATCACCCAGTTACGTTGTGACATTGGGTAGCACACAAAGTGTTCCTCCGGTAAGCGGGAGTTACATAATCTCATAGTTATAGGAACATGTATAAGTCATGAAGAAAGCAATAGCAACATACTAAACGATCAAGTGCTAAGCTAACGGAATGGGTCAAGTCAATCACATCATTCTTCTAATGATGTGATCCCATTGATCAAATGATAACTCATATATATGGTTAGGAAACTCAACCATCTTTGTTCAATGAGCTAGTCAAGTAGAGGCATACTAGTGACACTATGTTTGTCTATGTATTCACACATGTGTTATGTTTCCGGTTAATACAATTCTAGCATGAATAATGAACATTTATCATGATATGAGGAAATAAATAATAACTTTATTATTGCCTCTAGGGCATATTTCCTTCAGTCTCCCACTTGCACTAGAGTCAATAATCTAGATTACATAGTAATGATTCTAACACACATGGAGTCTTGGTGTTGATCATGTTTTGCTCATGGAAGAGGCTTAGTCAACGGGTCTGCAACATTCAGATCCGTATGTATCTTTCAAATCTCTATGTCTCTCACCTTGACTTGGTCCCGGATGGAATTGAAGCGTCTCTTGATGTGCTTGGTTCTCTTGTGAAATCTGGATTCCTTTGCCAAGGCAATTGCACCAGTATTGTCACAAAAGATTTTCATTGGACCTGATGCACTAGGTATGACACCTAGATCGGATATGAACTCCTTCATCCAGACTCCTTCATTTGCTGCTTCCGAAGCAGCTATGTACTCTCCCCTCACACGTAGATCCCGCCACGACGCTTTGTTTAGAACTGCATAAACTGATAGCTCCACCGCTCAATATAAACACGTATCCGGTTTGCGATTTAGAATTATCCGGATCAGTGTCAAAGATTGCAACGACGTAACCATTTACGACTAGCTCTTTGTCACCTCCATAAACGAGAAACATATCCTTGGTCCTTTTCAGGTACTTTAGGATGTTCTTGAACGCTGTCCAGTGATCCACTCCTGGATTACTTTGGTACCTCCCTACTAAACTATAATAGCAAGGCACACATCAGGTCTGGTACACAGCATTGCATACATGATAGAGCATATGGCTGTAGCATAGGGAACATCTTTCATTTTCTCTCTATCTTCTGAAGTGGTCGGGCATTGAGTCTAACTCAACTTCACACCTTGTATTACAGGCAAGAACCCTTTCTTTGCTTGATCCATTTTGAACTTTTTCAAAACTTTATCAAGGTATGTACTTTGTGAAAGTCCAATTAAGCATCTTGATCTATCTCTATAGATCTTGATGCCCAATATATAAGCAGCTTCACCGAGGTCTTTCATTGAAAAACTTTTATTCAAGTATCCTTTTATGCTATCCAGAAATTCTATATCATTTCCAATCAACAATATGTCATCCACATATATATCGAAATGCTCTGAGCTCCCACTCACTTTCTTGTAAATACAAAGCTTCTCCAAAAGTCAGATAAAACCATATGCTTTGATCACACTATCAAAGCGTTTATTCCAACTCCGAGAGGATTGCACCAATCCATAAATGGATCGCTGGAGCTTCCACACTTTGTTAGCACCTTTCGGGTCGACAAAACCTTCTGGTTGCATCATATACAACTCTTTTTCCATAAATCCATTCAAGAATGCAGTTTTGACATCCATTTGCCAAATTTCATAATCATAAAATGCGGCAATTTCTAACATGATTCGGACAGACTTAAGCATCGCTACGGGTGAGAAAGTCTCATCGTAGTCAACCCCTTGAACTTGTCGAAAACCTTTCGCAATAAGTCGAGCTTTGTAGACAGTAATATTACCATCAGCGTCAGTCTTCTTCTTGAAGATCCATTTATTCTCAATGGCTTGCCGATCATCGGGCAAGTCAACCAAAGACAACACTTTGTTCTCATACATGGATCCCATCTCAGATTTCATGGCCTCAAGACATTTTGCGGAATTTGGGCTCATCATCGCTTCCTCATAGTTCGTAGGTTCGCCATGGTCAAGTAACATGACCTCCAGAATAGGATTACAGTACCACTCTGGTGCGGATCTTACTCTGGTTGACCTATGAGGTTCGGTAGTAACTTGATCTGAAGTTTCATGATCAATATCGTTAGCTTCCTCACTAATTGGTGTAGGCGTCACAGGAACCGGTTTCTGTGATGAACTACTTTCCAATAAGGGAGCAGGTACAGTTACCTCATCAAGTTCTACTTTCCTCTCACTCACTTCTTTCGAGAGAAACTCCTTCTCTAGAAAGGATCCATTCTTAGCAACGAATGTCTTGCCTTCGGATCTGTGATAGAAGGTGTACCCGACAGTTTCCTTTGGGTATCCCATTAAAACACATTTCTCCGATTTGGGTTTGAGCTTATCAGGTTGAAGCTTTTTCACATAAGCATCACAGCCCCAAACTTTAAGAAATGACAACTTTGGTTTCTTGCCAAACCATAGTTCATAAGGCGTCGTCTCAACGGATTTTGATGGTGCCCTATTTAACGTGAATGCAGCCGTCTCTAAAGCATAACCCCAAAACGATAGCGGTAATTTAGTAAGAGACATCATAGATCGCACCATATCTAGTAAAGTACGATTACGACGTTCAGACACACCATTACGATGTGGTGTTCCGGGTGGCGTGAGTTGCGAAACTATTCCGCATTGTTTCAAATGTAGATCAAACTCGTAACTCAAATATTCTCCTCCACGATCAGATCGTAGAAACTTTATTTTCTTGTTGCGATGAGTTTCCACTTCACTCTGAAATTCTTTGAACTTTTCAAATGTTTCAGACTTATGTTTCATTAAGTAAATATACCCATGTCTGCTCAAATCATCTGTGAAGGTGAGAAAATAACGATACCTGCCGCGAGCCTCAATATTCATCGGACCACATACATCAGTATGTATGATTTCCAACAAATCTGTTGCTCGCTCCATTGTTCCGGAGAACGACGTTTTAGTCATCTTGCCCATAAGGCATGGTTCGCAAGTACCAAGTGATTCATAATCAAGTGATTCCAAAAGTCCATCAGTATGGAGTTTCTTCATGCGCTTTACACCAATATGACCCAAACGGAAGTGCCACAAATAAGTTGCACTATCACTATCAACTCTGCATCTTTTGGCTTCAACATTATGAATATGTGTATCACTAGTATCGAGATTCAACAAAAATAGACCACTCTTCAAGGGTGCATGACCATAAAAGATATTATTCATATAAATAGAACAATCATTATTCTCCGATTTAAATGAATAACTGTCTCGCATCAAACAAGATCCAGATATAATGTTCATGCTCAATGCTGGCACCAAATAACAATTATTCAGGTCTAATACAAATCCCGAAGGTAGATGTAGAGGTAGCATGCCGTCGGCGATCACATCGACTTTGGAACCATTTCCCATGCGCATCGTTACCTCGTCCTTAGCCAGTCTTCTCTTAATCCGTAGTCCATGTTTCGAGTTGCAAATATTAGCAACAGAACCAGTATCAAATACCCAGGTGCTACTGTGAGCTCTGGTAAGGTACACATCAATAACATGTATATCACATATACCTTTGTTCACCTTGCCATCCTTCTTATCTGCCAAATACTTGGGGCAGTTCCGCTTCCAGTGACCAGTCTGTTTGCAGTAGAAGCACTCAGTCTCAGGCTTAGGTCCAGACTTGGGTTTCTTCTCTTGAGCAGCAACTTGTTTGCCGTTCTTCTTGAAGTTCCCCTTCTTCTTCCCTTTACACTTTTTCTTGAAACTGGTGGTCTTGTTGACCATCAACAGTTGATGCTCCTTCTTGATTTCTACCTCCGCAGCCTTTAGCATTGCGGTCTTGTTCATCCCTTGCATATTATAGTTCATCACGAAGATCTTGTAGCTTGGTGGCAGTGATTGAAGAATTCTGTCAATGACACTATCAACAGGAAGATTAACTCCCAGTTGAATCAAGTGATTGTTATACCCAGACATTTTGAGTATATGTTCACTGACGGAACTATTCCCCTCCATCTTGCAGCTATAGAACTTACTGGAGACTTCATATCTCTCAATTCGGGCATTTGCTTGAAATATTAACTTCAACTCCTGGAACATCTCATATTCTCCATGACATTCAAAACGTCGTTGAAGTCCCGGTTCTAAGCCGTAAAGCATGGCACACTGAACTATCGAGTAGTCATTAGCTTTGCTCTGCCAAACGTTCTTAACGTCGTCAGTTGCATCTGCAGCAGGCCTGGCACCGAGCGGTGCTTCCAGGATGTAATTCTTCTATGCAGCAATGAGGATAATCCTCAAGTTACGGACCCAGTCCGTGTAATTGCTACCATCATCTTTCAACTTTGCTTTCTCAAGGAACGCATTAAAATTTAATGGAACAACAACACGGGCCATCTATCTACAACAACATAGACAAGCAAAATACTATCAGGTACTAAATTCATGATAAATTTAAGTTCAATTAATCATATTACTTAAGAACTCCCACTTAGATAAACATCTCCTAATCATCTAAGTGATCACGTGATCCAAATCAACTAAACCATAACCGATCATCACGTGAAATGGAGTAGTTTTCATTGGTGAACATCACTATGTTGATCATATCTACTATATGATTCACGCTCGACCTTTCGGTCTTAGTGTTCCGAGGCCATATCTGCATATGCTAGGCTCGTCAAGTTTAACCCGAGTATTCTGCGTCTGCAAAACTGGCTTGCACCCATTGTAGATGAACGTAGAGCTTATCACACCCGATCATCACGTGGTGTCTCGGCACGACGAACTTTGTCAACGGTGCATACTTAGGGAGAACACTTTTACCTTGAAATTTAGTGAGAGATCAGCTTATAATGCTACCGTCAATCAAAGCAAAATAAGATGCATAAAGGATAAACATCACATGCAATCAAGATAAGTGATATGATATGGCCATCATCATCTTGTGCTTGTGATCTCCATCTCCGAAGCACCGTCATGATCACCATCGTCACCAGCGCGACACTTTGATCTCCATCGTAGCATCATTGTCGTCTCGCCAACTATTGCTTCTACGACTATCGCTACCACTTAGTGATAAAGTAAAGCAATTACAGGGCGATTGCATTGCTACAATAAAGCGACAACCATATGGCTCTTGCCAGTTGCCGATAACTGTGTTACAAAACATGATCATCTCATACAATAAAACAAGTTAGACGTCCTCTACTTTGTTGTTGCAAGTTTTACGTGGCTGCTACGGGCTGAGCAAGAACCGTTCTTACCTATGCATCAAAACCACAACGATAGTTTATCAAGTTAGTGTTGTTTTAACCTTCTCAAGGAACGGGCATAGTCACACTCGGTTCAACTAAAGTTGGATAAACTGACACCCGCCAGCCACCTGTGTGCAAAGCACGTCGGTAGAACCAGTCTCGCGTAAGCGTATGCGTAATGTCAGTCCGGGCCACTTCATCCAACAATACCGCCGAACCAAAGTATGACATGCTGGTAAGCAGTATGACTTTTATCGCCCACAACTCACTTGTGTTCTACTCGTGCATATAACATATACGCATAAACCTGGCTCGGATGCCACTGTTGGGGAACGTAGTAATTTCAAAAAAATTCCTACGCACACGCAAGATCATGGTGATGCATAGCAACGAGCGGGAAAAGTGAGTCCATGTACCCTCATAGACTGAAAGTGGAAGCGTTAGCACAACGCGGTTGATGTAGTCGTACGTCTTCACGATCTGACCGATCCAAGTATTGAACGTACGACACCTCCAAGTTCAGCACATGTTCAGCTTGATGATGTCCCACGAACTCCAATCCAGCAGAGCTTTGCAGGAGAGTTCCGTCAGCACAACGGCGTGATGATGGTGTTGATGATGCTACCGACGCAGGGCTTCGCCTAAGCACCACTACGATATTACCGAGGTGGAATATGGTGGAGGGGGGCACCGCACATGGCTGGGAGAGATCAACAGATCAACTTGTGTGTCTAGAGGTGCCCCCTGCACCCGTATATAAAGGAGCAAGGGGAGAGCCGGCCAGCCAAGGAGGGCGCGCCAAGGGGGGAGTCCTACTCCCACCGAGAGTAGGACTCCACCTTTCCTTGTTGGAGTAGGAGAAGGGAAGGAAGGGAGAGAGGAGGAGAAGGAAAGAAGGGGGGCGCCCCCCCTCTTTGTCCAATTTGAACTAGAGGGGGAGGGGGCGCGCAGCTGCCCTGGCCGCCCCTCCTCTTCTCCCACCAAGGCCCATTAAGCCCAATATACTATTGGAAATATGCCCTAGAGGCAATAATAAATTAGTTATTATTATATTTCCTTGTTCATGATAATCGTTTATTACCCATGCTATAATTGTATTGATAGGAAACTCATATACATGTGTGGGTACATAGACAACATCATGTCCCTAGTAAGCCTCTAGTTAACTAGCTCGTTGATCAACAGATGGTTACGGTTTCCTGACCATGGACATTGGATGTCGTTGATAATGGGATCACATCATTAGAAGAATGATGTGATGGACAAGACCCAATCCTAAGCCAAGCACAGAGATCGTGTAGTTCGTATGCTAAAGCTTTTCTAATGTCAAGTATCTTTTCCTTAGACCATGAGATTGTGCAACTCCCGGATACCGTAGGAATGCTTTGGGTGTACCAAACGTCACAATGTAACTGGGTGGCTATAAAGGTGCACTACAGGTATCTCAAAAGTGTCTGTTGGGTTGGCACGAATCGAGACTGGGATTTGTCACTCCGTGTGACGGAGAGGTATCTCTGGGCCCACTCAGTAGGACATCATCATAATGTGCACAATCTGATCAAAGAGTTGATCGCGGGATGATGTGTTATGGAACGAGTAAAGAGACTTGCCGGTAACGAGATTGAACAAGGTATCGGTATACCGACGATCGAATCTCGGGCAAGTACAATACCGTTAGACAAAGGGAATTGTATACGGGATCGATTGAGTCGTTTACATCGTGGTTAATCCGATGAGATCATCGTGGAACATGTGGGAGCCAACATGGGTATCCAGATCCCGCTGTTGGTTACTCACCGGAGAACGTCTCGGTCATGTCTGCATGCTTCCCGAACCCGTAGGGTCTACACACTTAAGGTTCGATGACGCTAGGGTTATAAAGGAAGTTTGTATGTGGTTACTGAATGTTGTTTGGAGTCCCGGATGAGATCCCGGACGTCACGAGGAGTTCCGGAATGGTCCGGAGGTAAAGATTTATATATGGAAAGTTGTTGTTCGGGTTCCGGGAAAAGTTCGGGTTTTTCCGATATTGTATCAGGAAGCTTCCAGAAGTTTCTGGAGGATTCCGGAGGGGTCCGGAGGTCCGGAAATTGTTCCACCACGTCCAATACAGCAGCATGGGCTATAAGGGTGGCGCCCTAGCTTTAATGGGCCAGGGGCACCAGCCCCCCCCCCAAGGCCCATGCGCATGGGAAGGGGGAAACCCTAAGGGGGAGGGCCTCCACTTGACTTGGGAGGCACTCCTCCCCCCTTGGCCGCCGCCCCAACCCTAGATGGGATCTAGGGGGTCCAGCCCCCTCTTTCCCCCCACCTATAAATAGTGGAGGGGTGGGAGGGCAGCCGCACCCCAAGTTCTGGCGCAGCCCTCCCCCTCTCCCAAGTACTCCTCCTCTCCCGCGGTGCTTGGCGAAGCCCTGCAGGATTGCCACGCTCCACCACCACCACGCCGTTGTGCTGCTGCTGGATGGAGTCTTCCTCAACCTCTCCCTCTCTCCTTGCTGGATCAAGGCATGGGAGACGTCACTGGCCTGTACGTGTGTTGAACGCGGAGGTGCCATCCGTTCGGCACTAGGATCTCCGGTGATTTAAATCACGACGAGTACAACTCCTTCAACCCTGTTCTCTTGAATGCTTCCGCTTAGCGATCTACAAGGGTATGTAGATGCACTCTCCTTCCCCTCATTGATGGTTTCTCCATAGATAGATCTTGGTGACACGTAGGAAAATTTTGAATTTCTGCTATGTTCCCCAACAGTGGCATCATGAGCTAGCTCTATTGCGTAGATTCTTTGCACGAGTAGAACACGAAGTAGTTGTGGGTGTTGATTTTGTTCAATATGCTTACCGTTACTAGTCCAATCTTGTTTCGACGGTATTGTGGGATGAAGCGGCCCGGACTGACCTTACACGTACACTTACGTGAGACAGGTTCCACCGACTGACATGCACTTGGTGCATAAGGTGGCTAGCGGGTGCCAGTCTCTCCCACTTTAGTCGGAACAGATTCGATGAAAAGGGTCCTTATGAAGGGTAAATAGCAATTGGGATATCACGTTGTGGTTTTGCGTAGGTAAGAAATGTTCTTGCTAGAAACCCATAGCAGCCACGTAAAACATGCAAACAACAATTAGAGGACGTCTAACTTGTTTTTGCAGGGTATGCTATGTGATGTGATATGGCCAAGAAGAATGTGATGAATGATATGTGATGTATGAGATTGATCATGTTCTTGTAATAGGAATCACGACTTGCATGTCGATGAGTATGATAACTGGCAGGAGCCATAGGAGTTGTCTTTATTTATTGTATGACCTGCGTGTCACTGAACAACGCCATGTAATTACTTTACTTTATTGCTAACCGGTAGCCATAGTAGTAGAAGTATTAAGTTGGCGAGACAACTTCATGGAGACACGATGATGGAGATCATGGTGTCATGCCGGTGACGATGATGATCATGGAGCCCCGAAGATGGAGATCAAAAGGAGCAAAATGATATTGGCCATATCATGTCACTATTTGATTGCATGTGATGTTTATCATATTTATGCATCTTATTTGCTTAGAACGACGGTAGTAAATAAGATGATCCCTCATTAAAATTTCAAGAAAGTGTTCCCCCTAACTGTGCACCATTGCGAAAGTTCGTCGTTTCGAAGCACCACGTGATGATCGGGTGTGATAGATTCTTATGTTCACATACAACGGGTGTAAGCCAGATTTACACACGCGAAACACTTAGGTTGACTTGACGAGCCTAGCATGTACGCACATGGCCTCGAACACAAGAGACCGAAAGGTCGAGCATGAGTCGTATAGTAGATACGATCAACATGAAGATGTTCACCGATGATGACTAGTCTGTCTCACGTGATGATCGGACACGGCCTAGTTGACTCGGATCATGTAATCACTTAGATGACTAGAAGGATGTCTATCTGAGTGGGAGTTCATAAGATGAACTTAATTATCCTGAACATAGTCAAAAGGTTTTTGCAAATTATGTCGTATGCTCGCGCTTTAGTTCCACTGTTTAGATATGTTCCTAGAGAAAATATAGTTGAAAGTTGACAGTAGCGATTATGCGGACAGTAGAAAGCTTATGTCCTTAATGCACCGCTCGGTGTGATGAACCCCAAAACGTTGTTTGTGGATGTTGCGAACATCGGACATACACGTTTTGATAACTACGTGATAGTTCAGTTAAACGGTTTAGAGTTGAGGCACCAAAGACGTTTTCGAAACGTCGCAGAACATATGAGATGTTTCGAGGGCTGAAATTGGGATTTCAGGCTCGTGCCCACGTCAAGAGGTATGAGACCTCCGACTATTTTCTTAGCCTGCAAACTAAGGGAGAAAAGCTCAATCATTGAGCTTGTGCTCAGATTGTCTGAGTACAACAATCACTTGAATCAAGTGGGAGTTGATCTTCCAGATGAGATAGTGATGTTTCTCCAAAGTCATTGCCACCAAGCTACTAGAGCTTTGTGATGAACTATAACATATCAGGGATAGATATGATGATCCTTGAGATATTCACGATGTTTGACACCATGAAAGTAGAAATCAATAAGGAGCGTCAATTGTTGATGGTTGGTGAAACCACTAGTTTCAAGAAGGGCAAGGGCAAGAAGGGATACTTCATGAAACGGCAAATCAGCTGCTGCTCTAGTGAAGAAACCCAAGGTTGAACCCAAACCCGAGACTAAGTGCTTCTGTAATAAGGGGAACAGCCACTGGAGCAGAATTACCCTAGATACTTGGTAGTTAAGAAGGCAGGCAAGGTCGACGGAAGTATATTGGATATACATTATGTTAATGTGCACTTTACTAGTACTCCTAGTAGCACCAGGGTATTAGATACCGGTTCGGTTGCTAAGTGTTAGTAACTCGAAATAAAAGCTACGGAATAAATGGAGACTAGCTAAAGGTGAGCTGACGATATGTGTTGGAAGTGTTTCCAAGGTTGATGTGATCAAGCATCGCACGCTCCCTCTACCATCGAGATTTGGTGTTTGCGTTGAGCATAGACATGATTGGATTATGTCTATCGCAATATGGTTATTCATTTAAGGAGAATAATGGTTACTCTGTTTATTTGAATAATACCATCAATGGTCTTGCACCTAAAAGAATGGTTTATTGAATCTCGATCATAGTGATACACATTTTCATGCCAAAAGATATAAGATAGTAATGATAGTACCACTTACTTGTGGCACTGCCATGTAAGTCATATTGGTGTAAAACGCATGAAGAAGCTCCATGTTGAAGGATCTTTGGACTCACTCATTTTGAAAAGTTTGAGACATGCGAACCATGTCTATTGCTGTATACGCATGAAGAAAATCCATGCAGATGGATTGTTTGGACTCACTTGATTTCGAATCACTTGAGATATGCAAATCTTACCACATGGGCAAGATGACTGAAAAGCCTCGTTTTCAGTGAGATAGAACAAGATAGCAACTTGTTGGAAGTAACACATTTTGATGTGTGCAGTCCAATGAGTGCTGAGGCATGTAGTGAATATCGTTATGTTCTTACTTCACAGATGATTCGAGTAGATGTTGAGCATATTTACTTGATGAAACACAAGTCTGAATTATTGAATGGTTCAAGTAATTTCAGAGTGAAGTTGAAGATCATTGTGACAAGAGGATAAAATGTCTATGATATGATCATAGAGATGAGTATCTGAGTTACGAGTTTGGCACACAATTAAGACATTGTGGAAATTGTTTCACAATTAATACCGCCTGGAACACCATAGTGTGATGGTGTGTCCGAACATCATAGTTGCAACCTATTGGATATGGTGCGTACCATGATGTCTCTTATCGAATTACCACTATCGTTTATGGGTTAGGCATTAGAGACAACCACATTCACTTTAAATAGGGCACCACATAATTCCGTTGAGACGACACCGTTTGAACTATGGTTTGAGAAACCTAAGTTGTCGTTTCTTAAAAGTTTGGGGCTGCGATGCTTATGTGAAAAAGTTTCAGGTTGATAAGCTTGAACCCAAAGCGGATAAAATGCATCTTCATAGGACACCCAAAACATTTGGGTATACCTCCTAATTCAGATCCGAAAGCAATAGGGATTGTTTCTTGAATCGGGTCCTTTCTCGAGGAAAAGTTTGTCTCGGAAAGTTGAGTGGGGGGATGGTGGAGACTTGATATGGTTATTGAACCATCACTACAACTAGTGTGTAGCAGGGCACAGGAAGTTGTTCCTGTGGCACCTACACCAATTGAAGTAGAAGCTTATGATAGTGATCATGAAACTCCGGATCAAGTCACTACCGTACCTCATAGGGTGACAAGGATGCATACTACTTTACAGTGGTACAGTAATCATGTCTTGAAGGTCATGTTGCTAGATAACAATGAACCTACGAGCTATGGAGAAGCGATGGTGGGCCCAAATTCCGACAAATGGTTAGAAGCCATGAAATCCGAGATAGGATCCATGTATCAGAACAAAGCATGGACTTTGGTGGACTTGCCCAATGATCCGCAAGCCATTGAGATAAATGGATCTTTAAGAAGAAGACGGACGTGGATGGTAATGTCACCATCTATGAAGCTCGACTTGTGGCGAAGAGTTTTTCACAAGTTCAAGGAGTTGACTACGATGAGATTTTCTCATCCGTAGCGATGCTTAAAGTCCGTCGGAATCATGTTAGCATTAGCTGCATTTATGAAATCTGGCAGATGGATGTCAAAACGAGTTTCCTTACTAGTTTCGTAAGGAAAGGTTGTATGTGATACAATCAGAAAGGTTTTGTCGATCCTAAGGATGCTAAAAGGTATGCTAGCTCCAACGAACCTTCCATGGGCTGGAGTAAGCATCTCGGAGTTGGAATATGCACTTTGATAAGATGATCAAAGATTTTGGTTTATACAAAGTTTATGAGAAACTTGTATTTCCAAAGAAGTGAGTGGGAGCACTATAGAATTTCTGATAAGTATATGTTATAAACATATTGTTGATCAGAAATGATGTAGAATTTCTAGAAAGCATATAGGGTTATTTGAAAAGTGTTTTTCAATGGAAAACCTGGATTGGGCTACTTGAACAATAAGCATCAAGATCTATAAGATAGATCAAAATGCTTAATAGTACTTTCAAATGAGCACATACCTTGACATGATCTTGAAGGTGTTCAAGATGGATCAGTGAAAGAAGGAGTTCTTGCTTGAGTTGTAAGGTATGATGTTAAGACTTAAAGCTCGACCATGGCAGAAGAAAGAGGAAGGACGAAGGTCGTCCCCTATGCTTTTGTCATAGGCTCTATACTGTATGCCATGCTAAGTACCGCACCTGATGTGTGCCTTGCCACATGTCTGGCAAGAGGGTACAAAGGTGATCAAGGAGTGGATCACCAGATGGCGGTCAAAATTATCCTTAGAGGAATAAGGATATGTTTCTCGGTTATGGAGGTGATAAAGAGTTCGACGTAAAGAGTTACGTCGATGCAAGCTTTAACACCTATCCGAATGACTCTGAGTAGCAAACCGGATACATATAGTGGAGCAACCATTTGGAATAGCTCCAAGAGGAGCATGGAAGCAGCGTTTTACAATATGACCTAGAGATTTGTGAAGTACATACGGATCTGAATGTTGCAGACCCGTTGACTAAAACCTCTCTTGCAAGCAAAACATGATCAAAACCCAGAATTCATTGAGTCTTAATCACATGATGATGTGAACTAGTTTAATGACACTAGTAAACTCTTTGGATGTTGGTCACATGGCGATGTGACGTGTGAGTGTTAATCACATGGCGATGTGAACTAGATTATTGACTCTAGAGCAAGCGGGAGATTGTTGGAAATATGCCCTAGAGGCACTAATAAATTAGTTACTATTATATTTCCTTGTTCATGATAATCATTTATTACCCATGCTATAATTGTATTGATAGGAAACTCAGATACATGTGTGGGTACATAGACAACAGCATGTCCCTAGTAAGCCTCTAGTTAACTAGCTCGTTGATCAACAGATGGTTACGGTTTCCTGACCATGGACATTGGATGTCGTTGATAACGGGATCACATCATTAGAAGAATGATGTGATGGACAAGACCCAATCCTAAGCCTAGCATAGAGATCGTGTAGTTCGTATGCTAAAGCTTTTCTAATGTCAAGTATCTTTTCCTTAGACCATGAGATTGTGCAACTCCCGGATACCGTAGGAATGCTTTGGGTGTACCAAACGTCACAACGTAACTGGGTGGCTATAAAGGTGCACTACAGGTATCTCCGAAAGTGTCTGTTGGGTTGGCACGAATCGAGACTGGGATTTGTCACTCCGTGTGACGGAGAGGTATCTCTGGGCCCACTCGGTAGGACATCAGCATAATGTGCACAATCTGATCAAAGAGTTGATCGCGGGATGATGTGTTACGAAACGAGTAAAGAGACTTGCCGGTAACGAGATTGAACAAGGTATCGGTATACCGACGATCGAATCTCGGGCAAGTACAATACCGTTAGACAAAGGGAATTGTATACGGGATCGATTGAGTCCTTGACATCGTGGTTCATCCGATGAGATCATCGTGGAACATGTGGGAGCCAACATGGGTATCCAGATCCCGCTGTTGGTTACTCACCGGAGAACGTCTCGGTCATGTCTGCATGCTTCCCGAACCCGTAGGGTCTACACACTTAAGGTTCGATGACGCTAGGGTTATAAAGGAAGTTTGTATGTGGTTACTGAATGTTGTTTGGAGTCCCGGATGAGATCCCGGACGTCACGAGGAGTTCCGGAATGGTCCGGAGGTAAAGATTTATATATGGAAAGTTGTTGTTCGGGTTCCGGGAAAAGTTCGGGTTTTTCCGGTATTGTATCGGGAAGCTTCCAGAAGGTTCCGAAGGATTCCGGAGGGGTCCGGAGGTCCGGAAATTGTTCCACCACGTCCAATACAGCAGCATGGGCTGTAAGGGGTCACCCTAGCCTTAATGGGCCAGGGGCACCAGCCCCCCCAAGGCCCAAGCGCATGGGAAGGTGGAAACCCTAAGGGGGAGGGCCTCCACTTGACTTGGGAGGCACTCCTCCCCCCTTGGCCGCTGCCCCAACCCTAGATGGGATCTAGAGGGGCCGGCCCCCTCTTCCCCCCCACCTATAAATAGTGGAGGGGTGGGAGGGCAGCCGCACCCCAAGTTCTGGCGCAGCCCTCCCCCTCTCCCAAGTACTCCTCCTCTCCAAGCAGTGCTTGGCGGCCTGCAGATTGCCACGCTCCTCCACCACCACCACGCCGTTGTGCTGCTGCTGGATGGAGTCTTCCTCAACCTCTCCCTCTCTCCTTGCTGGATCAAGGCATGGGAGACGTCACCGGGCTGTACATGTGTTCAACGCGGAGGTGCCGTCCGTTCGGCACTAGGATCTCCGGTGATTTGGATCACGACGAGTACAACTCCTTCAACCCCGTTCTCTTGAACGCTTCCGCTTAGCGATCTACAAGGGTATGTAGATGCACTCTCCTTCCCCTCGTTGCTGGTTTATCCATAGATAGATCTTGGTGACACGTAGGAAAATTTTGACTTTCTACTACGTTCCCCAACATATACTCCCCAAGGGGTTCCGGTAACCCCCCGGTACTCCGGTAAATGTCTGAAACCTCCCGAAACACTTCCGGTGTTCGAACATAGTCATCCAATATATCGATCTTTACGTCTCGACCATTTCGAGACTCCTCGTCATGTCTGTGATCATATCCGGGACTCCAAACTACCTTCGGTACATCAAAACACAAAAACTCATAATACCGATCGTCGCCAAACTTTAAGCGTGCGGACCCTACGGGTTCAAGAACTATGTAGACATGACCGAGACACATCTCCGGTCAATAACCAATAGCGGAACCTGAATGCTCATATTGGCTCCCACATATTCTACGATGATCTTTATCGGTCAAACCGCATAACTACATACGTTGTTCTTTTGTGATCAGTATGTTACTTGCCCGATATTCGATCATCGTTATCTCAATACCTAGTTCAATCTCGTTGCCGGCAAGTCTCTTTACTCGTTATGTAATGCATCATCCCGCAACTAACTCATTAGTCACATTGCTTGCAAGGCTTATAGTGATGTGCATTACCGAGTGGGCCCAGAGATACCTCTCTGACAATCGGAGTGACAAATCCTAATCTCGAAATACGTCAACTCAACAAGTACCTTCGGAGACACCTGTAGAGCACCTTTATAATCATCCAGTTACGTTGTGACGTTTGGTAGTGCACAAAGTGTTTCTCCGGTAAGCGGGAGTTACATAATCTCATAGTCATAGGAACATGTATAAGTCATGAAGAAAGCAATAGCAATATACTAAACGATCAAGTGCTAAGCTAACGGAATGGGTCAAGTCAATCACATCATTCTTCTAATGATGTGATCCCATTGATCAAATGATAACTCATATCTATGGTTAGGAAACTCAACCATCTTTGATCAATGAGCTAGTCAAGTAGAGGCATACTAGTGATACTATGTTTGTCTATTTATTCACACATGTATTATGTTTCCGGTTAATACAATTCTAGCATGAATAATAAACATTTATCATGATATGAGGAAATAAATAATAACTTTATTATTGCCTCTAGGGCATATTTCCTTCACGCTTCTCTTGCGTATTTTAGAGTATCCATTTCCACTTGTCTATGAACTGCATAAGCAACCCAGTAGTCCTTTACCGCGGACGCGGCTATTCGAATAGGTCATGTTAACCCTACAGGGGTGTACTTCTTCACACACGCTCTCGCCACTTACCACCATGTATACGTCATGTATCTCGGCAACCACCAAGCGGAAGCCTGGCGAGGGTGTCGGCCACGACCTGACTAACCACGCAAGACTCTAGTCCAGGTTTATCTCCTATTCGGGTTCCATCTGCAAGGGAGTCTGGCCGAGGTTTCCATCACGGCCCCAAACAATGTGAGCAGGGTTCCCAAGCCCACCATCCAGGTGCCACTTGGTAGACCATGCCACTGCACCTAGTCTATCCCAAGCTCGCTGAGGGAGCCTGGACTAGGGGGTGTCCGGATAGCCGAACAATCATTATCGGCCGGATTCCAAGACTATGAAGATACAAGATTGAAGACTTCGTCCCGTGTCCGGATGGGACTTTCCTTGGCGTGGAAGGCAAGCTTGGCGATACGGATATGTATATCTCCTACCATTGTAACCGACTCTGTGTAACCCTAGCTGAGGGAGTCCTGGACTAGGGGGTGTCCGGACAGCCGGACTATCATCGTCAGCCGGACTCCAAGACTATGAAGATACAAGATTGAAGACTTCGTCCCGTGTCCGAATGGAACTTTCCTTGGCGTGGAAGGCAAGCTTGGCGATACGGATATGTAGATCTCCTACCATTGTAACCGACTCTGTGTAACCCTAGCCCTCTCCAATGTCTATATAAACCGGAGGGTTTTAGTCCGTAGGACACACAACCATTACAACAATCATACCATAGGCTAGCTTCTAGGGTTTAGCCTCCTTGATCTCGTGGTAGATCCACTCTTGTACTACCCATATCATCAATATCAATCAAGCAGGAGTAGGGTTTTACCTCCATCGAGAGGGCCCGAACCTGGGTAAAAACATCGTGTCCCTTGTCTCCTGTTACCATCCGCCTAAACGCATAGTTCGGGACCCCCTACCCGAGATCCGCCGGTTTTGACACCGACATTGGTCCTTTCATTGAGAGTTCCTCTGTGTCGTCACCGATAGGCTTGATGGCTTCTTCAATCAACAACAACATGATCCAGGGTGAGAATTTTCTCCCCGGACAGATCTTCGTGTTCGGCGGCTTTGCATCAGGGCCAATTAAGCAGCCATCTCGAGCAGATCGAAAGCTACGCCCCTGGCCATCAGGTCAGGTTTGGAAGCCTAAACTTCACGGCCGACGTCCGCGGAGACTTGATCTTCGACGGATTCGAGCCACAGCCGAGCGTGCCGTGCTGTCACGATGGGCATGATTTAGCTCTGCCGCCAGACAGTGCCCTGGAGGCCGCACACGAGTCTGCTCTGACCCATAGTTCGGAGCCGACCGCGCAGATCGAGGACAGGTGGCTGGACACCGCCTCGGGAGCTGCAACTTCTACGGTGATGGAGCCGAATACTGACCTTGTCCCTTATAAAGCTCGTGACTCCGAGGCGCCGGACTCCTTGCCGGACTCCGAACCTCCCGCGCCCCTGCCGGTCGAATCCGATTGGGCGCCGATTATGGAGTTCACCGCTGCGGACATCTTTCATCACTCACCCTTTGGCGATATCCTGAATTCGCTAAAGCATCTCTCGTTATCAGGAGAGCCCTGGCCGGACTGCGGCCAGGATGGCTGGGATGCGGACGACGAAGAAATTCGGAGCCCACCCACCACCCACTTCGTAGCCACTGTCGACGATCTAACCGACATGCTAGACTATGACTCCGAAGACATCGACGGTATGGACGACGATGCCGGAGACGATCAAGAACCGGCGCCTACAAGGCACTGGCAGACCACATCGTCATATGACATATACATGGTGGACACCCCAAAGGACGGGGACGGCGAAGAAGCAGCGAAGGCAGATTCCCTAAGAAACAGCCCAAGCACCGACGTCAGTGGCGCCGCTCTAAATCCCGCCACAGCAAGAATGGAGATTCCGGCACCGAAGATAATAACACCCTAGAGAGTGCCGAAGACAACCCCCTCCAGCACAATTCAGCATAGGAGGACGGGGAAGCCAGCCCTCGAGAGAGAGCGGCAGATGAGGAGTTAGAGGATGACAATTACATGCCTCCCTCCGGAGACGAGGCAAGCCTCAACGACGACGAATTTGTCGTGCCCGAGGATCCCGTCGAACAAGAGCATTTTAAACGCAGGCTTATCGCCACGGCAAATAGCCTAAAGAAAAAGCAGCAACAGCTTCAAGCTGATCAAGACCTGCTGGCCGACAGATGGACCGAGGTCCTCGCGGCCGAAGAGTATGAACTCGAACGCCCCTCCAAGAGCTACACAAAACGCAAGTTGATCCCCCGACTAGAGGAGGAAGCATACAAACCTTCATCACCAGCGCACAATACGGAAGACCGACCACCCCGTGGTCGCGATAGAGAGGCATCTAGGCCCTCCTTCAGACCGTGCACCTGTGCACCGCCGAAAAGTACGGCCACGGGAATGCGCCGGACTTGCGGGATATATTGGAGGACAAGGCAAGACAATCTAGATCCATCTAGGGATCACGTGGGCGCCCCACGACCCACGACAACTACCGTCACGCCGGATATAGCTACCCTGGCCGGGCCGAACACAACAGACAACGCTCTCTCGAGCTACGTCGTGATATTGCTCGATATAGAGGCGCCGCACACCCACTATGCTTCACAGATGAAGTAATGAATCATCAAATCCCTGAAGGGTTTAAACCCGTGAACATTGAATCCTATGATGGCACAACAGACCCCGCGGTTCGGATCGAAGATTATCTCCTTCACATCCATATGGCCCGCGGTGACGATCTCCAAGCCATCAAGTATCTCCCACTCAAGCTTAAAGGACCAACTCGGCATTGGCTTAACAGCTTGCCCGCAAAGTCAATTGGGTGTTGGGAGGACCTGGAAGCCGCATTCCTCGACAACTTCCAGGGCACATATGTGCGACCACCAGAAGCCGATGACCTAAGCCACATAATTCAGCAGCCAGATGAATCGGCCAGACAGTTCTGGACACGGATCTTAACAAAGAAAAATCAAATCGTCGACTGTCCGGATGCAGAGGCCCTCGCAGCCTTCAAACATAACATCTGCGACGAGTGGCTGGCCCGGCACCTGGGACAGGAAAAGCCGAAATCCATGGCAGCCCTCACATCACTCATGACCCGCTTCTGTGCAGGAGAGGACAGCTGGCTAGCTCGCAGCAACAACCTTAGCAAAAATGCTGGCAGTCCGGATACTAAGGACCAAAATGGCAGGTCGCGTCGAAACAAAAACAAATGCCATGTTAACGGCGATAACCATGAGGATACGGCAGTCAACGCCGGATTCAGAGGCTCTCTAAACCCGGTCAGCGGAAGAAGCCATTCAAAAGAACCACTCCGGATCCGTCCAATTTGGACCGAATACTCGACCGCTCTTGCCAGATACACGGTACCCCCGAAAAGCCAGCTAACCACACCAACAGGGATTGTTGGGTATTCAAGCAGGCAAGCAAGTTAATTGCCGAAAAAAATGACAACGGGCTACATAGCGACGACGAGGAGGAGACCCGTCCGCCGAATAGTAGAGGACAGAAGGGTTTCCCCCCACAAGTGCGGACGGTAAATATGATATACGCAACCCACATACCCAAGAGGGAGCGGAAGCGTGCCCTTCGGGACGTATATGCGATGGAGCCAGTCGCCCCGAAGTTCAACCCATGGTCCTCTTGCCCGATCACTTTTGATCGAAGGGACCACCCCACCAGTATCCGCCATGGCGGATTCGCCGCATTGGTTTTAGACCCAATCGTCGATGGATTTCACCTCACTAGAGTCCTCATGGACGGCGACGGTAGCCTGAACCTGCTTTATTAGGATACAGTGCGCAAGATGGGCATAGACCCCTCAAGGATTGAACCTACAAAGACGACCTTCAAAGGCGTCATACCAGGTGTTGAGGCCAATTGTACAGGCTCAGTCACACTAGAAGTGGTCTTCGGATCCCGGATAATTTCCGAAGCGAGGAGTTAATCTTCGACATAGTCCCGTTCCGCAGTGGCTATCACGCTCTGCTCGGACGAACTGCGTTTGCAAAATTCAACGCAGTGCCGCATTATGCATACCTCAAGCTCAAGATGCCAGGTCCTCGTGGAGTCATCACGGTCAATGGAAACACTGAACGCTCCCTCCGAACAGAGGAACACACAGCGGCTCTCACGGCAGAAGTACAAAGCAGCCTTTTAAGGCAATTTTCGAGTCCGGCCGCTAAGCGACCGGACATGGCCAAACGCGCCCGGAGTAAGACCAATCAAGACCACGTAGCACGTTCCGAGCACGCGTAGCAATGCGGCCCCAACCCCAGCCCTTGCATGACTGCAAGACAAGCCCTTCATGTACATCATTACGCTCTAGAGATACCATGGGCATAGGGGGAGGGGCACGACCACAACAGGCCCAGAGTGCGGCTTAACCACACAAGGGGCTCCCAAGTGTGTCACTCTTCTTTCTTCTTTTTTTATTTATTTTTTTCCACAGGACTCCGTTCACCAGATGCCCTGTCCGGCAGTAGATCTACCGAACTCACGATGCAAAAGCCAGGGAGGGACAAAGGCTACGACGAACACTCAGGTGGTCTCCATTATGAGCATTAAATTTGTTACATACACCAGTCCGCAACCATACCCCTGGAGGGGGACATGTTTAATTAGTCCAATCCCTTGCTTACCGCACTATTTGTATCATCCTGCACTCATAGCAGAATTCCTTGAATAAGCAATGCAACACTTTTTGCCTATAATTGCATTCCTTTTTTTACATATATGTCCATTAATGACATCTTGCACCCGTACATTTTGGTATGGCCGAATGCACCAGGGGCTTATGTTCCCCACATTATGGTGTGATAAGTCCGAACACTTTCACAAGTGCGGCACCCCGAACTTATAGCATTATATGCATCGGCTCTGAATCATGTCTTGGGTCAATAGTTGGGTTTGCCCGGGTCCCATGTTTTGGTACCTTACGTTCCATTCTGTCGGCTAAGGTAGCACTGGGAGAACCACTGCGATTGTGCCCCAGTTGAGCTGGGCGAGCGCCTCAGTGGAGAAAGCTAAAACTGACTGTCATGATAAGGCGAGAGACTGGTCGTTGTTCGAGAGGTCTTTTGGAGTCCCTAAAGACTTATGCTGCTTCGAGCGAAGAACCGGCTGTGTCCGGCCCAGGCGTGGATAGCGCCCCGAACTCAGTCTTCCGAATACTAGGGGCTTTGCCAAAATATAAAATTATAGAATTCTATGGCTAAGTGAGAGTGTTCAAGCATTATAAGTCCGGTTGCCTTGTTCGTTGTGTTGGGCGCCTCCCTAGATGGACCCAAAAATGGGAACAAGAGTGCTCAAGTTTATCCCGAACACCCCAGCACTCGTGGCATGGGGGCTGAAGCCGACTACTTGCCATCTCTCAGATTTTATAAACGGCCGCACAGAAGGTAATATTTTAAATCAAATAGCGTTGCTTAGCGCATATGAACAAAGTTTTCAGCGCACAGGATAACACATTGCGAGTCTATTCAAAAATTACATCTCTAGGGCACTCATCCGCAATCTTGCGGGCACCCTTCAGGACACTCTTATAGTACATTTTGGGCGTACGATACTCCTTGCCCGCTGGCGGCGCGTCCGTGATAAGCTTCTCAGCATCCAGCCTGCCCCAATGCACCTTTGCGCGGGCAAGGGCCCGACGGGCACCTTCAATGCAAGCGGAGCGCTTGATGACCTCCACCCAAGGGCACACATCCACCAGCCGCCGCACGAGGCCGAAGTAGCTCCCAGGCATGGCCTCTCCAGGCCACAGCCGGACTATGAGGCCCTTCATGGCCTGCTCGGCTACCTTGTGGAGCTCGACCAGCTGCTTCAGCTGGTCGCTAGGGGGCACCGGATGTCCGGCCTCAGCGTACTGAGACTAGAAGACCTTCTCCATTGAGCTCCCCTCCTCGGCCCGGTAGAATGCGGCGGCATCGGATACGCTGCAAGGCAGATCTGCAAGCGCCTCGAGAGCTCGAATTCGGTAAGTAATGTAATTTACATTCACATGATTGCTTTGCATGAAAACTGCCTTACCCGCTGCTATTTTCTTCACCTCCTCAATCTCCTGGAGGGCCTTATGGGCCTCGGCCTTAGCGGCTTTGGCACTTTCAAGAGCCGAGGCAAGCTCGGACTCGAAGTCTTGAGTCGCGCCCAAACTCTCATGCTTTTCCATGAGAGCCTGGAGCTCTTGCCGCACCTCCGCCACCCGTGCCTCCTACTTCTCTCGCTCCGCCCGTTCCGTGGCCGCATTGTGTTCGGCCGCAGACACGGCCTCCTTCAGGGTCACCACCTCGTTCGTGGGCCCTGCAGTACCCACGTTATCCTTGTTATTTCTACTGCAACCAAAATCCTTTTCTGTAAGGTACAAATTTCAAAGTGGTATTACTCACCTTCTTTGTCCTCGAGTTGCCTCTTGGCAAGGCCGAGCTCTTGCTCGGACCGCTTGAGGTCCTGCTTCAAAGCACCGACCTCCGCAGTCAGTGCGGCAGAGGTCAACAGCGCAGCCTGCAAACCCATATTGACATAATTTTTAGCACTCCTGTGTATATCTTTTTTTAGATCCTCAGTCTGGTTTTTCTTTCCAAACACCGAACCGAGCATCAGGGGCTACTGTCTATGCGGTATCACATTACATATTTTAAACTTCTTACCTCAAAGCCTGTTAGAAGGCTATGCGAGCTTTCGTCAGCCCGCTCTTGGCGAGCTGAACCTTCTGAATCACCGCACTCATAATAGTGCGGTGTTCTTCCTCGATGGAAGCGCCGTTGAGCGCCTCCAACAAGTTGTCCGACGCCTCTGGTTGGACGGAGGCTGCCGGTGTCATGGTCTTGCCCTTCTTGCGAAGGGGCCGCCTGCCGGACTCCGGAACCACTGCGGGTTCCGGTGCGAAGTCCGGCACAAAGTCCGGGAGGTTGCCTTGTGGCACCTCTGGAGCCTCCCCCTCCTGGCGGGTCCCCTCCAGGGATCCCACCTCGGCGTCCTCAGCATCGCAAGGGGTGGAGGCGGTCGGAATGGAATCTACATCCGACGGTGCCCAGGACCCGCTGGATGAAGCGGAAGATCCTCCTCGGCCGGGCTAGAGATAGTATGCGGCATTAGAAGGACGCTACGTGGCACAAAAAGAAATTTCAAATCACTCAGGAGTCCGGATTCTTACAATCTTGCCAGGGGCTTGGCCCTTGAGGGCCACTCCTCGTCGCCGTCATTGGCATTGGCGGAGCTGTCCGGGGGAAGGTTCCTTCCCCTTTTGGACCCTTCGGCCTCCCCCGTTGGGGAAGCCTTCCTTTTCCTCTCTCCCCCTCCGGGGGAGAGTCCTCTTTCTCCTCCTCGCTCGGGAGGAGTCCGCCTCGGAGCCATCGGACGATGAGTCCGATATCACCTGGCGCCGGGAACTTCTTCGAGTTCCCGTGGCCTTCTTCTTGGCCTTCTTCTCCGGCACTACATAAAGTGCCAGGACTATCAGCCCCGCTAAACGGGCATCCGCTGGTTCTTCGAGAAGGGGAGCCGGACAGTCTACCTATCCGGACGTCCTCTGCCAGTCCTGTCAAAGGCATTGGGAGTTTTAGATCCCACATAAAATAAAATTGTGAAAGAAGATAAGTGTCCCATAGAGGATAACAAAGCTTACCTCGCCGGCCGGGCACTTGGTGCTGAATCTGTGGTCTTCCATCGTGGACGTGGGGGCTTCTCCGCCCTTGAACAGCACCCTCAAGGCATCTTCGTACGTCATGTCGAAGAGCCCGCTCAGGGTCCAGTGCTGTGCCAGATCGAACTCCCACAAATTAAAGGCCCGCTGTTGGCAGGGGAGAATCCGGCAGATGAGCATGACCTGGATCACATTGACAAGCCTAAGCTTCTTGTTCACCAAGGTCTGGAGACAGGACTGGAGTCCTGTCAGCTCCTCCGAACTGCCCCATAGCAAGCCCTTCTCTTTCCAGGAGGTGAGCTGCATGGGGATACCAGATCTGAACTCAGGGGCCGCCGCCCATTTAGGGTCGCGTGGCTCGGTGATGTAGAACCACCCCGATTGCCACCCCTTGACGGACTCCACAAAGGCCCCTTCGAGCCAGATGACGTTGGGCATCTTGCCCAACATGGCGCCTCCGCACTCCGCTTGGACGCCCTTCACTACCTTCGGCTTGACATTGAAGGTCTTGAGCCACAAGCCGAAGTGGGGCTGGATGCAGAGGAAGGCCTCGCACACGACGATAAACGCCGAGATGTTGAGGATGAAGTTTGGCGCCAGATCGTGGAAGTCCAGGCCGTAGTAGTACATGAGCCCCCGGACGAAGGGATGCAACGGGAAGCCCAGTCCGCGGAGGAAGTGGGGAAGGAATACGACCCTCTCATGGGGCCTGGGGGTGGGGATGAGCTGCCCCTTGTCGGGCAGCCGGTGCGCGATGTCGCTGGACAGGTATCCGGCGCCGCGCAGCTTCTTGATGTGCTCCTCCGTAATGGAGGAAGCCAACCACTTGCCTCCCGCTCCGGACATGACTGGAGAAGGTCGAGACGAGATGTGCGGGCTTGGGCGCTGGAGCTCGAGTGCGCGGAGATGGATAAGCAAAGGAGGAATAAGGCATAGGTAAAAAGGTGGATCCTTATCCCCTTATATATAGGCGGACAAAGACTATGCGTCCCCACCGGCCTGGTAGAACTCGCTTATCTCCCAAGCGCCACCATCAATGGCGCGGTTGGGTTACCCACGTCCGTATTGATGGGAATCCCGAAATAAGGGGAACACAATCTCTGCTTCAACAAGACGTGCCAACGAAACCGCTTCGCTAAACTCGCTGAGGTGGTATAATAAAAAACGATTCAAGTAAAGGCTTGGTGGTGGTATGACGTCATGCCACAAAATACATCAGCAGATCGAACTTGTGTACATATTATTCTCTCTACGGTGGAATGTGGAATTTATTTTGCAGAGCCGGACAGTATCCTGGCGTTCACAATCTTCTATGAAATATTCGGAGGAGGAACCTGCCTTGCAATGCCGAACAATATGCGTGAAGGACTCATCGTCATTGAAGCCTGGTTCAGGGGCTACTGAGGGAGTCCTGGACTAGGGGGTGTCCGGACAGCCGGACTATCATCGTCGGCCGGACTCCAAGACTATGAAGATACAAGATTGAAGACTTCGTCCCGTGTCCGGATGGGACTTTCCTTGGCGTGGAAGGCAAGCTTGGCGATACGGATATGTAGATCTCCTACCATTGTAACCGACTCTGTGTAACCCTAGCCCTCTCCGGTGTCTATATAAACCGGAGGGTTTTAGTCCGTAGGACACACAACCATTACAACAATCATACCATAGGCTAGCTTCTAGGGTTTAGCCTCCTTGATCTCGTGGTAGATCCACTCTTGTACTACCCATATCATCAATATCAATCAAGCAGGAGTAGGGTTCTACCTCCATCGAGAGGGTCCAAACTTGGGTAAAAACATCGTGTCCCTTGTCTCCTGTTACCATCTGCCTAGACGCATAGTTCGGGACCCCCTACCCGAGATCCGCCGGTTTTGACACCGACACTAGCCCTCTCCGGTGTCTATATAAACCAGAGGGTTTTAGTCCGTAGGACACAACAACAATCATACCATAGGCTAGCTTCTAGGGTTTAGCCTCCTTGATCTCGTGGTAGATCCACTCTTGTACTACCCATATCATCAATATCAGTCAAGCAGGAGTAGGGTTTTACCTCCATCGAGAGGGCCCGAACCTGGGTTTAAACATTGTGTCCCTTGTCTCTTGTTACCATCCGCCTAGACGCACAGTTCGGGACCACCTACCCGAGATCCGCCTATTTTGACACCGACATTGGTGCTTTCATTGAGAGTTCCTCTGTGTCTTCACCGATAGGCTTGATGGCTCCTTCGATCATTAACGATGACGCGGTCCAGGGTGAGACTTTTCTCCCCGGACAGATCTTCGTATTAGGCGGCTTTGCACTGCGGGCCAATTCCCTTGGCCATCTGGAGCAAATTGAAAGCTACGCCCCTGGCCATCAGGTCAGATTTGGAAGTCTGAACTTCACGGCTAACATCCGCGGAGACTTGATCTTCGATGGATTCGAGCCATAGCCGAGTGCGCCGCACTGCCACGATGGGCATGACTTAGCTCTGCTGCCGGACAGTGCCCTGGAGGCCGCACACGAGTCCGCTCTGATCCTAAATTCGGAGCCGGCTGCACAGATCGAGGATGGGTGGCTGCACACCGCCTCGGGGGCTGCAACCTCTACGGCGATGGAGCCGTATACTGACCTTGTCCCTTGTGAAGCTCGTAACTCCGAGGTGCCGGACTCCTCGCCGGACTCTGAACCCCTCGCGCCCCTACCATTCGTATCCGATTGGGCGCCGATCATGGATTTCACCGCTGCAGACATCTTTCAACACTCACCTTTCGGCGACACCCTGAATTTGCTAAAGTATCTCTCGTTATCAGGAGAGCCCTGGCCGAACTGCGGTCAGGATGGTTGGGATGCGGACGACGAAGAAATTCAAAGCCCACCCACCACCCACTTAGTAGCCAAGAACCAGCGCCTACTGGGCACTGAAAAGCCACCTCGTCATATGACATATACATGGTGGATATCCGAAAGGATGGGAATGGCGAGGGAACAACGGAGGAAGACCCCTCCAAGAAACAGCCCAAGCGCCGGCGTCAGCGGCGCCGCTCTAAATCCCGCCACAGCAAGAATGGAGATTCCAGCACTGGAGATAATAACACCCCTGACAAAGGTCAAGACAACCCCTCCAAAGAAGATTCAGCACAGGAGGATGGAGAAGCCAACCCTCATGAGAGAGCAGCAGACGAAGAGGTAGAGGGTTATAATTACATACCTCCCTCCGGAGACGAGGCAAGCTTCAACGACGACGAATTCGTCGTGCCTGAGGATCCCGTCGAGCAAGAGCGTTTTAAACGCAGGCTTATGGCCACGGCAAGCAGCCTCAAGAAAAAGCAGCAACAGCTTAGAGCTGATCAAGATCTGCTAGCCGACAGATGGACTTAAGTCCTCGCGGCTGAAGAACATGAACTCGAACGCCCCTCCAAAAGTTACCCCAAACGCAAGCTACTCCCCCGATTAGAGGAGGAGGCATATAAACCTGCATCACTAGTGCACAATACGGCTGACCGACCACCCCGTGGCCGCGACAGAGAGGCCTCTAGGCCCTACACTAAAACTGTACCCCGGCATCGCTCGAAAAGCACAAAGCCACAGGGGAACGCTCCGGACTTGCAAGATATATTGGAGGATAAGGCAAGACAATCAAGATCGATCTACGGATCGCGTGGGCGCCCCATGTTACGCGATGACAACTATCGCGCCGGACACAGCAAGTCCGGCCGGGCCGAACACAGTAGACAAAGCTCGTTTGAGCTACGTCGTGATATAGCCCAATACAGAGGCGCCGCACACCCACTATGCTTCACAGATGAAGTAATGGATCATCAAATCCCCGAAGGGTTCAAACCCATGAATATTGAATCCTATGATAGCACAACGGACACTGCGGTTTGGATCGAGGACTATCTCCTTCATATCCACATGGCCCACGGTGACGATCTTCATGCCATCAAATATCTCCCACTCAAGCTTAAAGGACCAGCTCGGCATTGGCTTAACAGCTTGCCAGCAGAATCAATTGGGTGTTGGGAGGACCTGGAAGCCGCATTCCTTGACAACTTCCAGAGCACATATGTGCGACCACCAGACGCTGATGACCTAAGCCACATAATTCAGCAGCCAGACGAATCGGCCAGAAAATTCTGGACACGGTTCTTAACAAAAAAAAAATCAAATCGTCGACTGTCCGGATGCAGAGGCCCTCGTAGCCTTCAAGCATAACATCCGCGACGAGTGGCTTGCCTGGCACCTAGGACAGGAAAAGCCGAAATCCATGGCAGCCCTCACATCACTCATGACCTGCTTCTGCGCGGGAGAGGACAGCTGGCTAGCCCGTAGTAACAACCTCAGCAAAAATTCTGGCAGTCCGGATACCAAGGACCGCAATGGCAGATCGCGTCGCAACAAAAACAAACGCCGCGTTAACGGTGATAACACTGAGGATACGGCAGTCAACGCCGGATTCAGAGGCTCCAAACCCGGTCAGCGGAAAAAGCCATTCAAAAGAACTACTCCGGGTCCGTCCAATTTGGACCAAATACTCGACCGCTCTTGCCAGATACACGGCACCCCAGAAAAGCCAGCTAATCACACCAACAGGGATTGTTGGGTATTCAAGCAGGCAGGCAAGTTAATTGCCGAAAACAATGACAAGGGGCTGCACAGCGATGACGAGGAAGAGACCCGACCGCCGAACAATAGAGGACAGAAAGGTTCCCCCCCCCCCCACAAGTGCGGATGGTGAACATGATATACGAAACCCACATATCCAAGAGGGAGCAGAAGCGTGCACTCAGGGACGTATACGCGATGGAACCAGTCGCCCCGAAGTTCAACCCATGGTCCTCCTGCCCGATCACTTTTGATCGAAGGGACCACCCCACTAGTATCCGCCACGGCGGATTTGCCGCATTGGTTTTAGACCGAATCATCGATGGATTTCACCTCACCGGAGTCCTGATGGACGGCGGCAGCAGCCTGAACCTGCTTTATCAGGATACAGTGCGCAAGATGGGCATAGACCCCTCAAGGATTAAACCCACAAAGACGACCTTCAAAGGCGTCATACCAGGTGTAGAGGCCAATTGTATAGGCTCAGTCACACTTGAAGTGGTCTTCAGATCCCCGGATAACTTCCGAAGCGAGGAGTTAATCTTCGACATAGTTCCGTTCCGTAGCGGCTATCATGCTCTGCTCGGACGGACCGCGTTTGCAAAGTTCAACACGGTGCCGCACTACGCATACCTCAAGCTCAAGATGCCAGGCCCTCGTGGAGTCATCACGGTCAACGAAAACACTGAACGCTCCCTCCGAACGGAGGAACACACAGCGGCTCTCGCGGCAGAAGTACAGAGCAGCCTCTTAAGGCAATTCTCGAGTCCGGCCGTTAAGCGACCGGACACGGCTAAACGCGCCCGGAGTAACCTACAACAAGACCACCTGGCACGTTCTGAGCATGCGTAGCAATGCGGCCCCAACCCCAGCCCTTGCAAAATTGCAAGACTGGTCCTTCGCGTACATCATTACGCTCTGGAGATACCATGGGCATAGGGGGAGGGGCACGACCACAACAGGCCCAGAGTGTGGCTCAACCACACCAGGGGCTCCCAAGTGTGTCATTCTATTTCCTTTTTCTTTTTTCTTACCCACAGGACTCCGTTCACCAGAGGCCCTGTCCGGCAGTAGACCTGCCGAACTCACGATGCAACAGCCAGGGAAGGAGAAAGGCTACGACAAGTATCCAGGTGGTCTCCATTACGAGCATTAAATCTGTTTTATACACCATTCCGCAGCCTACCCCTGGAGGGGGACATGTTTAATAGTCCCATTCCTTGCTTACCGCACTATTTGTATCGTTCTGCATTCTTGGCAGTATCTCTTGAATAAACAATGCATCGCTTTTTGCCTATAATTGCATTTATTTCTTACACATATGTTCATTTATGACATGTTGCATCCGTACACTTTGGTACGGTTAAATACACCAGGGGCTTAAGTTCCCCACATTATGGTGTGATAAGTCCGAACACTTTCACAAGTGCGGCACCCCGAACTTATAGCATTATATGCATCGGCTCCGAATCATGTCTTGGGTCAATAGTTGGGTTTGCCCGGCTCCCATGTTTTGGTACCTTACGCTCCATTGTATCGGCTAAGGTAGACTGGAGAACCACTGCGATTGCGCCCAGCTTGAGCTGGGCGAGCGCCTCGAGGAAAGCTAAACTGACCGTCATGATGAGGTGAGAGCCGGTCGCTGTTCGAGAGGTTTTTTTGAGTCCCTAAAGACTTATGCCGCTTAGAGCGAGGAACCGGCTTTGTCTGGCCCAGGCGTGGATAGCGCCCTGTTCGGTCTTCCGAACACTAGGGGCTTCGCCGAAATTTAAAATTATAGAATTCTATGGCTAAGTGAGAGTGTTCAAGCACTATAAGTCCGGTTGCCTCGTTCGTTGTGTTGAGTGCCTCCCTAGATGGACCCAAAAATGGGAATAAGAGCGCTCAAGTTTATCCCAAACACCCCAGCACTCGTGGCATGGGGGCTGAAGCTGACGACTTTCCATCTCTCAGATTGGATAAACAGCCGCACAGAAGGTAATATTTTAAATCAATAAGCGTTGCTTAGCGCATATGAACAAAGTTTTCAGCGCACAGGATAACAAAATGTCAGTCTACTCAAATATTACATCTTTGGAGCACTCACCCACAATCATGCGGGCACCCTTCAGGACACTCTTATAATACATCTTGGGCGTGCGATACTCCTTGCCCGTCGGTGGCGCGTCCGTCACAAGCTTCTCAGCATCCATCCTGCCCCAGTGCACCTTTGCACGGGCAAGGGCCCGACGGGCACCTTCAATGCAAAGTGAGTGCTTGACGACTTCAACCCGAGGACACGCATCCACCAGCCACCGCACCAGGCCGAAGTAGCTCCCAGGCATGGCCTCCTTGGGCCACAGCCGAACTATGAGGCCCTTCATGGCCTGTTCGGCCACCTTGTGGATCTCGACCAGCTGCTTCAGCTGGTCGCTAAAAGCACTGGATGTCCGCCTCAAGATACTTGAGACCAGAAGACCTTCTTTGTCGAGCTCCCCTCCTCGGCACTGTAGAAAGCGGCAGCATCGGACACGCTGCGGGGCAGATCTGCGAAAGTTCCTGGAGAGCTCTGAATCCGGGTAAGTAACAGGTAATTCACTTTAACATGCTTGCTTTGCATGAAGAATGCCTTACCCGCCACTATTTTCTTCAAATCCTCGATTTCTTGGAGGGCCTTGTGGGCATCGGCCTTAGCGGCTTTCGCACTCTCAAGAGCCGACGCAAGCTCGGACTCTCGAGTCTTCGAGTCACGCTCCAAACTCTCGTGCTTTTCCACGAGAGCCTGGAGCTCTTGCTGTACCTCCGCCACCCGCGCCTCCTGCTTCTCTCGCTCGGCCCGTTTCGCGGCCACATTGCGTTCAGCCGCGGACACCGCCTCCTTCAGGGTCGCCACCTCGTTCGTGGCCCCTAGAGTACCCACGTTATCCTTGTTATTTCTCTTGCAACCAAATCCTTTTCTGTAAGGTACAACTTTAATACGGTGTTACTCACCTTCCTTGTCCTCGAGCTGCTTCTTGGCACGGCCGAGCTCGCTCTCGGACCGCTCGAGGCTCTGCTTCAAGGTATTGACCTCCGCAGTCAGTGCGGCAGAGGTCAGCAGCGCAGCCTGCAATCCCATATTGACACATTTTTTCAGACTCCTGCGTATATCTTTTTAGATCCTCAGTCCGGCTTTTGTTTCCGAACACCGAACCGAGCATCAGGGGCTACTGTCTATGCGGTATTATATTACATATCTTAAAATTCTTACCTCAAAGCCTGTTAGAAGGCTGCTGCAGGCTTCGGTCAGCCCGCTCTTGGCGAGCTGAACCTTCTGAATCACCGCACTCATGACAGTGCGGTGTTCTTCTTTGATGGAAGCGCCGTTGAGCGCCTCCAGCAAGTTATCCGGCGCCTCCGGTTGGACGGAGGCCGCCGGTGTCACAGTCTTGCCCTTCTTATGAAGGGGCCGCCCGCCGGACTCCGGAACCACTGCAGGTTTTGGTGCGGAGTCCGGTGCAAAGTCCGGGAGGTTGCCCTGCGGCACCTCCGGAGCCTCCTCCTCCTGGTGGGTCCCCTCCTGGGATCCCACCTCAGCATCGTCAGCGTCACGGGGGGTGGAGGCGGTCGGAAGGGAATCCATATCCGACGTGCCCAAGGACCCGCTCGACGAAGTAGGAAGATCGTCCTTGGGAGGACTACAGGGTTGTATGCGGCATTAGAAAGACACTATGTGACAAAAAGAAAAATTGTGAATCATCTAGGAGTCCATATACTTACGATCTCGCCAGGGGCTTGGCCCTTCAGGGCCACTCCTCGTCGTCGTCGCCGACGTTGGCGGAACAGTTCGGGGGAAGGGTACTTCTCTTCTTGGACCCTTCGGCCTCCCTCGTTGGGGAGGCCTTCCTCTTCTTCTCTCCCCCCGCTGGGGGAGAGGCCTCTTTCTTCTCCTCCTCGTCCTCGTGGGAGGAGTCCGCCTCGGAGTCATCGGACGATGAGTCCGATACCACCTGACGCCGGGAACTCCTTCGGGTTCCCGTGGCCTTCTTCTTGGCCTTCTTCTCCGGCACCATGTAAAGTGCCGGGTCCAGCAGCCCTGTCAAACGGGCATCCGCTGGGTCCTCTGGAAGGGGAGCCGGACAGTTAACCTGTCCAGACATCTTCTGCCAGGCCTGTTAAAGGTATCGGGAGGTTAGATCCCGCATAGAGTCAAACTATGAAAAGCAAGTGTCCCATAAAGGATAACATAGCTTACCTCGCCAGCTGGACGTTGTGTGCTGAATCCGCGATCTTGATGGCGGATGCGGAGCTTGCGCCTTTGAACAGCACCCTCCAGGCAGCTTCGTACGTAGTGTCGAAGAGCCCGATCAAAGTCCGGTGCTGTGCCGGATCAAACTCCCACAAATTGAAGTCCCGTTGCTGGCAGGGAAGAATCCGGCGGACGAGCATGACCTGGATCACATTGACAAGCTTGAGCTTCTTGTTCACCAGGGTCTGGAGACAGGACTGTGAAGGAAATATGCCCTAGAGGCAATAATAAAGTTATTATATATTTCCTCATATCATGATAAATGTTTATTATTCATGCTAGAATTGTATTAACCGGAAACATAATACATGTGTGAATATATAGACAAACAGAGTGTCACTAGTATGCCTCTACTTGACTAGCTTGTTAATCAAAGATGGTTATGTTTCCTAACCATGGACAAGGAGTTGTTATTTGATTAACAAGGTCACATCATTAGTTGAATGATCTGATTGACATGACCCATTCCGTTAGCTTAGCACACGATCGCTTAGTATGTTGCTATTGCTTCCTTCATGACTTATACATGTTCCTATAACTATGAGATTATGCAACTCCCGCTTTGCGGAGGAACACTTTGGTACTACCAAACGTCACAACGTGAATCGGGTGATTATAAAGGAGTACTACAGGTGTCTCCAAAGGCAGATGTTGGGTTGGCGTATTTCGAGATTAGGATTTGTCACTCCGAATGTCGGAGAGGTATCTCTGGGCCCTCTCGGTAATGCACATCACTTAAGCCTTGCAAGCATTACAACTAATGAGTTAGTTGCGAGATGTTGTATTACGGAACGAGTAAAGAGACTTGCCGGTAACGAGATTGAACTAGGTATTGGATACCGACGATCGAATCTCGGGCAAGTAACATACCGATGACAAAGGGAACAACGTATGTTGTTATGCGGTCTGACCGATAAAGATCTTCGTAGAATATGTAGGAACCAATATGGGCATCCAGGTCCCGCTATTGGTTATTGACCGGAGACGTGTCTCGGTCATGTCTACATTATTCTCGAACCGTAGGGTCCGCACGCTTAAGGTTTCGATGATGCTTATATTATGAGTTTATGAGTTTTGATGTACCGAAGGAGTTCGGAGTCCCGGATGAGATCGGGGACATGACGAGGAGTCTCGAAATGGTCGAGACGTAAAGATCGATATATTGGACGACTATATTCGGAGTTCGGAAAGGTTCCGAGTCATTCGGGTATTTTTCGGAGTACCGGAGAGTTACGGGAATTCGCCGGGGAGTATATGGGCCTTATTGGGCCATACGGGAATAAGGAAAGAGGCCAAAGGAAGAAGGGCGCAGCCCCTCTAGTCCGAATTGGACAGGGGTGCAGCCCCTTTCCTTCCTCCTCTCCCCTCTTTCCCCTTCTCCTACTCCAACAAGGAAGGAGGGAGTCCTACTCCGGTGGGAGTAGGACACCCCTTGGCGCGCCTCTCCTAGGCCGGCCGCACCTCCCCCTTGCTCCTTTATATACGGGGCAGGGGGCACCTCTAGACACACAAGAGACACAAGTTTGTTCTTTGGATCGTTCCTTAGCCGTGTCGGTGCCCCCTCCACCATATTCCACCTCGGTTATACCGTCATGCTTAGGCGAAGCCTCTGCGTGTGAAACATCAAGATCGTCCACCACGCCGTCGTCTTGACGGAACTCTCCTCGACACTCGGCTGGATCGAGTACGAGGGCGCCATCGAGCTGTACGTGTGTCAAGAACTCGGGGCGCCGGAGTAACGGCGCGGGATCGGTCGGATCGCGAGGAGAACGTCGACTACTTCCTCTACGTGATCGCTTCCGCTTCGGGTCTACGAGGGTACGTAGACAACACTCTCCCCTCTCGTTGCTATGCATCACCATGATCTTGCGTGTGCGTAGGAAATTTTTTGAAATTACTACGTTCCCCAACAGTGGCATCCGAGCCTAGGTTTTTATGGTTTGATGTTTTGCACGAGTAGAACACAAGTGAGTTGTGGGCGATACAAGTCATACTACCTACCAGCATGTCATACTTTGGTTCAGCGGTATTGTGAGATGAAGCGGCCCGGACCGACATTACGCGTACGCTTACGCGAGACTGGTTTCACCGCTACGAGCACTCGTGCTTAAAGGTGGCTGGCGGGTGTCTGTCCTCTCACTTTAGTTGAACCAAGTGTGGCTACGCCGGTCCTTGAGAAGGTTAAACGGAGTCTATTTGACGAAATATCGCTGTGGTTTTGATGCGTGGGTGAGATTGGTTCTTGCTTAAGCCCGTAGCAGCCACGTAAAACTTGCAACAACAAAGTAGAGGACGTCTAACTTGTTTTTGCAGGGCATGTTGTGATGTGATATGGTCAAGACGTGATGCTATATTTTATTGTATGAGATGATCATGTTTTGTAACCGGTTATCGGCAATGGCTGGAGCCATATGGTTGTCGCTTTATTGTATGCAATGCAATCGCCTACTGTAATGCTTTACTTTATCACTAAGCGGTAGCAATAGTCGAGAAGCATAAGATTGGCGAGACGACAACGATGCTACGATGGAGATCAAGGTGTCGCTACCGGTGACGATGGTGATCATGGTGGTGCTGCGGAGATGAAGATCACGAAGCACAAGATGATGATGACCATATCATATCACTTATATTGATTTGCATGTGATGTTTATCCTTTATGCATCTTATCTTGCTTTGATTGACGGTAGCATTATAAGATGATCTCTCACTAGATTATCAAGAAGTGTTCTCCCCGAGTATGCACCGTTGCCAAAGTTCGTCGTGCCCAGACACCACGTGATGATCGGGTGTGATAAGCTCTACGTCCATCTACAACGGGTGCAAGACAGTTTTGCACACGCAGAATACTCGGGTTATACTTGACGAGCCTAGCATATGCAGATATGGCCTCGGAACACGGAGACCGAAAGGTCGAGCGTGAATAATATAGTAGATATGATCAACATAAGATGTTCACCATTGAAAACTACTCCATTTCACGTGATGATCGGTTATGGTTTAGTTGATTTGGATCGCGTGATTACTTAGATGACTAGAGAGATGTCTGTCTAAGTGGGAGTTCTTAAGTAATATGATTAATTGAACTTAAATTTATCATGAACTTAGTCCTGGTAGTATTTTGCAAATTATGTTGTAGATCAATAGCTCGCGTTGTTGCTTTCATATGTTTGTTTTTGATATGTTCCTAGAGAAAATTGTGTTGAAAAATGTTAGTAGCAATGATGCGGATTCGATCCGTGATCGGAGGTTTATCCTCATTGCTGCACAGAAGAATTATGTCCTTGATGCACCGCTAGGTGACAAACCTATTGCAGGAGCAGATGCAGACGTTATGAATGTTTGGCTAGCTCAATATGATGACTACTTGATAGTTTTGTGCACCATGCTTTACGGATTAGAATCGGGACTTCAAAGACGTTTTGAACGTCATGGATCATATGAGATGTTCCAGGAGTTGAAGTTAATATTTCAAGCAAATACCCGAGTTGAGAGATATGAAGTCTCCAACAAGTTCTATAGCTAAAAGATGGAGGAGAATCGCTCAACTAGTGAGCATGTGCTCAGATTGTCTGGGTACTACAATCGCTTGAATCAAGTGGGAGTTAATCTTCCAGATAAGATAGTGATTGACAGAATTCTCTAGTTACCACCACCAAGTTAGTAGAACTTCGTGATGAACTATAGTATGCAAGGGATGACGAGAACGATACCCGAGCTCTTCGTGATGTTGAAATCGACGAAGGTAGAAATCAAGAAAAACATCAAGTGTTGATGGTAGACAAGACCACTAGTTTCAAGAAAAGGGCAAAGGGAAGAAGGGAACTTCAAGAAGAACGGCAAGCAAGTTGCTGCTCAAGTGAAGAAGCCCAAGTCTGGACCTAAGCCTGAGACTAAGTGCTTCTACTGCAAAGGGACTGGTCACTGGAAGCAGAACTACCCCAAGTATTTGGTGGATAAGAAGGATGGCAAAGTGAACAAGGGTATATTTGATATACAGGTTATTGATGTGTGCCTTACTAGTGTTTATAGTAGCCCCTGAGTATTTGATACTTGTTCGGTTGCTAAGAGTAGTAACTCGAAACGGGAGTTGCAGAATAAACAGAAACTAGTTAAGGGTGAAGTGACGATGAAAGTAGTTTCAAGATTGATATGATCATCATCGCACACTCCCTATACTTTCGGGATTAGTGTTGAACCTAAATAAATGTTATTTGGCGTTTGCGTTGAGCATGAATATGATTTGATCATGTTTATTGCGATACGATTATTCATTTAAAGTTATAGAATAAATTGTTATTCTGTTTACATGAATAAAACCTTATATGGTTACACACCCAATGAAAATGGTTCATTGGATCTCGATCGTAGTGATACACATATTCATAATATTGAAACCAAAAGATGCAAAGTCAATAATGATAGTGCAACTTATTTGTGGCACTGCCGTTTAGGTCATAATGGTGTAAAGCGCATGAAGAAACTCCATGCTGATGGGATTTTGGAATCACTTGATTATGAATCACTTGATGCTTGCGAACCATGCCTCATGGGCAAGATGACTAAGACTCCGTTCTCCGGAACAGTGGAGCGAGCAACTGACTTATTGGAAATAATACATACTGATGTATGCGATCCAATGAGTGTTAAGGCTCGCGGCGGGTATCGTTATTTTCTGACCTTCATAGATGATTTGAGCAGATATAGGTATATCTACTTGATGAAACATAAGTCTGAAATAGTTGAAAGGTTCAAAGAATTTCAGAGTGAAGTGGAAAAATCATCGTGACAAGAAAATAAGGTTTCTATGATCTGATCGCGGAGACAAATATTTGAGTTACGAGTTTGGTCTTTAATTAACAATGTGGAATAGTTTCACAAATTCATGCCACCTGGAACACCACATCATAATGGTGTGTCCGAACGTCATGACCGTACTTTATTGGATATAGTACAATCTATGATGTTTCTTACCGATTTACCAATATCGTTTTGGGATCATGCATTAAAGACAGCTTCATTCACGTTAAATAGGGCACCATCTAAATCCGTTGAGACGACACTATATGAACTGTGGTTTAGCAAGAAACCAAAGTTGTCGTTTCTTAAAGTTTGGGGCTGCGATGCTTATGTGAAAAAGTTTCATCCTGATAAGCTCAAACCCAAATCGGAGAAATGCGTCTTCATAGAATACCCAAAGGAGATTGTTGGGTACACCTTCTATCACAGATCCGGAGGCAAGACATTCGTTGCTGAAAATGGATCCTTTCTAGAGAAGGAGTTTCTCTCGAAAGAAGTGAGTGGGAGGAAAGTAGAACTTGATGAGGTAATAGTACCTTCTCCCTTACTTGAAAGTAGTTTGTCGCAGAAACCAGTTTCTGAGACATCTACACCAAGTAGTGAGGAAGTTGATGATGTTGATCATGAAACTTCAGATCAAGTTACTACAGAACCTCGTAGATCGACCAGAGTAAGATCCGCACTGAGTGGTACGGCAATCCTGTTCGGAAATCATGCTACTAGATCATGATGAACCTACGAACTATGAAGAAGCGATGGTGAGCCCAGATTCCAAAATGGCTTGAGGCCATGAAATCTGAGATATGATCCATGTATTAGAACAAAGTATGGACTTTGATGGATTTGCCCGATGATCGGCAAACCAAAGAAAATAAATGGATCTTCAAGAGGAAGACGGACGTTGATAGTAGTGTTACTATCTACAAAGCTCGACTTGTTGCAAAAAGGTTTTCGACAAAGTTCAAGATGTTGACTACAATGAGATTTTCTCAACTGTAGCAATGCTTAAGTCTGTCCGAATCATGTTAGCAATTGCCACAATTTATGAAATTTGGCAAATGGATGTAAAAACTGCATTCCTGAATGGTTTTCTGGAGGAAGAGTTGTATATGATGCAACCAGAAGTGTTTTTCGATCCAAAGGGAGCTAACAAAGTGTGCAAGCTCCAGCGATCCATCTATGGACTGGTGCAAGCATCTCGAGTTGGAATATACGCTTTGATGAGTTGATCAAAGCATATAGTTTTGCATGACTTATGGTGAAGCCTGTATTTACTAGAAAGTGAGTGGGAGCACTACAGCATTTCTGATAAGTATATGTGAATGACATATTGTAGATCAGAAATAATGTAGAATTATTCTGCAAAGCATAAAGGAGTGTTTGAAAGATGTTTTTCAAAGAAAGACCTCGGTGAAACTGCTTACATATTGAGCATCAAGATCTATAGAGATAGATCAAGATGCTTGATAAGTTTTTTCAATGAGTACATACCTTGACAAGATTTTGAAGTAGTTCAAAATGGAACAGTCAAAGAAAGAGTTCTTGCCTGTGTTACAAGGTGTGAAATTGAGTAAGACTCAAAACCCGACCACGGCAGAAGATAGAAAGAGAAAGAAAGTCATTCCCTATGCCTTAGCCATAGGTTCTATAAAGTATGCCATGCTGTGTACCAGATCTATTGTATACCCTGCACTGAGTTTGGCAAGGGAGTACAATAGTGATCTAGGAGTAGATCACTGGACAGCGGTCAAAATTATCCTTAGTGGAATAAGGATATGTTTCTCGATTATGGAAGTGACAAAGGTTAGTCGTAAAGGGTTACGTCGATGCAAGTTTTGACACTGATCTGGATGACTCTAAGTCTCGATCTAGATACATATTGAAAGTGGGAGCAATTAGCTAGAGTAGCTTCGTGCAGAGCATTGTAGACATAAAAAAATTGCAAAATACATAACGGATCTAAATGTGAAAGACCCGTTGACTAAGACTCTCTCACAAGCAAAACATGATCACACTTTAGTACTCTTTGGGTATTAATCACATAGCAATGTGAACTAGATTACTGAATCTAGTAATCCCTTTGGGTGTTGGTCACATGGCGATGTGAACTATGGGTGTTAATCACATGATGATGTGAACTATCGATGTTAATCACATGGTGATGTGATCTAGATTATTGACTCTAGTGCAAGTGGGAGACTGAAGGAAATATGCCCTAGAGGCAATAATAAAGTTATTATATATTTCCTCATATCATGATAAATGTTTATTATTCATGCTAGAATTGTATTAACCGGAAACATAATACATGTGTGAATATATAGACAAACAGAGTGTCACTAGTATGCCTCTACTTGACTAGCTTGTTAATCAAAGATGGTTATGTTTCCTAACCATGGACAAGGAGTTGTTATTTGATTAACAAGGTCACATCATTAGTTGAATGATCTGATTGACATGACCCATTCCGTTAGCTTAGCACACGATCGCTTAGTATGTTGCTATTGCTTCCTTCATGACTTATACATGTTCCTATAACTATGAGATTATGCAACTCCGCTTGCGGAGGAACACTTTGGGTACTACCAAACGTCACAACGTAACTGGGTGATTATAAAGGAGTACTACAGGTGTCTCCAAAGGCAGATGTTGGGTTGGCGTATTTCGAGATTAGGATTTGTCACTCCGAATGTCGGAGAGGTATCTCTGGGCCCTCTCGGTAATGCACATCACTTAAGCCTTGCAAGCATTACAACTAATGAGTTAGTTGCGAGATGTTGTATTACGGAACGAGTAAAGAGACTTGCCGGTAACGAGATTGAACTAGGTATTGGATACCGACGATCGAATCTCGGGCAAGTAACATACCGATGACAAAGGGAACAACGTATGTTGTTATGCGGTCTCGACCGATAAAGATCTTCGTAGAATATGTAGGAACCAATATGGGCATCCAGGTCCCGCTATTGGTTATTGACCGAGACGTGTCTCGGTCATGTCTACATTATTCTCGAACCGTAGGGTCCGCACGCTTAAGGTTTCGATGCGATGTTATATTATGAGTTTATGAGTTTTGATGTACCGAAGGAGTTCGGAGTCCCGGATGAGATCGGGGACATGACGAGAGTCTCGAAATGGTCGAGACGTAAAGATCGGTATATTGGACGACTATATTCGGAGTTCGGAAAGGTTCCGAGTCATTCGGGTATTTTTCGGAGTACCGGAGAGTTACGGGAATTCGCCGGGGAGTATATGGGCCTTATTGGGCCATACGGGAATAAGGGAAAGAGGCCAAAGGAAGAAGGGCGCAGCCCCTCTAGTCCGAATTGGACAGGGGTGCAGCCCCTTTCCTTCCTCCTCTCCCCTCTTTCCCTTCTCCTACTCCAACAAGGAAGGAGGGAGTCCTACTCCGGTGGGAGTAGGACACCCCTGGCGCCTCTCTCCTAGGCCGGCCGCACCCTCCCCTTGCTCCTTTATATACGGGGCAGGGGGGCACCTCTAGACACACAAGAGACACAAGTTTGTTCTTTGGATCGTTCCTTAGCCGTGTGCGGTGCCCCCCTCCACCATATTCCACCTCGGTTATACCGTCGCGAAGCTTAGGCGAAGCCCTGCGCCGTGAAACATCAAGATCGTCACCACGCCGTCGTCTTGACGGAACTCTCCCTCGACACTCGGCTGGATCGAGTACGAGGGACGCCATCGAGCTGTACGTGTGTCAAGAACTCGGGGCGCCGGAGTAACGGCGCCGGATCGGTCGGATCGCGAGGAGAACGTCGACTACTTCCTCTACGTTGTGATCGCTTCGCTTGGGTCTCACGAGGGCGTGAGACAACACTCTCCCTCTCGTTGCTATGCATCACCATGATCTTGCGTGTGCGTAGGAAATTTTTTGAAATTACTACGTTCCCCAACAGACTGGAGTCCGGTCAGCTCTTCCGAACTACCCCATAGCAAGCCCTTCTCTTTCCAGGAGGTGAGCTGCATGGGGATGCCAGATCTGAATTCGGGGGCCATTGCCCATTTAGGGTCACGCGGCTTGGTGATGTAGAACCACCCGGATTGCCACCCTTTGATGGATTCCACGAAGGCACCCTCGAGCCAAGTGACGTTGGGCATTTTGCCCACCATGGCGCCTCCGTACTCCGCTTGGCTGCCCTTCACAACCTTCGGCTTGACATTGAAGGTCTTTAGCCACAAGCCGAAGTGGGGCTGGATGCAGAGGAAGGCCTCACACACGACGATAAATGTCGAGATATTGAGGATGAAATTTGGGGCCAGATCGTGGAAATCCAGGCCGTAGTAGAACATGCGCCCCCGGACGAAGGGGTGGAGTGGGAAGCCCAGTCCGTGAAGGAAATGGGGAAGGAATACCACCCTCTCATGGGGCCTGGGGGTGGGGATGAGCTGCCCCTCGTCGGGCAGCCGATGCGCGATGTCGCTGGACAGATATCCGGCGCTGCGCAGCTTCTCGATGTGCCCCTCCGTAACGGAGGAGTCCATCCACTTGCCTCCCACTCCGGACATGGCTGGAGAAGGTCGAGGTGAGATGTGCGGACTTGGGCGCTGGAGCTCGAGTGCGCGGAGATGGATAAGCAAAGGAGGAAGAAGGCGTAGGTAAAAAAGGTGGATCCTTATCCTCTTATATATGGGCGGATGAAACTATGCGTCCCTCACCGCCCGGTAAAACTCGCTTATCTCCCAAGCGCCGCAATCAATGGCACGGTTGGGTTACCCACGTCCGTATTGATGGGAATCCCGGAATAAGGGGAACACGATCTCTGCTTCGACAAGACGTGCCAAGGAAACCGCTTCGCTAAACGCGCTGAGGTGGTATAATAAAAACGATTCAAGTAAAGGCTTGGTTGTGGTGTGACGTCACGCCACAAAATACGTCAGCAGATGGAACTTGTGTTAATATTATTCTCTCTATGGTGGTATGTGGAATTTATTTTACAGAGCCGGACACTATCCTGGTGTTCACAATCTTCTATGAATTATTCGGAGGAGGAACCCGCCTTGCAATGCCAAAGACAATATGCGCGCCGGACTCATCGTCATTGAAGCCTGGTTCAGGGGTTACTGAGGGAGTCCTGGACTAGGGGGTGTCCGGATAGCCGAACTATCATTATCGGCCGGACTCCAAGACTATGAAGATACAAGATTGAAGACTTCGTCCCGTGTCCGGATGGGACTTTCCTTGGCGTGGAAGGCAAGCTTGGCGATACGGATATGTAGATCTCCTACCATTGTAACCGACTCTGTGTAACCCTAGCCCTCTCCGATGTCTATATAAACCGGAGGGTTTTAGTCCGTAGGACACAACAACAATCATACCATAGGCTAGCTTCTAGGGTTTAGCCTCCTTGATCTCGTGGTAGATCCACTCTTGTACTACCCATATCATCAATATCAATCAAGCAGGAGTAGCGTTTTACCTCAATCAAGAGGGCCCAAACCTGCGTAAAAACATTGTGTCCCTTGTCTCCTGTTACCATCCGCCTAGACGCACAGTTCGGGACCCCCTACCCGAGATCCGCCGGTTTTGACACCGACACTCACCCTGTACCGGGTGCCACTTGGTAGACTACTAGCACTACCTACAAACACCATAGACTAGTTGCAACTCCTGGACAGAGATCGAGGCGATTAATAAGCCGAGAAGGGTCGAGTTACCGGAACCCAATGTGTCTTGGATCACAGACACAGAACTCAGTTCCTGAGGACGCTTTCAATGAGACAACCCAGCATGTGCTCCTACATGGCCTCTCATCGCTACCTTTACCAAATCGTATTCACACACTTAGCTCTCAACAGTACGGCATGATGACCACATTCCAATTCATCGGCGATGAATCAGACCGGACACAACTCTAAGCATAGCAGGCATAACAAGCAAGCATGAATGAGTAGGCACATCATGGCTCAAACAACTCCTACTCATGCTAGTGGGTTTCAGCTATTTACTGTGGCAAAGACAGGTCATGCAGAGGAAAGGGGTTCAACTACCGCAGCATGTAACAGTTGAATCGTTGTTGTCCTAATGCAGTAGAAGAGAGTAGGAGCGAGAGAGTGGGATTGTATCAGAATGCTCAAATGGGGTTTGCTTGCCTGGCACTTCTGAAGATAGTATAGCTCTTGATCGGTGTCATCGATCACAATGCCGGAATAACATCCACTGAGAGGGAACAACATCAGCAAACACAGAAGGAACACAATCAATGCAATGCAACAATATGATGCATGATGATGGCAAGGCAACATGCTGTGATTTGGGCTAATGCAGCTAGCAACAATTTAAATGGAGTTGGTTTGAATACAAGACTGAAATTCAAACTCCATATGTGATTATTCAAATGCCATTTAATTGATTTGACCTGATCAGCAGGCATAAGTTGCTCAAACATGCATGAAAATGGTACATATGGATAGATTGGATTTTCTTGATAATTTTTTATATATAAATGCTTTCATTTGGAGTCATAGATTAATTTCTATGATTTTTTAAGTTTAATTCATTTTTTGGAATTTTTGGAATTATTTTTAAACCGGAAAACTATTAACTGCGGCAGCACGACGTCGGTGTGACGTCAGCAAGTCAACAGTGGTGGTCCAGGTCAAACCTGACCTGCTAGGCCCACAGGTCAGTGACTCAGGACTGGTTAGTGTCGCTGACAAGTGGGCCTGGTCAACGGCCATGTCAACAACGTCAATTCTGATGCGTGGGTCCCGCTGGGTTATAAACTAATCTAAGCAGGAAATAAACCTAGGGTTAATTAGGCGTCGGGCCCATCCGTCAGTGACACCTGGCTTTAGTTAAGTGCGGTTAGCTCCTAAACTAATGACGCCACATCGGCAGTCGCCGGCGGCGACCATTCCGCACGGCGGAGGCACAGCTAGGCGGCGGTATGGGCTGCGGCTAGACGCGACGAGACCACCACGAGGTAGCCCAAGCTCGCCCGCATCCAACGGAGTAAGCGGCGGCGGCTGCTGGGGTGCGCTGTACTCATCGGGGACGAGCTTGCGGCGGCGGCCGGATTTCGGGTTTGAGCGGGCGCAAGGCTGTTGTGCGCTAGGGGGCCAGCTGAGGGGCTGGGAGGCTCCCTGGGAGTGCCCAGAGCACAAGTGCATGCTCGGCTACGAGATGCAGCGCATGTGGCCACGGCGGCGACTTGGTCAGCGACAGCAGGCTTCTGGTACGGCGAGGATCCATGGCCGCGACATGAATTCGACGAGGGGAGCAGGGGGAAAATGGTCAGGGGCTCACAGCAGAGACGACGAGATGGTCAGCGTGCTCGGGGAGGGCCTGGAGGCGACGGGATGACGGCGGCGATCTCGGTCGGCCGTGGTTGAAGACGATGGCGGTGATGGCGAAGGGATGCGCCCGGCAACGTGTAGCTCGATGGAGAGGGCGAGGGCGTTGAGGCGTAGCCTTTGGACTGAACGGTAGGGCGAGGCAATGGCGGTGACCGCATGGGCAGCGAGCGGCCGCGACGGCGTGCTCGGTGGTGCTGCAGGGAGAGAGCTCCAGAGTGAGGGGAGAGGTAGAGGGGTCGAGGGGGAGTGCGTTGCGCGTTAAATGTGTCGGGGGTGCACGCGGGCAGGTAGGGAGGAGGTGGACGCCTCAGGCGCGCGCAGGTGACACGCCTCTGCCTACTGGCAGAGGTGGAAGAATCCCCCGGTGCCCCTCGCGGGCTGGGCCAATAGTGCTGGGCCACCAGGTAAGGCCAGGTCAGTTTCTTTCTCTTTTTTTTTTACTGTTTTCCATTTTGTTTTCTATTTCTGCAATTTGTTTTGGTTTTGGTTTTCAAACCAAATCATTTTTAAAAATTCTGAAAATAGTTATGGGCACTAAAAGAGTTATTCCAGAGGCCCACAACTAATTCCAAAATTGTTGGGGCATTTAAAAATAATAATAGTATTTAAATGCTCCAATTCAAATACAATATGAGTTAATACAAAAAAAATCCAGAATTTCCAAAAAATATTTGCATCATTTTTTTTGGCAGAGGTTTTCACCTTTATCAAAAATCATGAACATTTCCAAAGGGTATTTTGGGTTCATTGAAGATTATTTTAGGTTGAACCTATTTGAATTGATCTGGTGCTAGGGTTTGAACAATCCTCATTTCAACTTTCAAATAAATTTAGACATGATGCATGGATGCTTGTGCAACTAGTTGCAAACAGATTCTAGGGCTGTGACACAGGTACCATCCACCCTACGGTAGTCACCATGCCCAACAAGTGTTCAGTAAAATGTTTGTGCTAATTTTTTGTCCTTTCTTTGAAGCAACTGATTCGGATATGGAGTACATATACGAGCACTTTGTTGAGTCGTCCGACAAGGAGGACTACATGGATGAGAAGGTGATAATGCGGGCGGTCCTTGCAGACGCGGAGCGTGCGGAAGAGCATGTTCTCAATTTCAAGGGATCAGCCAAGACCCATCGAGTGCTCAACCGCTACGGGGCACGTGACCATGACGCTGATGGACGACTACCTTGCCCCGGATGCCCTATTCGCTTACAGTTCTTGCCGCCACTTACAGATGCGAAATAATGTCTTTGATCGTCTTTACCATGGCGTCTGTTCCTTTGATGACTACTTTACCTTCCAGCCCTCGACACGGCAGCGTCCACAATTGATTTTTGCATGTCCCTCTAGTGGAGGTAGGCAATGTGGTGGCCTTGGCGTTGGAGCCCCAACTCCCGTGGATTCCGCAAGGGTTACCCCTTAATATATATATGAGTATTTTGTTTTGAAAATGAGTTATCTCTTAATTAGTTGCTCTCGCTACATATGCGTCGATAATTTTTATTTTATTTTGAGAAACCTATACGCCGGATAAGATCTGCCTTGTTTTTTTTTTTTTTTTTTAGAAAGTTCCCCACTGTTATATTCAACTGACAACGTTTTGTGCCATACAAATGAACTCTGGGGATCTAAAAGCCACACATGGCACCCCAAGGTAAGGGAAACTGAAGCTTTAGCTAAATTATGAGCCTCCCAATTGTGCCAGGAATTAAGGACACTAAACACACAAGGCAGCACAACTAAAAGCACAATCAATACCTCTGAGGAAAAATCCACTAAATTTTCCATTGTACGCAAAATGCATAGTCTAAAAATGAATGCAGGGCTATTAACTCATTGTCAAAACCACTGCATTTTCCAGTGATGCAGAATGCATGATCTACAAATATCGCAGAATCGTCGACTCATTGCAATAACCCCTACAGTGAACTGCTTCGTCTATGAAGCACACCAGCAATCACATGTCAGAATTACAAAATTGTTCAGCCATTGGACGCAACACTCTCAGCAGTTCTGAAGCTAGCAGAAGAAACAGAGAGTTTTCTGAACCTATATCTATCTATCCATAGGCAAAAGTAGGCGCCCCGTTCTGCTGTCGTCGAGGCAGCAGCACTTGTGGACATGTGAACTTCCAGACCCACGCTCCGATAATTCTCAACTCTGCGTTGACATCCGGGTGTCGCCGCTCATTGTAGGCTGAATTAGCAGAAATGATGAGCCAATTAGGCAGCAGACCAACAATTAATAACAAGACCAAGAAGGAAAAATAGTTGAAGCAATATAATGTGCAAGGAGAACTAAAGATTTTGTACTATTGTAAGATACTAGCTGAATTGTATTCACAGGTTAGAGAATTAGTATCTTCTCTGCAAAGGTGAAATGAGATGACTGAACTCGATTTGGCTTTTTAGCTTCCATAAGTTTATTTGAATTATTTGAATCAAGGACAGAAATGTGCAACTAGTTTGATCCAACTACTTTTACCTTTCTACAGGACAACAGTAGTTTCGTAACAAAACGAATCATAATATCCCTTTTCCAAGCACGGTCAGGTTAGCACTCGACGAAGCAAGAGCCCAAATATCATGTTCATGCAGCAAAAACAGATTCAAGAACAACAGTACATTTCTGAACAATTTAAATCTCAAAGTCTTGCAAATAAAAAGAATAACAAGACCAAGATTGCAGCTCGTGTACAAAACCTGAATACAGCTCATGTGCAGAAACGAGATTTATTTAATATTGTTGGAACCTGAATTTCGTGAGTAAAATGGGCTAAATCAAACGGTTATCACCATCTTCTCTGTTAAGGCTGAAAGGAGGTGAATCAACTGATTTGGGGTTTCAATTTCAGATCAACTTGTACAAGATTTCAACAGTTGCAGATACCTAACAGTTTCAGACTTCAACAGATTCAGTTAACTGTTGTCAGACTAGAACAATTTCAGTAACCTTTTTGTCAGACTGTAACAGCTTCAGTAAGACAAGTAGATTAGCACCCCCACTAAAGTAAACCCAAAATAGCATCTGCACCAAAATCTGAACAAAGACTATCATCAAATTTGTATGAACCTGTGGGAAGTTCCAGCGAGCTATCATCAATTTTTTAAAAGCTCTGTACAATTCTATCATAAGGCCTTTTCACTTTACTCATGGCCACAGTTCTTCCTCGTATATGCAGGCCAGGAATTAAGAAGTTACACACAAGGCAGCCCAAGTGAAAAAACACTATCAATAGCTACCTGGAAAAGCATTATCAAGGCAGCACAACTAAAAACACTAAATTTTCTATTGGTATGCGAAAATGCATAGTATAAAAAACGAATGCAGGACCATTAGCTCATTGTCAAAGGGACAAAGCCACTGCATTTTCCCATGACGCTGAATGCATGATCGTCTACTAAGCACACCAGAAATAACATCTCAGAGATGAATGTCAAAAGAGCGACACTGCAACGACCTAACAAAATTGTTCAGCCATTGGGCACAACACTCAGCAGTTCTGTATCCAGAACGGAGCAAGTTCAGCTACCAGAAGAAACAGAGAGAGTTTTTGAACATAGATCTATCTATCTATATAGGCAAAAATAAGCATCCAGTTCTGCTGTCGTCGAGGCGGCGAAACTTGTGGAAGATGAAGTTTCATGACTCCCACTTCTATCTTTCTCTACTCCGCGTCGACATCCGGGTGTCGCAGCTCATTGTACGCTGAATTAGCAGAAATTTTGAACCAATTAGGCAGCAGACCAACAATCAATAACAATATCAAGAAGGAAAAAAACTGAAACAATATAATGTGCAAGGAACTAGAGATTTTATGCACTATTGTAAGGTATTACCTGAATTTTATTTACAGGTTAGAAACTAAGTATCTTCTCTTCAAAGGTAAAATGAGATGACTGAACTTGATTTGGCTTTTCAGCTACCATAACCCTATACTAGCGGCAAACACTGTGAAATCGATGAACTGAATTATCTGAATCAAGGGCATAAATGTGCAACTAGCTTTGATAAATCCACATAGCACCTACTATTTCCATCCAACTACTTTTACCCTTTTCCATGTCATAACAAAACAAATCATAATATGCTTTTTCCAAGGACGATCAGGTTAGAAAATAAAAAGAATAACAAGACCAAGATTGCAGCTCATGTACAAAACCTGAATAAAGCTCATGTGCAGAAACGAGATTTATTTAGTATTGTTGGAACCTGAGTTTTGTTCACAGGTTATTCAATGCGAGTAAAATTGGCTAAATCAAACGAATCAACTGAGTTGGTGTTTCAAGTTCGATAATGATTTATTCCCCCAATAACATATCATATTTTACTTACCAACAAGATTACAGCAGTTGCAGACAATTCCCAACACCTAGCAGTTTCAGATATCAACAGATTCAGTTAACTATTTTTCAGACCACAACAATTTCAGCGAACTGTTTTAACACCTAACAGTTTCAGACTTCAACAGATTCAGACTAGAGCAATTTCAGTAAGACAAGTAGATTAACACCCCACTAAATTAAACCCCAAAATATCATGGTCATGCAGCAAATAGCATCTATCTGCACCAAAATCTGAACAAAATTCAACCTAAAAACATCGGTTTTCAGTTCTTGTCACCATTAGGAAATACAGTACTTAGGAAGTTGGGGCATGGAGAGAGGCTCTCACCAGGGGTGTTGGTCATGAAGACGACAATCTCGAGGGTCTCGCCATAGCCGCCGTCGGGCAGGTTGACAACGAGCGGGGTCAGCCTCCCGTGGCGGCCCGCTCGGACGCACATGGCGATGTTCAGGTAGTACACGCCGGCGCCGACGAGTAACCCCAGGTTGTCCCTCAGGCGAAACGCGGACCTCCCCCTGAACCAGACCTGCTGCCAGCCTTCGGCCTCGGGGTCCTCGGGGTAGTGCCCGTCGTCTTGCGCCCGCACGAACCGGATCAGCCGTCCCGGCTCCGGGTAGATGACCCCGAGGAGGTATATCAAGAGCTGCAGTCGAATCACATTTGGCAACAACAGAATTGAACTACGGTTCAAGAAGAATTCGCTCAATCGCCGGAAGCAATTCAAGAAGCAGGGTCGGTCATGGCGAACTCACCGGAGGCGGGGCAGGAAGGAAGGGCATGTTCCAGCGGTCTCTGGCGGGGATGGGCTCGACGACCCAGTAGGCCAGTACATCATGGAGCTGACCTCGTCGTCGACGCTGACGCCGGAGGAGTTCCAGGGGAGGTACCTGCCGTTGGCGCGGAGGTAGCGGCCGCCGATGTTGGCGAGCAAGACGACGTCGTCCGCGAAGCCCGACCCCACGGCCCTCCACATGACGGCCTCCACGCCCGGCTGGTCGTAGTCGCGCAGCTCCGCGCGGAGGCCGCGGTGGCCGAGCCTCGCCGGCGTGGCCGTGGCGGCGAGGTAGCGGCCGTAGGCGGCGCTGTGGAGGAGCAGGTACGGGCCGTCGTCGCCGTTGTAGATGTGCACCGCCCACGCCGCGTTCATCGAGGCGCGGAGCTGGCTGAGGGTGACGCTCTCCCCGTCGTGGGCGGCGTGGAGGTAGGTGCGCTGCACGCGGCTCCGCAGCCGCACGTGGTGCCTGTCGTGGAACCGGTCCATCGGTCGCCGGCGCTGGAGGGCGGAGGCGGTGGGCTGCTGCGCGGTGGAGGGAGGGCGAGGGTTTGTCGGGGACTCCGGCGAGGAAAGCTGTTGGTTGGGGCGGTTACGCTGGGCGGCAAGGCAGAGGTATTTCATTTTTTTTTGAGCGGTAAAGCAAAGCTTTATCAGTTTTACTAGAACTCATCTAGATGAGATATAGTTTGGTCTCATTCATCTTTTATAGTCATTGGATGTGATGCTATAAGATGCGTGTGTGCTGAGTGGGTTGTATTTGTTCTTGTTTTCAAAGTGAATGAGACCAAATTATGTCTCATCTAGATGAGTTCTAGGTACTCCCAAGCTTTATTGATCATAAACCACAGTTTGTGGGATACAATTCAGGTTATGGGGTTGGACAAGCCAAGTGTGGCGCCCCTGATCAAGAGAGAGAGAAAATCTAGCAAGTTTGTGTGCTTCTACATTAACTAATCGACTTTCATAAATAAAAGAGCAAGAAAAGTTTGCAGCTCGAGCTTGGATCTCCTTGATGATTGCCCCATCACGGCCTCTGCTCCCAGTATTCAGATCTTGCACTGCTTGTTTAGCATCCGACGAAATCACCATGTTTTGGACTCCTAGGTCCTCAGCAAGTGCCAAAGCCTCCCTACATGCAATGATCTCTAGTGTAGCTGGATCCTGCATGCCATAAATGAGTAAAGAAGAGCTGCCCATATACTGCCCTTGATCATCTCTGCATATCGCCGCTGCCGTCCCCCTGGATTGAGCAACAGCGGCATCTACATGTATTTTTGCAAAGCCCCGTGGTGGCGCCTTTGGTCTTGAGCTTCCCACCGTCCCTGTGCGCACCCTGGGTTGATTTGATGGAGGGCTCTTGATCATGTCCAGTTCAGAGATGAACCTCTCGACGAACAGGTGAGTAGCATGCGGGCTTTGGAATATCCCTTCATGAATCGCCTTCCTCCTAGCTGACCAAATCGCCCAGAGCATTACAACCAACTTCACAAATTGCGCATGGGAGAGTATATTCATCATAGTGAATAGCCACTGTTTCGCCGATGGTTCGGTTGTGCCTGCTATTTTCTGCCCAATTTCCTCTTCTGTCAAGGCCCAAGTGCACCTTGACGTTGTGCATTCCATCAATGAATGTCGCCACGAATCCTGCACTCCACACATTCCACAAACACTCGATTGCGCCATATTGCGATGGGCCCGTACATCATTCGTCGGCAATGATTGTTTTGCAAGTCTCCATAGGAACATCCGGACCTTCCCGGGGACCGGAGTGTGCCATAGTTGCTTCCACTCTCCGCTGTCTCTGCTCGACGTAGATGAACCGGTGCTTTCTTCCAGCCATGCCTCCCGTCTCCTCCTGATCAAGATCAGCATGTTATATGCGGATCTGACGGTAAACATGCCCTTCTTCTCAAAGTTCCATGCCCAACTATCATGAATGTTTCTCGTACAAATCGGGATGCTCAAGATTGGCTGAATGTCAATGTGTAGAAAAACTTGTCGAAAACGCTGAACATCCCAGCTCGCAGACGTAGCATCGATGAGTTCAGACACCAGCACTGGAGGGTTTTGTATCAGGCAGCCATAGGGCCTCATCATTTCATCTCTGGGGATCCAGTTTTCATCCCAGATACTTGTTTCAGTCCCATTGCCAATTCTTCTAATCAGGCCCATATTAAGGACATCCCGACCTTCAAGGATTGCTCTCCACACCTGGTAGAGGTATTTCAAGGTGCCGCCGTGGCGTCGTCCCGGCCTTTGGGTGCGAGGTAGGCTTGCCGTTTCCTTGGCCCAGCCCACACTATCGAGCTCCGCCTCTGTTCACACGAGTCCCATGGAGGAAGGTCCATACGCAAAAAGGTACAGGGGTAGAGAGACATTGTCTCAGATTGATGTATCTTTTCAATTTAATGTTCTTTGCTCAGTTAAGCATAAAGTCATGCCGTGCATGGGCTTACCTATTCCACCTACATTTTTTTTTGGAATTGTTTGGATTGCTTGTGTCGCCTCCGGTGGTCGCCTTTAGCTCCGATAATATGTCGAAGAGGCCGTGGATATACATGATGAGTGTGTTTTTATTCTAGAATGGTGTCTAGTTGACATTTTCATGGCGTGGACCCATGGAGGCGGTAATGCAAGGAGAAGAGTCTATCATCATTTATGTTTGTGTGCTAGTCGTTGCCACTAATGTTGTTGTGGAGCCAGTGGAGTTAGAGTACGACGGATCTTCATCTCTAGCTTGGGCAAGCTGTTGCTTAGGTGGTTTATCCCATCTGCCTCTTCTCAATGGAGTTAAATGCCAAGGAAGCAATTGTGCGTGTTATACCATGGAAGGCTTTCTGCTTCCTCAATCTTCAGTTGACGTCGTCCTCGATATGAGTTTTTGCAACTGCTTGTTTTAGGTTAAGACCGAGTCAAGTGCTAGTGCTACATTTGCGTTCAGTGGTGTCCCCATAACATGTGATGTCAATATGTGTTGATGCCTTAGGCTGCTTAGGTATATTACATAAAATTCCAAAAAAAAAAAAATCAAGGGCCTTTTAGCAAAGCTATGATGTCCATATAGCATCACTGTATGTGTATATTGTTGTTACCCCATCTTTGAGGAGAATGCTTGGCAGGTTCATAGAAAAATGATGGTCCCTCCCCTATTTTTCGCACCTCAACTATGGGGACCATATTTTATTACCTAAAGTTAGTGAGACGATGTAAAGACGATGTAGCCACAACCACTGGTTTCGACCGTTATGCCTGACGAGATCTAGACTAGCCTCACAGACCTTCATTCGTGCACACTCAGGAAGAACTTCCCGACCGGTCACAGATCCTCAAATTACCCCAGGCCAAGCACACTTAACCTGTAGGTTCTTTGGAGATGAGGTTCCAGAAGAAAGTTGCACCTTATTGATATGAAGTAGTCTATCATTCCTATTAAGTTGGGATATCACAGATGATAACATTCGGCAATTTAGGCCAATCACATTGATCAATGTGATTTTTAAGCTTGTGGCTAAGGGGTTTGCCACTCGCCTGTCCTCGGTAGCCCACCGGGTCATTCACCCTAACCATACTACCTTCACCTATCACTGAAGCACCCTTGATGGAATGGTAGTGGTTTAAGAAGTACCCCATGAAGCTCAGTCCACCATGAGGACATCTTCACCCTAAATCTTAACTTCGAGAAAGTGCATGACGTGGTGAGCTAGGATTTCTTGGAGGAAGTGATGCATCAGAAGAATACTGAACCTAGGTGGATTGGTCGGTTGAAGCAGCTGGTCAGGGGAGGCCAAACAACTATCAACATTAATGGGGAGATCACCCCCCCCCCCTTTATAGAAATTCTAGGGGAGCGTCGCAGGCTGATCCTGCGACAATGAACTATGGAAGACGGCATGATGGTGTTCGGCTTTGTGGCAATGACATTGGGGGGGAGGGGGTAGCATGTTGGGGGTCGCGACAATGGTTGTGGTAGTCGCCTCTTCTTTGGTGTGTCTGCGAGATTGTATTGGGTTGTTTGTTGCTCTGAAGTCGGAGTTGCGGCAACAGAGTCTGGGTGGAGTCTATGACAGACGAATATGATCTATTCAGTGATCTTTCATGGCGCCCGCTCCCATTCGTATCTTATCGTTAGAATCGGAGCTGCTATGTAGCCAATATGTGCAGTGGATTGTCTGACACGGATTTTCGTGTGTGTTCTCACAGCCTTTATGATATGGCTTTGGTAGGCGGGCGTTATTTGCGACGAAGTCGAAGTCGCTTGCCCAATGCCCAACTTGACGAGGTTTTCTTCATGGTGATGTGTCATGTGTGTGTGCACGTGTATCTTGAGTGTGCTTGACCGGCAATTTATGATGATTTTTGAACTTTGAAACTAGGAAGCTCTTTTTTCAAAATTAATTAAAGATAAGAGTCCTAAGAACTCTAGACTACGATACGATCGCCTTATGAACGTCCTTGCATGTGTTCGTTGTCCGTTACAATTACGTGCAACTAAGTTTCAAACCGAAGCTGACGCGGGTTACTGTAGTTAGCTCCATATATATCTCCAACAGAACAAATACAGTAGCATCGTCTTCTAGACGCCAGGGCCGGACTGTCGACGGGACCGACGATCGACAAGCCGGCTAGTCCGACGCACAATGGCCAACGACGTGGAGAACCCGCCGAATTTCCTCCACGACCAGCTCGTGGAGGCGGCAGCGGAACCTGACGAGTGCGGCAGGTGCACGGTCATCGTGCTGCTGGCTGTCCTCACCCTGCTGCTCATCGCCATCGCCATGGTCCTGATCAAATTCCACGACAACTCCCCTGAAACCAGCAGCCGACTGAGTGTCGCCGCGTTGGTCATCGGGATCGTAGCCACCGTCCTCGGTTCGTGCGCCTGGGCCGTGCTCATGTTTGTCATCGGCCAGTGGGAGCTCGGCAATCCGGAAGGGTCTAGATTAGTGGATTATTTATTGTCGATATAATCCAACCCGGCCCATGTTTAGTGCGACTCATGTTTCTTCTACCTATCTATGCATGTATTTTGATCCGCTGGCCAGGATCTGATTTACTTCTGTTTTAGGGGAGGATTTTTTTTTACTGATCGATCAGTTCATATGTACATGGAAAAACATAGGTATTTTGTTACCTTTTCTCGTAGATTGGATACTCCTATCATGAAAGTGTGGACTAGTGTATACTCACTCCTTGCAAGACCATATAGTGCATCTCTACTTTTAATGGAGCAGCTGGTAGTCTCCGCCGGTCAATTTTCGTTCCACCTCCCCTGGTTTTTTTTGGTACTTCTTTTTTGGTACTTCGTCCCACCTCCCGCTACCCACCGTTCCCCCGCAACTCACCTCCCGACCGACAAAAAAACACCAAGTTACAACGACGCCCATTGTGAACCGGGAAGGTTCACACCTAGAAAAACGACCAAAAACGAACTAACACGGTTAACCTACGAAATTACAGCTGATCGTTCTGAAACATAACCCCTAGGACCGGAAAATCTTCGTGCCCTCGATGCCATTGCGAGTCGCCGCCGCTCAAACCCTTTCTACACGCATCTTCCGTCCCCGCCGCTCAAACCCTTGGCCGCCGTCACCAACGTTGAGACCGTAGACCTCCTTCACGGCCGGTCAAAACCGGCGACGCCGCCGTCCGACACTGTTCAGCGGATCCAGTCGCCGCCGGACACTATCAGGTTGGGCGTTTATGTATTTTAACCTTTACAAGTTGTACTGCTAACCCTTACAACTCTTGATCTCTGATCTGTACCATGATCATACTGAACATGAACAAATACTGTCATTGTGAGATCGGATTGATCTCTGATCTGTACGGTGGTCATACTGAACATGAACAAATACTGTCATTGTGAGATCGGATCGGTACCGTGGTCGTACTGTGCCAGATTTGAGAACCTGTAGTTAAAAAATACATATTGCCTCACCATTCAATGATTTTGACATAGTTAAATTACACCCAACTGACTAATATGCCGAGGCCATACCTGTTTTTCTCATTTTGTCAGCCCCTATTTCTTGCAGGTGGTGAATCTTCTCATTGCCGGTGTCAGAATAATCATCAAGTAGCAGCAGTCATTTATTTTACGTGCACATAACTGACAGGAGTTTCTGGCTGTTGACGGCCCTCGGGGACGGTGTCATCAGCAGCAGGCAAGTGCATCAAGTTTGCAAGTCACAACTTCAGAGGATCTCCAGATTCCAGCCCCGAAGAGGGTGCGCCTGCGGGCCAGGAGGATCTTCCCGTTCCCCAGGAGGATGTGCCTGCGCCCATGGATCTTTTGCCCCCACCAATGCATGCTGTGGAAGATGCACTCCAATACATATTTCACTTTATCATGGGCATTCGAGACGAAGATACATTAAAGTAAGTTGTCTTATTATACATTCTTTTGCTATATGCCAATCATGTTGGAACACTCTTTTACACAGCAAGGAAAGATAGCTAGATGGTCAATCCTAAAAATATTCATAGGTACATGTATACGTTTTTGAGTTGAATCCGACGTTACATGAACAATGTCATGCAAAGCCCATGAATTCAGGTTATAGATTTGATACGTGTTGATACATCTAGGTGAGGACAATCTGACCTCATGCAATGTCATGCAATCTAAACATGAATTCGGTTTATAGGTTAGTATAGACAAAGTTAAACTAGAAGATGACCATTGAGGTCTTTTCCTAACTGTTGTTGGGCATTTTTTTCCAGCTCAATATGGATAAGAAGCTCCCGGCCGTACCAGATCAACATCACCCTCCGAATGATCCAGGACACCCTTTTTTTCATAAAAAACTTCATCCCGAATGCTTCAACCTTGTTGTACGTAAGCTTGCGAGCGCTGAATTAGAGAGGACAGCAGGCACCAACTGGGTTGGGAGCAAACATTATTTCGACTTGCAGTTTCATTCTCAGTCACAGGCCCTGAGGTACTACCGGATGACTCTAGGAGAGCGTATCGCGACGCTGATTAACTATGTTGTGGTCGAGCCTCTTCCTAAATATGATGTGTTCAACTCTATAGTTGTAAGACACGCTCTTTCTTAAAGTTAGTTTTACTTATTATAATTGCAATTGACATGTGTTGACCTGCCACAGTATTTACTACCGTTGAAACTTTCAGATTCGTCGTACGGGTTACTTGTAGTCAACCGGCTGAGGAGGAGGGTTGTCGTGATGGATCGATCCTTCAACACGTTTGATCCTGAAGATAGCACTCATAACATTTTGATGAGGAAGGAAATCACACTGCTGAAGGAAGAATTCAACACTGTGTTGCAGACTAGGATCGCTGGTTGGAATACCCAAATCATGGATTGGGAAGAAGATTCCATGTCCTGTGCTGCTCGTCGGTAATCTACTAAATTGATCGCATACATAAGATGCAGACCATTATAATGTTTAATGTTTTTTTTGACGCAGCAAACACTCTGGCTTCTTTGTGCTACAGGAGATGGCCCACCAGATTGGTCGTGTACGTAGCATGCTGGATGAACACTACCGTAAGTACATAAATTATGAGTTGATGTGTGCTAATTATTATCCAACCAGTTTATTAAATGATTGAGTTTTTGCACCTTTCCTAGGATCCAATACAGCTCAGACACCATGTTACGGTCCAGATCTTAATGTTCAAACACAATGAAGCTGCTGCAAACATCCCGCAGAGATTAGAGCGGCTCTGAGGGTTTTAAGCAACTGAAGATGGACTGATGCATGCAGATATGCCAATAATATTTTTCTATACTTCAGATTTGTTATGCATTGATTTGACAATTATTATTTTTTGATATGAATACTTAGATAATAACTGTATGGTGTCTTCTATAGACGTATGTTCACAAATTTTAGGATGTTTTGGTATTATCAAACTATTCAAACTTTATGGTGGTTTGGTATTATTGAAGTTTGGTTTTATTACCATATTGTTGGATTATTAATTGATTTTGTTGCAACGTCATGAACGAATCATTTGGTTGTTTGCCATGAATGAGCCGTTAGCTCCATCTGTGCAAGCTGTACATGGGTAATAGGGCTTGACGCTAGAATATATGAGTCGCCAGGGTTTAATATTTTTCCTAAACTAGGCAAATGCATGTGTGTGCACAGGATATTTACATCCTTCGGCGGCAGCATTATGCATCCAACTGTTTCTGCACCTACTGTCATTTTCCTCGGAAGATGTAGAAAGCGGAGATAGTCACATCTATCGATGCCCGCATCCAGCTCAAAACCCCCTATCACTTCCTCTACCGTTGAATTTTAGACACGCTATCATCGTGTATAACATTAAATAATATTAATTAAAAAATGGGCCGACACATTATTAAGTTAATATCTATACTACTATTAACCAAATGAACATTTTCTTTTCTATGACCACCCCATTATGTGTATTAAGATTAATTGGTGCCATCAGATTATCTAACGGCCTAAAACGGAGGTTAGGATTGCACATAGCAATTAATTGACGGTCTATACTCTGCCGAGCGGACAAATATTCCCCCGCCGTGCCACGCTCCATTCACGAAAAATTCTGCCGAGATCCCCGTGCCCCTCTCCCTCTCGCTGCTCTTTCCCTCAAAACCCCCACTGGTTTCCAGCGCCTCTAACCACAACTAACTCTCGCCCCCACCGCTCAGGTCGCCTACGGCAAACCGAAGAAGGACGTGGAGGCGGACGTGGGTTAGATATAGTTCATGAGTGTCTTATGTATGCGATCTGTCGTTGATGGGGCGGGGGTGGCGCATCACGAGTTATCCTTCTTCCTCCATTATCCTTTTCCACTCGATTGCCGGTACCATGCGCCTCTCCCTAGCCCTTTGTTGTGACCTCTGCCATGCTATGAATTTGAGATGTGCAGGAATACTGTAAGGAAGAAGAGAACGAGCAAGAAGCCGAGGTAGTGGAATCGGCATATGGGTCGAGAGTAGGTCTTAGCCACGCTTCATGGTGCAGGTGAATATAAATTCAGCCACTGCCTCGGACAGGCTTTGTTTCGTCGGCTGCGCTGTCAGAGAGTAGATGGCAGGAGCGCGCGGCCGGCCATCTGTACGCGGATGGTGCCTTGGTGTGCAGGGGCACGACTGCGCCCGAGCATGGAGAGGGGTTTCCTTTAATGGCTTGTAGCAAGTGTGTTGTCGTGGTGCCGGCTTTGCTCTGCTCTGCTCACCAAGGATGAAGAGGGGTTGGCGGCTTTGGCACTTGGAAGAGGAAGCTGGTTGTGCTTTCTATTGTGTTTCAGAGAATATACTGTGCAGCCTGTACTATTCGTGTGTCTTCCTGCTAATTCCTCTGTCTATGACAGTTAATTCCAGACTATTTGTGTGCACTGATCGAAATAACAGTAGCAAGGAAAACTTGGAATATGTGGGACCATGATTAAAATTGATCTGTTTGTCTCCCTCTCGAGTCTCAGTTTGGTTTGTACAACATATATGTTAGAGCTAATGTTGATGTGTAGTGATTTATCATCCATCTGATTGAAAGTTCAGGTGGTCTTGGGGACCTCTATGTGGCAGAAGATAGAGAGTTGCTGCCTTTTTGTTGCAAATATTTATAGCTTTTTATGTAGTTCTCAACTTGCTGCAATATTAAGTTGTTGTATGTGGTCCTAGGCTCACAACAAATGCTGTTACATAGCAGTGAATGTAAGTTTTATTCCATGTATAGTACGTAGCTTATTTATAGCTTACTATACTTGTATAATTCCTACAACTCCCACATTAACGCACTGGGAGCCCTAAATAGTAAACTCCATACACGATATTGCAAATTATCCATAAAGTCATGAATTATATTTGGCAAAAATAACTATATGTAATTATCATGTCAATGCCTACTAATCAACATCAGCGCTAAAATAAGTAGTTGATTTCATGCAACTAGAATTAGTATTGGTTACCTTTGGCATTGGAAAACCATGGAGAAACTGGAATTGAAAGCATTCATCGAACTTGTGTGGTCTCCAGGCAGACTGTACATTACTACCAATATATGGAATGAAGTATTAGTACAAACTGTTAAATCATACAAAAATAGCCAAGCAGGAAAATGATTAGTGTGCATGCCATGAATTTATTTTTTCTGTAGCTAAACTTTGGCATGGAAGCAATGAAAATCTTTTTATTTAATTAATACAATAATTTAATTCTTTAGTAAGATATGATTTTTTTACATCTTTTCGTATTTATTAACAGGTGTGCATTTGATGGAAAAAGGAAACAGATCTGCACCATGAACAATTGTATATATGGAAGAAAACAATATTATATATGGTATAACTATATTCAGCCATGATCTGCTACCCAGTTATTCTCAGCATGTCCTACCTATATATGTTAACCTTGTCTGCCATCCCTCCTCCCCCTCCTTGCTATTCCTTCGGCCATCACAATAGCAGACCTGGAGGAAAATTACAGTACCTTGTGTAAGCAAGGACCATCTAGAAGGCGAGTTCCTCTAGGTACGAACAATTCTGGATCTTTATCTTCTCTAAAATTGTAATAGTTTTTATATTACTATGTTTTATCTTTCATTTTCTGTATGTTCACCTTCAAAATTATAGCATGGATTCATAACACGTGATTTTCTGAAGCACATTTTATATCAATAAAAGCATACATGCAATTCTTAACATGGCAGAGAAAAAACAAATAAACAAACACTTATGAAAATCTTAATATTATGACAGTCATGATAATAAGTCCTTTCATGTAATAAAAGCCCTGTGCGTTGCACCGGGTGTACAAAATGTAAATCTATGCTTACACAGTTCAAAAAAACTACGAACAATCAACATTGCAATCAGTCAAACAGCCATATCAGAACAAATATTTCAAACTATTCTGGTTAAAAATATTTGTCAAATATCTAATATCTTTTAAGTTTGCAAATCCCGTACCATTCGTAGGAAACATACACATAGATATGCTCTTACTTGATTTTCCACATGGCAAGTTGAAATAATTTTATTTGTACCAAAAGTATTGTGATAATATTTAGGATCAAACTTGATGAATGATTTCGGATTAAGTAGTTAACAAAACAATACAAATAGATCTCATTGTTGCATGCCTAAGGCTCAAACCCTAGAATACACATGCACCCATAGTGAACAATAACCAGATAAATCATGAGCAAATTAATTCAAAAAGATTGGCTGCATGTTCTCCATTTATAATTCACAACAAATAGTCAAGTCATGGTCGTATGTAAGTTTCATAGCTTCATATATATTGAGCCTTATCTGGAGTGGTAGACGATGTAGACCACACACTGCACCACCGTGACTGCACCTCGTGGTGGTGCTTCTTGCCGGTTCTCCCATTCTCCCATCATTTATTTATTCAATCAAGGCATTTATATCTTCCCCCGTTCTCCCATCTTCTATTTCTCACCTGCAAAGACATCAGACAATCAATAATGTAGAAGAGCCATCGTTATTTTTAACTACTTAAGGGCAGCCAGCCATAGGAATATAGCAGGTACTGAACCAAATAATAACAAAGAGATACAAAGGATTTTGAATTTTTAAACCATCGTGAGTCTATGAAGAGCATCTATATAGCAAACAAATATGAACTTTCACAACAATAAGGAATGACAAGTAATTACTTTGCTCCCTTAATAGTTGATACTGGTATGCACCCATGTGATCTTTCTGAAATTAGTACCTTCAATGGACCAATATTAGTATTATCAGTGGGCCAATATCTACTCCAACATGAAAAACAAATCGTGGTGTAAAAAGAGATAATACAGCTGGTCCAACTTATTCAAGAGATTAACAAAGAAAGAAAATCTCCGCAATTAGAGTATATAGCTTGCGTCTGAAGATATGGACATGCGTTGATATTTGTTAAATAAGTAAGCAATATCAAACTTGAGGTATGTATGACTGAAGAAGAAGCAAAACATCTGCATTAAGAATTCAAAGCCAACGAAGGAAATGCAGAGGATCAGACATCTACAATAAGTAGACTGGGGGCCCATATATACCAATGAGTTCTTATGTTCTTCATGGAGCTGAAATCACTCACAAACTCAGTTAAGGAGGGAGATAGAAATGTTAATTACTCTGCCATATGGAAATAGCAATACATGAGAGAGCAGTCACTGGAAAATCAAGGATCCTGATTTATATGCACGAACACTGATGGCCTGACTTACAAGCATGAACAAATAAGGTTAACCTCTGGAGGCTAGGTGATTTATATGCACGTTTGCTTGCCGGTGAGCTACTGGTGCGTGCAGTACACACTGCTTGCCGGTGGCAGCGATGGAGAAGGGGCCATTCGGATTAGATCAGAGGGCTAGGGTTTGTACGGGGAGGAAGCAAAGTTCTTAATTTCCTGATTGGCCAAACAAGCATGTGCTTCAGGAACAATTCAGAATTTTCATTGATTGATAAGCTTCTAATCTTGATAAGAAAATGAGTTGATGTCTACATCAAAAGAAGGGAATAAGAGCAATACTGTGGATATAGCCATCATTTTTGTTACCTGGAGTGGTAGACGATGTAGAGCACATGCTGCACCACCGTGACTGCACTTCGTGGTGGTGCTTCTTGCCGGCGATGAAGACAACAGGCTGCACCACCGTGGCCCGTGCGTATGCCGTTGGGGAGCCGCCTTGAAACAGAAGGCGAGGAGGAGATCAGGCAAGGGAATCCACAAATGGAAGAAGTAGAGGAGGAAAGGGGTCGGACCAGCGTACCGTAGTTTCTGCCGTTGCAGATCGAGGCACCAGCAACGAATCTAGAAATCTCTCCGCGCGTCGGCCCACCTCCCCGCTTCGGATCGACCTTGAAATCGCCGGAGACCAGCAACATCGCAGATCTGAACGGACCACGACCGGATCCAGTACCCGCGCATGCGCGATGAAGCTCGTTGCATGCGTCCCCTCAGCCGCACACGGCTCGCCGGAGACGCATCTGTCTCTGGGCGGAGCCTTTGTGATTGCGGTCTCGTCGACGTGCGTGGTGATGCGTCGGGGGGAGGTGAGAGGGCGATAGGTGGCGACTGAGTGGAGAGAAGAGGTGAGTAGAGAAGGTAGGAGATGGCCTGATGCGGCATTCGCCGGGCGGAGCCGCGCGGCCGCCATCCCGTGGACGCACGCGGTGACGCGGCAGCGGATGGGAAGTGGGGCGAGGGGGGAGTGGGTGGAGGGGAGAGGTGAGTAGAGAAGGTAGGAGAGGGCCTGATGCGGCGTTCGCCGGGCGGAGCCGCGCGGCCGCCAGCCCGTGGACACATGCGGCGATGCGGCGGCGGATGGGAAGTGGGGCGAGGGGGGAGTGGGTGGAGGGGAGAGGAGCGAGTGGAGTGGAGAGGAGCGAGTGATTGGATAAGGTGTTCGGGGGGGTAGGTGGAGAGGCGGGGAGGTGGGCCGACCCGCGGGTAGGTGGAAAGCCAAGCGCGTCGGGGGAGGTCGGCCGTCGCTAGGCGGGGGGCTGGGCCACGTAAATTGTTCGTCTCGAATGGGCCGGCCCAAAGTTTTTAGAATAAACTTTAAAACAAATGATAATTCTGACAAATTTAGTCAAATTTGGGACCTCGAACATTTTTTGAATCTTTAAAGTTTAATGGAAAATGATAACCATTTAAAAAAACCCGAACAAATTTGGAAGCCTGAACAGTTCTTTAGAAGCACAAACATTTTGTTAATATTGAGAACAAACTTTCAAAATCATATCCTTTTTAAAAAATCCAGAATATTTTCATAAACGTGAACAATTTTTTAAAATATGAACATTGTTTTTATATTGATAACTAATTTCAATAAACAATACCTATTTTTGAAAATCCAGTACAATTTTTAAAAGTCAGAACATTTATTGGTAAATCCATAAAAATATTCTAAAAAGTAAACTCATTTTTCCAATTTGAGGAACAAAATCTGAAAATACCTAACAGTTTTGTAAAAATATATATCAGTTTTCTTTAAAAGCAATAACACTTGCATAATTTGAATAAAATATTATGAAATATGCAAACAAATTCTGGAAATCAATAACATTTATGTAAAAAGCAAAAAGCTTTTTCAAATGTTATGAACATTTTATAAAATTCTGATCATTTTATAGAAACATGGGGTATGACATTTATTTAATCAACATATATTTCTAATAATATCAAATAGGTTTCCTTTTTGCATACAAATATGTTGTTTTACAATCATTTTATTTTTATTATATATTACATATAATAATATGATGAAGTAGGGAATATCATTTATATTTCATCATATAAATTTCATCATGGTATACTTGTTATTAATGTTGGGATGATTTTTGTTGTAATTATTTTTGTACTTTGCAAAATGATATTAAACAAAAAATATGTATTTATTGATTTTAAATTAAACAAAATTGTTTATATATAAACATAGTTCATAAAAATAATTATTTTTATGCTTGTTACATATATTTAGGGTATCACAAAAAATAATATAAAAACAAATAAACTTTGTTAATTTTGGGTTGTTTGTTTTAGTTTTTGTTTGTCAATTTTCCATAGCCCATCATTTTATTTAAAATAGTTTAAGCAATTTCAAACGCCTACTAACTTAAATGAACATTATAGTTTGTTGTTTTCCCCGAATTGTTCTATTTGTGAAATGTTTTAAGCAGCATATTTTTCTAATATAACCAAATGCTTTTATTATTATCAGATAAAACAGTTGTTTTAGTTTCGGTTACAGTTCTATTATATATTATATATAGTTTTATTATGTCGTACAAAATATTAAATATATTTCATCATAGATATAAATTGATGGGTTACGACATACGCACTGATGCAACGATGACAGATAGCACTGAAACACCGCGAGAAGAGGTGCCTAAAGCTAACCTTACTTTGCATCTATATTATATGTGATAAAATGAATGATCTATTTATTTTTTTTGTTTCTCTAGAATATAGTACACATGGATATGGACTCTGGAGATGCACGGAAAGAATTCATTGAGGGTTCAGATGCAACGTCACTGCAAGGGGCTAAAAACTCACATCATAATCACGTTGGTGAGGTTATATCTCATAATAGACCAAAAAAGGCTGCTAACTTACATGTTATCCCACAAGGTATTTTTAAAAATTATTATCAACAATTTTTGGTGAGACTGCATTTTGTATTTAACAAATTTGGCTTTTATTGTTTACTAAGCTGGCTCACTTTTTTTATGAATTTCATAGACTATGTTTGTACCCCTAGAGATATTACAGTCATCTAAACAATCAAGTCTGCCCCTAAGAATACCCAGTTTGTGGACATTGGAGATGCCTTGTTAGCAACTGACGATTTGGAATGCCTTATAAAAAATGACATGTTCTTACATGACGGTGTAAGACCAATTGCACAAACTTTGTAATTAATTTATTATATATGATATCATAATTTATAAATATAATCTAATGGTTGTTTGCAGGTGATAAATGCTTACATATATTGCATGCTTGCTCATGAGCATTTACAAGATAGGGCGGGTGAAAAGGTACACATTATTAGCACGTTTGTATCGGGCCAGATAAAAGAAGACGGGGAAAGAAACATAGACCCATCAAAATATCATCGCATTGTGCGTCATGTTAATTCTTATCTACAACAAGATCTGGTTAGTTTATGTCTCGTAATCCATGCATATAATTATGAATTGTTTTTATTTAGTTCATATGCATAATGATTTATTAATAACTATATCTAATTGTGACTGTGACTTGTGACTGTGACTTGTATCTTATTTACACCAGTTATTCATTCCGATTAACATGTCTATTGGTATCTAGCAGTTGCCAACGCCAAAAAACGAGAGATCCAAGTATTGGACTCACTTGGTGAGAATGTCAAACGCAATGACCTTGCTACTACGGTAACTATCTATTTATTTTCTCATCTTAACATTTATTTTGTTTGACTTCATCCCTAACATTTCTCATATATATATAAGTTACTAGGGCTCGAGAAATGGCTGAAACTTGCAGAGCATAGTCCGGAGTTTATAATAGGTCATAAGTGGCCTGATCTCAATGTTACAAAATGGACGGTTGTAGAGCAAATTCATGAGGCAATACAAATCGATGGGTAAGCACTTGTTATAACGGTTTGTTTTAGATTCATTTGTGTGGCATTCTAAAGCATTATTTTATCATATTATAGCGCATCATGTGGATTGTTTATGCTAAACTATATGGAATACTGGTCATCACATGGACTGTCAGACCAGTTCACGCAGGTATTTCAGTTTTATACATTATCTAAATAAATTTTAGCAAAATATTTTATAAATTGTTTTTATTTTTTTTGTAGGAGGATATGAAACATTTTCGACAAAAAATAGCAGTTATTTTGCTCGATTCAGAGCTTAATAAGCTAAGAGGATGTCCCATGTACCATCAACCTGTCAACGAAGAACCTTTAGCTAATTCTGATCTTGAGATCCTAGATAATCCATCTGACGTCGTCGAAGACAAACGTCCTGCCCCAATCACTATCATTCCCACGGACCAACGTGAAATAATTGCCGGCCTCTGCAACTACATCATGTCGATCAATGATGCTTGGTGTTTGGAGTAAGTATCATGTATCAATATTTAATGTGCGGATGTATATTATTGTTCTTCTTACCGTCCAAATTACAGGAAGGTATGGGTCCGGAGCTCCACACCCGATCCAATGAGTTTAAGTCTTAAGAAACTTCAGTGCATACTTAACATGGAGCAGCCCATGGACAATAAATGCTTCAACACCGCCGTGCTTATGTTGGCATGTGACGAGGGAGTATTGTTCACAGACCTTCCTATACACTACATGGATCTACGATTTTGTGTAAGTTACCGTAACTCTTCATTCTAGGTGCCATTAGTATCAAAATGTTGAAACAATATTTCTTCTTTTACTTAGTCCATGCTGCTAGAGTCAACACGAGGTCAAAAGTTTTGTGAGAAGGAAACTATCCAGACATTGGCAACATTATTTGATAGCTGGCCTGGGATGGAGACCGACATCTCATCTTGCAATAAGGTAAATAAAATATTATGTCCATTGTTATCATGCTTTGTTTTTGTTTCTAATAGCTCCACTTGTAGATTTATCTTCCTTATGCATTTATCGGCCGATACATATTGTACGTCATCGACAAAGAGGCACGTCGTCTATATATTATGGATCCTATTCAATCATCACAATCGTCAGAGGATAAAAACTTGAGGCATTCACTGAAATTAAAAAGTTTTTCAAGGGATTTCAAAGAAGCTCTTGAAATAAAGCTGCCTGGGTGGAATTCCGATATATCTAAATGGCATCGTTTATTTCCGGCCGGTGTTCCAACGAGTATAGACGGGTAATGAATTCATAACAAGATTATTTACTTTTGTTATCATTATTTTATTTATATTATTAATTGAAAGTTTGTTCAGGAATGTGTCTGGCTATTTTGTTTTTCATTTTATGCTCTGGTGGAACGGTAAAGAATTGGTCAAGCCGGTTTGCACGGTGAGTATTGTGGGTTACATGTTTTAAGACCTTCCGCGTGAAGTTTTCATACTAACTACATTTATTTTTTCTGCAGGATGGGTATGAATTGAGGAAGCATTTTTTATTATACTTGCTAAATCATCGTGGGAATGAAGCTAAAGGAAACTTTCCTGATATTGTGAAAGAATTTCTTAAGCGCATCATCTAGATATTAATATTTTTGTAATAGATGTTAAGTTGTAACATCACTTAGTTTATTACATTGCAATAATGGACTTCAGTTTGTGTTACATGTTCAAGATGTGTCAATGTAAAACAATGCGTAACTCTGGTAAAATATTTCAAGAGCCCGTGGCAACGCACGGGCATTCTACTAGTATATATAGGGTACTGGTAGGCGCTGATCGACAGGCCCTAGCGCTCCATTGGTCCACCTTAACACCAGTGGCGGAGCTAAAAAAATTGGCGGGCTGGAGAGTACTGTATATGTGTTTGTGTTCTGTACTGGCGGCTGCTCCTGAGCACCTCCGCTCCGATGCGTTTTTCTTTGAGGAACTAGTGCTATGTATGCGACTGCTCGAGCCTGATGCCGTGATGCGTGATGTATTTCTGTAATGCTGCCCATTGTAATGGGCTGTGCTTCATATAAAAATTATTTTTGCTTCAGACCTGGGCGAGCCACAGCCCACTCGGCCTTGCTGAAGCTCCGGCACTGCTTAACACCATAGGATTAGGCCATCGTCAGCCGTGTGTTCAGCACCCTGTCGTTGCCAACACCCGTGATGAATCAGAGATCGAGCGAGCTATGAACACAAAGAAGCGAGAGAGTTTTGTGCCGCTATCAACCGCGCAGCTTTTCTGTTTTCTCATTCCACTCTTTATCTGTTGCAACAACCTAGCTAGCTACCTCCCGGCGGGCGCTCTATGATCCGTAATGGCCGCGCCATCCCGCAGCCAGGACTCACAGCGCATGCGCCCACCAGGAGAAGAAAACGGGAGAGGGAGAAGTGGTCAGTGCATGCTACAACACTTGAGCCACCACCTAGCTACGTGCATGTCTGGGTCATATCATCCCGCATGCACACATTATTACAAACAGAAAAACAGAACTACGTTGCAAGCATGAGATTAGTCTAAGCCTAACATTTCACCCCCCTAATCTCACTGCTCCAAACTGATCACTCCAAGCCTATCACTCCAAGCCTCTGTCTCATCTCAATGAAATGAACTCGACCGAGCGCTTTTTTTAGAGCATCAGCCAGTTGATCTTGCGTGCCCACATGATCGATCTCCACTTGCTCCTTTTCCATGCAATCTCTTACAAAATGGAACTTCACATCAATGTGTTTGCTTCGATCATGATGTACTGGATTTTTGCTTAAAGCTATGGCAGATTTGTTGTCCACCTGGAGCCTGAACCTTGCAGGGGAAGCTCCGGTTATGTCTCCCAACAGCCTGCTCAACCATAGTCCTTGACAGGTTGCTGCTGCAATGGCCACGTACTCAGCCTCACATGAAGAAAGTGCAACTATCTTCTGCTTCTGAGAGCTCCAAGTGATCAGGTTCTTGCCCAGATAGAAAACATGCCCGGAGGTGCTCTTGCGATCACCGACATCACCGGCGTCATTGCTGTCACTGAACCCGAGCAGTTTGGCCACACCTTGACCTCTCCTGTAGCTGCATCCATAGTGCTTGGTGCCCTTCACATACCTCAATATCTGCTTGACGGCAGCCCGGTGATGTGTGCTAGGCTTCTCCATGAACCGGCTGACTATCCCGACAGAATGTGCTATATCAGGTCGGGTGTTCACTAGATACCGTAGGCTTCCAATCACCCTGCGATACAGAGTGGCATCAAAGGGCTCACCATCGTCCTCTTTCTTCAGCTTGAGGCGACACTCCATGGGCGTGTGGCAGCTGTTGCAGCCCTCCATATTTGCAATCTCCAATATCTTCTCAGCATAGCTTTTCTGACGGAGTGTGATGCCGCTGCTGTTCTGCTCCACCTCTATGCCCAGGTAGTAGCTCAGCTTGCCCAGATCACTCATCTTGAAAAGTTGTTGCATCTGCTCCTTGAACGAAGCTATGTCCGCTGCATCAGTGCCAGTGATAATCAGATCATCCACATAGACCCCCACCAGCAGGTACGAGTGATCATTGCCGCGTCTGTAGACTGCATGTTCCAAGGGACTGCGAGTGAACCCAAGAGCTGCCAGAGATTCATCTAGTTTTGCATACCAGGCGCGTGGAGCTTGGTGCAGTCCGTAAAGTGCTTTGCGAAGGCGTAGCACACTCTCCTCCTTGCCAGCGACCTCGTACCCCGGCGACTGAGAAACATAAACCTCTTCAGTGAGATCACCATTCAGAAACGCTGATTTCACGTCCATGTGGTGAACTTCCCAGCCGGAGTGTGCAGCCAGGGCCAGAAGAAGTCGTACTATCTCCATGCGAGCTACGGGAGCGAAAACCTCCTCAAAATCCACCCCCTGGCGCTGTACGTACCCTTTTTCCACGAGGCGAGCCTTGTGCTTGACGACGTTGCCTGCAGGATTCACGCTTAACGCGATAAACCCACTTCAGCCCGATAACTTTGTGTCCAGCAGGCAGCTGAGCAAGCTCCCAAGTCTTGTTGTCGATGATGGACTGCATCTCGACGTCCATGGCGCCCTTCCACGCCTTGCTAGCGAGTGCTTCGTCAACGTCGCGCGGCTCCTCAGCGCTGAATAGGCAGCGCACAAGGAGGCAGCGCTCAAACTGCTCGCGCACCGCCTGGTCTTCTGTTTCCTCCAACACGCTCGTGAAACTCCGATAGCGCACTGGCTGCCCCGTAGGCACGTCGTGCCTGGAGTCATGGGATGGAGGTGTGCTCTCGCCACCTGACGAGTCCGTGGGCGTCGATGGCCCGGACTGCAACGAGTCCGGCGTGCTCATCACTGGCGTGACGACAGCAGTCGATTGCGGCGTCCCCAAAGTTGGTGTAGAGGGTGTTGCCGTTGGACGAGGTGTGACCGGCGGGGTGTACGACCCACTGTCCACCTCCTGGACACCATTCTCCGTGGTGTAGACCACAATGAAGGTGGCTGGCGCGGTGGTGACTGCGCTCGTGCCCTGAGCATTCCATGTCCATGGTCTGTTCTCCTCGAAAACAACATCACGTGTTACCTGGACCTTCTTGGTTGCTGGGTCGTATGCTCGGTACGCCTTGGAGCCCTCCACATAGCCGACAAACACCATAGGTGTCGATCGATCACTAAGCTTGGTGATGCCAGTGCCGACGCGTTTCTCGTGAACCGTGCACCCGAACGTGCGCAGGTGCTGCACATTGGGTTTACGGCCGTGCCATGCCTCATAGGGCGTGACACCCTCCAGGCTTCTGGTCGGTGCGCGGTTTAGCAGATACACTGCCGTTCTCACCGCCTCTGCCCAGAAGAACGCCAGCATCCCCATGCTCTTCATCATGCACCGGGCCATCTCCACCACCGTCTGGTTCCGACGTTCGACGACGCCATTTTGTTGTGGCGTGTATGGCGCGGTGGTGAAATGCTTGATGCCGCTCTGCTCACAGTACTCTCTGAACTCGCTGGAGTTGAATTCGCCGCCACGGTCTGACCTGAACGCGTGCAGCTTGCAGTTTCCGTCAGCCTCGGCCATCACTTTGATTTTCTTGAAGTGTGAGTACGCCTCATCCTTGGACCTTAGGAGTTCTAACCACATATAGCGACTGTGATCATCTACCACAAGCAAGAAATACTTGTTACCTCCCGGAGTCGTTGGAGTGATTGGCCCGCACAAGTCCGTGTGCACAAGCTTTAGGCTGCGCTCGGCTCGGTACGCCGTGGCCTGTGGGAACGGTGCTCGATGTTGCTTTCCCAGAGCGCAGCCGTCACAGTATTCCGCCACGCGATCGATCACTGGCATGCCGCGCACGAGCTGCTTCGTCGACATGGTCCGGAGCGCACGGAAATGAAGATGCCCCATGCGAGCATGCCATCTCCATGTTGCATCGTCCCCCTATGCCATCAGACACGCCGGCACATCAATGGTGAGTACTCCGGTGTACAGGCGATTTCCAGAGCGCTTGATGCGCGCCAGCACTCGCCGCGCCGGATCCAGGACGGCCATGACGCCGTCAGCAATGTTGATGTGATGCAGCCGGCCTCGTCCAGTTGTCCCACAGAGACAATGTTCGTCCTCAGGCTGGGGATGTAGAAGACGCCGGTGAGAGCGCGCTGCTTGCCGCCCTGACAGCGAAACACCACACTGCCTCGCCCGTGGATGGCCACGACCGAGCCGTCGCCGAACCTCACTAAGCCGTGCACCGTCTCGTCAAGTGAAGAGAAAACTTGCCGATCGCCCGTCATATGGCTGCTGGCCCCTGTGTCGAAGAACCACACCCCGTCCGGTGAGGGGACGGGCATGACCTTCTCCTCATTGAGGTAAACATGCTGGGGCGCCGCGAGCTGTGTGTTGTCCACTGCGGTGACCACAGCCATGTACAGACCTTGATCGTGCTCGGCGTCAGCTTGGACAAGATTCTCCTGCTCCTGCTTGCCTTTCTGCTCCTCATCACTAGTAGAAAAAGGGTCATACGTGAAGCCCAATAGTGCCGGTTTGTATTAGAGCCGGCACTAATGTGTACAATAGCACCGGTTCGTGGCGGCGATCAATAGCACCGGTTCGTGGCTAACCTTTAGTACCGGTTCATGCCACGAACCGGTACTAAAGAGGCTGTGTCAGCCTGCGGTCAGACTATAGCCCCACCATCACCATTTAGTGCCGGTTCGTACCATGAACCGGTACTAATGAGGTTATGGCAAGCTATGTTTAGTCCCACCTCGCCAAGAGAGAGGGAGTAAGAGCGGTTTATAAGCCCTGAGTGCAGAGACAATGAAGAAGAGGCTCAATGCTCACGTTGCTTAGCTTCAAGCCTTTGGGAATACGGTAGATTGCACGGAGCTACGCGCAGGTGCAGCTTACACTATCCCGAAGGCTTGAAGCAAATTAACGAGCATTGCACCTCTTTTTTATTTTAATAACTTATTACAACTCCGGACTTCTTCTTTTTTATTTTTAATAACTTATTACAACTCCGGACTTCTTCTGTTATGGCAAAAGGAAGGAGGAGAAGAAGAAGGAGGAGAAGAAGAAGAAGAAGAAGAAGAGGAAGAAGAAGAAGAAGAGGAGGAGGAGGAAGAATGAGAAGAGGAAGAAGAAGGAGAAGAAGGAGGAGGAGGAGAAGAAGGAGGGGGAAGAAGAAGGAGAGGATGAGGAGAAGAAGAATAAGAAGAGGAAGAAGAAGAAGAAGAAGAAGAAGAAGAAGAAGAAGAAGAAGAAGAAGAAGAAGAAGAAGAAGAAGAAGAAGAAGAAGAAGAAGAAGAAGAAGAAGAAGAAGAAGAAGAAGAAGAAGAAGAAGAAGAAGAAGAAGAAGAAGAAGAAGAAGAAGAAGAAGAAGAAGAAGAAGAAGAAGAAGAAGAAGAAGAAGAAGAAGAAGAAGAAGAAGAAGAAGAGGAGAGGAGGAAGAAGGAGAAGAAGAAGAAGAAGAGGAGAAGAAGGAGGAGGAAGAAGAAGGAGAAGAAAGAATAAGAAGAGGAAGAAGAAGGAGAAGAAGAAGAAGGAGAAGGAGAAGGAGAAGAAGAATAAGAAGAGGAAGAGGAAGAGGAAGAAGAAGAAGAAGGAGGAGAAGGAGAAGGAGAAGAAGGAGGAGGAAGAAGAAGGAGAAGAAGAAGAATAAGGAGGAGAAGAAGAAGAAGAATAATAAGAAGAGGAAGAGGAAGAAGAAGGAGAAGAAGAAGAAGAAGAAGAAGAAGAAGAAGAAGAAGAAGAAGAGAAGAAGGAGGAGGAAGAAGAAGGAGAAGAAGAAGAATAAGAAGAGGAAGAAGAAGGAGAAGAAGAAGGAGACGAAGAATAAGAAGAGGAAGAAGAAGGAGAAGAAGAAGGAGGAGGTGAAGAAGGAGGGGGAAGAAGAAGGAGAGGATGAGTAGAAGAAGAATAAGAAGAAGAAGAAGAAGAAGAAGAAGAAGAAGAAGAAGAAGAAGAAGAAGAAGAAGAAGAAGAAGAAGAAGAAGAAGAAGAAGAAGAAGAAGAAGAAGAAGAAGAAGAAGAAGAGGAGGAGGAGGAGGAGGAAGAAGGAGAAGAAGAAGAAGAAGAAGAAGAAGAGGAGAAGAAGGAGGAGGAAGAAGAAGGAGAAGAAAGAATAAGAAGAGGAAGAAGAAGGAGAAGAGGAAGAAGGAGAAGGACAAGGAGAAGAAGAATAAGAAGAGGAAGAGGAAGAGGAAGAAGAAGAAGAAGGAGGAGAAGGAGAAGGAGAAGGAGAAAGAGGAGGAGGAGGAGGAGAAGAAGAAGAAGAATAAGAAGAGGAAGAAGAAGAAGAAGAAGAAGAAGAAGAAGAAGAAGAATAAGAAGAGGAGAAGAAGGAGGAGGAAGAAGAAGAAGAAGAATAAGAAGGAGAAGAAGAAGAAGAAGAATAAGAAGAGGAAGAGGAAGAAGAAGGAGAAGAAGAAGAAGAGGAGAAGGAGGAGGAAGAAGAAGGAGAAGAAGAAGAATAAGAAGAGGAAGAAGAAGGAGAAGAAGAAGAAGGAGAAGGAGAAGGAGAAGAATAATAAGAAAAGGAAGAAGAGGAAGAAGAAGAAAATAAAGCAGAAAATAAATAAATATATAAAAATTACTCAAAAATAAATAGAAGAAAATAAATAATGCGGAAAAGAAAAAACTAATATAAAGCAAAAATATTCACAAAGAAACTAAATACGGCAAAAAACTACTCGAGAAATAAATAGAAGAAGAAAATAAAGCATAAAATAAATAAATATATAAAAATTACTCAAAAATGAATAGAAGAAAATAAATAATGCGAAAAAGAAAAAACTAATATAAAGCAAAAATATTCACAAAGAAACTAAATACGCAAAAAACTACTCGTAAATAAATAGAAGATAAAAATAAAGCAGAAAATAAATAAATATATAAAAATTACTCAAAAATAAATAGAAGAAAATAAATAATGCGGAAAAGAAAATACTAATATAAAGCAAAAATTAAAAAAAATGTTGGGCGCTGCCCAGTGAACCTTAAGGCCGCCCGATGAGCCTACCAGTCCTAGGGTGTGCAAATGCAGCCCGTAAGGGCGGAGGCTCACCGGCAGCGCATTTAGTTAGGCCCGTAAGCTCGCTATTCAAGAGTTGAAATGGCAGCCGCTGGGTTTATAAACCAGTCGGCTGCCCTTCGCCGGCGAGGTGGGACTAAACATAGAGCAACGCTGGTGGCCCTGACCTTTAGTACCGGTTTGTGGCACAAACCGGTACTAAACCTCTTTAGTACCGGTTGGTGCCACCAACCGTACTAAAGGGCCTCGCTTCCGCCGCTTGGCTGGTTAAAATTGGCCTTTAGTACCGGTTGGTGGCTCCAACCGTACTAAAGGCTACCCCTATATATATGGCACTTACGAAAACCAGTTATCGCGCCACTACTGTTCCACGAATCGCGAGAGTCGATCTCTCCGCCGTCGCCCTCGCCGCCCCGCCGCCGTAAATAAATGCGCGCCGCCCGCCGCCGTCGTCGTCGCCGCCTCCCTCTTCGCCGCCTCCGTCTCGTCGTCGCCGCCGCCGCCCCCCCACGCCCGCCGTCCGTCTCGCCGTCGATCCCGGCCGCCGCCGCCGTTCGTCGCCGTCCCGGCCCCGCCGCCGTCGTCGCCGTCCAGACCCCCGCCGCCTGTCATCGCCGCCACCGCCGCCAGTCACACGCCAGACGTCGTCACACACACACACACACACACACGCATCCACACACACACACACACACACACTATACACACACACACACATATACACACAGACTCACACACACACACACACACACAAACACCACACACACACACACACACACACTATACAAACACCACACACACACACACACATATATACACACAGACACACACACACACACACACACACACTACACGTACACTACACACACATATACAAACCCTACACACACATATATTTTTACTTATTTTCTGTTTTTTAATGTTTAGATTAATTAGAACTATATCTATAGTTAATTTATTTTTAGAATGTTAGAAATATTATGTTAGATGAATTAGAAATATGTTAATGTTTATTTTAGTAAATGCTTAGTTGAACTAGTTGAATTAATATGTAGAACTAGTTTTTTAGTAAATGCTTAGTTGAACTACTAGTTGAATTAATTAATATAATTACTAGTTTATTTTTAGTAAATGCTTAGTTGAACTAGTTGAATTAATAGATTTTTCTGTTAATAGATTTTTTCTGTTAATAGATTTTTTGGTGATATTATTATTGAATATGCATGTTTGGTGATACTATTGTTAATAGTTTTTTTTGGGTGATATTTAGATTGTGTAATTAATTTTGTTCATAGAATTTTAATGATTTTTTTGTTCATAGTATTTAGAAAAAGGAAAAAAAGAAGAAGTAGTTTATTTATAGTTGAACTAGCTAGTTGATTTAATAAACTAATTTATTTTACTATATATAGAAGTAGTTTGTTTTTAGTAAGTACTACTTATTTATTTATAGTAAGTGCTTAGTAGTTGAACTAGATAGTTGAACTAGATAGTTGACTAATAAAACTAAATTATGAACGTAGGCCGGAAATGTCGTACTCATCGGACGACGATAACCGCCCGGGAGAGTGCGACTGGTGCCACGACAACCGAGGTATCTCGACAGTTCATTGAGCTGGATGAAGATCGGCGCTTCAGCATTAACCTCGAGGAGACTTGCGACGCTCATACGGTACGCAAGCAGCGACAATAGGTTTTTTCGTAATTGCACGACTTCAACTATTTTAACGTGTATTTTCATCTTTCCAATTCGACTAGCTTATCCCATGCTTTGCAAGACGCTATGTCTTGGAGAGGATGGGTATTGAAGACCATGAAAATTTTGAAACCAAAAAATTATCCTAAGTACCGAACATGACGTGGATTTTCAAGTAAAGCTGTACAATGCTCGAGTGTAACCCATTTTGGTTGCAAAATTGGGATGCATTTTGCAAGATGTATGGTCTTGATGAGGGTATGACTATCACCATGGATCTTGGTGATCCTACAATCGAGCAAGAGACACCTACGATTTGGGTCTTTGTGGATACACCTCCAGTTCTTCCCTCATGTGAGCTAAACATAGTTATTAAGTAATTTATATTGTTTATTTCAAAATATAATGTTGACAACTTATCTCCATTGACAGCTTATTTTCATGCTTCAAAGAATGTGCGGAAGATGGTAGACAGAACGTACTACACCTAAGGCTGCGAATTAACTTATCAGGAGAAACGACATCTGGTCGGATTTTGTAGAGATCTTGAGAATTACAATATCTACAATCAAACTCCTCAACATTATGGTCAATACGTGCCACTAGTGCACGTGTTGAACTACGGTAACTACCATGGAGATACCTTGGTAAGATTATTTTTTACTATTACAACATCCGTGCATCTTTTTTTGCACACTTCTAAAACTAGTACATCATTGCTAACTCACGGTTATTACTATGTTTTTCAACAGATAATCCCGAATGATTGTGTGCCTCATCGATGTATACGTGTGGTAGCCTTCATGTTTTGAACATACTACCAGGTCGTCCTACTTAATCTCAACTGTCCATACCGGTTTCTAAAAGAAGTGGAGACATAACAATCAAAGAATGGAGAAAATGTATGGACAGTCGTAAGGAGCTTCTTGGAAGCAATAAGCAACGAAAGGCAAGAATTGGAGACAGGATGATCGCCATTCTTCATAACGGAGAGTCAGGGTCTATATTGTTTTATGCTATTTTACCTTAAGGGTGTTTAGGTCCTACCTAATACTGATGATCATGTGCTAAGAACAATTATGTAGGGTTGGGTTATGAGGATGATGATCGTATGACTTATTATTAATAACGAGTAGAAGTTGTATGATGATGCATGATTAGTACGACTTGTTATTATATATATATGATGATGTAATGATGCAAAAGCATGCATGAGCATGTTATATCTGCGGGTGCAATGAACATAGCAGCAGCGTTGATAAACAATTAAAGCATGCATGATGTATATATGATGCATAACGTGTACAATGTGTAGTATCGTAAAATACCAGCAAACGAAAAACAATTAAAATGGAAACACAAAATTAAATGAAAAAGAAATCATAAAACTAAAAACCCACCAAACCTTATAGTACCGGTTGGTGTTACCAACCGGTACTAAAGGCCTCCAGGCCGCCGGCGCTGTCTAGTGCCACGTGGTCGCCCTTTAGCACCGGTTCGTGCTGAACCGGTGCTAAAGGGGGGGGGCCTTTAGTGACCACTAATTAGTGTCGGTTATGTAACCGGCACTATAGGGCCTTTCGAACCGGTGCTAATGCCCGGTTCTGCACTAGTGTCATCCTTGATTCTGGAGTAACACTCCTTCCAGTGGCCCTGCTTGTTGCAATAGTGGCACTTGCCTTTCTTCTTTCCGCCGGAGCCGCCAGATCCGCTTGCGCCTGCGCTCGGTGGCATCGCCTTGCCGCCGCCCTGGAATTTGTTCTTCCCAGGCGACTTGCTTTTGTTGTTGTTGTTGCCGCCTGTCGACCGGACACCAGAGCCGAGCTGCCGCTCGCGCGCGTCCCACTCTGCAGAGGTGTACATGAGGCGCGCGCTAGACTGCGCCGTGTCGTCCAGATCATAATGATCTTCGCACGCTGACAAACGCCCCGTGAGCTCTTCGATCGTCATGGTCTTGAGGTCGATGAGAGACTCTATCGCCATCGCCATCTGCCAGTACTTGCACGGCACGACGCGAAGGAACTTCTGAATAGCCTTGTGCTCCGTCACCGGATCACCGTACAGATTGAGATCGGCGACGAGGCCAGAGAGCCGCAGCGCGAAATCCTCAACGGACTCGCCCTCCTTGAAGCGAAGATCCTCAAATTCCCGGCGACGCACTTGCGCCTTCGCCTCGCGCACTCGCTCAGTGCCCATGCGGAGAGTTTTGATCGTCTCCCAGGCCTTCTTGGCCGAGTCCTTCGCGGCCAGGACACAGATCATCTCCGGCGGCACGCCGGTGAGGATGATCTGCAGTGCGCGCCGGTCGTCGTGCTCGTCGGCTCCGTCATTGATCACCGCGGACCAGACGCGGGCCACCTGAAGCTTGACTTGCATGACGAGGGACCACTCCATGTAGTTGGTGTGGGTGAGGACCATGGATGATGTAGAGGTCTCGCTCTCCCGCACTAATCGCTCGACGATGCGCAGCTCGTTGCTCCCGCCTCCCGTCAGGCGCGCCACGGGCGCCGTGGTCGGTGGCGACTTCGACGGCGATTTAGTCCCGCCCTTGCTCTGCCCTTTCTCAGAATCGGTGTCTGACATGGTACGCCGCGGATTGGACACCGCCGGCCACCGGAGAGTGGATTGAACACCACTTAGCTCTGATGACAATTGTCGTTGCCAACACCCGTGATGAATCAGAGATCGAGCGAGCTATGAACACGAACAAGCGAGAGAGTTTTGTGCCGCTGTCAACCGCGCAACTTTTCTGTTTTCTCATTCCACTCTTTATCTGTTGCAACAACCTAGCTAGCTACCTCCCGGCGGGTGCGCTATGATCCGTAATGGCCGCGCCATCCCGCAGCCATGACTCACAACGCATGCGCCCACTAGGAGAAGAAAACGGGAGAGGGAGAAGTGGTCAGTGCATGCTACGGCACTTGAGCCACCACCTAGCTACGTGCATGTCTGGGTCATATCATCCCGCATGCACACATTATTACAAACAGAAAAACAGAACTACGTTGCAAGCATGAGATTAGTCTAAACCTAACACACCCGTCGTCCCCGCGGTTGTAGAAAGTCACAATCCCCCCCCCCCCCCGCTCCACCCCCCCCCCTTTTCCCCGCGTGCATTGGCAACTCCCTGAGGTCACCGTTCCTACAACAACCTTGCTTGCCGTGGTAGCACCACTCCTTGTAGGTGGCAGAGACACCGTGAAACCGGTCCAGGTCGCAGCACCGGCAGCAACGGATGCAACTTCGCCAACAAAATTAAGGTTGTAGCTCCTCGGCACACGCTGGTTGCAACATCGGGTCGTTTCCCGTCGAATCTTCAGTGCCGCCGTCATAGCTTTCTGCATCACCAGCTCCGACATCACATGCGCTGGTTGAAACATTTGCGCCATCCATAGCATCTTCAACATTGACTTGGTAGCTTCATGCATTACCGGTTCTAGCATCACATGCGCTGGTTGCAGCATTTGTGACACCCATCCCATCTTCAACCCCTTCATCACAGCTTCCTGCATCACCAGTTTCAACACTATCGTCGAGCGGTTCAAGCACTACCGTCGAGCGGTTCCAGCACTGTGGCGCTGAGGTTGCAGCATGTCATCGGTTGGTTCCAGCACCGCTCCGTTGGGGTAGCAGCGCTACCTCCACCTAGTTCCAGCACTGCCGGTTGTAGCTCTCGCTGGAGCTCGCTCCCTTCCCTTGGCTCACGGCACCCAAAAATCTCTCATGTTGTCTCATCGGTCACCAGCGATAGCTCACCTTCCGCTGCCTCTGGTGGAAGTAGTCAACAAGCTTGCTAGCTCCCTCATGCAACGCAACCCCTCCGTCTTGCCCCTCCCCTCCGTAGCCGGCTGGGGAGATGCTCGATGCACGCCCTAGGGTGGAGCCTGTAGAAATGCCCATGGTTGCGGCCTCACTGCGTGCCCGGCAGTCGGCAGAGCTCCCCCGACATCGCAACAAACATGTGACACGCTCATCCAGGCTACTGCACCCTGGTCACCGACGGGACCATAGCTAGGAGGTCGTGGGTGACGCCAGTCATAAAACTGATGAAAGATGAGCCATTGCCGGGGAGGGGGTGAATGGCTGAGAGATAATAAAATAGATAAGGTCAAGAGGAAGGGTGGCGCGTGGGTCCAACCGACGCATCTCATCTTGAGGTAGGGTATGGACGTGGATATGTGGGGTTGCAAGGGACACTCGGCATACTCAGAAGGGAACCGGCATGAGGAAGAGAATCGAAGACTACACCTTTGAAACTATACCAATTTGGGTGAGGGTCCTGAGATTACCTCTCGGTATGATGTGTCGGGAAGTGGGTGAGACTATTGGCCAGGAGATTGGGGAAGTCCTTGACGTGGAGGCCAGAGCGGATGGTACGGCGGTAGGAAGATTCTTGCGTGTGAAGGTCGGGATGGGGATTAAACAGCCGTTGATGAGGGGCATTACCGTGGATAAAGAGGAGGAGGGGGCTGATTGGGCGAGGAAGGAGGGGGATCAAACTGGGGAGGAAGAGGAGGAGGACAACTGGTGCCCCTTTGAATATGAGTATTTACCCGAATTTTGTTATGTGTGTGGCATCATTGGACACGATGACAAGGCATGCAAGGTGAAGATGAAGAAAGGGGAGAGAAGACAGTTTGGACCATGGCTGCGCGCGTTCATGCCGCGGCGCACCCCTGGCGGCTTCCGGGGCAAAGGAGGGGATGGTGCGTCGTATTGGGGTGGCAGGAGTTCGAGCAACAGGAGCTTGGGGGCGTGGCAGGGAGGTCATCGTCGGCTAGCGATGCACCTTCATGGCATAAGAGCGGGAGGAGTGGGGGTGGAGGGACGGAGGAGGAAGACAAGGAACAGGAGGTAACTAGCCCTTTAAAAAAGGCTGGTGAAGTAGGGGGGCAGGTAGGGAGGAAGGGTGGGGACGGTGCGAAACAGCTCTCGTTTCCATTGGAGGAGAAAATGGACAAGGGGGTACAGGCGGATGGATTGGCAGGGGAAGACAGTGGGAATAATTTAAGCGGATTGGGGGTCAGCGGGGGGCTGCTGGGTGGAGTGGCTATAGTGGATGGCACAAAGCTCGAGGCCATGCAGTCCAATAGCTCTATGCAGATCGACGTGCACGTTGGAAGGGAGGATCAGGTGGCTCAAGTGGGGGTGCTGCCGGCGACCAAACCAGGAAAGAAACAGGGAACCTATAAGAAGAAGGGGAGAGAGCAGGCCCGAGAGGGTCTGGGGCTGGTGCCGGAACAGCAAGCAAGCAACAAGAGGTCCAAAGAGGATACGATGGGAGGGGGGAGGAGGACGAAGGGCCGAAGAGGAGGAAGCAGGAGGGGCTCGGGGTGCAGGCTGTGGACGTCTCAATCCAAATGGTGGGGCTGCCGGAGCAGTCCTGCGAACCGCAATGAAAATTATCGCGTGGAACTGCTGGGATTGGGGAATAGGCCGGCAGTTCATGGACTTCTGGATATCCAGAAGAAGGAGGACCCCGACATTCTGTTCTTGTCTGAGACAAAGATGGACAAGGACAGGATGGGAAGGTTTAGGGATTCGCTTGGGCTGCAGCATATGGTGGCCCAAGATAATAAAGGAAAAAGTGGTGGCTTGGCGTTGTTCTGGCGACGCGGAATAAATTTTACGATACGGTGGATGGGTAGGATGCACATTGATGCTATTGTGGAGGAGAAGGATGGCTTTAAGTGGAGGTTGACAGGGATCTATGGAGAATCACATGTGGAGAAGAAGGTGGATACTTGGCGGCTGCTTTGGACCCTGCAACATCCAATTCAGTTACCGTGGGTTTGCTTAGGTGATTGTAATGAGATTCTTTTCAATCATGAAAAACAAGGAGGGGTTCCTAGTGCACATAGATACATGCAAAACTTTCGGGATGCCCTTGACTATTGTAATCTCCATGACCTCGGCTTTGAGGGGGATGTGTTTACTTGGAGGAATAAAAACTACCGTGTTGATGGCTACATCAGGGAGAGACTTGATAGGGTGGTCGCCACTCCCGAGTGGTGAGCGCGCTTCCCTGCTTATAAGGTGTCAAACGGTGACCCACGGAAATCGGATCACCGTCCGATTATCCTCGCACGTGATGGTAGAGCTGGGACGAGGAGGCCGGAGGAGGGGGGTGTGCGCCTGATGCGGTTTGAGGCTCGGTGGCTGCTGGAAGGGGAATGTGACTCCATCGTCAAGGAGGCACGGGAGGGGGAAGGAGGGAGAAACATTCGGGACAGGTTGGAAGGGGTGATCCGAGTGCTGAACACATGGAGTAGGGAGGTTTTGGGGGATTTGGGCAAGCGGATCAAGAAGTTAAGGGGGGAGCTAGAAGCAGTGCGACGGGAGGCCATCTCGGACAGCCAGGTCAGGAAGAAACAAACAATCAGCTTTAAGTTAGAACGACTAGAGGAGCAAGAAGACCTGGTATGGAGGCAACGAGCTCATGCAAACTGGCTGGTGTTTGGGGATCGCAATACCAAATTTTTCCATGTGTATGCCTCAGAACGAAAGAGAAAGAATCATATCCAGCGATTGGTTGCGGAGGATGGTGCGGTGGTGGAGAGCGAGGAGGGGATGAAGAAGCTAGTTACTGACTATTTTTCATCTCTCTTTACTTCTGTAGCAGGTGACAACACAAGTGCTATTCTGAACCACATCGCCCCGAAGGTGACAAACGCAATGAACGATTTCTTGATGGCGGAGTTTACACCGGAGGAAGTTAAAGCTGCGTCGGATGATATCGGTGACCTCAAAGCCCCTAGTATGGGCGGGCTCCTGGCGATTTTTTACAAGCATTATTGGCAGTTGGTCGGTGACGAGGTGACTCGGGAAGTGTTGCATGTATTGCGAGGTGGCAGTATACCGGAGGGGTGGAATGATACCCTAGTGGTTCTTATCCCCAAGGTTCAAAACCGTGAAAGTTTGAAGGATCTACGCCCTATTAGCCTCTACAATGTGGTTTACAAACTCGTGTCAAAAGTCCTGGCGAATCGGCTGAAGTGCATCCTCGGGGAAGCCATCTCTCCAAATCAGAGTGCGTTTGTGCCTGGCCGACTCATTTCCGACAATACCATATTGGCGTACGAAATGACTCATTTCTTGAAGAGGAAATGGTCCGGCTCCCAGTGCTATGCGACTTTAAAACTTGACATGAGTAAAGCCTACGACCGGGTCGAGTGGAGTTTCTTGGAGAAGGTCATAGCGCAGCTGGGTTTTGCTCAACCATTCATTCAGCTGATTAGCAAATGCATCAGAACGGTCAAGTTTCGCTTTAAGGTTAACGGCTCCTGTACTGATGAGGTCATACCCGGACGCGGGCTCCGCCAAGGTGATTCTATCTCTCCGTACTTGTTTTTGATCTGTGCGGAAGGACTTTCAACGCTACTCCAGCACGCAGAGCAGGCCGGCCATATCAAAGGGATACAAGTTGCGCCCCAAGCCCCACTGATCAGTCACCTCCTGTTCGCGGACGACTCGCTACTGTTGATGGAAGCAACACAGGAAAGTATTGGGGTGGTGAACCAAATCGTGCGAGTGTATGAGGAGGGATCTGGCCAGGTAATTAACCGTGACAAATCGGCTGTCCTGTTTAGTAGGAACACCTCCAATACAAAGAAACAAGGCCTGCTTACCGCTCTTGGCTTACAAGCTGAGAACATGCATGGGAAGTACTTGGGGCTGCCTAGTTATGTTGGCCGCTCTAGACAGAAGTGTTTTGAATACCTCCGCGACAAGATTTGGGAAATCCTCAAGGGATGGAAGATCAAGCTGTTGTCGAAGGCGGCGAAGGAAATCCTCATTAAGGCAGTCATCCATGAAGGAAATATGCCCTAGAGGCAATAATAAAGTTATTATTTATTTCCTCATATCATGATAAATGTTTATTATTCATGCTAGAATTGTATTAACTCGAAACATAATACATGTGTGAATATATAGACAAACAGAGTGTCACTCGTATGCCTCTACTTGACTAGCTTGTTAATCAAAGATGGTTATGTTTCCTAACCATGAACAAGGAGTTGTTATTTGATTAACAAGGTCACATCATTACTTGAATGATCTGATTGACATGACCCATTCCGTTAGCTTAGCACCCGATCGTTTAGTATGTTGCTATTCCTTCCTTCATGACTTATACATGTTCCTATGACTATGAGATTATGCAACTCCCGTTTACCGGAGGAACACTTTGTGAGCTACCAAACGTCACAATGTAACTGGGTGATTATAAAGGTGCTCTACCGGTGTCTCCGAAGGTACTTGTTGAGTTGGCGTATTTCGAGATTAGGATTTGTCACTCTGAATGTCGGAGAGGTATCTCTGGGCCTTGTCGGTAATGCACATCACTTAAGCCTTGCAAGCATTTCAACTAATGAGTTAGTTGTGAGATGATGTATTATGGAACGAGTAAAGAGACTTGCCGGTAACGAGATTGAACTAGGTATTGGATACCGACGATCGAATCTCGGGCAAGTAACATACCGATGACAAAGGAACAACGATGTTGTTATGCGGTCTCGACCGATAAAGATCTTCGTAGAATATGTAGGAACCAATATGGGCATCCAGGTCCCGCTTATTGATTATTGACCGGAGACGTGTCTCGGTCATGTCTACATTGTTCTCGAACCGTAGGGTCCGCATGCTTAAGGTTTCGATGACAGTTATATTATGAGTTTATGAGTTTTGATGTACCGAAGGAGTTCGGAGTCCCGGATGAGATCGGGGACATGACGAGGAGTCTCGAAATGGTCGAGACGTAAAGATCGATATATTGGACGACTATATTCGGAGTTCGGAAAGGTTCCGAGTGATTCGAGTATTTTTCGGAGTACCAGAGAGTTACGGGAATTCGCCGGGGAGAAGTATTGGGCCTTGTTGGGCCCTGCGGGAAAGAGAGAGGGGCTGCCTAGGGCAGGCCGCGCGCCCCCCCATGGCCTAGTCCGAATTGGACTAGGGGGAGGGGCTGCACCCCCTCCTTCCTTCCCTTCTCTCTTCCCCTTCCTTGTCTTCTACTCCTAATACACTAGACCATAAAAGCGCGCGTTGCCGCGCCCGTCATCTTAAATACATCTTAACAAAACAATAGGGCATCTGACCAAAGGAATTATAGAAATATATCTGAAAAATGGTTATTTTTACCACTTGAAACAATCAAACTTGGTTCTATCTTCAGCCAGAATATTTTTATGTTCATAAACTCCAGGGATCACATTTATGACAATAGAGTGCCGGTACCCAAGTACTCCTAGAAAGGACAAACAACATTCTTGTTTATCCATAGCGAGCAGACATTCTGCAATCAACAACCACAAAATTACAAGCAATGTGTTAAACAACAACTTCTAAAAAATGTACGATTGAAGAAATGACTGTAAAGATGACATTGCACACATATAATGATTTAAGAAAATGAAGAAAGAATGGAATTAATAACATGGATGCCATAGTTTGTAAATATGGCTTGTACAGTGAAACATTAACTCATATATTTAATATAATTGCAGTGGGAGCCTTTCCCACTGTTTCAGGTTCAAAAGAAACATGGATGCCATATTCAAATTTTTGTACCCTTTGTCTATTAACTCGTGACAAATAGAAAGGTGATCTTTGGAACTGGAAGTCACAAATTCATCTCACAATGATTGTGACAAAGCTCCACCAACCATAAAGAGATCACATTGTGTAACAGGATTCCTAAATTTGAGGGATTAATTCGGGGGCAAGTAAGGGTTTCTCACATAATAATCGATGCAAATTGACATAATATTATTGGTCTCCCAAATAATACCATCTTCAAACAATTTACGTGTGTTCCATTTGCCAAAGGGCTGACTTCTGACTCTTTTCACAATAAAAATAGCTTCCCGGCCCGGAGCTCAAAGCCTCAAGCTTTAGGATAAAAAATAAAGATAAATCATGTTCTATGGTCAACGAAAGAAAACGATGTGCATCCATAATCCTGTAACTCCAGCACAAATCTTTTAGAAAATAATCTATCTTGTTAGACCATCATGAACCCAGTGGAATACAGGTTCTGTTGTGTTGGCGTTCAATGCATTTCATACTTCCTGCAAAGAGGGGAAGGGTCGCCAGTAGAGAATATAGACACCAAACATCATACATATGAGAATGTAAAAAAAATTTGCTAATGAAAAGTAATCGAAGATATAGACTGCTTCCTGCAAAGAGGGGAAGAATCGCCAGTAGAGAATTTAGACACCAAACATCATACATAAGATATGAGAATGTAAAAATTTATTGCTATTGAAAAGTAATCGAAGATATACACTGAGAGATAGTACTGAACTACTAATTCTTCAGACTGATCAAAAAATAACCATGCTGACGAAAGTACTTGCAGGTAATGAGACATGAGGTCATAATACAGAAAACACAATCTATTTAAATGAGGTGTATTGTTACCATATTAGCATATCTTCTCCTTCCGTTAATCATGATTCGCATCCCAGGTTCCAAAATTTCTTCATCACTTTAACTGCAGATCAGAGCCTCCTTGGAAACTGAATCATGGTAAACTATTCTTCTATACCAACAATGGTTTGATAAAATAAGTGGCGCAGTTAAGCACAGGAAAATCTCTACTGGAGTACTGGTCGTTGCTGGCTTGCTGCGCCTTTGTGTGATCAATGTCATACATGTTACTCTCTTAGGAAGCGATTTCAACCAATAATTATTTTGCAACCTAAAGATATTGAGTTTCAGTTAGCTATCTTATTAGACAGTAAAGCGGCAAAACAAGCTAATAAACAATTTAACACACATAACAGCCTAGCTGATTAAGTTTTACCTCTCCATGTGTCTTTCAATGATCGGTTCCAGAGGTATTCACAAAAGAGAGATAGAGGCGTACCTTAATTAGCCATTGGACCTTCATCACGACAATTACATGACAGTTCCAGCTTCGGTCACGGAATGGGGAGGGACGTGCGGTAAAACTGCAAGGGCATGGATGTCGATGCAGGAGGAGTACAACCGGTAATGGCCGCCAACAGCGTGGGCGGCTGCCGCAGCTGCCATCGAGGACGCTAGCTGCAAGACACAAATTAAAAAACAAGAAAGAAGGGGCATGTAGAGGAAGAGTACATCGCAAGTAGAGGGCACCGATGCGGAGGTATCGCGCAACAGAAGCTCATGACGGGACGGAGGACGGCACCGACGCATCGCAGATGAAGGACGCCGATGAACGAACGATGGCGTCGCCGACGAAGGGACAAAAAATGAGCAGTTGAGGGATAGCGCTGGCAAGTGGCAACACACTGGATGACCTGGCACGTGCGAGGGGAAGGGTGGCCAATCTTCGTCGCCGGTAGGAGGGAGGACGGCGGCGGCGCATAGCGAACGAAGGGACGGGGGCACATCACGGACCGAGGAATAGGAAACGAGCAGTTCGGATGGGGGTGTCGGGGGAAATATATAGAGCTGCAAACACAATGAAAGACCCGCGTGCTTCTACTGAACTTGGGCCTTTGCAGCCCAATTAAGGACAGAAACAGACGCTCGCTCAGCGGAGCAGCGGCCCGTGAAACGGCTTCTGCAGCGCGTCGATGATTTGAGCACGCCCGAGCAGATCTAGACCGTATGTTAGCGGGATCTAACGGTTGAGAGTCTCAAAACGCTGTGGTGGCTCGTAGCTAGCTGAGTTTTACTGTTTTTCAATGGAAGGTCTCCTAGTTGGACTAGGAAAGGGGGAATCCTACTCCCGGTGGGAGTAGGACTCCCCAAGGGCGCGCCATAGTAGAGGGCCGGCCCTCCCCTCCTCCACTCCTTTATATACGGGGGTAGGGGGCACCCCATGGACACACAAGTTGATCATTGAGATCGTTCCTTAGCCGTGTGCGGTGCCTCCCTCCACGATATTACACCTCGGTCATATTGTAGCGGTGCTTAGGCGAAGCCCTGCAACAGGAGAACATCAAGATCGTCACCACGCCGTCGTGCTAACGGAACTCCTCCCCGCGCCTCTGCTGGATCGGAGATCGGGGTGCGTCATCGAGCTGTACGTGTGTCAAGAACTCGGAGGTGCCGGAGTAACGGTGCTTGGATCGGTTGAACCAGGAGGACGTACGACTACTTCCTCTACGTTGCGTCAACGCTTCCGCTTCGGTCTACGAGGGTACGTAGACAACACTCTCCCCTCTCGTTGCTATGCATCACCATGATCTTGCGTGTGCGTAGGAATTTTTTTTAAATTACTACGTTTCCCAACAGTGGCATCCAAGCCTAGGTTTTATGGTTTGATGTTATATGCACGAGTAGAACACAAGTGAGTTGTGGGCGATATAAGTCATACCGCTTACCAAGATGTCATACTTTGGTTCGGGCGGTATTGTTGGATGAAGCGGCCCGGACCGACATTACGCCAGACGCTTACGCGAGACTGGTTTTACCGCCGTGCTTTGCACACAGGTGACTAGCGGGTGTCAGTTTCTCCAACTTTAGTTGAACCGAGTGTGGCTACGCCCGGTCCTTGCGAAGGTTAAAACAGCATCAACTTGACAAACTATCGTTATGGTTTGGATGCGTAGGTGAGATTGGTTCTTGCTTAAGCCCGTAGTAGCCACGTAAAACTTGCAACAACAAAGTAGAGGACGTCTAACTTGTTTTTGCAGGGCATGTTGTGATATGATATGGTCAAGACGTGATGCTATATTTTATTGTATGAGATGATCATGTTTTGTAACCGGTTATCGGCAATCGGCAGGAGCCATATGGTTGTCGCTTTATTGTATGAAATGCAACGCCTACATAATTGCTTTACTTTATCACTAAGCGGTAGCGATAGTCATAGAAGCAATAGATGGCGTAACGACAACGATGCTACGATGGAGATCAAGGTGTCGCGCCGGTGACGATGGTGATCACGACGGTGCTTTGGAGATGGAGATCACAAGCACAAGATGATGATGGCCATATCATATCACTTATATTGATTGCATGTGATGTTTATCCTTTATGCATCTTATCTTGCTTTGATTGACGGTAGCATTTTAAGATGATCTCTCACTAAAATTATCAAGAAGTGTTCTCCCTGAGTATGCACCGTTGCCAAAGTTCGCCGTGCCTCGACACCACATGATGATCGGGTGTGATAAGCTCTCGTCCATCTACAATGGGTGCAAGCCAGTTTTGCACACGCGAATACTCAAGTTAAACTTGACGAGCCTAGCATATGCAGATATGGCCTCGAGCACGGAGACCGAAAGGTCAAGCGTGAATCATATAGTAGATATGATCAACATAGTGATGTTCACCATTGAAAACTACTCCATCTCACGTGATGATCGGTTATGGTTTAGTTGATTTGGATCACGTGATCACTTAGATGACTAGAGAGATGTCTGCCTAAGTAGGAGTTCTTAAGTAATATGATTAATTGAACTTAAATTTATCATCAACTTAGTCTGGTAGTATTTTGCAAATTATGTTGTAAGATCAATAGCTTGCGTTGTTGCTTTCATATGTTTATTTTGATATGTTCCTAGAAAAACTGTGTTGAAAAATGTTAGTAGCAATGATGCGGATTGGATCCGCGATCCGAGGTTTATCCTCATTGCTGCACGTAAGAATTATTTCCTTAATGCACCGCTAGGTAATGCACCTATTGCGAGGAGCAGATGCGAGACATTATGAGCGTTTGGCTAGCTCAATACGATGACTACTTGATAGTTTTGTGCACCATGCTTTATGGCTTAGAATCGGGACTTCAAAGATGTTTTGAACATCATGGACCATATGAGATGTTCCAGAATTGAAGTTAATATTTCAAGCAAATACCGAGTTGAGAGATATGAAGTCTCCAACAAGTTCTATAGCTAAAAGATGGAGGAGAATCGCTCAACTAGTGAGCATGTGCTCAGATTGTCCAGGTACTACAATCGCTTGAATCAAGTGGGAGTTAATCTTCCAGATAAGATAGTGATTGACAGAATTCTCTAGTCACCATCACCAAGTTAGTAGAACTTCGTGATGAACTATAGTATACAAGGGATGATGAAATGATTCCCGAGCTTTTCATGATGATGAAATTGATGAAGGTAGAAATCAAGAAAGAACATCAAGTGTTGATGGTTAACAAGACCACTAGTTTCAAGAAAAGGGCAAAGGGATGGAAGGGAACTTCAAGAAGAACGGCAAGCAAGTTGCTGCTCAAGTGAAGAAGCCCAAGTCTGGACCTAAGCTTGAGACTAAGTGCTTCTACTGCAAAGGGACTGGTCACTGTAAGCAGAACTACCCCAAGTATTTGGCGGATAAGAAGGATGGCAAAGTGAACAAAGGTATATTTGATATACATCTTATTGATGTGTACTTTACTATTGTTTATAGCAACCCCTTGGTATTTGATACTGGTTCAGTTGCTAAGAGTAGTAACTCGAAACGGGAGTTGCAGAATAAACAGAAACTAGTTAAGGGTGAAGTGATGATGTGTGTTGAAAGTAGTTTCAAGATTGATATGATCATCATCGCACACTCCCTATACTTTCGGGATTAGTGTTGAACCTAAATAAATGTTATTTGGCGTTTGCGTTGAGCATGAATATGATTTGATCATGTTTATTGCGATATGGTTATTCATTTAAAGTTATAGAATAAATTGTTATTCTGTTTACATGAATAAAACCTTATATGGTTACACACCCAATGAAAATGGTTCATTGGATCTCGATCGTAGTGATACACATATTCATAATATTGAAACCCAAAGATGCAAAGTTAATAATGATAGTGCAACTTATTTGTGGCACTGCCGTTTAGGTCATAATGGTGTAAAGCGCATGAAGAAACTCCGTGCTGATGGGATTTTGGAATCACTTGATTATGAATCACTTGATGCTTGCGAACCATGCCTCATGGGCAAGAAGACTAAAACTCCGTTCTCCGAGCAATTGGAGCGAGCAACCGACTTATTGGAAATAATACATCTTGATGTATGCGATCCAATCGAGTGTTAAGGCTCATGGCGGTATCGTTATTTTCTGACCTTCACAGATGATTTGAGCAGATATGGGCATATCTACTTGATGAAACATAAGTCTGAAATAGTTGAAAGGTTCAAAGAATTTCAGAGTGAAGTGGAAAAATCATCGTGACAAGAAAATAAGGTTTCTACGATCTGATCATGGAGACAAATATTTGAGTTACGAGTTTGGTCTTCAATTAAAACAATGTGGAATAGTTTCACAAATTCATGCCACCTAGAACACCACATCATAATGGTGTGTCCGAACGTCATAACCGTACTTTATTGGACATAGTACAATCTATGATGTTTCTTACCGATTTACCAATATCGTTTTGGGATCATGCATTAGAGACAGCTGCATTCACGTTAAATAGGGCACCATCTAAATCCGTTGAGACGACACTATATGAACTGTGGTTTAGCAAGAAACCAAAGTTGTCGTTTCTTAAAGTTTGGGGCTGCGATGCTTATGTGAAAAAGTTTCATCCTGATAAGCTCAAACCCAAATCGGAGAAGTGCGTCTTCATAGAATACCCAAAGGAAATTGTTGGGTACACCTTCTATCACAGATCCGAAGGCAAAACATTCGTTGCTAATAAATGGATCCTTTCTAGAGAAGGAGTTTCTCTCGAAAGAAGTGAGTGGGAGGAAAGTAGAACTTGATGAGGTAATTGTACCTTCTCCCTTATTGAAAGTAGTTCATCACGAAATCTGTTCTGTGACTACTACACCAATTAGTGAGGAAGCTAATGATGATGATCATGTAACTTCGGATCAAGTTACTACCGAATCTCGTAGGTAAACCAGAGTGAGATCCGCACGAGTGGTACGGTAATCCTGTTCGGAAGTCATGTAACTAGATCATGATGAACCTACGAACTATGAGGAAGCGATGATGAGCCCATATTCATGAAATGGCTTGAGGCCATGAAATCTGAGATGAGATCCATGTATGAGAACAAAGTGTGGACTTTGGTGGAGTTGCCGATGATCGGCAAGCCATAGAAAATAAATGGATCTTCAAGAGGAAGACGGACGCTGATAGTAGTGTTACTATCTACAAAGCTAGACTTGTTGAAAAAGGTTTTTGACAAAGTTCAAGATGTTAAATACAATGAGATTTTCTCACTTGTATCGATGCTTAAAAGTCTGTCCGAACCATGTTAGCAATTGCCGCATTTTATGAAATCTGGCAAATGGATAAACAAAACTGCATTCCTTAATGGAGTTATTAAAGAAGAGTTGTATGTGATGCAACCAAGAGGTTTTGTCGATCCTAAAGGTGTTAACAAAATGTGCATCTATGGACTGGTGCAAGCATCTCGGAGTTGGAATATACGCTTTGATAAGTTCATCAAAGCATATAGTTTATACAGACTTGCGAAGAAGCCTGTATTTACTAGAAAGTGAGTGGGAGCACTACAACATTTCGATAAGTATATGTGAATGACATATTGTAGATCGGAAATAATGTAGAATTATTCGCAAAGCATAAAGGAGTGTTTGAAAGGAGTTTTTCAAAGAAAGACCTCGGTGAAGTTGCTTACATATTGAGCATCAAGATCTATAGAGATAGATCAAGACGCTTGATAAGTCTTTTCAATGAGTACATACCTTGACAAGATTTTGAAGTAGTTCAAAATGGAACAGTCAAAGAAAGAGTTCTTGCCTGTGTTACAAGGTGTGAAATTGAGTAAGACTCAAAACCCGACCACGGCAGAAGATAGAAAGAGAATGAAAGTCATTCCCTATGCCTTGGCCATAGGTTCTATAAAGTATGCCATGCTGTGTACCAGATCTATTGTATACCCTGCACTGAGTTTGGCAAGGGAGTACAATAGTGATCTAGGAGTAGATCACTGGACAACGGTCAAAATTATCCTTAGTGGAATAAGGATATTTTTCTCGATTATGGAAGTGACAAAAGGTTCGTTGTAAAGGGTTACATCGATGCAAGTTTTGACATCGATCTAGATACATATTGAAAGTGGGAGCAATTAGCTAGAGTAACTCCGTGCAGAGCATTGTAGACATAAATTGCAAAATACATAACGGATCTGAATGTGAAAGACCCGTTGACTAAGATTCTCTCACAAGCAAAACATGATCACACCTAAGTACTCTTTGGGTGTTAATCACATAGCGATGTGAACTAGATTACTGAATCTAGTAAACCCTTTGGATGTTGGTCACATGGCGATGTGAACTATGGGTGTTAATCACATGATGATGTGAACTATCGATGCGAATCACATGGTGATGTGATCTAGATTATTGACTCTAGTGCAAGTGGGACACTGAAGGAAATATGCCCTAGAGGCAATAATAAAGTTATTATTTATTTCCTCATATCATGATAAATGTTTATTATTCATGCTAGAATTGTATTAACCAGAAACATAATACATGTGTGAATATATAGACAAACAGAGTGTCACTAGTATGCCTCTACTTGACTAGCTTGTTAATCAAAGATGGTTATGTTTCCTAACCATGAACAAGGAGTTGTTATTTGATTAACAAGGTCACATCATTACTTGAATGATCTGATTGACATGATCAATTCCGTTAGCTTAGCACCCGATCGTTTAGTATGTTGCTATTGCTTCCTTCATGACTTATACATGTTCCTATGACTATGAGATTATGCAACTCCCGTTTACCGGAGGAACACTTTGTGTGCTACCAAACGTCACAACGAATCGGGTGATTATAAAGGTGCTCTACAGGTGTCTCCGAAGGTACTTGTTGAGTTGGCATATTTCGAGATTAGGATTTGTCATCCGAATGCTCTGAGAGGTATCTCTGGGCCTTCTCGGTAATGCACATCACTTAAGCCTTGCAAGCATTTCAACTAATGAGTTAGTTGTGAGATGATGTATTATGGAACGAGTAAAGAGACTTGCCGGTAACGAGATTGAACTAGGTATTGGATACCGACGATCGAATCTCGGGCAAGTAACATACCGATGACAAAGGGAACAACGATGTTGTTATGCGGTCCGACCGATAAAGATCTTCAGAGAATATGTAGGAACCAATATGGGCATCCAGGTCCCGCTATTGGTTATTGACCGAGACGGTCTCGGTCATGTCTACATTGTTCTCGAACCGTAGGGTCCGCACGCTTAAGGTTTCGATGATGCTTATATTATGAGTTTATGAGTTTTGATGTACCGAAGGAGTTCGGAGTCCCGGATGAGATCGGGGACATGACGAGGAGTCTCGAAATGGTCGAGACGTAAAGATCGATATATTGGACGACTATATTCGGAGTTCGGAAAGGTTCCGAGTGATTCGGGTATTTTTCGGAGTACCGGAGAGTTACAGGAATTCGCCGGGGAGAAGTATTGGGCCTTGTTGGGCCCTGCGGGAAAGAGAGAGGGGCTGCCTAGGGCAGGCCGCGCGCCCCCCCATGGCCTAGTCCGAATTGGACTAGGGGGAGGGGCTGCACCCCCTCCTTCCTTCCCTTCTCTCTTCCCCTTCCTTGTCTTCTACTCCTAATACATGGAAGGTCTCCTAGTTGGACTAGGAAAGGGGGAATCCTACTCCCGGTGGGAGTAGGACTCCCCAAGGGCGCGCCATAGTAGAGGGCCGGCCCTCCCCTCCTCCACTCCTTTATATACGGGGGTAGGGGGCACCCCATGGACACACAAGTTGATCATTGAGATCGTTCCTTAGCCGTGTGCGGTGCCTCCCTCCACGATATTACACCTCGGTCATATTGTAGCGGTGCTTAGGCGAAGCCCTGCAACAGGAGAACATCAAGATCGTCACCATGCCGTCGTGCTGACGGAACTCCTCCCCGCGCCTCTGCTGGATCGGAGATCGGGGGGCGTCATCGAGCTGTACGTGTGTCAAGAACTCGGAGGTGCCGGAGTAACGGTGCTTGGATCGGTTGAACCAGGAGGACGTACGACTACTTCCTCTATGTTGCGTCAACGCTTCCGCTTCGGTCTATGAGGGTACGTAGACAACACTCTCCCCTCTCGTTGCTATGCATCACCATGATCTTGTGTGTGCGTAGGATTTTTTTGAAATTACTACGTTTCCCAACAATCCAGGCAGTCCCTGCCTATGCCATGGCGTGTTTTGACCTGACAAAGGAGTTGTGTGTGAGAGCATAAGTAAGATGGTCTGTAAGTTTTGGTGGGCTAACCAGGAAGATGAGCACAAGCATCATTGGATTAGCTGGGAGCGCATGTGCTTACCAAAGGAGCAGGGGGCCTCGGCTTTAGGGATCTGCACACTTTCAATGTCGCCATGCTGGCCAGCCAAGTCTGGCGGCTGATTCAGGTTCCGGATTCGCTCTGTGGCCAAGTCCTACAGACTAAGTACTTCCCGGAGGGGGACATTCTTGTAGCAGGGCCGCAGCCGGGGATGAGCTACGTGTGGAGGAGTATATTGCAAGGCGTGGAGGTGGTGAAAGCGGGGAGGATTTGGAGAGTAGGCTCGGGCGAGAACATTCACATTTGGTCGGACCCGTGGCTGCCATCTAACGATACACGCCTGCCTAGCACTCTCCAGGGTGGCCACCTACTGACGAGGGTTTCTGAGCTCATCGACCCGGCGTCTAACCAGTGGGATGCCCAGTTGGTTGCCCAAACCTTCACCCCTCAGGATGCAGCGACAATCATGGCTATTCCTATCTGTGAGCAATTTGAGGACTTTGTCGCCTAGTACTATGACAGAAGAGGGTTGTTTTTAGTCAGATCAACTTACAGACTGTACTCGGATATGTTGCTGCGAGACAGGTCGAGGCAGGTGGGTGAGAGTATGGCGGGACAGGATGAGAGTAGGGCTTTCTGGAAGAAACTGTGGCAGCTCCGATGCCCTGCCCGCGTTCACCACTTCCTGTGGCGTTTGGCGCATAATAGCCACCCTTTGCTGCGGAATGTGGAGAGGATCGGAGTGAAGCTCGATACGACCTGTCTTCTCTGCGGCAGGCTACCGGAGGATAGGGGCACCTGTTTTTCAGTGCAAGGAAGCGAGGAAAGTATGGAGGGGATGTGGACTGGATCATATCAGGAGTACACTTCTTCTTCAGCAAACACCGATAGAGTTGCTCCCCTCAATCCTGAAACTGCCGGATGATTCTATGCTAAGGGTCGTCAGCCTCCTATGGTCTTGGTGGACGGAGCGGAACAAAACCAACCACAAAAAAGAACGGCTGTCAGCGGAAGCTTTCAGTGCAAAAGTGGGGCATAACGTTATGGAATGGAAGGAGTTTCTGGGCAAGAAGGACAAGGCTGCGCCTCTGCCGCCGACTCGGTGGATCCCTCCCCTGAGGGACTACATCAAGATCAACTTTGACGCATCATTTCATGCTGTTGCGAAAACGGGAGTGCTGGCGAGGAACGCGGCTGGGGAAGCAGTCATGGCGGCGGCGGGCGCGCTCGAGTATTTGCAGGATGCCATGCACGCGGAAACGTGCGCGCTGCTGAAGGCCATTCAAATGACAGAACAGGCGGGGATGGGCCATGTGGTGTTTCAGACAGATTGCCTGCCTCTACAGCAAGCGATGTCCTCGACAGCGGCGGATAGGAGTGCTATTGGGGTCCTGATCCGGGAGGCGAAGTTCCAACTGCAGCTAGGTTTTGTGGAAGCGAGTGTAGTTTATCAACCTAGAAATTGTAATCATCCAGCGCATGTGCTGGCTGCTTATGACTGTCGGAAGTTTCAGGATAGCCAACAGGTCTGGGTGTCGGATTTCCCCCAGGATGTAAGCCGTGCTGTGGCTGCCGAATTGGTCGGTCCACCGTAATCTTGGAATGCAAGGTGTTCCAGCTCAAAAAAAAGAAGGGAACCGGCACGGTGTGAGATCGGCAGCCCGATTTGGATCGTTTTCCATATTTATAACATAATACTTTCAGAAAATCAAAATTTGTGAACTTCAATCAAATTGACCTACACAAAAAAACTCGACTGAATTTGTAGAAAAGTAATGAACATATACCACATAAAATATATAGGGTATGAAAATATATATCATTGTGAATCTGACGATATTGATTTGGTAATATAAATTTTGATAATTTTTCTAACTTGGTCAAAATTTATGAAAATTGACTTTAATAAATTGGCAAGAAGGGAGTGTGTATTTTTCTTTACCAATGATTGATATTTTCAATGCAATCCACCCGCATGCATGTATGATTTAATATGCATTCATACCTTATAATCTATCACTACATCCAACTAAATCACCTAGAACAAACATCACAAAAGAAGAGTAATAAGAGGCACCAAGTCAAAGCCTTTAAAACGATATATAGCAAATGCGTGTATATCAAATTCGACCCCCCCCCCTCATGCAGAAAACACACATGTTACAAGGTTTCCCCCAAGAATTCACCTTAGCACTAGCTATAATTCTCGCCGAAATCAATCTTCTCCAAGAGGTATCACAGTCAACACTGCTCCCTTCTCCATCGTTACACAGACGAGCATGGTTTGAGGGGTGGACTTCGATGGTGTTGTGATGGTCCACACTCCACATCGAGGCAATTTGTGTTGTGTATTAATAAGGACATCCAGTTTAAAAAACATACCAACAACTGAATCAGTGAGGTGGTCATTTTAGATTTTCATCGGTCGGATGCTTCCTCTCTTCTTGAAAGTTTTGGGGACTCCAAGTGCAAAGATTTGTAGCAAGTATCGATTTTCATGAAATGGATAACCTTAATGTCCTTTGAACCAATAGGACTGCTTGAACTAAATCTTATGATGAGATGTGCACTCTACTACGTTACTGTAGGGGAACGCAATGGAAAACGAAAATTTTCGGTATAGCGAGCATGCCCAGGACCACTATGGAGACTGCATACAAGGTTTGATCTGACCCGTTCCAACTTGAAGCGCAGCGGAAGAAGAGTCGGTGTAGATCGTCGGTGCAGATCCCCGCAGCTAGGATTTACAACTTCCCAACCGCGAGGATGTACTCCCTCTCCGGACAGCCCTTCAGGAGGCGGTCGGACAGTCCCCCGGACGATGTCGCGGACAGCCCTTCGGGAGGACCCTCGAAACTCGGACGAAGACTCGGACAGCCCTTCAGGAGGACACTCGAACAACCCCTCGGGAAAAAGATCAAAACTACAATCTCTCTATGGGGTTGCACACATACAGTGTCAGCTATCCGGCAGGGCTTCGTCGTCCAGAACTAGTTCCTGCCGGAACCCAGACAGCCTTACGACTCTACAAAACTCTTTTCGTGGGAGGGAGAGAAGAAGCCAGATAATGCATGGCATGTGTATGAGAGCAAGGGATGAAGAGATAGCAGCCTCCTCTATTTGTAGGGAAACCAAGGGGTAGTGTGCCTCCACATTTTTACCAAAAACCCCATGCATTAGGTCACACATGAGGGTGTTAAGGTAAAAATGGGATGCCATGTGGATCTCCAAGGAGCTCCACCACCCATGGCCGGCCACCCCTAGGGGGCCCCCCAAATGGGGTTCCTTCCCTTGTAAGCCACTACCTTCTAGAACTTTGACCAAGTCCAAAAAGGTGGCTCTACATAAATATCCCAAAAGGCACTTTCACTATTCACGACAACATTTTTCAGCGTCTGATCGAACTGAAAATATTTATGTGGGCTAAGAACATTTCCAATACCCACTAAAATGATTTTCAATGCGTTCCGAAACAATTCCGGTTTCAGTGATTTTCATCTACGAAACGCATCTGAAGTGGCTCCGGCAGCTCCGGAACATTTCCGTTTTTATCTCAGAAAATTCCAAAAAGCTTCCAGAATGACTCTGGCACCCTCCAAGAATTATCAGGCATGTGTCGAAACAAATTTGACTTAATGGTATATCCCGAAACAACTTTTCGGTATCATCAAAACTTATCCGATGACCTCTCTCTGCAGTACGATTCCGCTGTCCGAAACCATTCCGGTGTCCGAAACTATTTTCGGTGATTTTCTCTCAGACTCCCTGTCTAGTATTCAGCAGATAGATGACCCTTAAGCGTGTGACCCTATAGGTTCGGTGAAGTATAGGCATGACCCGGAACCCTTCCGATCAATGATCAACATCGGAGCCGTGGACACCCATATTGACCCCTATACCCACACGAATAAATATTCAAGTGAACCTCCAGTTGCAGTGAGCTATTCCTTTTGCTTCGCGATATGTCACAAACACCCGAGGTGAGATTTATTGCATTCCCGTGGATCAACAATTTGTCCACCATGCAAGTTACATCGTTACCGGTTTCGTTCTCTTTTCTCGTTTCCGTGTTCCGGCATCCTAGTGATCAAATCACAATGTGTCTGGCCAGATGATGATGGATACCGTTACACCGAGAGGGCTCAAGTATATCTCTCCATCGTCGGAGGAGCAAATCCCAATCTTGAGCTATCTTGTTACTTGCCATACTTTTACGTGAACCCGTAAGCCACCGTAATAGCCACCCAGTTACGGATGATGTTTAACAAACCTCAAAGTTCACGAAGCAAGTATGAAGGAACTCGATACTCTCATGGTCTAAGGAATTATGCAAACATTAACTTCTCTGTGTTATTAACCATTAACTTGTGACGAATGTATCTCATAGCATAACATCAAAATGGGTCGATTCAACACAAATGTTCTACCAACATCGTGCCCTCATAATTGCCAAAGATAGACATGCCCATGATCAGAAAACATGATAATCATGCAATACATGAGCCAGTCTTAGAGGCAAGACTAGGAATACATTTTACCGTTTAGTATACCACACGTGCACATGAGTTTTCCTCCGAGCCTCGTGGATATTGCAGACACGAGAATCATTGCAGTTATAGCATGGAAGCTAAACATTCATTACAAACTTTGGAGATACAAAATAACTGATATTACTACCTCTAGGGCATATCTCCTACAGTTACTTGTCTTGGTTCCCAAGGAAACTAATGAGATTATTAGTCTCACTAGCCTTGCTAGTTATAATGATTAATGCAACATGTGGTAAGAATTGATAACTACAATAGAATAAAGTACTGGCTCAGATTGGAAACAGTAAATAAAAAGAGTGATCGATATTGACAACAAATAATATGAATGGGCTGCGATCCATAATTTCACTAGTGGCATCTCTCCATAAGGCATAACATAGCTCCGTCGAACAAATTATACTTGCATATTGGTCAAATTACAGTTTTCATAACTATGATTATACATGACATAATTGCATATAGGCATCATGTCATTACATCTATAGACCGTTATCAAACTTCATCTATAGCTAATACTATATAGCATGCATCTCAAAGGTATCAGGTAAAACAAAGCATTGCATTAAGCATGATGACATGATGTTGATAATATATTGTATTTACTCCTAGCTCATCAGCAAGATAACTACGCAACTATTGTTTTATTCTTAGTGAAAAATATACAGTGCAAGCCTTATCCAATTTCAGTGCAATATGTAACACATTTAACATACACAACTCCCTCTTGGATATTGTTCAGCTAAACATGGCCAATGCAAGATTAATAGATTGGATAGCATATATATCTATAAATCATGCAACAAAGAACTCAGATGAATCCATGAATAAAATACGGATATGTCTACTCATAAAGTAACAATTCATCACACCTCAACAATCATGCCACAAATTAGATCATATGGATCACAATCATGTAGGGTAGCTCATGTGATCATGGTATTGAAGAACAAGGAAGAGACTGTCTTCTAGCTACTATTGTGGACCCATAGTCCAAGGAGGACTACTCACACAAAGGCCTGGTGGCGGTAAGTGAGGGAGTCCTAGATTAGGGGGTATCCGGACAGCCGGACTGTGTACAACGTCCGGACTATTGAAGCGTGAAGATACAAGACTCAAGACTTCGGCCCGTGTCCGGATGGGACTTTCCTTGGCGTAGAAGGCAAGCTTGGCGATCCGGATATTATATTTCCTTCCTTGTAACCGACTCCATGTAAACCCTAGCCCTCTCCGGTGTCTATATAAACCGGAGAGGTTGGTCCTTAGAAGGCCGATCACAATTACATTCATACCATCATAGGCTAGCTCCTAGGGTTTAGCCTCTATGATCTCGTGGTAGATCTACTCTTGTACTACCCATATCATCAATATTAATCAAGCAGGAAGTAGGGTTTTACCTCCATCGAGAGGGCCCGAACCTGGGTAAACACCTGTGTCCCTTACTTCTTCTTACCATCAGCCTTGATGCACAGATCGGGACCCCCTACCCGAGATCCGCCGGTTTTGACACCGACATTGGTGCTTTCATTGAGAGTTCCTTTGTGACGTCGCCGTCAGGCTCGATGGCTCCTTCGATCGTCATTGACGACACTGCCCAGGGTGAGACTTTCCTCCTCAAAAAGATCTTCGTGTTCGGTGGCTTTGCTCTATGGGCCAATTCGCTTGGCCACTTGGAGCAGATCGATAGCTATGCCCCTGGCCCTCAAATTGGGTTCCGGAAACCTGAAACACACGGCGGATACCCGAGGAGACTTGATCTTCGGCGGATTCGGGCCAGCGCCAGAAGCGCCGAATAGTCACGATGAGCATGGCTTAGACCTGCTGTCAGACCTTGCTTGGGATATCATCCCGACAGAAGCCCCGGACCTAAATCCGGGACAGGTTGCGTTGCCTAAAGACGGCGGGCTGGACCCCGCCCCACAGGCCGTACCCTCATCGACGATGGAGCCGAACACTAGCTTCACTTTTGAGGAAACTGGTGACCCCGCCCCCTGGACTCGTGTCCGGTTGTAGGCTCCAGTCCGTGCGTCCCTGGGCCCGCCGATCTCAGTTGGGCTCCAGTGATGGAGTTCACCGCGGCGGACATCTTTCAGCACTCGCCCTTCAGCGACATTCTAAACTCATTCAAAACCCTCTCTTTGATAGAGAACCTCGGGCCAAATTATGTCCCGCTCGAGTGGGAAGCAGGCGACGAAGACATTCGTTGCCCACCCACCACCCACTTCATAGCCACGGTTGATGATTTAACCGATGTGCTGGACTTCGACTGCGAAGACATCGACGGTATGGACGACGATGCAGGAGAAGACTCAGAATCTATGAGGTGCCGGATTCACGCGTCACCACACGACATATACATGGTGGATACACCCAAGGAAGGCGACGGTGACAATCTGGAAGATAACACCCCTGGACAAAAACCAAAGCGACGACACAAACGCCGTTCCAAATTCGGCAACAGTAACAATATCAGCAAGAGCGCGAGAAGAATGGATACTCCGGTCAACCCCGATGGCAATAATGACCAAACAGAACCAGCGATAGAGCAGGACAAACCAGGTCACGCCAAACATAGTCCGGGTCATACGCCCGAAGAAAACGATCCAGAGGGACGAGTTCACCAATCGGGCCCAGGACAAGAAGACAGCTCGGACAACGACGCATTCATCGTTCCGGAAGAACGCGTGGAACGAGAGAACCTCCATAGACAGCTCATGGCCACAGTGAGAAGTCCGAAGAAGTAGAAGCAACGGCTTAAAGCTGCACAGGAAACGCTCAATCGCAGATGGAACAAAGTGCTAGACACTAAAGAAAGATATGGCGACGATCGCCATACAAAGATCTACCCAAAACGCAAGCTACTGCCAGAATTCGACGACGAGGCCGTTCCATCGAAGAACAACACGACCTGGAGACCAGGAGTACCACCTCATAGCCGCAATAAATCAGCTGCCGAAGATGCCCACGATCTACGTGAGCACCTGGAGAAGAAAGCTGGCGCAGCTAGGTCCATCTATGGATCTAAAGGAGACACCCCGGCGAGGAACTACGGCCGTCAAAACAATTATGACAACCAAACACCAGTTCGGAATAAACACCGAACACAACAACAGCCGACAAAGATGCCACAAGCGTCCGCATACGAGGGGCTGCTCACCCCCTGTGCTTTACTGATGAAGTACTGGACCATGAATTCCCACAGGGCTTTAAACCTGTAAACATAGAGGCATACGACGGAACGACAGACCCACGGGCTTGGATCGAGGACTTTATCCTCCACATACACATGGCTCGTGGAGATGACCTCCATGCCATCAAATACCTTCCCCTCAAACTAAAGGGACCGGCCCGGCACTGGTTGAAAAGCCTCCCCGAAAATTCAATTGGGAGCTAGGAAGAACTAGAGGATGCTTTCAGGGCCAATTTTCAAGGGACTTATGTTCGGCCTCCGGATGCTGACGATTTAAGTCACATAATACAACAACCCGGAGAGTCTGCCTGCAAGCTTTGGAACAGATTCCTCACTAAGAAGAATCAAATCGTTGACTGTCCGGATGCCGAAGCCTTAGCGGCATTCAAGCACAACATCCGGGACGAGTGGCTCGCCAGACACCTCGGCCAAGAAAAGCCAAGGACAATGGCAGCCCTAACAAGTCTTATGACCCGCTTTTGTGCGGGAGAAGATAGCTGGCTCACCCGTAAAGGCACCAGCGACCCCAGCACATCCGAAACAAGGGATGGCAGCGGGAAGCCACGGCGTAATAAAAACAAACGCCAAAACAAGGAAGAGAGCCCGGACAACATAACGGTTAATGCCGAATTCCGAGGCTCTCGACCTAACCAGCAAAATAAGCAACCTAAAGGCAGTAAAGAGGGACCGTCCGGTCTGAACAGAGTTCTGGACAGACTATGCCAAATTCATGGCACCCCCGACAAACCTGCGAACCACACCCACAGAGAGTGCTGGGTCTTCAAGCAGGCCGGCACACTAAACGCCAAACACAAGGGAAGGGAAACACCAAGTGAAGACGAGGATGAACCTCGCCAACCGAACACTGGGGGACAAAAAACATTCCTGCCAGAGGTTAAAACAGTGAACATGATCCACGCAACTCGTACATCCTTGGGAAGGCACGAACGCGCCCATAAAGACGCGCGTGATATAGAGCCCATCGTACCCGCACCTAACTGCTGGATGTCTTGTTCGATCACCTTCGATCACCTAGACGGCCGAACTAGCATTCGGCGCGAAGGATCAAATGCCTTGGTGCTTGACCCAATAATCGACGGATACCATCTCACTCATGTCCTCATGGACGGTGGAAGCAGTCTCAATTTAATATATGAGGACACTGTCCGCAGGATGGGGATAGACTCATCCAGAATCAGCAAGATTCACACCACCTTTTAAGGGGTGATACCAGGCGTTGAAGCCCACAGCAAGGGCTCCGTCATACTGGAGGTAACATTCGGCTCTCTAGGTAACTCCAGAAGCGAAGACCTAGTCTTCATCATCGCACCCTTCCAAAGCAGCTATCAAGCATTGCTTGGAAGAACGGCCTTCGCCCGTTTCAACGCATTGCCGCATTATGGCTACCTTACACTCAAGATGCCCGGTTCACGCGGCGTCATCACCGTTAGCGGAACAAAGGAGCACCTTTCGCACGTAGAGGAATACGCGATGGCCCTAGCGGCCGGACTATAAGCGGCCTCTAAACAAAATCATACCGGGTCGTTAAGACCACGCTCACAGTTAGACGAGTCCGGCAGCCCACATTAAACTAGGGAAATTGTCTATGTAATCCTATAGTGGACACCAGGGGCTAATAATAAAGCCCCACACTCTCGGCTAAACCTTATTGGTAGGCCAACATTTTACATTTTCTACTATCCATCGCACACTTACGTTGCACTCTTCTATGAGATCCCCTTTTTTCGCAGACAACGTTCGCGTGATACCCTTCCAGGATGCGGCACAATGGAGACAAAGGCGCAGACATGAAGCAGGGCCCCGTCCAACATGTTTTTTTTTAGATTAAGCCCCTGTGTAAACCTTTTCTATGCCTCTTGTTGTTTCATCATCCCACGGGTTCCATACCCAGAGAGGATACTGCCGTTTTTGGCATTACGCCATGACAGACTAATGCTCGTACCTGGACATACAGGGTTTATAATGAATGGGCATTCTTGAGCCCATCATCTGTTAGAAAGTCCGAATACCTTCGGGAGTGTTTGGCGTCACAAGTTTGGCCTTATATGCATCAGCTCCGAATCATGTCTTTGGTCAAATGTTGGATTGCCCGGCTCCTGGGTTTGCCGCCTTACGTTTCGTTATAATCGGCTAAGGTGGCCAAAGGAGAACTACTGTGATTGTTCCCTGGTTATTCCGGATGAGCACCTCAGTAGAGAAAGCCGAAAACTGACCATCATGATACAGCGAGAGACTGATCAACCACTCGACGACTCACCGGAATCTCTAGGATTCCTCCGCCTTAACGAAGGGCCATTTCCCGGCCAGGTACATACGCGCCCGTGTTCGGATGCACGCGATGGTACCAGGGGCTACATAGTAGCCCCAATATTAGAATCCCGCGGCTAAGCGAAAGTGTTACAGCTATATAGTCCGGTTGCCTAGTTCGACGTGTGATCACCTCCTTGCCGGACCAAGACGTTGGATAAAGAGTGATCAGGCACATTTTTTCGTGAACACCCCCGCATTGTATGCGTGGGGGCTGAAGCCAACGACCGCTATCTTTCGGACCACACGCGCGCACACACACACACACACAATCATATATATATATATATATATATATATATATATATATATATATATATACGGCAGCACATGGGACACAATCATATTTTCAAACACAAATTATAAATATAACCTTCTAATCAAAATGTTTTTTCAATAATTTGAATCATCACTCGAAGAGGAGATCCTTCGGGCACTGCGCCTCTATCAGGCGGGCACCCTCTGTGACATGCGCCAAGTAGTGCCCGGCCGGATATTGACCCCTACCGGATCCTGAGACGCTACCATAGTGGCATCCATATCCTGCCAATACGCTTTAACGCGTGCAAGGGCCATCCGCGCACCCTCTATGCATGCTGACCTCCTCATGGCATCGATCCGGGGCACAACCCCAAGGAACTGTTGCACTAAACCAAAATAGCTGTCCGGCTTAGGCTCTTTCGGCCAAAGATGATCTATTACAGACCGCATTGCAAGCCCGGACAGCCTGTGAAGCTCCGCCACAGCAGCCATCTTATCACTTAACGGCAGCGGGCAAGTGGGAGCATGGAACTGTGACCAAAAAAGCATCTCCAGCTACTTTTCACCCTGATCTTTGAAGAACTCCATAACATCAGCCGTACTCTTCGCCAGGTCTGCGTATGCGTCCTGCGAGCTCCAAATATCCATCAAGGGGCGCGATTGATCAAGAACCGTCCGCAGCAAATAGGAGCCTCCACCGCGATTTTTCTCGGCTGTTGAAGCTCCTCCGCGCACCCCTGAGCTCGGTCCGTATTTCCTTGGTGGCATTCAGCGCCTTGCTCAGGTCAGCCGATTTATCTTCGTGCTCCTTCTTCAGGAGCTCATACCGGTCAACGACATGTTTTAACTCGATAGCCATTTCGGCTATATTTTCCTCGCTTCGGCGATGAGCATCCTGTTCGGCTCTAAATTCCTCGGCCGCCTTTAGGGCAGCCACATTGCTCACCCGAGCTTGTTCCTTGGCTAGAGCAAGTTCAGCCCTCAGGGCCTCCATGGCAGCAGCACCATCTGCAGTCCGAACAAATTATATTAATACATGCCACCTTAATATTTTCCTATGCAATAGGAGATAGGGCACATACCTTGTGATGTATCCGGCCGCTCATTCATCAGAGTAATATCGGCATTAATCGACCCAATTTGCCTCGATAGTTCGGCAACTTCAACGGACGGGCGGCGGCGGACCTGTGTACCGCACACGCTTTACAAGACTATCATTGGTTTATGATCCCCCGTTTGCCGCCTAGGGTGGGCAACCAGAGTCTCAGGGGCTACTATCTATATGGAGCACACCTAGCGCGTGCCTTACAACCAAAGAAATAGTGAGTTCTCTATTACATACCTCAAAGCCTCTAAGCAGGCTTGTGAATGCTTCATTCAAACCGCTTGTAGAGGACGAAATCTTCTTGAGCACCGCGCTCATTAATGAGCGATGCTCCTCTGAGAGCGCAGCTCGCTCCAGTAAGCCCGTCAGTACGTCCGGACTCAGGGCGGCTGACGCATTGGCTTCCGGCCTTGGCGGATCCGGGCTCCTCTGTGACGACACCTCGGCGTCGCCCGCGTGAAGAACCGGAGAGGCGGGTGGGGTCTCGCTCTCCATCATCTCCGGAGGAAGGTCGCCCGAAGAAGATCCCTGTTGAGAAGAGCTGCCAGCCGGACTGGAAATAGTTGAGTCCTGGTCATTGATCCAGGAGAAATACAGTACCTTTAAGTTAATGATTGACTTACGACTCGTTGGAGGGCTGGCCCGTTGGAGGGCATGATGCGGTGAGGGTGCATGTCGGGGCAAGGACCCCTGGGGATCCCTTTTTCCCCAATTTGGGCATCTCTGCCTCCAAATCTTCGGAGGCGGCCCTCTTCTTCCCGCGTGGGGAGGCGGCCTCGACCTCTCCTCCCCGATTATCCCCGATTCGGATGCGTAGTGTGTGGGGTTCGGATTTATCATCCTTCCCCTTGTCTTTCCCCGAGGGCATTCTGCTGAGAACCCGATCGAGTATCTTGGCCACGGTAGGGGCGGGCGAGCCTTCGGGAAGTGGTGCCGGACACCTGATTCTCTCCGTCTTGCTGAGCCACTCCTAGACGCGGATGATGTTCAAAATAAACAATATGACAAATACAAAACAGGGTGTCCCGTATCAAGGCTACTTACTTGAGTATCTAGGCGATTGCAGCTTAGGCCCGCATCCTCGGTGGTATCCGGACACGTTACCTTCCGTATGAAGAATAATTTGCACATCTCTTCGAGCTTTAAGCCGAAGAAGTGCTTCACAGTCCGCGGACCCTCCGGATTGAACTCCCACATCCGAAGAGGCCGGCGCTGGCACGGCAACATCCGCCGGATTAACATCACTTGCATTACGCTGACAAGGTTGATATCCCTCTCGAGAAGCTCCCGGATGCGGTTCTGTAGTATTGGTACGTTGCCTCCGGGTCCCCAATTACGTCCTACATCTGTCCAGGACGCCAATGCGACGGGGGGGCCGAGTGGAACTCGGGGGCGGCTACCCACTTTGTGCCCCTTGGGGCCGTAGCATAAAACTACCTCCGCTGCCATACGTCAGATACTTCTGGGAAAGAACCCTCCGGCCATGGGGCATCGGCGTTTCTGCTTATTACTGCACCTCCGCACTCCACGTGTCGCCCCTCGATCATCTTCAGCTTCACATTAAAGGTCTTGAGCCATAAGCCGAAGTGTGGCATGACATGGAGAAAAGCCTCGCACACGATAATGAACGACGAGATATGGAGGATGGCATCTGGAGCCAGATCATGAAAATCCAGCCCATAATAGAACATGAGCCCCCTCACGAAAGGATGGAGGGTGAAACCCAAACCATGGAGGAAGTGTGGAAAAAAAACAACACACTCATTAGGCTTCGGCGTGGGGATAACTTGCCCCGGAGCAGGAAGCCTGTGCTGGATATCCGCGGTTAGGTATTCGACCTCCCTAAGCTTCGCAATGTCCTTCTCCTCGATCGAGGAGGCGACCCACTGGCCTTGAGGATCAGATCCGGACATACTTGCGGATTCCGGAGGGGTGGAGCTTAGGTTTTGGGTGTTAGAACTCGAGGTGCGAGAAGGCGCGATGAAGGTGAAGAAAGAGGTGTAGGTCTCGACCCCTTTAGAAAGAGGGTGAATATCAAGAGTCCTCGGTGTGACCGTTTGAGGTTTATCTAAAAACACACGGGGTAATACCAATGGCCGTCGTGGGGTCATGCACGCTCATATTGATGGAAAATCCCGTAATAAAAGGGACACGATCTCTGCCTCGACGGGACGTGCCAATAAAGCTGCCTCGTAACACGAGTCATCGTGGGATAGGAGATGTTGGTTCACATTGGACTGAGCCATGATACAAGGGCACGACGCACGAAGGTTGCCAGCAAATCAGATCTATACCATACGGAGATCATCTTACGGATCTGGACACGGTCTACGTGTTCAATAATTACTTTGGCGAATTCGGAGGAGGAACCCGCCTTGCAATGCCGAAGATAATACTGCGCGCCGGACTCATCGTCATTGAAGCCTGGTTCGGGGGCTAGTGAGGGAGTCCTGGATTAGGGGGTATCCGGACAGCCGGACTGTGTACAACGTCCGGACTATTGAAGCGTGAAGATACAAGACTCAAGACTTCTGCCCGTGTCCGGATGGGACTTTCCTTGGCACAGAAGGCAAGCTTGGCGATCCTGATATTACATTTCCTTCCTTGTAGCCAACTCCATGTAAACCCTAGCCCTCTCCGGTGTCTATATAAACCGGAGAGGTTGGTCCTTAGAAGGCCGATCACAATTACATTCATACCATCATAGGCTAGCTCCTAGGGTTTAGCCTCTACGATCTCGTGGTAGATCTACTCTTGTACTACCCATATCATCAATATTAATCAAGCAGGAAGTAGGGTTTTACCTCCATCGAGAGGGCCCAAACACAGGTAAACACTGTGTCCCTTACTTCTTGTTACCATCAGCCTTGACGCACAGATCGGGACCCCCTACCCGAGATCCACCGGTTTTGACACCGACAGTAAGGATGCTGAACATGGCTTTGGTGACCGATTCCCTCCCTGACAGAATACCGCAAAGGGCCTCTAGCTTGGATCTTCCTCGGAACAAAGAGGCGGTGTCGGCGAAAACATTCTTTGATAAATAGTTTCAGGTTCTTTCGGGTAATATAAAGGTAGCGAAGAGGTGGTCATTTCTGTCACTCCGACCTCTGATACGTCTCTAATGTATCTATAATTTTTGATTGTTCCATGCTATTATATTATCCATCTTGGATGTTTTATATGCATCTATATGCTATTTTATATGATTTTTGGGACTAACCTATTAACCTAGAGCCCAGTGCCAGTTTCTGTTTTTTCCTTGTTTTTGAGTTTTACGGAAAAGGAGTACCAAACGTAGTCCAATTGACCTGCCAATTTTTGTGGATTTTTATGGACCAGAAGAAGCCCCCGAAGCAAAAGAGTTGGGCCAGAAGAGTCCCGAGTAATCCATGAGGGTGTAGGGCGTGCCCCCTACCTCGTGGCAGACTCGGAGACCCCCCTGACGTGAAACCGACGCCAAAAATTCCTATAATACAGAAACCCCCAAAAAGAAAACTAGATCGGGAGTTCTGCCGCCGCAAACCTCTATAGCCATGAAAAACCAATCGGGACCCTGTTCCAGCACCCTGCCGGAGGGGGAATCCATCACCAGTGGCCATCTTCATCCACTACAAGAAATATGTCAACTTGTGACCTTCTCTCAGTGACCCCGACTGAATTGGTCGTAAATCCACGGCCATTTCGCTTGGAAGGGCTCAAACCCTTAAATTGCCTTACACCAAATGGTTATAAAGTAGACATGAGTGGTTCAGGACCTTATTTCTACCTGATTACGACCAATATAAACGGTCATAAGGTTGTGAACGTGGATGCATTGGTACTTAAGGTGTCGCTCAAGGTGGGCTTGGGCCTCGCTGGAACGAGGCCACCTCCTTTTAAAAAAAATCTATGTGCCATGTAGGGCTCGGCCCATCCAGGAAGAAATGTGGGATGCCCTCATATTACTCAAAAAAACATATATTCGGCCCAACGAAAATGGGAAAATAAAAATACCAACAATGTTAATCATGTATTTAAATTTTTCTAAAAATGTTAATCATGTATTTAAATTTTTCTAACCAATATCAACAATGTTTTATATCTATACAAAAATGTACATTGTGTAAAACAATAGACATCAAAACGGATGTATGAAAAGATGTTTTTTGTTGGAAATATATGAAAATATGTTGACCGTGCATTTGAAAAAGTTAAACATATATAAACAATATGTACAATGTGTCTTAAAAATGTAGACATGTGTTCAAAATATTAGACATCAAAATATTAATTAAAAATGTTAATAATGTAACTAAAAACTGTTTAATATCTATAAAAAATGTTTCTAGTGTACACAAATTTGTTCATAAAATGTGATATAATATTCTTGAAAAATGGAAATGTTTTTTTACAACAAATATTTTTTAGGTTCTTCACAAAAAAACACATTTTGGGAACTCAAAAAATAGAAAATGAATATGTCAGAATTTGTCTTTTTCACGAGAGGTGGATAAAAAAAATTACACTCAACCATTTAGTCAATTGTACATTAGATATGGCCTAGTATTTTAGAAATTTGATTTGGTCCAATTTTGTAACAATTATTTGGTAGGTTCTTCACAAAAAAAAACTCATTTTGGGCGCTCGAAAAATGTAAAATGATTTTTTCGTCCAAAGAAAATGAAAACTTCCTTAGGCAACATTGTTTGCCATTGCAATATGCACCTTTGTGCATAATATGATATCATTTTAACAAAGTATGCCATGAATGTGACTATAAGGTTGATCATTTGGCTTGAAAGCCATTGATCTCCACACATGATAGCTCGTCTTTGAGATCACTTTTTTAAAATAGTTGCCGTATTACAAGTTTATTATTTTTCCTGGGAACTTGGCCACATATAATGACACAATGCGAAGGTTTTCCAATTTTTTGAATTTCTTTTAATTTTTCAAGCCCATTTCAAAATGCGTTCAAAATGGAGGGAATGACCGTTCCTAGCTAGTGGTTGGATCTCGAATACATTTGCTGTTTCTGTGATTAAATAGATACTTATGTACCTCGAAATGATTTTTGGAAAAAATAATGATCAAACTATGAGTCAGCTACAGTTCAAATTTTCCCGTTTTCAACTGAATCAACGGAAATTTGTCTTTTTCACGAGAGGTGGATCAAAACATTTTACATCCAAACATTTGGTCAATTGTGCATTAAATATGGCCTAGTATTTTAGAAAATTGATTTGGTACAATTTTGCAACAAATATATGGTAGGTCCTTCACAAGAAACTCATTTCGGGCACTCAAAAAATAGAAAATGAATTTTTAGCCCAAAGAAAATGAAAACTTCCTTAGGAAACATTGTTTGTCATTTTAAGATACACCATTTTGCACGATATGAGATCATTTGAACAAACTATATCATGAATGTGGCCATATGATTGATCATCTCGCTTGAAAACCATGAATCTTCGCACATAATAGCTCATTTCTGGAAACATTTTTTTAAAAGAATTTCCGTATTATAAGTTTATTACTTTTCCTGTTAACTTGGTCACATATAATGACACAATGCGAAGGTTTTCCAATTTTTTTATTTTTTTTAATTTTATGCCCCTTCCAAAATGTGGTCAAAACGGCGGGCATGACCATTCCTAGCTAGTGGTTGAATCTTGGAAAAAATTTGGTGTTTGTCTTATTAAATAGATACTTTTGTACCTAAAATGATTATTGAGAAAAATAAAGAGGAAATTATGAGGCAGATGCAGTTCAAATCTGACCTGCTTCCAGCTGAATCGGCATAAATTTGTATTTTTTATGAGAGGTGGATCAAAACTTTTGACACCCAACCATTTGGCCAATTGTGCATTAAGTATGTCCTAATATTTTAGAAAATTGATTTTGTCCAATTTTGCAACAATTATTTGCCAGGTTCTTCTCAAAAAAACCTCATTTTGGGCACTCGGAAAATGAAAAATGATTTTTTAGTCCAAAGAAAATGAAAACTTCCTTAGGAAACATAGTTTGCCATTCCAATATGCACCCTTGTGCACAATATAAGATTATTTCAACAAACTATGCCATGAATGTGGCCATAAGATTGATCATTTGGCTTGAAAGCCATTGATCTCCACACATGATAGCTCGTTTCTGAGAACACTTTTTTATAATAATTATTTAATTACAATTTTATTATTTTTCCTGGTAACTTAGCCACATATAATGACACAATGCACAGGTTTTCCAATTTTTTGATTTTTTTGAATCTTTCATGCCCGTTTCAAAATGCGGTCAAAACGGCGGGCATGGCCGTTCTTAGCTAGTGGTTGAATCTTGGAAAACTTTTGGTGTTTCTGTGATTAAATATATACTTTTGTACCTAAAAATGATTTTTGGGAAAAATAAAGAGGAAACTATGAGGCAACTGCAGTTCAAATCTGACCCGCTTCCAACTGAATCGGCACAAATTTGTCGTTTTCACGAGAGGTGGATCAAAACTTTTGAGACCCAACCATTTGGTCAATTGTGCATTAAATATGTCCTAATATTTTAGAAAATTGATTTGATCCAATTTTGCAATAATTATTTAGCAGGTTTTTCACAAAAAAAACCGTCATTTTGGGCACTTGAAAAATGAAAAATGATTTTTTTCGTCAAAAGAAAATGAAAACTTCGTTAGGCAAAATTGTTTGCCATTCCAATATGCACCCTTGTGCACAATATGAGATCATTTGAATAAATTATGCCACGAATGCGGCTATAAGATTGATCATTTGGCTTGAAAGCCATTGATCTCCACACATGATAGCTCGTTTATGTGAACATTTTTTTAAATAATTATCGTATTACAAGTTTATTATTTTTCATGGTAATTTGGCCACATATAATGACAGAATGCGAAGGTTTTCTAATTTTTGATTTTTTTTTTGAATTTTTCATGCTCGTTTCAAAATGCAGTCAAAACGGCGGGCATGACCGTTCATAGCTAGTGGTTGAATCTTGGAGAACTTTCGGTGTTTCTCTGATGAAATAGATACTTATGTACCTACAAATGATTTTTTGAAAAAATAAAGAGCAAACTATGAGGCGGTTGTAGTTCAAATTTCACTCGCTTCTAGCTGAATCGGCACAAATTTGTCTTTTACACAAGAGGTGGATCAAAACCTTTTGACACCCAACCATTTGTTTAATTGTGCATTAAATATGGCCTAGTATTTTAAAAATTTATTTGGTCCAATTTTGCAACAACTATTTGCTAGGTCCTTCACGAAAAACCCGATTATTGGCACTCCGAAAATTGAAAAATGATTTTTTTGTGCAAAGAAATAAAACCCGCAACCCAATATACACACATGTGCACAATATTGGATCATTTTCACAAAATATGATCCAATTTTCCATCAAAGATTTCATATGTTTTTAAAAAAAGTTTTTGTACACTCAGAAAATAAACTTAAATTCTCATTGGTGGAAAGGTGTGTGTCATGGATCGATGACATGGCACACATCCATCCATCCATACACATCCATCCATCCATCCATCCATCCCACACCACAGTGACCTCCTCCCTCCGCTCCTTCCTCCCAAACCCTAACTCCCACTCCCCCGATTCAGACCGAATCGATGGCGACGCCGCACTCCCTTCCTTTCGCCGCCGCCACTCCGCTGCTGATCAAGATCCCCCTTGCAGCTGCCTCCTTCTCTGCCAGACCTCTCCCCTAGCCACCGCCTCCCTCTCCGCCACCCACCTCTCCCCTCGCTGCCGGTCTACCACATCCAGCAACGTCGAGGCCAGCGGGCACTGGATCCGGCACCGGCGTGGCCACTCCATCAGCAACTCGAACAGGGGGCGGCGGCGCCATGGCTTCACCCAACCCCACGGCATGGGCCTGAGCCACCCGCTGGCCTCGGCTGGGTCCCGGACGAGCAGCCGCGCGGGATGATGCTGATGGCGCTGCGGCCACGGCCCGGCCCCCGACCATCCCGCCGGCGCTGCGGGCCCCGTGGGAGGGAAGGAGGAGGGGGATGGCGAGGCGAGGCAAGGAGGCAGCGGGCTGGCGTCAGGGACGTGGCGCGGGCGGCGTGGCACAGGGGGCCGGCGCGGTCAGGTCACTCCTCGGCCCCCCCATCCCCCCTACTTCCTCTCAGGTCACTCCCTCGCCCCCTCCTCTCCTGCCTGCCGTGCCCGACCGACCAGTGGCGGTGTCGCTCGTGCTTCCTGCTTCCAGTTTGCTCTTAGTCCATCGACTGATTAGTCGATCTACGATGCTTGATACCCTGTCCGCGCGCATTGACCTGCTGGGATGAGAGAATCCAGTGCGGGATTTTAATCATAGTGCATCAATCTCGCGTGTCCAGAACAGGGATGGGGTTGCCTTATTAAGATATCACGGTGACGAACCTATGCGTCTCACTAGCATGTGCATCGGTGGCTTTGGCTTACCATGGGTTCTCTTTCTCTTCTTATCGATTGCAAGTTTCAGGGGATTTCACACTCTGACTAAAACTTGCAGCTAATTAACTAACTAATGCATCTCCTTGGCAATTGGCATGCTGCGCATTAGCTTCTTCAGTTATGATGCCATGCTACTAGAGCTTCTAATCGTCTTGTTTATTTCGTGCCGCATTCCGGAGTTAAGTGTACCTTGCGTGCGTCTCCGTTGGGACCGCTCATGACTTGACAATTCTGTGTTATGGGCCGTTGAATTAGTTTCCTATCTAGTTCAATGTAGATTCTGATTCTAGCTCCTAGACTTGTGTTCAAGTGTCTTTTATTTAACAGATCAGTGCAAAGAAGAACACTGGATCCGCTAGAAATCGTTCGAACTGCAGGGTTTTGCTTGCTCGCTTGCCTACTTTGCTGCCTATCTGTAACATTTTGTTTTCTGCTACCATTCTCAGTGTCGTGAAAATGGAGATGCATGTCTAACTGCTTCACATGCTTAATCTAATTTAATGTGTAAAATGGCAGGCAAATGCTGCTGCAAAGATATTAGTGATATATGTGTGGAAAATCCCCTTTAGCTCCCGAGCACATCTAGTCCCGATATCTGAGCCGATCACTGGTCTTGCGATTCGCGTTGCTTGTTGTATTATCAGTCGTATTTTCAGACCGGGGTGTCCCTTCTACTGGCGTGTGGCCCACATCTGACCTGCAATAATTAACAGGAGCGCCGTTTAGGCCGAGGGAACAGACGTTTGTTGCCGTCCTGGACCAGCATGTGTGCATGTGGAGCTCATGCAGGCCAGCAGGGTCCCATGGATAGTAAATGCGTTCCTTCCAGACGTCTCTCTCCTTCCAACTTCATCTCTCTCATCCTCTCGATGTTTCGCGAGTGAGAAGAACTGGGCGGCCGGAGGCGGAGAGCATGCCAGCGCATGCTAACGCAGCGGGAAACTGCCCCATGGAGCGTCATTTTTTCTCAACCCAGCTGCCGGAGTGTTCGCGTCCGTGGTCTACCTCGACTCCGGCGGCTGGAGCTCGTGGATCTGGCATCTCCCACGAACTAGGTTGCCTGAGCATGTAAATCCGGCGTCCTCCTCGACTCTGACCACATCCAACGTGGTGGTGACGACTGAAATTCTCCATGTGCTCAGCGATTGACGAGATCTTGCAGATGGACACTCTTGCAGATGAAAACTATGGTCGGAGCAACAAGGCGGCTGCACGGACCGGCGAGAAGGTCGAGCCCCTCGCAAGGGGCGAGTGTCTCACCAGCCTGTTCATGCATGTTCATATTGTGGTAGGCAGCGCAAATCACTTGTTTTGATTTTTTTTTTCACCCACCATTGTTCATGCCAGATTTTTTATGTACAGTACAAATAATTTAGATTAGTTTGTTTCATCTGTAATGTTTTTTCATTCGAATCTTTCAACTTTTTTTAACACTTCAACAATCTTAGTTGTTGGTTGTTTGTTCATGCTTTCCAGAGTCCAGTAGTGAAATGGGAAACGCTTGGGGCCGGGGCGCCGGCCGCACGCGAGCCTTACGATCGAGCGCTCTTTTTCTTTTTTAGAAAACAGGAGCGCTCTTTAAATCGTTTTTTTCAGGTGCATCACGAGAGCACTCCTTGAATCGTTTTTTCCATGTATGCCTTCATCTTCTTCCCTACAACTCTGCAACTGTTCTTTTTCTTCCATCTTCGCCGTCATACGCAGCGCACCGCGATGACGTGCCCTTGCTGGTAGGGCGAGCCACGGCAGGGGCGAAGAAGATGACATGACAGAGAAGTCACAACGGGGAGAGCTGCAAGAGGCCGTATGCGACGTTGGTGACCATCGGTGGCGCGCGACCAGCCATGGCGAGCGACCAACCATGGCGTGTGACAAATGAGACATTGCTGGAACCATTCATTTTGAAAGCCGAGGGATGTTACATCCGGCGGCGAGGGATGTTACAACCGATAATTTCTTTTTTGTTGGAACCAACCACATGATTTTGTCGCTGATTTTTTATTTGATGCAACTAGTGTTTTGTTTTGCTACTACCAGTGTTTACATTTGCTACTACAGGCGACAACCTTTTTTTTTACGACATAATTCGTGAAGATGATGCAACCTTGATGACGGGCGAAAAACGTTTTTCTGCTGCAAACCATGATCTTTTTTTGCTACCACCGGCTACAGGGTTTGTTACCACCGTACACGGCGCCCGGCGTGACGTTTAGTTTGTTTTGTTTTTGCTACAACCACGTCATTCTTTTTTGCTGCAACCGGCAACTACAAAAGCTACATCTGATCAACATTTTTGCTACATTGGCGACAGCGGACGGCAGCGGTAAGCTTTTTTTGTGGAAGCGATAAACTTTTTTGCTACAACCGGCATCTTTTTTGCTGCAACCATCCGCGAAATTTGCTGGAACCGGCTTCGAGATTTGCTGGAACCGGCACCAGTGTTTTGCTGGAAGTAGCACCCAAAAATGGTTCCATCGGAGTCGTTTTTGCTGGACCAACAAACTTTGATACATCTGGCATCATTTTTACTACATTTGGCATCGCTTTTTGCTGGAACCCGTGTCTAGCTTTCACACAGGGAGAAAATGCTTCAACCATTTGTGGAAAAGCTTCATCTGGCTAGAGGAAAAGCTTCACAGTGGCATGAGAAAAAATCTTCCACAGCAGGGAAAAAAGCTTTAAGCGGCAGTGGAAAAGCTTCAACCGGCGGGAGGAAAAGGTTCAAGCGGTGACCGGTGGCCACGAGGACGGCGACCGGGGGCGAGGGCGGCGACCTACGGCGACGAGGACGGTGACCGGTGGTGACGAGGACGGCAACCGGTGGCAAGGGCGGCGACCGGCGATCGAGGGCGAGGGACGGCGGCCGGTGATGACGAGGACGGCGACTGGCGGTGAGGACGGTGACCGGGTGGCGATAAGGACGTCGACCGGTGATCGTTGGCGAGAGTGGCGACGAAGACAGCGACCGGGGTAGAGGACGGTGCTGCAGGGATGAAAGACGCTGTTGCCGTTTGTGCGCGAGAGAAAGGAGGCAATAGAAGGGTGTGATCTAACGGCCCTAGGCAAACGGATCTGATGCTGGGCAGGCGACCGGCCGAATTGTTGGGCCGGCGCACCGGCGCAGATCATTGCCCTAGTGAAATCGAATATTTTACGGGTATGCTACAAATCTTAGCTTGTAGGTAGGCGAAGGAGAATTTTCTCTAGACTTGTGCATATGCGGTTTGCTTTGGATATTTTTCTGTCGATTGCAATGTTTGTTGCTGAGATTTGTTTGACGAAAATACTTGGTTTACGGAGGCGGAGATTACGGACGTGGTTTGCACTAATCCTTCACTAACCGCCCCGTTAAATTCGCCGTGGGGTGCCTCGTGAACTCTAACGAGTAGCTGAGAGCTTAGGGCATCTCCAGCCGCGCCCCCAAGAAGGCCTTCTCAGGCGTTTTTTTCGTGCCGGCGCCGAAAAAACGGCCCAGTCGCGCCCCGGGAGCCCGATTTTCGCCGGCTTGGGCCGAAAACAGCGCCGGCGGACCCAGCCCGAACCCGGCGCGCTCGGGGGCGCCGGGCGAAGTTTTTTGGCGCGAAGAAACCGCGGGCCCGACGCGTCAGCGACCAGTTTGCTTCTCGGCCCTTCGTCGTCCTCATCGCCTCGCTTCCGGGCGAATCAATGCCAAAGCTGCCGCTGCTGCTACGCGGTCAGCTCTGCGCCATTGATGCTTCACGGCGGCGCAGATGAAGGCCGGACGACGCGCCCTCGCCCTCGCCTCGCCGCCACGCCAGACGCAGCGTGGGCGGCGCGTCGGCCTATATATGCGCGCCGGCGCTTTCGGTCGCCACACTCCCCTCCGCCGTCGTTCCTTCCCCTCCGCCGTCGCCCCTTCCTCCCTCTCCTCTCCTCCAATGGCCGAACGTTTCGCAGGCGACGGCGCGGCGGCGAACGGCTTCGGCCGACGCCATCTCCATGAAGACGAGGCTCGCCTCCTTTACGAGGTCGAGTGCCCGGTCCCGCCGGACATGCGGGTGCCCGGGGCGTGGAGGATCAGCGCCGGCGGCGTGCCGGTGCCCCCCGTACCCTCCGGCGCGGTGCGGCGCGCGGAGATCGCCCGCATTCGGTCGAATCTGCCTCCTGCGGCGAGGGATGCGCCGCGGTACGCCCCCGACAACCCGCTATGGGAGCCCTACTTCCGTCGCCGTCACGCCCAGCAGCTCGAGGCCACCAACGGCGTCGTGCCCTCCGGCAGGCAAAACTCCGCCAGCCGGCGTCGATGGTGGGGCGTGCCAGGGCGCACGTTGGACGCCGTCCTCAAGTACATCGAGGGCGGCAACACGCCGTGCCTCGACTACCCAGCCCCCCTTCCTTTTCACGCCGCCGGGGAAGCTCCTGGACCCCGAGGCGCATGGAGACCGGGGTCCTCCTCTTCGTCCGGCTGCTCGCCTGCCTCCGCCCGTCAGCCGGAGCCCCAGACACGCCAGGCTGCGCGCACCAGCAGCTCCGGCGTCAGACGGGCGCCGTCTGCCGGAGCCTCGCTGCCGCTTTGTCTCGCCGAGCCTAAGCCGGAGCCCGCCTCGCCGAGCCTAAGAAGGAGCCCGCCTCCCGCTGAGTACGAGGAGATAGCCCGCGCCAAGCCCGACGAGGACGCCATGCGATGGGCGCGGGAGGACTACCTCCGCGAAGAGACGGTCCGGCAGTGCCGGGCCCTGGAGGGAATCGCCGCCCGCAAGCGCGAGCGCGAGGACGAGCACAGCGTCGGGATCCTCGACAGCGACGACGACGACGACGTCCCCGGGCCTTCCAACCCGCCGCGCCAACCGGGGAAGGGGTGTAGCAGGGACGGCGGAGGCGGGGGCGGCAGCGGCGACGACGACGACGACGACGACGACGGCGGCGGCGGCGACTACACGCGGTTCTACAGCCTCCTCGGCATGTAGACGCGTTGGGCGGGCGGCGAGGCGGGCGGCGAGGGAGACGGTGGGATTAGCCCGCCGTTTTTTTTGTAAAATATGTTTATGTTTGAACGAACTCGCCGAAGTTTGCTATGTTTATGTCGTGTTTGCGCCGTGTTTGTGCCGCCTTCAAATTTTTGAAATATCATGGCGCCATGATGTGGGCATCACGCCCCCAGTGCGCCGTTAACGCCGGTACGCCCCAGGGGGATTTTTTGGCCCTCCTGGGGGGCCAACGGCTGGAGATGCCCTCAGTCTGTAATCCCCACATCCTTAGATGTAGCGTTATCCTTATTTTACTTATTTAATCCAATCCCTCATTAGTTTTCTTCTGTTCTAGATTTACGCATTAATCGTGTACTAAATCGTAGGGGCAGTTAACACTCGTCAGATTAAATCTTGTGCGACGGCTCATCCTTTTGGTGACGCTCCCGTGCGACGGAACACTATCCACGACGTGAGTCACAACGGCAGGGCTGCTAACGCCGGTGCGAGATATGGCCCAGCGTACGCAACTGTACCATACGTACCTGCACCTGCCAGCTTAATTTAATTAAAGCAAACCGTATTTGCAGAGAAAATGACCAGGCACAGAACCCGAAAGACACCCAACGTATGTGCATGCATTTGACAATATGATTTCACATGTGTGTTTGAACATTAACCATACAGATTATGGTACTGTTAATGAGATCCGTTTCGGTACAACCCCTCCAAAACGTATAAAGGGCAATATAGTCTTTTCACTCATCGTATCCATTTTCGTACGCATGTTCCGTTGCAAGCTGCATAGGCCGTACGTACGCTAACATCCACGGGGTCAGCCCATTAATATATTTTTTAATATTCAGACAGTGCCACTAACCAACTGGAGGAGCTGATACTGGTGTACAAGCTGTAACTTTTGTTATTCTTATGCTAAACAACTCATGAACAACCTATGTATCCATGAGTTCTACAAATGTTTCTCGGCGCAGCCGTGCCCTCAGACGTGATGTAAACAAAAAAGGCAATGCCTTGTTTTATTTTTTTCTGGTTTTCGCTAGCCAATTTTTCTACTGTGTTTTTCTCGATCTCCTTCTCTTTTTTTTTCATTTTCATTTTCTTTTCCTTTCTAAAATTCATATTTTTTTTCTAAAATCCTGAAATTTTCATAAATTCGTGAACCGTGTTTCAAGTCCGTGTCTAATTCCTTAAACTTGTGAACTTTTTCTCAAATCAGTGATTTTTTTCAAATACATGAACGATTTTCAGATCCACGAACTTGTCTCAATTTTTACAAACTTTTTCTAAAACCCGTGATTTTTTCCAAAAACTCATGCGAACAATCTATGTCCGAGCGAGAGGAAATACGAACGAGAAGAAAATAGCAATTTCCTCTGCTTGTCATAAGCATCGGTCTTCAATGTACTCTTTGTTTGGGATATGGATTGCTACCATGAATATTCACTAGTTCCGAACTAGGAACGTTCAGAAAAACAGTTCATATTCTTCAAAATGAGAGCATTGATGACTGTTGTATTGTTTTAAAATTAACTTTTTTTGTTCTTGTATTATTCATCATGTGACGTGTTTTTTGTCACGTAGCATTTTTCACATCCATCAAGTGGATCCATTTTTTTTCTGTAGTATTCTATCATCATGGCAAGCATCCATGTCAAGTTTTAATTATTTTTTTGTTATTTTATGCATTTTTTAGGGTTTTCACAGTGAAAACTCCCTAAAATACTTATCGGACGTGACACAACGTATGTTTACTATCCGAATTCGTTCAATTTTTGCAGCACTAGGGTGACCATGCCCAGCTGCCTACAAAATTTGGGTGTATTTTGTGAAATTTCGCAAGTATATCATGTACAAGGTATGGGTTTCGGTTAAGTCAGAAGAGTCTGTCCTATAGCACTTTTTTTACACATTCATCAAATAGACCCAAAAAATTTCCACAACATTCTACCATCATGGCAACCATCCATGCCAAGTTTCATTGACTTTTGATATTTAATGCATTTTTAGGGTTTTCCTGGTGATAAATCCGTAAAATACTGACCAGACGTGACACAACGTGTGTTTGGTGTCTGAATTCATTCAATTTTTGCGTGAAGTACTAGGATGACCATGCCCAGCTACCTGCAAAATTTGGGTATATTTTATTGAAGTCCACAAGTACATCATATATGCAACATATGGGTTTCGGTTAAGTTGGAAGAGTCCGTCCCATAGCACTTTTTTTACATATTCATCAAATGGACCCAATTTTCTTTCCACAGAATACTATCATCATGGAAAGCGTCCATACCATGTTTCATCTATTTTCTAGATCTCATGCAATTTCTACATTTTTCTGTGTGACAAATCCCTAAAATACTGACCGGACGTGGCGCAACGTGTGTTTTGTGTACGAATTCGTCCAAATTTTGTGTGGAGTACTAGGATGACCATGCCCAGCAGCCTAGAAAATTTGGGTATATTTTATGAAAGTCCAAAAGTACATCATGTACAACGTAGGGGTTTCAGTTAAGTCGGAAGAGTCCATCCCATAGCACTTCTTTTTTTACATATTCATCAAATGGACCCAAATTTTTTCCACATCATTCTATCTTCATGGAAAGCATCCAAACCAAGTTTCATCTATTTTTGACAATTCGCACATTTTCTAGGGTTTTCCCGGTGAATAATCCCTACAATGTTGATCGGATGTGACCCAATGTGTGTTCGGTGTCCGAATTCGTTCAAAAATTGTGTGGAGTGCTAGGATGACAATGCCCAGATGCCTGCAAAATTTGAGTATATTTAATGAAAGTCCACAAATACGTCATGTACAACATAGAGGTTTCGGTTAAGTCGGAAGAGTCCGTCCCATAGCACTTTTTACACATTCAACAATGTAGAGAGTAATAAAGAAATTGAATAAAGCGGGTGTGTTGTACAAACCCGGTAACATGAAAGAAGAAGAAGAAGAGAATGTGTTGATAGATTTCCCTTACGATGACGTGCGATGATAGATTCCCTAAAAAATATTTCTCTTACGATGTCGGGGTAATGGGCCACTGGTAGGCTGACCCGGGACCCAAGATCTTTCAAGACATCGGGGCAGGCCGCGCCCCTCAGCCGAGTCCCAGCTGGCGACCTTCGAGAAGGCCGAGTCCCAGCTGGCGACCTTCGAGGAAGCCGAGTCCTTAGACGGCGACTCTGAAACAAGCCGACTCCGGGCTTGCGACCTTCAGGGGGCCGACTATGAGAGTCGGCCCGCGACCTTTCACGAAGACCGACGCAGGGTACGGCCCCGACGTGGCCGTCCCCTCAAACCCAGGGGAGGAAGGCATGGCTGCAGTGAGCCGTATCACCGGGAGATCTCCGGTGAGGCGCGGCACTTTTGCCATGCCTCCCCTGACTTCAGCCATAGTGCACAAGGCACTGTGCCCACGACGGCGGCCTGTACGGCCCGAGGATCGCCGGGCCCCCTGTCAGTGAGAGAGAAGAAGATGGCCGGAGAGCCCGAAGACGGCCCTGCGGGAGTCGGCCTCCCCGAAGTCGGCCGCCTCCCAGTCAGGGCCCCACAAGCCATAAACCAGATTGGACGGGGAGTGACGACAGCAATCGCCTGATAGATGGCGGCACTGTTCCCACGACCCCATGACCAAGCCTGCGTCACCAGAGCGCGTCAGATGCCGGCTCTGTCCGCTGGGCCCGCCAGCCAAGGGCCCTGTGCCGGGCAGGGAGACGGCTGCGAGAGAGACCGACGGCTGGGGGCCACGCCCAGTCAGATTACCATTGTACCCCCGGGGGGTAGGCCTATATAAAACCCCCGGGGCACCCATGCAAAGGGTTCGGCCCTGGATAGGTTTAGACACATAGCAAACCAAGGGAGAGAGCTAGCCTTGCTCCCTCCTGCCTCCCGAAACAGCTCAAGGAGCACCATTGTACTATCATACCTTAGTGATCATGCGGAGACCCCACAGAGCAGCAGTAGGGGTGTTATCTCCCCGGAGAGCCCCGAAGCTGGGTAAGATTCGCCGGCGCGCATGTTCGCCTCATCCTGCTTCTGTGCACCGCGACGTTCTACTCGCCCCACCATGATAAGCCACCCATTGGCATATGTCGATCCAACCTCGACATTTGGCGCCCACCGTGGGCGAAGTGCACCGCCGTCCGGAGATCTGCTTCGACGGGAACCCTTTTCCTCCTCCTGGCGAAGCGCAGCCAGCCCGGCTCGCCTGATGGAGTTCAGATCGACACGCTGCGCGGCGCCAAAGCCGCTGCGCGCCATGAAGCGGCCTCGCCAACTCATCGGTGAGGTGCGCTCTCGACGAGCTCGCACCGAGTGCGAGCACGGTGGCCCCGAGAACCTTCTCGCGGGCCTCTCGACCAACTCCACGCCGCCGGCGAGCCCGCCAGACTTGAGTCCGTAGGCTCCTCCGACCCGATGCTGGTCGACTCCGACGCCAGACGCTTGATATCTTCCCCACCAACGTGGTGGTCACGACGAGCCGCTTCAGACGAGGAGAGTGGCGGAAGCGCCACACGGAGGTGCTCGCCATCGGTCACGGCGAGCAATCCGCGAACGCCAGACCGCCGCCGCCGCCCCGCAAGACTCGCCGCGCCCATCCTGCAGGATGCGGACGCGAGATGTTGGAAGAACGCCGCCTTCAGATCATTGAAGGCGCTAAGAAGTTGGCGAGCATGAGGCGCTTGTCAGAAGCATACCAGGGCGAGATGGATCACGCCGTAGGCTGCTCGCCGGCTCCGACTGGGCCGAGCCGTCTAGGTGCGGTCCGAGAGCGCGCGCAGCTATCGCCGACTTGTTTCGGGCGAACGCCCTGTACGCCACCCTGCGCGAGAATATCCGCGCCGCCAAGCGGCGCATCAAGAGCTGAAGAACTTCGAAGGCGAAGAGCGCCGGGTAATGACGGAGCGAGTCCAGCAGCTCCTCGACGCGGTTGCTGCACAAAACGCGGCAGGCGGTCGTGCAGACGCGCTGCAGCAGCCGAACGACGACTTACCCCCTCGCCGAGATCAAGGCGCGACCTCCCGGACGCCGACTGGCGGAGCCCGCGGAAGGAAAGAGAAGGAGCCGGCTGTCAGTCACAGCCGGACGCGCATCACCATCGAGCGCGACCAAGACGGCCGCCCCAGAGCTGTGGAACGGCGAGATGATTATTTGCCTCCCCCACCCCGAAGAGAGCAGCGAGTTTCTCCGCCGCCTGTTGAGCATCCGACTCTCGGAGGTCGCCTCGGCCGCCGAGAGGGAGTCGGAGAGAATGACGCCCGCCACCGGATCAACCGACTCCACAGATCCCTGGCGTTTGAAGAAGAAGATGAGCTGGGTCCCCCTTGCTTCGGGCCCCGCATCAGAGACGAGCCTTTTTCCAAAGGGTTCACGCTTCCCCGAGACACGCCCAAGTACACCGGCTCCGTGAAGCTGGAGGACTGGCTGATAGACTACTCCACAGTCGTCAACATAGCCAATGGCAACAAGCGAGTCGCCGTGAAGTATGTTCCCCTCATGCTCGTGGCACGGCCCGACATGGCTGAACAGCCCAAGCCCCGCAGCATCAATAGTTGGGTCGACTTCACCAAGCCTTCGCTCGCAACTTCACCAAAGACGCATAAGCGACCTCCCAAGCCGCGCCAGCTCTCCTTGTGCGTGCAAGGCCTCAAGAATCAACACGCGACTACCTCACGCTACCGGGCGAACTTCAAACTCCCGCGAGGGCGCACGAGGTGCAGGCCATCGAGTATTTCACGGCCGGGTGCCGAGAGGGCACCTCCTCAAGCACAAGATCCTCTGCGACGAGCCCGAAACCTCGATTTAACCGCTGGTCATAGCGCATAAGTACACTACAGCCGACTCTTCTATGAAGACGGAGATTCAGTCAACGCTTGGTGGCAAGGTGATTCCCAAGCCCCGTAACCCCGGGTCAGACGCCAGCCGCGACAAAGAAAAAAATGACAACAAGCGCGCCCCCCAACCGCTTCCAACAATCGGCGGTCGCGGCAGAGAAGATCAGCAGCGGAGGGGCAGCTCGCTGCCGGCGTAAAGGCGGCAAGTCCAACTGGTTGCCGCTTTCTCCTATGAGCGACTCGATGGTCCTTGCAAGTTCCACAATGCGCCGGCCGTCGAACCACACCACAAGAAAGTGCCACTGCTCGCCAGATCGCCAAGGAGACGGCCTCGCCCTCCGCCGCTCGCAGGGCGCCGCCTCCGCCGCCGCCCCCAAAGAGCCGGGCGGCCCGCCACCGGTGCGGTCCAAGATGAGTTTCCGGAGGAGCACGGAGCATATGTAGTGTTCACCAGTCTGGCAGATGATCGGCGCAGCAGGCGCCAACAGCAGCAAGAAGTCAACGCAGTGGCAACAGAGGCTCCTGAGTTCATGCATTGGTCCGAGAAGCCTATCAGCTGGAGTCGGGCAGATCACCCAGAGGTGATGCCGAGCCCGGGCTCCTACGCCCTGGTTCTAGGCGCGACCTTGGCCATCGATAGGCGGGCCGCCTGCTTCTCGCGGGTCCCGATAGACGGAGGCAGCAGATAAACATCCTGCATAAGGACACCATGGAGAAGCTCGAATCAGCGGAGGCAGCCGCAGAGCAGCCGCACCGTGTTCCATGGAATCGCACCGGTCTCTCCTGCTCACCAATCGGCAAGATTCTCGATAGACGCCCTTCGGGACAAAGATCACTTCCGCCGAGAGCCACCTGGTTCGGTGGTGGACTTGAGAGCCCATACCACGCCTCGCTTGGCGGGCCGGCTTTGGCGGTTCATGGCGGTTCCCCACTCGCCTACCTCAAGATGAAGATGCCGAGTTCCAAGGATTTCGACTGCTGCGGCGATTACGGAAGTCGTCATTATGCTGCCGAGAGCAATCGGCTGGCCGAGTCTTTGGTGATCGCAGCGAAGCGCTTACCTTGACCGGTTGTGGCGATGGCCGGAAAACAGCCAGAGATGTCGCCCGATCCCAAGGAGTCGGAAGCGTAGGATCATTCAAGCCGCTAAAGAAACCAAGAGGATACCCTTGGACCCGAGCACCCAGGAGTACGCTGTCATAGGCACCGCCTTGACAAAGAAATAGGAAGGCGAGCTCGCCGATTTCCTCCGTGAGAATCGACATCTTCGCATGGTCCCCAAGGACATGCTAGGTGTAATCGACGAAATTCGCCGAGCACAAGCTACATGTCGGGCGGATGTGAAGCCCGTCCGGCAGCCCTTGCGCCGCCTGTCAGAAGAAAAGAGAAGAGTCGTGGGAGAAGAGATAGCCCGGCTCCTAGCAGCCGGATTCATCATGGAAGTGTTTTTTCCGGAGTGGTTAAGAAACCCAGTACTGGTATTGAAGAAGAATAAGCAGTGGCGGATGTGCATAGACTACACTAGCCTCAACAAAGCCTGCCCAAGGACCCGCTTTGCTCGCCAAGGATTGATCAGTGATAGACTCCACACCGGATGCGAGCTGTTGAGTTTCCTAGACGCCTACTCGTGATATCACCAGATCAAGCTGAATCCAATGGACAGATCAAGACCGCATTCATCACGCCATTTGGAGCTTTCACACCGACAATGACGCTCGCTTGAGAAATGCCGGCGCCACCTTTCAGCGCAGATGCGAAATGCCTCCTCAAGCAACTCGGCAGAAATGCCCACGTCTATGTGGACGACGTGGTGGTGAAGACGGAAAAGCGTGGGACGCTGTTGGAAGACCTCAAAGAGACCTTTGAAAATTTGCGCCGATTCCAGATCAAGCTCAACCCTGAGAAGTGCGTGTTCGGAGTCCCAGCCGGCCAACTCCTCGGCTTCTTGGTCTCCGAGCGCGGCATAGAGTGTAACCCTGTGAAGATCAAGGCCATTGAGAGAATGGAGGTACTGAAAGTGCAACTAATCCCCGGGTGGTTTTGGTAATTAATAACAACATATATATCATTGAACTAATAGTTACTTGAGAATCATTTCAGAGAGTTCAGTGATATGGGTATGGCAAGGACTGAAGAAGTGGACCCCCCAAAATGCTAAGGCAAGCATTGGCAAAAGCTCAAGACTCCATTTTTGGTTTAGTGATCCAAGATCACATTGAGTCCATAGGAAAAGCCAATACTATTAAAAGGGGATGAGGTTATGATGATGATCTGTTGCTCAAGTGCTTAGTGATACATCTCCTAAACTATCAAGAACTTTCACCGCCATATACACTCATAAGTAATCTCGGTCCCACCGATATTCCAAACTCACCACACCGAGATGAACCACCTCAGCCATAAGCCAAACCCTAGCAAACTCGGATTTTCCGATTCAACTCGGTCTCACCAAACATGAGTTGCCAAGCTTCAGAATCTTCATCATCAAATCGGTGTCACCGAGATGATGAAGTCGGTCCCACCGAAATTTGCATGCTCTTGTCATTGCACGAATTGACTAACAGAGATTGTATTTTCGGTCCCAATCGAAAATCCTAACGCTCACATTATTTGAACTATCGGTCTCACCGAGTTGTCCACTTCGGTCCCACCGAGATTGCTCAAATGTGTGTAATGGTTGGATTTTGTGTGGAGGCTATTTATACCCTCCACCCCTCTTCATTCGTGGAGAGAGCCATCGAAAGAACTACCACTCCTATCTTACATTTCGAGAAGAGAACTACCTACCCTTGTGTTGAGATCAAGTTGCTCCACTCCCACCATATGAAGCTTGATCTCTAGCCTTCCCAAGTTGCTTTCCACTCAATCCTTTCTTCCACCACAGCCAAATCAGTGAGGAGAGTTGAGTGTTGGGGAGATTATCATTTGAAGCACAAGAGCAAGGAGTTCATCATCATCTACAACATCTATTACCTTTTGGAGGGTGGTGCCTCCTAGATTGGTTAGGTGTCGCTTGGGAGCCTCCGTCCGAGATGTGGAGTTGAACCAAGAAGTTTGTAAGGGCAAGGAGATCTCCTACTGTGAAGATCTACCCCGAGTAAGGCTAGCCCTCCGTGGGCGTAGGCTATGATGGAATAGACAAGGTTGCTTCTTCGTGGACCCTTCATGGGTGGAGCCTCCGTGGACTCAAGGCAAGCAGCCGTTACCCTCCGTGGGTTGAAGTCTCCATCAACATGGAAGTACGATAGCACCACCTATCGGAACCACGAGAAAAATCACCGCTCTCCAAAATTGCGTTGCTCTTCTCCACCTCTCTTTACTACATGTGCAATTTACTTTCCGCTGCCTATACTCTAGAATTGCATGTGTAGGGTGATGCTTGACTTGATCATAATTGTGAATCTGCCAAAACTGTTCTTTGTCAAAAGGCAGAATTTTTATATTGTCAAGTAGTCTAATCACCCCCTCTAGACATACTTTCAATCCTACAAGTGGTATCGAGCTTTGGTCTCCATTGTATTGGTTTCATTGCATTGACTCCATAAGCTTGGTTTCACAACCTAGGAGAGTATGGCGCCTAGTGAGGGTAATTTTCAGAGAGGTCCTTACTTTGATGGTACAAATTTTGCTAGTTGGAAGCATAAAATGAAAATGCATATTCTTGGTCATAACCCAGCCGCATGGGGCATTATTTGTGTTGGTATGCAAGGTGAATTCTTCGAGGAAGGAAAAGTTCCGGATCGCGAAGCTACACCGGAAGAATTACGGATGTTGCAAAACAATGCTCAAGCTTGTGACATTCTCTTCAATGCCTTGTGTCCCGAGGAGTTCAACAAAATCAGCCGTCTTGAGAATGCAAAAGAGATTTGGGATACTTTGGTTGAAATGCATGAAGGTACCGAGTCCGTGAAGGAATCAAAGCTAGATTTCAAGGTCAACTTGACAAGTTCAAGATGAAGGATGGTGAAGGAGTCGCTGAAATGTACTCTAGGCTTGCTCTCATCACAAATGAGATTGCCGGCTTAGGAAGCGAAGAAATGACCGACCGATTCATCATCAAGAAGATTCTCAGAGCCTTGGATGGAAAGTATGACACCGTGTGCACTTTGATCCAAATGATGCCAAACTACAAGACTCTCAAGCCAACCGAAGTCATTGGAAGAATTGTTGCTCATGAGATGACACTTAAGGATAAGGAAGAGCTTCACAACAAGTCAAGTGGTGCTTACAAAGCTACAAGTGATGCTCCCACAACCTCAAGTGACAAGTTAGTTTCCAATGAAGAGATAAGCCTAATGGTCAAGAACTTCAAAAATTCTACAAGAATAGAGGCAAAGAGAGAAGCTCAAAGTCTAGATCATATGATGAAAAGAGATCTTCTAGTCGTGATCGAATCTGCTACAATTGTGGAAGACCCGACACTACTCAATGAGTGTACGGCTCCCCACAAGAGAAGAGAAGAATCTCCAAGAAGAAGAAGCTCAAGAGATGAGTCACCTCGAAAGAGAGAAGGAGTAGAGATGATCGTTATGAACGAAGACCTCTCGGAGAAGCAAGGATTCGGAGAGGAAAGACAAGTCATCAAGGAGCTACACAAGAAGAAAACATCAAGCTCATGTAGGTGAATGGGTCTCCGCTCCGACTACAACAATCAATCCAAGGAAGCTATCACTCCGACTCCGACTACAGCCAAGATGAAGGTGTTGCGGTCTTGCTCTCAGATCCTCCAACTCCAACTCCTACGACTTATTTGATTCACCAAATGAGGGAATTGGAAGATGCTTCATGGCTAAAGGCCCCAAGGTATCACACCCTAAATTCATTGACTTCAATAGTGATGAGGATGACTTGCTTGTTGAAGATGAGCTCTTGCATGATAAATCTAGTGAGCCTAGTAATGATGAACATGCTAGTAGTCTTTATAGTCGAGAAGAGTCGAATGACAATGCTATGAAGGAGATTGAGCATCTAACTAAAGAACTAAACACTCTTAAGTTAGCTCATGAAACAACTTAAGAAGATCATAGAGAGCTCCTAAGATCTCATGAGAAGCTACGCTTCGAGAAGCTCACTCTAGAGCAAGAACATGAGTTTCTAAAAGCAATCAATGACGATCTTCGAAAGAAGAGTTCTTCATATCTTGCCAAACGACTTCTCTTGTCTAATTTCTTGCCACCCATTAAGACTAAGCATGACAAGCATAAGAAAAATTCTTCCTCTAGCAGTAACAATAACCATGCTAAATCCAATGTTGTTGCTTCTAGTAGTTCTCTTGATTCCACTAACAATGTTTCAAGCCAAGTTACACTTGAGCAAGAGAATAGTTTATTGAAAGGGATCATAGAGAAAGGTGTCTACAAGAGCCTTGCCGGAAGCAAGAACTTTGAGGAAATTGTTCGCAAGCAAGGAAGGCACCGGAAGAATCAAGGAATTGGTTTTGAGCGAAAGTTCAACGCCGAAGGTGTTGAGTGGGAAGAAGGTCAACATCCTACTCCACAGTTTGTTACTTAAAAGGAGAAGTATGATACTTCTTCCAATGTGGAACAAGCTCAAGATGATCTTCCACCACAAGACCACAAGCTAAAAGGCAAGGACAAGCTTCAAGAGGAGATTGATGCCTTTGTTGAAGCACCTCAAGCCATGGTCAAGTGGGTTCCCAAGGAAACGTCAAGTTCTACTTCGTCAAGCTCAACTACAACCCCAAGGATTCCCATCAAGATGATGTGGATCCCGAAGAAGAAGAACTAGAAAGTTCTTGAGGGTGACTCCGCCAACATACTTCACTCACATTCATTTTGGCAAAAACTTGTGCAATCAACTTCCACATCGTGCACTAGTTCATGGAGTCACAAACCCTCTTGTTGGTAAGTCAAGGGACAAGGTAATCATTGCTTTCATGGACATCATCTATTGTGAACTTCAATCTATGTCCATGGATATCCTTGTTTGTTCCTTGTGGGACTAACCCATGTAGGTATTGAAAGTGCCCGAATCCAAAGGATAGCTCCCAACTCTTGATGATCTCCATCAACATTGAGCATCCACATCTTCAACATCTACATGAAGTCTTCTACAACAACCCAAGGTTAGTTTGACCCTTTAAAAGGGGTTCTCACATCTAGGGGGAGCTTTGCTCTAAAAATTGAGCTAAAGCATCTTCAAATGATGTGAACACATCAATGCTTTATGTAAAAGTGGTAACCCCACTTGTGCTTAAACGATGAGTATGACCTATGATCAAATGTTCTCATTTGGCTCCTAAGTCAATATACTCATATAAAGATGACCTAGTCATCGACAAATTGTGTGTTAATTGCTAGAGTTTTGGTTGTGCATGTTTGACACATATTTCATTTGCTATCTTATTGTGTGAGCATGTTGGATGCATGATTTTATCCATTCGAGGACATCCATTTGTTGTTTTGGTCATTTTGATTTTTCTGACCAAATGGATGGACAAGAATGCCTAAGTACCTCCCTAGCTATCTATGCTTTCTTGTCTCAAATTCTATTCATGCTTACATCACAAATTTTGAACAAGTCATTTTCGACCTCCGGTGAGGAGCACTCGAGCCACCGATCCGTCAAGGGCTAATTTCCAAAACCTTCTAATTGATTTCGGTCGACTAACTCACTCAAACTCGGTCGAACCGAAAGCATTTGGACTGATCTAGGTTTTCATCTCGGTGAAACCGAAGTTGTGATTTTTGGCGTGATCAAGTGCATAATCGCTTAGCAGTTATCCATCTCGTGCCACCGAAGTTTTACAACTCGGTCCCACCGACAATAAGGGGTATATATTCCGAGGGCCGCGCGCTGATTCCTCCTTCAAACGCTTTCGCCCCACACCCTTTGCCGCCGCCGCTTTGGTCTCCGGATCGCCGCCGTTGCCGCCAGGCGCCGCCGCCGCAGTCTCCGCCGCCGTCAACGGCCATCTCCTCCGAGCCGTTGCCCGAGAAAAACTCCACCAAGTTAGGTGAGTTTTGATCCCACTCGTGCTCCCATCTCCGATTCAATGCACGCTTGATTGCCTAGTATCTTGCCACGATTGAAATCCTCCCACACCGATTGGTTCGCTTGAACTAGATTCGAGTAAAAGTTTTAGGTTAGGTTTCATGAACACATCTCGGTGAGACCGATTTACATTTTCGGTATGACCGATTTGGCCTATGGCTATTGCCTCGCACCCTTCGTCCAACCGAAGTTGTGCAAAATCGGTGTGACCGAAATGTACATTCTGTGAAACCCTAGTGTTTTCGGCAGATCGAAACCCACTTCGTCAAACCGAAAGTGGTGTGCCAAGCTCTGTTAACACTTCGGATTCACCGAATCTTAAACTCGGTCCGACCAAATGTCTTCTGTGAAAACTTAATACTAGAATTTGAACTCATTTTTTGCAAAACTTCGCAGCTTTGTGATGACTCTTCTTCTCTGCCTACACCTTATCTATTCACAAAGTTGTCAGCCATGTCGATGCCAAAGGATGTAACAGGTCGAGACACCTATTGCGATATTCTAGAGGCAGCACTAGTCCCGATCCTAGCAGCTCATCCGATGATGGTGAGAGGAGTACACCAAGTGGCATGCCCCCGCAGCCACCAGAGCTAGAAAGAAGAGGAATTCAGATGATGAGGATTCAGATTTTGTTGTTGAAGAAGAGGTGACCTCAAAGCCTAATAGGAAGGTTGTTGCCAAAGAGCAACAAGGTCAACAAACTAAGAAGGGCACCAGCAAAGTCAAGCAGTCAACTGTTGCTAAGAAGCTGAATTTGGGAGAGGCACCTGCAAGCAAAGTGAAGAAAACCACCAAGAGAAAGAGGATAGTGCATGATGCAGCAGTAGAGGATGAGGATGAGGAAGCACCCTAGCCTCCTCCTTAGAAGAAGCTCATGGGTGATGCCATTAAGGCTGGAGCCACATCCAAGCCCAAGAAATCTGCTCCAGCTAAGGCAGCTCCAGCAAAGCCTGCTGCCAAGCCCAAGAGGACCATCGAAACATTCCAGCATCTCAAAAGAACAAGGATGATGTGCCACCAGTGAGTCGATGATGAAGGGCCAGTTTGCTGAAACTTCATCCAAAACTGCCACTCCATAATGATGCTCATCCTCAAGCCGAGGATATGAAGGCAAGGAAAGATAGAGGTCTCGTGCTATGGAGACAAACCGACCCATATGCCGTGAGGAGAAGAACTGCCAGAGATCCCAGATTTCACACCGAGAGCAGCAGGACTTCTATGAGACCGCATGATGGACAAGAAGCCCATAGTTGCGCATACCCGATATGTTGATGGAAGTACATTGACAAATAAGAGCACAGAGATTTCTTTCCACATGTGCATGAAAGTTTCACCGCATGTGGAGTTGCAGATTTTGTAGGTCGAAATTGACCAGTTGGAACGATGAGATGATAATGCAATTTTATGCCACAGCTCACTTCTATCCTGATGGAAAGATTACGTGGATGACTGAAGGTCAAAGGTTTTCTTCTTCTGTTGAAGAATGGGCTGAAATTCTGAATGCTCCAAAGGCAACGAGAAGATGATATTGATGTATATGGGATTCAAGAAGAATCATGAATCCATGAAAACATGTACAAACAGATTCCAAAGCAGAGGATTTGGGAACTGGAAGCTCGCTCATCTACTATCTCCGTGCAGGCTTACCTACCACTAATACCATTTTGAGGCATACCTTGATGCCCAAATCTGGAGATGATCGCATGATCGAGGATACTCTATCAACATGCTGCACATACTTGATGAGAAAGCACCTTTCAAGGTGATGGACTTGATGGTAGAGACCATTAAGAGGACTGCAATGACCGTAAGAGGTCATGTGGATTTGCCCGCAGATTCAGATGCTTATCAATGCCAAGTTTGGCACGGGCACATTCTTGTTGGATAGAGAACATTTACCGTGGCAGCCAGAGCATGAAGACAATGTTGTTGTGATGGATGAGGAGGATCCGACATCTGTTGAAGGTTAAGCCAAGATCGCAGCTGCTAAGAAAGCCAAAGTTGACAAGGAAGCAGCAGCAGCAGCAGCTAAACCAAAGAGTTTCGGAGAGCAAATTCTTGAAGCTACTCAAAGGATTGAACAACGTCTGGCCAGCATTGAACAGCCTCAGAGAGCTTAGAGAGGATTGTTGAAGACAAGATCCACGCCCGGACGTGAAGTCGATCAAGTACAAGTGACCGCCAACAAGCTCGAGGCGACATTGAGGAAGCAAAGCAGAGAAGGAAGAGCTTATGCGTGAGTTGCAGGATGACTTAGTCCAGATTCTAATCGACAGATCGCTCCGGTTCCCAAAGGATCCCGATCAGCTGCTATTCCAAAGGATCGACACCAGACTACAGCTTCAAAGACTCTCCACAGCTTCCAAAGAGCTACTCCAGCTCAAAGCTCCAAAGGTCCACTCCTCCAAAGACAAACATCACCAAGTCTTCGCCGATGTTGTCATATCCACTCCGACATCAACCTGCACGGAGCCGCCAGAGAGTCCACAAAGGACGCTTAGCTCTATGCTTTTTCAACTTTTGGTAACTTGTTGCCAAAGGGGAGAAATTGTATAGATCATAGGGCTTCGAGAGAGAGTGTTGTTGTCTTTGCGCTTTTGCTCTTTCGTTCTTTTGTGGTTTCTTTGAGATACTTTTGGTTTTCGAGACATTCAAGGTGTTTGATACTCCGCTTGATTCTACCTTAATGAGTGCTTGGTCGCATTATGCTTTAATGTGTGCTTAATGCTTATCATATGCCATTCCTATCTCGTATGACCATTTACTCATGTCTTGGTGATTGGGTGCATGCTGTTCATTCTTATCATTTTGTGCGCTCCACCAAGATGTATGTGACATGGAAGAGTGACCCATGATCCTAATCGATTGTGCATTTGCATTCAAACGCAAATCTTAAATAATGCACAAATTTAGGGGAGCTCTTGCTTATCACATACTTCTCAAAGCGATTTATATTATTCATTGATTATATCCTTTGTCGAAGTTTTGATCTATATGTTGTCATCAATTACCAAAAAGGGGAGATTGAAAGTGCAACTAATCCCGGGTGGTTTTGGTAATTAATAACAACATATATATCATTGAACTAATAGTTACTTGAGAATCATTTCAAAGAGTTCAAGGATATGGGTATGGCAAGGACTCAAGAAGTGGACCCCCAAAATGCTAAGGCAAGCATTGGCAAAAGCTCAAGACTCCATTTTTGGTTTAGTGATCCAAGATCACATTGAGTCCATAGGAAAAGCCAATACTATTAAAAGGGATGAGGTTATGATGATGATCCGTTGCTCAAGTGCTTAGTGATACATCTCCTAAACTATCGGCAACTTTCACTGCCATATACACTCATAAGTAATCTCGGTCCCACTGATATTCCAAACTCAGACACACCGAGATGAACCACCTCAGCCATAAGCCAAACCCTAGCAAACTCGGATTTTCCGATTCTGAACTCGGTCTCACCGAAACATGAGTTGCCAAGCTTCTGTAACCTTCTGTCATCAAATCGATGTCACCGAGATGATGAAGTTGGTCCCACCGAAATTGGCATGCACTTGTCATTGCACGAATCGGGCTAACCGAGATTGTATTTTCGGTCCCACCGAAAATCCCAACGTTCACATTATTTGAACTATCGGTCTCACCGAGTTGTCCACTTCGGTCCCACCGAGATTGCTCAAATGTGTGTAACGGTTGGATTTTGTGTGGAGGCTATTTATACCCCTCCACCCCCTCTTCATTCGTGGAGAGAGCCATCAGAAAGAACTACCACTCCTATCTTACATTTCTGAGAAGAGAACTACCTACCCTTGTGTTGAGATCAAGTTGCTCCACTCCCACCATATGAAGCTTGATCTCTAGCCTTCCCAAGTTGCTTTCCACTCAATCCTTTCTTCCACCACAGCCAAATCAGTGAGGAGAGTTGAGTGTTGGGGAGATTATCATTTGAAGCACAAGAGCAAGGAGTTCATCATCATCTACAACATCTATTACCTTTTGGAGGGTGGTGCCTCCTAGATTGGTTAGGTGTCGCTGGGAGCCTCCGTCGCCGAGATGTGGAGTTGAACCAAGAAGTTTGTAAGGGCAAGGAGATCGCCTACTTCGTGAAGATCTACCCCGAGTAAGGCTAGCCTCCGTGGGCGAGGCCATGATGGAATAGACAAGGTTGCTTCTTCGTGGACCCTTCAGGGTGGAGCCTCCGTGGACTCACAGCAGCCGCTACCCTCCGTGGGTTGAAGTTTCCATCAACGTGGAAGTACGATAGCACCACCTATCGGAACCACGAGAAAAATCACCGCTCCAAAATTGCGCTTGCTCTTCTCCACCTCTCTTTACTACATGTGCAATTTACTTTCCGCTGCCTATACTCTAGAATTGCATGTGTAGGGTGATGCTTGACTTGATCATAATTGTGAATCTGCCAAAACTGTTATTTGTCAAAAGGCAGAATTTTATATTGTCAAGTAGTCTAATCACCCCCTCTAGACATACTTTCGATCCTACAGTACCCAATGATTGTTGGATGTGCGAAGTTCACCGGCTGCTTGGCATCAATCACCGATTCATCACCGGTCAAGCGAGAAAGCTCGCTTTGTATCACCGATGAAGAAGACCACCTTTTTGAGTGGAACCACAAGGCGATGAGGCGCTTCTCCAATCTGAAGAGGATGTCGGGCGACTTCCCAGTCTTTGGCGGCGGCCGACTCCCAAAGAGCCCATGTTTTATACATCGCCGCCACCAGCCGGGTAGTCAAGACATCATTGTAGTTGAACGCAAGGAGGAAGGCAAGGCACTCCCAGTCCCGAGAGACCAAGTATTACTCGAGCGAGGTAATCGCCGACCTCCAAGCGTAACTACCCTCACTATCGAAGATGTGCTATGGCGCATTTTGCCGCCAAGAAGTCAAGCCCTACTTTCAAGAGCATCTAATCACTCGGGTTTGCACCGCCCACTCGCCGAGATCATTGAAGCCGAGATGCCTCCGCCGAGTGGCCAAGTGGGCTATCGACCTAGCCCTTACACCATCTACTACCAACCTCGCGACCGCCATCAAGTCGCAGCAGATCGGCCGACTTCATCGCCGACCGGGCCGAGACCCAGACTACCGCCGCAGCCCGACTCTACTCATTGGCGGCTACACTTCGACGGCTCCAAGATGCGACCGCCTTGAGTCGGCGTCGTCCCTCACCTCCCCAAGGGCGACAAGCTCAAGTATGTGCTGCAAATCCACTTCACCGCCTCCAACAACTTCGCCAATATGAAGCGCCATCCACGGACTCGCTTTCCAAAGAACTTCGCATTCGCGGATCCCGTGCTATGGCGATCTCGACTTGGTGATCCAGAATCATCTCGGCGATCGAGTCGCCAAAGACGCAAACATGGCGAGCTACCGCTCGGTGCAGCAACTCAGCGGATATTTTGAGGGGTGCGACCTTCACGTGTCGAGAAACGACAACGATCAAGCAGACGCTTTGGCACGAGTCGGCTCCACTCGCCAGTAATACCTTCCGCCGCCCTTCAGCGCCTCCTCAAGCCGCCTATCAAGCCTTCACCGAATCCGACTCCATCTTCGTGCGGCTCCGCCAAATAGTCGGATCCGACTCCAAGGCCCCAAAGAAGCGACCTCAAGAAAGCCACATCGGCCGGGACTGCGCCACGGCCCGGGACTCGAGCTCAGCCTGGGATCTGCGCCACGTTCGGGACTTCAAGCCTGCCCGGGATCGCGCCCGGTGTCGGCCGGAGCTGCCCTAATCGCCCAGAGATTCTCCCACCAGCAAGTGGCGGCAGACTCCAGCCCGCCACCTCCCAGCCCACCGCCTTGTCCAAGTCAGCTGTGGTAGCGCTTGAAGAGATAGCAAGACCTTCATGGGCGCAGCCCATCCTCAAGTTCCTAGTAAACAAGGAGTTACCAGCAGACGAGACCCTGCTCGGCAAGTGCAACGCCGAGCAGCAGCCTACACCATAGTCAACAGAGAGCTAGTCAGCGCAGTGTCATCAAGGCCCACCAGCGCCAGAGAGTCGAGCAAGGCCAAGCGATCCTCGAGACATCCACCGTATGCGAAAAGTGCCACCACGCAGCTTCAAGGGCACTCGTGGCCAAAGCCTTTCAAGACGGTTTCTTTTGGCCAACCGCCTGGAAGAAGCTAAAGAGCTAGTCAAAAATGCAAGGTGCGGATGTTCCGCTCCAAGCCCCTTCACCGGCTTCCGTGATCAAGACAATCCCCATTGCCTGCCCTTCGCAGTTTGGGGCCTCGACATGGTGGGACTATTCAAGACGGCCCGAGGCGGTTTAACTCATTTGCTTGTCGCAGGGACAAGTTCACCAAGTGGGTAGAAGCATAGCCCATTAAGAAATTAAACGGGCCCACAGCAGTGACCTTCATTGCCGACATCACAGTGTGGTATGGCATACTGCACAGCATCATCACAGACAACGGCACCAACTTCGCCAAGGGCGCCTTGGCTCGTTTCTGCGCGACGCAGGGCATCCGACTGGACTTAGCGTCCGTTGCCCATCCGCAGTCAAACGGCCAGGTGGAACGAACCAACGGCCTCATCTTGTCCGGCATCAAGCCTCGATTGGTCAAACCACTCGAGCGCTCGGCCGGCTGTTGGGTCGAAGAGCTGCCTGCCGTCCTCTGGAGTCTGCGCACGACCCCAAACAAGTCAACCGGCTTCATGCCTTTTTTCCTCGTCTACGGTGCCGAGGCCGTCATCCCGATGGATATAGAGTTTGACTCCCCGCGAGTCTCCTTGTACACCGAAGAGGAGGCTGAAGAAGCACGCCAAGACGGCGTCGATCTGCTGGAAGAGGGCCGACTGTTGGCACTTAGTCGGTCCGGCATCTACCAGCAGAGTCTCGCGCCGATACTACAATCGCAAGGTCAAGCCAAGATCATTCCAAGAGGGCGATTTGTGCTCCGCCGATTCAGAGAACAGCCGCCAGCACAAGTTGTCGCCGCTTTGGGAAGGTCCTTCATCATCAGCAAGGTGCTAGGAATGACGCTTACTATTTGATCGACGCCGAAGCCTCGAGCACGCAAGAGGGATGACTCGCAAAGAAACAGAGCGCCCGTGGAACGCGAATCTTCTTCGGAGATTTTACAGTTGATGCAGTATGTATCGCGCTACCCTCTTTTGTATTAAGTACTAAGACCTTAGGCCCCCTGGGACGAGCTCGGGACCGCCTTTTGATTATCTCGATGATATGGATTACGCTCCGAATATGCTTTTCCTTTTATCATATTATCCGCACCGGTCCGACTAGTCGACCCGGGGACTCGCCATCTTGCGCTACAAAATGCTCCCTGAAGTCAGACAAGTAATGTGCTGCGCTCAAAGCCGTCTCCTGCCGAAAGCCGCAACTCGCAGAGCGACTGTCGGTGGGCAGGGGACAAGCAAGAACGAGCGCACATATGAAAAATGGCTAAGGACTTAAGAGCTACGCGTAGCCCAAGCCGGCTACCAGCCTCCCCTTACCGAGCCGACTCAATTTTCATCAAAGATAGCCGACTCTCGAAAAGTCGGCCTGTCGGTTTCTAGCCAACTTGCTAAGATATTCTAAACGACTATACTTGCCTCCCTAAAGAAGCTACGTATTTGACCCGGCGGGCGGATCAGCAGAAGGGCCGCCAGCCGCAAGACGGCGACTAAAGGAAGGCGGCAAAGGAAAAAGTCTAAAGGAACAAAAAGCAAGGAAAGGCGGAAAGTAGATAAATATTTACATAAGGCCCTTGGCCGAATACACCCCGCGGGTGGAATTGTTCGAAACTGACAAGGTTTTAAAGAACAAAAGAGACAGGTAAAACTGAAGCACTCTAGGGGGCGGCCTCCGGAGTCGGAGGGTCGGAGGTGGCGGCGGTGTTGGACGTCGGGGCAGTCGGCGGGGCGATCTCGGCTTGGTCGCCTCCGGCGACAGTCGCCTTGTCCTTCTGCGGCTCGTTGCTGGAGGCGCGATCAGGCTGAGGTTAGCCGCCTGTTTCGTCCTCCGGCGCCTCCTCCTCGCCTCCGTCCTCCGACTCGTCCTCCTCCTCGGCGCTGAGCCGATCACCTCCGCTGAAGTCCTCTCGCACTGGGTGCATCCCAACCACTCGGCGGTACCTCCTCGCCGCCTTCGTCCGCTGGGCACAAAGACATCGGTGTCCGTGTACTCGGCGACGCCGCCAAGGCTCGATAAGGGCGCTTTCTCGGCCTTCCAGCTCGCTCGGGCCTCGATCAAACGCTGCCAGCGGTCCAGTCCAGCCCCGGATACCACCTTTGATTTAACTCCAAGGCCGGGCGTGTTCGCACGGGCCGAGGAGCCCTCCAAGCTCGGCGACCGGGCGGCGACCTCCAGCCGGTCGGCCGTCCGCAAGCGGCGGTCTTGCAGTCGGCACCTCCGGCCATGTGGCGGCAACCACTTGGGCGCCGGCGCTGAAAATGGCGCAGCAGACGGTGCGCAGGATTTAAGACGAACTCGATACTCGTGGAGCTGCTCGCCGATGGTTCGGGGCGCGGCGGCAATCACTTCACCCTTCGCCTCCGCTTCCTCCCCGAGCCGCCGATGGCCAGCGGACGGCTTAAGTAGTGGCCGGAAAGAAGTCTACCAAGACAGAAAAGAAGACAGTCGGAAAAATCAGAAATCAGCCCGACACGTAGTCAAGACCAAAGAAGAGAAAAAGAGTTACCATTGACGATGTCCTCGAGCTCGTGGTAGCCGGAAGTCAAGACGCCTCCCGGCCGGTCCAGCGGAGCGCCGATCTCAACTCGCTATGAGGGCATCTTCCCGCGACTTGGCGCCTTCCTGCGCCTTCCGGAGCGCTTTTTCGCCGCCAGCTGCGCCGCCAAGCAGGTCGCGCTTTGGACGAGCTTGTCGCCTCCTCCTCCTTGGCGCGGCGTGCAGTGTTGGCCTCGCCAACTGCTCCCGGAGGGTGGCGCTGGCGCCAAGATCAAGTAAAAGACAAGAACGCTATAAGTAAGGAAGGTCGCTGGAGATCCGCCCGATCGCCAGCAGCCGCCCGAATCTCGGGACTACAGCCATGGAAAGGCCAAATAAGCCTCATGGAGAAGAAGGAAGACAGTCGCCGGAGATCCGCCCGATCGCCAGCATCGGCCCAATGTCGGGACTACAGCCAGCGGTGCGCCAGCTGCCCGCAAATAAGGAAGAATTAGCTCACCTCGGCTTTCCGTCAGATCGGCGGTCCGCTTCTTCAGCTGTTCAACGTTGCGGTAGTAGGCAGCGGCGCGGAGATTGTGGTATTCCTGCAAGGCCGGCAAAGTAAAAGTTAGTCTTCGGAGTCGCTGTAGGAGTTCCGAGCCGCCGCCAAGCAGCCGCCCCAACTCGGGATTACACTCCAGCAGGGCCGCGCCGCTTCTACGTAAGAAGACAAAAATCAAAAGAAGAAACGAAACATACCCGGACGGAGGTCCGAAGGGCCAGATGCGCTCTGGTGCAGAGTTGGAGGGCGTCACCCTCTTCGCGCAGCTTCGAATGGACGTCCAGGAGGGCCTGGTTCAGTGGGCCGGTGCCGCCTCCCCGCAGCCAGCCGGTGGGCGCGGCACTAGAAGCCTCGACGTCCAGATTCGCCGAACTTGCGGCGCCAGTCTCCCGAGCTCGCGGCGCTGAGCTCGTCCTCTCAATCCGGCGGCGCATCGGCACGGCGACTTGAAGAAGCAGCTGCGCCTCGGCGTCGTCCGTGGTCGGAGGATCCTGCGGGTCCACCGGCTGTTTGCCATGCGGCCTCGAAGACGGAGGCGGCGGCGGCGGCGGAGGCGGCGCGTGAGTATCCGAGCCTGAGATGTCACCGCCCTCCTCCGCGAGAGGGTTCGCGGTGCCTACCTCCCCGGTCTGCCCCGTGAACTCGTGAGCCGGCGGCACCGACGACAGCGGGGGGACGAGCATCGCCGCCGGCGATTTAACGACCTCTTCAAAGACGCCGCCTGCCGCGCGCGGTCTCGCCTCTCCAGACGCCGCTGGGCGCTGGCGGCCGCCTTCTCGCCTCCGCCTTTCTCCAGCGGTCGGCCTCCTCTTCCTCGCGCTTCTCCCGCTGCTTCCTTCCGCCTCCCGAAGGTCGGCGGCGGGATCAATCCGCCGAGTGTTGGCGGACGTTTCCACCGACCCCATGATGGAGGGGACGGCGGCTCTCTCAAGGGAGAGGGGAGCTCTGGAGAAGATTGGAGGGAAGATCAAACAAGAGTCGGATAAAGATTCAGCAAGAAAATGAAAGAGTAAAGGACTTACGAAGAAACCAGTGGCGGCCTCCTCACTTCCTTCCGGAAGCGGTTGGCCTTCGCGGCCGCCTCCTCCCGCTTGGTCGCGGTGGCGGCTCCCTTGAACTTCTTCGACTTGCCGCCGGGCGCACTCGGCCCGGCGTGACGCCTCTTCGCGCCGGCTTGGCTGGAGGGACCGGCCCTCGGCTGGCGGCGCGGGACGACTTCCGTGTCGACGTCGTCCTCGGGCCAGTCGGCAAAGGTTGCCGACGTCCTGAGGCCACCGTCTCGCCCCTCTCCGCCGCCTTGGCGTCGGCCTCCAGCCGCCGCGCCCCCAAGTCGGGTCGCAACGCCGCCGCCTCACGATCCGGGACGAATCGCGAGGTTCTCTGATGGCGCCGCCTGCGGTGCTGTGAGGGATTCGCCAAGGTCGCCGGAATAGTCGAGTTCAAGTCGACGCAAACAAGATCGAACTACCGACGGATGTAACTTACCATTGAGGGGGTTGTCGCGCGAGTACGGCTCCTCGTCAACCGCCACCTCCGTGAACCCGCAGCATGGGCGATGTGGTTCACTGTTCGCCACCTCCCCACGCTGCATGTCCTGGTGCACAGCCGCCTCGAACGTGGCGGCCGCCATCCGCGATGAGGTGAGGCCGACCGAGCGGAAGAACTCAGCGCGCCACGGCGGCGCCGGAAGATCGGAGGCGACGAGCCCTCCGATCGCAGATGACTCGAGTCGTGCCACGGCGCCGCCCGAGGGCGAAGCGATTTGGACCGATGGGACCAACTGGCCAGCCGGCCAGTCAGCGGCTTGGGGTCGAAAGGCGGCAGATTGACCCAGTCGCCGTCAGTGGAGATGTTCTTCACGTAGAAATAAGACTTCTGCCACATCTTCACCGATTTCACCAGCGGGATGGGCGGAAAAGGATTGTCGGCTGTCGTGCGCCGCACCGCGATGTAGGTGCCGCACTGAGCCGGCGTGCCGGCGGCCTGGGTGCCGAGTTTTGAAGAGAAGAACTCCCCCCATAGCTCGAGGGTGGGGAGAACGCCGATGTAGCCTTCGCACAGGGTGGCGAAGGCGTAGAGAAGCACCACCGCTGGGGGGTGAGGCAGCGGCTGCAGTGCGTGGAACTCGAGAAACGAAAGCGTAAGAATCCGCCGCGGAAGCCCCAGCCCGCGCATGAGATGCGAGCGGAAGATGACCCGCTCGCCCTCCGCCGGCGCGGGCCGGATCTCTCCCGCCGGCACGGGACGGGCTTGCACCAAGTCCGCGCTCGGGAGGCGGCGTGTCCGGGGAAGGAACTCGATGTCCTCCGCCTCCACGTCCGAGCCGTCCCACACGCCGGAGCGTGGGGCGGGGGGCGCGGCGGAAGAAGAACTCATCGCCGGCGAGGAGGGGAGCCTTGGCTCGCGGCGGAGGAAGAGAGCCGTGGCTTGCGGCGAAGGAGGAAGGAAGGGCAGGAGAGCGGGGGAGAAGGTGTGCCTACATTGCCGGCCCGCTCCCGCCTGCCTACTTATATCCCAACGGGCTGAGTAGCCGAGGGGGCGACGTGGGGATTAACTGCGCCCGCGGCCCCACGCCGCCCACGATTAACCCCCACGGTTATCGCGCGCAGAACGACGTGAGATGCCAACCGCCGCCACAGCCGATCCGCCGGGAGCCGAGGCGCGGTAGTGGCGGGCCCCACCGGGCGGCCCGCCCTGCCACGCTGCTGCAGGCAGTACTATCGCCTCCACGTGGCGCCGTGCGATAGGACCGTCTCAATAATGGCAGGGAAGCGTAACCGATACGCCGCCCGTTTCCCGCCACGACTTACGAGCGGCGGCTCCTCGCGGAGCCAGTCCGACTTCGGCGTGGCGGACCAAGGGAACGGTGGCCGAGTCTCAGAGTCGGCGCCGGGAAGATTGAAACTGTTGAAGCCCCTCGAGGCGGCGCCCGCCGGGCTTCACCATCTTCGGGGACTACTGTCGGAGTAATGGGCCACGGGTAGGCTGACCCGGGACCCAAGATCTTTCAAGACATCGGGGTAGGCTGACCCGGGACCCAAGATGCCAACGGGTAGGCTGGCGACCTTCGAGAAGGCCGAGTCCCAGCTGGCGACCTTCGAGGAAGCCGAGTCCTTAGACGGCGACTCTGAAACAAGCCGACTCCGGGCTTGAGACCTTTCAGGGGGCCGACTATGAGAGTCGGCCCGCGACCTTTCACGAAGACCGACGCGGGGTACGGCCCCGACGTGGCCGTCCCCTAAACCCACGGGAGGAAGGCATGGCTGCAGTGAGCCGTATCACCGAGAGATCTCCGGTGAGGCGCGGCACTGTTGCCATGCCTCCCCTGACTTCAGCCATAGTGCACAAGGCACTGTGCCCACGACGGCGGCCTGTACGGCCCGAGGATCACCGGGCCCCCTGTCAGTGAGAGAGAAGAAGATGGCCGGAGAGCCCGAAGACGGCCCTGCGGGAGTCGGCCTCCCCGAAGTCGGCCGCCTCCCAGTCAGGGCCCCACAAGCCATAAACCAGATTGGACGGGGAGTGACGACAGCGATCGCCTGATAGATGTCGGCACTGTTCCCACGACCCCATGACCAAGCCTGCGTCACCAGGAGCGTCGCACAGTGCCCGGCCTGTCCGCGGGGCCCGCCAGCCGGCGGGCCCCAGAAGCCGGCAGGGGAGACGGCTGCGAGAGAGACCGACGGCTGGGGGCCACGCCTAGTCAGATTACCATTGTACCCCCGGGGGTAGGCCTATATAAACCCCCCGGGGCACCCATGCAAAGGGTTCGGCCCTGGATAGGTTTAGACACATAGCAAACCAAGGGAGAGAGCTAGCCTTGCTCCCTCCTGCCTCCCGAGACAGCTCAAGGAGCACCATTGTACTATCATACCTTAGTGATCATGCGGAGACCCCGCAGAGCAGCAGTAGGGGTGTTATCTCCCCGGAGAGCCCCGAAGCTAGGTAAGATTCGCGGCGCAGCATGTCATGGCTCTCATCCTGCTTCTGTGCACCGGCGACGTTCTACTCGCCCCCACCATGATAAGCCACCCGTTGGCATATGTCGCATCCAACCCCCGACATACGATGACATGCACACACCTGATGGCACAAAGGGTGGCGAGAACTACGGTTTGAAAAGAATTCCCTAACTGTTGATACCAGGCCAGTTTTCCGGTCTAGAACCTTTTAGAAGGTTACTCTTTTTTTAATCACAATGTTACAAAATGTTCAGCATATTTATTTATTTATTTATTCATATTTTTCAAAAAAGTTCGAAAATATCAAAAAATGGTTGCATTTTCAGATAAAAAAATCAGATTTTAAAAATTGTTTGTGTTTTCAAATATTATTCAGAATTTCAAAAAAATTCTTGGTTTCCAAAATTTATTCAGAGTTTTGTTCTACTTTTCGGAAATTTTTTATGCATTTTAAAAATCAATTTGGAATTTCTTTTGCATTCAAAAAAAGTCAGGCTCAAACTTCAAAAAAATGTTCAGCTATATCGCTGTTAATAGTCTTAATACACAGCGCTGCTCTTTTGTCATTATAGTTTGGTTAGTGTAGTGATTTTCCAGTGTTTCAGAGAGACGACTTGCTGTTGGGCCGGCCCAGGCTACTGTTAACTGCTGTTTATTTTCACGGGCTGTCTCAAAAAAAAAAAGAAAATTTTGTCGCCGGCGTATTTTGAAAAAAGACCATCATACCCTTTATTATGAAGGGGTATGTGTTGGGGAACGTAGTAATTTCAAAAAAAATCCTATGCACACGCAAGATCATGGTGATGCATAGCAACGAGAGGGGAGAGTGTTGTCCACATACCCTTGTAGACCGAAAGCGGAAGCGTTTATCAACGTGGTTGATGTAGTCGTACACCTTCACGATCCGACCGAACCAAGTACCGAACGCACGGCACCTCCATGTTCTGCACACGTTCAGCTCGATGACATCCTCGCCTTCTCGATCCAGCAAGAGGGGTGAAGTAGTAGATGAGTTTCGGCAGCACGACGGCGTGGTAATGGTGTTGGTGAAGAACAATCTCCACAGGGCTTCGCTTAAGCACTACGAAAACTATGACGGAGGATAAACTAGAGGGGACGGGGTTGCCGACACACGGCTTGGTGTTTCTTGATGTGTCTTTGGTGCTAGCCCTGCCCCTCTATTTATATGTTGAGCCTTGGGGTCGAAACTTGGAGTAAAAGCCTCCACAAAGTCGGTTTCACCCGAAAGGCAAGAGTCATTCTCGGACTCCAGGGCCGGACGCCAGGGTTCCCGGCGTCTCAACCCAGACGCCAGGGACCCGGGCGTCTGACCCCTAGACTCCGCAAAACTTTCTTTTGCGCTTTCCAAAAACCTTGTGGGCTTTCCCCTTTGGCCCAAATAAAGTGTTCTCGTACCCAAACATTTCGGGAAACATCCGGAACCCCTCCCGGAGACCAAACACTATTATGCCATATATCAATCTTTATCTCCGGACCATTTTGGAGTTCCTCGTCATGTCCGTGATTATATCCGGGACTCCGAACAACATTCGGTCACCAACATACATAACTCATATAATACTATATCGTCAACGAATGTTAAGCGTGCGGACCCTACGGGTTTGAGAACTATATAGACATGACCGAGACATCTCTCTGGTCAATAACCAATAGCGAAACCTGGATGCCCATATTGGCTCCTACATATTCTACGAAGATCCTTATCGGTCAAACCACATAACAACATACGGTGTTTCCTTTGTCATCGGTATGTTACTTGCCCGAGATTCGATCATCGGTATCTCAATACCTAGTTCAATCTCGTTACCGACGAGTCTCTTTACTCGTTCCGTAATACATCATCTCACAACTAACTTATTACTTGCAATGCTTGCAAGGCTTATAGTGATGTGCATTACCGAGTGGGCCCAGAGATACCTCTCCGACAATCAGAGTGACAAATCCTAATCTTGAAATACGCCAACCTAACAATTACCTTCAGAGACACCTATAGAGCACCTTTATAATCACCTAGTTATGTTGTGATGTTTGGTGCACACAAAGTGTTCCTCCGGTAAACGGAGTTGCATAATCTCATAGTCATAGGAACATGTATAAGTCATGAAGAAAGCAATAGCAACATACTAAACGATCAAGTTCTAAGCTAACGGAATGGGTCAAGTGAATCACATCATTCTCCTAATGATGTAATCCCGTTAATCAAATGACAACTCATTTCTATGGTTAGGAAACTAGTGCCACTATGTTTGTCTATGTATTCACACATGTATTATGTTTCCGGTTAATACAATTCTAGCATGAATAATAAACATTTATCATCAAATAAGGAAATAAATAATAACTTTATTATTGCCTCTAGGGCATATTTCCTTCAGTCTTCCACTTGCACTAGAGTCAATAATCTTGTTTACATTGCCATGTGATTTAACACCAATATTCATATCTGTATATGATTAACACCCATAGTTCACATCGTCATGTGACCAATACCCAAAGGGTTTACTAGAGTCAATAATCTAGGTCACATTTCTATGTGATTAACACCCAAAGAGTACTAAGGTCTGATCATGTTTTGCTCGTGAGAGAAGTTTAGTCAACGGGTCTGTCAAATTCAGAGCCATATGTATTTTGCAAAAATATTCTATGTCTACAATGCTCTGTACGGAGCTACTCTAGCTAATTGCTCCCACTTTCAATATGTATCCAGATTGAGACTTAGAGTCATCTAGATTAGTGTCAAATCTTGCATAGACGTAACCCTTTACGACAAACCTCTTGTCACCTCCATAATCGAGAAATATATCCTTATTCCACTAAGGATAATTTGGACCAATGTCCAGTGATCTACTCCTAGATCACTATTGTACTCCCTTGCCAAACCAGGGCAGAGTATACAATAGGTTTGGTCCATAGCATGGCATACTTTTATAGAACCTATGACTGATCACTACTAGGAAAAGGCCTACTAATGGCACACTGGTTTTGCCTACTAATGGCGCATTACCAGTGCGCCATTAGTAGCATGCCACTAGTATTTTTCACTAATGGCGCACCACTGGTGCGCCATTAGTATCTGGTATACTAATGGCGCACCAAGCAGTGCGCCATTAGTGTGCCTCCCGGGGGGCCATACGTAAGCATGTGCTTTGTCATACTAATGGCGATTCGTGTTGATGCGCCATTAGTATCCTTTATATACTAATGGCGCACCTGGTGGTGATGCACCATTAGTATGAATATTTGTTTTTTTTACTTTTCTGATTTTTGCACAGGTTACAAAATATATTATTGGACAGAATATAGACAGCAGCACACAGCAACATCGGATTCATCGAATATAATAGAAGATTAGTCTCCGAATACAATTCATCATATTAGTCTTCGAATTCAAAAGACCGAACAAAGATAAAACATTACAAGTCTCAAGACCGCGAGTATCGAGTTTGTCTTCACATTACAAGTCGATATCGATCATCTAAACTACCATCACATAGAAGAGAGTTGTGGTCATCATGATGAGCATCATCGCGATCAAACTGGTCTTCATCCGGTTCCTCCAACGCTCCCTCCTCTCTCCCGCTAGATAGCGGGCATATCTAGATTTGGCCTCCGCCCTAGTGGTGTACCTTTGTAATGTTATCGCTGAACGGTGAACCTGTCTCCGACACTCCTCCCGATCGTCAGAGACTCAGGAACCTTACCCTTGTACACGACATACGACGGCATCTCTATGCACAAGCCAAACAACAGACAATACATAAGCAATATGTAAGTATGCAACAAAAGGATCGGAAGAGAAAAGCAAGACATTAATAGCACGATTCATGGTCCTACTAATAAATAGCCTCGATTACATCTAAGTTGAACGACTGTCCAAACCAAAGAGACATAAGAATTCATTAAAGTTTAATTACAACATGAGGCAATCAATGTTTCAGAACTACACATCACTACTTTCGACTCGACTCATCGGACAGGAGCGTGTATGAAGCCGCCGTCTGTCGTGATGGTCATGAAATCGCGGTCGTTGTCATCCTGCATTTGTAGCATTCCATCTATCTCATTGTTGGACGGTTGATATCTGAGGAAGAACTGCCCCGAGGTATGAAGGACATCTTGATGGATGATGTCCGCAAACTCCGACTAGATGCGAAAGAATTCTTGTCTGAGGTCCACGTCCTGGATTGCCGACAAGTTCGCGGCCCAATCTTTGAGATTATCTGGTAGCAGAAGTTGATGATGGTCCCTTACGATCGCCCACATGTGATGGAGGGCGTAGTAGGCATCCTTCTAACCGCCAGGCGGCTGCTTGACGCAGCAGAACTTCGTATTGTGTGAGAACATGTGCTTGCCGTACTTACGAACTGCTCTGTTGAAGGTGCCTCCAGATTTGGCATAGCCGGGGAGAACATCATCAAGAACTTTCTTGACATTTGTGTAGTCTATCTTGGAGTTACGGTTCGGGTCGAAATACGTGGCCGTGGAATATTTCGGGCTTAAGAGGATGAGTGTGCAATGTGTGTCACTGCACAGAACACGGAATGTTAGAAAAAAAAGAACGATCAAAATCTAAGAAATCATATGTTACGGGGCGGTTAAGGGATGACTTACTCGGGAAAGTAAGCCACAAGGAAGTTATCCTTATCTGGGTTTGCCAGAATGACGCCTTGGAGGTGTGAACTCGCAACTTGACGGTCCCCAGCGCTGCTCAAGTGCTTGGCACGCATGTAGAAGGGGTCGAATATCACGATGTCCGGGGTCTTGTCTCTAATGATCCGCATCTCCATACTCAGCGAAAACAACCCAACAAAGGTGTAGTGCAGCGGATGAAGGTTAAACATAGCAAAGATGTCATCAAACCGCAGGACGATCGTACCCCTGATGTCACCATCCACAAAGCCCTTGCCCTCTGGCACCTTGGCCACGAAAACCGGGTATGCCACATCCTTCTCTCTGAGATGCCGCTTCTCCAAAGAAAGAACACTGTCATGCAGAATTCGTATAGCACCGGTTGCAGCATTCAGCATATTTGGCGGTAGCATCGCCCTACCCGCCACATGCACCCTCCTCGAGATATCCTTAGGTGAAGGTGGCCCGTACTGAGCACGGATCGAACTCGGTGCCGGCTGGCTCGCACCGGCGCCCTTGTTAGTCTTCGTTTCCGTCCTTCTTCTTGATCTCCGTAATGGGACCGAGTTACGCTCACGCACCGCCTTCTTGAGCGTGTTGGGGCTGATAATATTCGCACCTCAGCTATCTCGAGGCTCGTGAAGGCGGGAGGTGGAGGCGTCTCTGAGAACTGAACGCCGACGGCGCTGTTGCAATTGATTTCTCCGCCGTACCAGCTAGATTGCGGTCGTCTTGGTTGGGTTCTTGAGAAAGAGGCCCGCAGAACTTGTCAGCGTACCCATGTTCGGCAAAGTACTTATCAACTTTGGTAAATGTACCATCATCGTTGTCGTCGTCGTCCGGATCCTGTGCCATAGGGCTGTCCGGATCCTGTGCCATAGGGATGTCCGGCAGGTCCGATAGCGTTGTGACGTTCTTGCCATGGCTTGGCGCCGGCATGACTGGCGGTCTTGTCTGTGGGGTGGTGTCCCCCAGCCCCAAACGAATCTGGCTCTTCGGCCAAAGCAGGGGCCAGTTTACGCACGCACTGAGGGTCATCTCATCTTCTTCGTCGGCCCCAGCGGGTCGAATCGGAGGTAACAGCTCGTCGCAGCCTCGCAAAGACCAACCACTTCAACCCTATACACTGTGGGTGGCATCGGATTACCATGGAAAATGGGGTTGCCCGGTTGAACGATTCTGCCCTTGGCGACATTGACCAACTCGGCGCCCATGAAGTGCAGAAGAGTGCAAGGAACGTCGGCGGTGCCCTGCGAAAACATGTATAGGGCGCCGTGGATGCCCAACCAAAGGCAAGGAGATGAAGTCATCGGCCGAGAGGCTTAGTTACCGTGATGCCGCCGAGCTCGGCTAATGTCGAGGCACCGCCAACGGCGGGCGGTAATCGACGGAGGGGGCGCTTCTTGGCGAGTGCGGTGGCGTACACCAGTGCATTAAGCTCCAATGCCGTGCGGCGCGCCAGAGACACGAATACCGCCTCCGCGGAGACACCAATGGCGCCGCCGCGGAGACACCAATGGCGCCCGCATGCTTTGGCGAAGGTCGGTCGTGAAGCTGGGAACCGGGAGGCCTCGTTGGCGCCCGCAATCCACGCCGTCAACCCATGAATCAACGTAGGCACCATGGCGTTGAGCTTCGTTCCCAGTTGTTGTTCCACTTTCTCTTGGACAAGCTCCGGAATCCGCACCACTTGTGCCTTGAGTACTTCAACCTCGCGTGTCTGGCTTTCCGAGCTGGTCTTTTTCTCCTTCCGCACACCAGCGGTATAGTATGACCCCCATTTTGTGGACAAGCCTTTGTCGGCCACACGACCAGCTGACTCGGCTTAGTGAGCTTATCCTTGTTTTTCATTACGTTCAATGCCCTATTTAAAGGGGTGTCGAAAGGGGAGCTCTGAGACGACCCCGTGCTACTGCTTTCAGTGTCCTGCAAAAGGAACGTGAACCATTCAGAAATATTGGGGATTAATTAGAGTGCAACCATATGGAGGTAATTACGCGGGGGTGTATTCCTTACCAGAACAAGCTCAAGCGCCCTGGTCTTCGGATCCGTGGTAAGCTCCTTTGTTATCGGGTCCTCCTTGTACCGGGCCCTGAAATAGTTCGTGGTCTGCTTGTCACCGCTGTATTTCTCGAAGCGGGGCGGTAGGCCTTGCTCGGCAAGCTCCGCGTCCTCCTTGTCCCTTATAGGCTCCGCCACTCTGTAACCACCGGGACCGAGTTTGTGTTCCCCTAAGTTCAACTCCCATTTCTTTCCCCATCGACTTGATTCGAGGTTGCGCTGCTCTCGCACTTGATCTTGAACTCCTTGTACTCATCTTCGCTCATCAAAGGATATTTCGCCTTGATCTTCTCATAACTATCACCTTTATCAATCATTCTCTTCACCGCGCTTCTCCAAGTAGACAGAGCCGTGCTCATCTTCGTGAGGGCGGCACTGTTCACTTTATTCCCTGAGAGGCGTGTGTTTTCAAATTCGGCGGGGAACTTGTATCGTTCGTGTAGCTTCGTGAAGTGGAGGTTGCGCAAATTCCCGTGGTCCTTATTCCTAAGGTTATTGGTGTTGATCGAGACGGTGCTCCGGAGAATGCACCCGAGCTGAAGCGAGTACCCCTTGACTATATGTTTGGGCTCCATTGGATTCCCGTCGGAGTCCACTTGAGTGAATTCCTCCTTGAGGGTGCAGAGCGCATTTGGGCGCCGGTCGTTCCTTTGCTTCTTCGGTTGGCTGCCATCTGTGTGTGCGCCGCCATCATCAGTGGTGGCATCCTCGGCGGCACCATCAGTGGTGTCATCCCCGACGCCACTAGGGATTGTGTAGTCAGGATCGATGTCTTCTGCGGTGTCCTCATAGCGGTGAGGTTGTTCCTCCATCTCCTGGGACAGCTCCCAGAATTGCTTGCCGCCCGAACCACCGGCCTCATCGTTGTGGGCCATTTCGCTCTAAATAGGAAAAAAGTTTGGTCAAAAAGTTGGTTATTGTCAAGGAACAAGATCATGGTCTCATCATTTAGGGTTTGTCGACGCTGAGGCACCCTAAAAGCCTAAGCTTTCATCATTTAGGGTTTATCGACGCCGAGGCACCCTAAAAGCCTAAGCGTACATCATTTAGGTTCTCATCGACACCGAGGCATTCGGGGCAGCCAAGTTAAGTTTTCATCATTTAGGGTTTATCGATGCCGAGGCACCCTAGGTTGGGCTTAATCACTTGGCACTAATCACTTGGCTCTATTGCCACCTATGTTGGGTTTATCATCTAGGGTTTATCGATGCTAAGGAGAATTCTAAGTTGGGCCTAATCACTTGGCTCTATTGCCACCTATGGTTTAATGCAGCAAGAATAAAGGGGCAGTTGATCCTACATAATTAAGTACTAAGATACCCCGGCCCTTGCATTAGTCGCAAATACCCCATATGTCCTATTTTTAGCAAAGTCATGCTAAAATTCACGGAAAATTCCAGCATGACCTTTGCTGAAAATAGGACATATGGAGTACCCGAATTTGCCGGAACGGAAGTTAATCAACATTCTGGCAAAGTCAAGGGCCTCGCGGGGTACCTGCAAAATCATCATGACACGATGGTCGGAGACAAAACCCAGCAAACTAGCACCACAATGTGCCTCTACTTTCATATGGATGAAAAGGCCACAGACCATATGGTCCTCTGCTTTCATATGGACAAAAATCAGCTCAACTTATGTGAGCTTCCATTCCAGATCTAATAGCAGCAAGTTGTTCACTTGTGCTCAACTTATGTGAGCTGCCTTCAAGAAAAGAAATCTGCAGTGGCACATCTGCTCTCTGAATACATTGGCAAGAAACAAAACAACACCTAGTACCATCCATCTGCTATGGCCGTATCATGCAGTTTAACTAAGCACTAACAGGTAATTATATAACAGAAAACTTGGCGCGTACGTGTCACTTAGCTTGGGCAAGCAACATACCTCGTCTTCTTGGTTAGTCCAAACAAGCTGTATGCTGACCCTCAACTCACCACCTGCACATTTTACAGCACCCATGAAATGAAAAACTAAACATAAATGTCAACCAACAAAACCAAAACACAAACAGGACTTCAAATTTTCACGATCAGGAAGAAAAACAGGGTTTTCAACTACTATATTCAGTTTCATGGCATCAGTTGAACAGTTGAAAAAGAACAAGCTTCATTTAAATATCTTGCTGCTAACAAACATAACTAATGTCAGTACTCAAAAAATCGAGTGACCACACAGGGAACAAACAAACTATTCACTTTTTATTTCTTCAGAATTGGACCAGACAGAGAACAACTCCTTGGAAGCAAACTGAAACCATGCTGAAACTATACTGAAACCATGCTGAAACTTTACTGAAACTACTCCTTGCAAGCAAACTGAAACTACTCCTTGGAAGCAAATTGTCTTGGAAGGAGTATTGTGTGCACAAATCTACTCCAACTAGTTGCTTTCACTTAGAGATTGTTAGCACAAACAGCATGAGTCATTCTTCAGACCGTTACAAATAGAAACAATGGCAACCAAGGTTAAAAACCAACAATCCTATATATTATTCTGAAACTTGATATATTGAAATCACTTAGCACTCTCTTTATGTGTTCATTCAACACTTAAAATTGAGGAAAATAATACCAACTAGGATCGGTATGACCTTCGTTTTTCATTTTCTCAGATGATCAATTAAATCTTCGCAAGCTTATATGAAAAGGTTCAGCAACTTGAAATGTAACTCTTGCTTGGTGTTCCAAATCATTTCATTTATATTTTAAATAACAGTAGGAATTATTTCATAATAGAATTTACCCCAAAACAAATTCCTTAATGCCATTTTCAAACTCGAAAGTTGCGTGTTGCACTAAAACTAATTCAAATAATTTTTATAAAATTGCCACAAAATTTTTGGGAGACCCTATAATTCCTATAAATCATTTTTGAACAAAGACCCATCCTACTCTTTTGAAATTTTTGAGAGAAACACACACTTTTCCATTCTGATCCATTTTCAGTTTACAACAACAACCCTATTTCCCCTAGCTCCTAAAAATCTACAAAATTATCCCAACACAAGAACAATACCTACACTCCTTTTTCCCAAACATCTCCTGATCACAAGTTCTAAATTTTCAATAGGCCACATGGATTTGCTGAATCAACATAAACCTTTCAAGTACCAAAAATGCAGCATTTTCTTGGCACGACCAAGCTACTTCACGGTAATTCATCTTTTAGGAATTCTCACATTTCATATATCGTCTTTTTCAAAACAAAAAAAGTATCTATGGGGGTTGCAGCTGCATGTTATTCACTTCTGGCCTGTTGTCCGTCAATATGCCAGCAGCAGCAGCAGCACGCAGCATGCACAAGGGGAGGCAGTAGGGGATGGGGCAGTAGGGCGGACGGTGCACTGGCTTGCAGAGGCGGGCGCCGGCGTGGCATGAGGACAGGCAGCAGCGCAGCAGAGCAAGTAGCGTCAGCAGTGGCGGCAAAACAACAGAGCAGCGGCAACGGAACCATCAGCGATGGGAGCAACAGGGGGAAGGGGCGGCCGATGGGGACGACGGGTGCATGCGACAGAGGGGGGAACGGGTGGGGGTGGAGGAGCCTCACCACAGCGAGCACCGGAGGAGAGCTCGACGAGGCAGGGATGACGAGACGTGGGCAGACGAACGAAGAAGGCGGCGACGGCGGCGGCTACGCGAGACCCCGGCTCGAGCTGGTTCCCTGAACGGAAGAAGCCAAATGGGGTGATCCTCCTGGACATCTTTCCGCGCGACAACAATGATGGTGGTCGCGGCAACGATGAGGGGGGCGCGGTCACCGCGCGATCTGATGAGTTCAAATCGAACTAGAGGGATGCTCGGGAGTGGCGGCGGCTTGCGGTGGTGAGGGGTGGAAGAGCTGCGGTGGTGATGGGTGGAGGAGCGCTGGATGTGGGACGGGTGCACTGAAATGGGTCGTCGTGCAAGTAGGGGAAAGGGATCTGCGCGGGGGCGAGGGGCTAGGATTTGATCTCGCGCTGGGGGCGGGGGAAAGGGATAGAGGGGGGAAAGGGATAGCAATGGCGCACCACCCAGGGGTGCGCCATAAGTACATCCATAGCAATGGCGCACACCGAGGGGTGCTCCATAAGTAATTTTTTGATAACAATGGCACACCCTCTCCTGGTGCGCCATTAGTAACTTTTATTTTTTTATTTTTTATTGATAAAAAATATTACACTATATACAGGAGATGAGTAGAGGAGGGAGGGAGGGAGGGAGCATTTACATTCGTTGACGGATGCGGGGGGTCGTGAAAAAATATTTAGTTTCATCTAATATTTTTTTAGAAAATGATAAATCAAATCTGAAAACATTTATGAATGTGAAAAAATATCATCAAATTTCTTATTTGAAATTATTTATGAATATTAAAAAATATCCTCAAATTTGTTATTTGAAAATATTTGAAAAAATATCATAAAAATTTAAAAATATTAATGAGTTCACAAAATATTAACAAATTCAATATTTTTTGTGAGTTAGAAATTCAATACCATAATAAACATAATTCAATATTCATGAGGACTAGAACAGAAGAAATATCATTTCAAAATGTCGAAATACAATCGAGAAATGAAGACTACGATTTAAATACAATCGATCTTAGCTAGCTATATGTTCACAATCTTCTTGCCGTTCTTTTTCGCAAATGGAGTTCTTCTGTGGAACAGACGTCCTTTAGGTAGGGTGGTCCTGCTTCTTCTTGTGGTGTGTGCTGCTACTTCATCGTCGTCGTCATGTTCGATCTTCGAGTCGTTGTACTTGTCGAAGTCTTGCTCATTGGCTACTCCATCCATTCCGATGATCTTCCTTTTGCCTCTCCTCACGACAACACGACTGGGCTTTGACGGGTCGGTAATGAAGAAGCATTGGTCCACTTGGGAAGCCAGTACCCATGGCTCATTTTTCATGGTGACGCTTATACCGCTGTCTTGGATTTGGCTTCGGGTATAACCATGATGGTGAAATACCGGTCTTCTTTTAGGACGCTCTTGGCCCATCTGACACGGAACATCGGGACCTTCTCTCCAGCGTAGCTCAGCTCCCAGATCTCCTCGATCCTTCCGTAGTATCTGTCCTTGTCGTTGCCGGTGTAGGATTCCATCGTTACCCCGGAGTTCTGATAACCATCGCTCTTCATGTCCTTGTTCTCGGTGTAGAATGTGTAGCCGTTGATATCGTACGCCTCATAGGTCATCAGGTTGTGCTCGGCGCCCTGTGACAAGGCGAATATGAGTTGTTCTTCCGCGGAAGAATCCTCATGTAAAGGGTACGACAGAAGCTTCGGTTGAACCAACGCGAAACATGAGTTGTGCTCTTTGATTATATCTCCGTCCGTCCTCTGTTGGCCTCGGTCATTGTCGCCTTCTCAATAAAGGTTTTGTGCTCTACCACCCAAGGATCGACCACGCCTATGTGTTGTAGCGCGACTAGGTTTGCTCTTTCAAAGTCGGCGAGTCGACCCTCGAAGTGGACATGCATTTCGCGGCGACCCTCACGGTGACCCCATCCAGCAAGCTCGCCGAGGTGCTGCTGACGGGCGACCAACGGGTTCTCGATGCCTAGATAATTCGTGCGATGGGAGATGCACTCTTGATCGAAAGCCCTGGCTATACTTCCCTCGACGTGACATGTTGCGAACGTATCCTTTGATGACACCATTCATCCTTTCGAACGGCATCATGCTTTGTGCAGAACGCCGCCCGAGTTGGATGATATCCTCCACGATATGGACCAGCAGATGCACCATAACATCGAAGAATGCGGGCAGGAAGTACATCTCAAGCTTGCATAGTATAACCACGATCTCTTCCTGTAGCCTTCTGAGTTGCCTCACGCCAATCGACTTCCGAGAGATGACGTCGAAAAAGTTGCATAGGCAAATAGCGTTTCATGGACATGCGCGTCCCATGATCCCCGGATTGCAATGGAAGTATCTGCGTCATCAAGACATGACGGTCGTGAGACTTCATCCCGCTGAACTTCGCTTCTGGGTCTAGGTATCTGCTTATCTTCCCGTAGAATCAGAAGGAAGTTTTACTCCTAGGAGGCAGTGAAAACTGCTCGATCTCCTCCTGACTTAGAGTGAAGCACGCGGGAGGGTAGTCATTTCCGGTCTTCTTAGCCTTTTTGCCTTTGCGACGACTTTTTGTGTCCTGCTTTGCCTCATCATCATCATCATCATCATCATCATTAGCGTGAAGCTCCTGCCTCATGCCCATTGATTTCAAGTCTGCCATTGCTTTCGGCCCATCTTTGGTCCTCTCTGGCATGTTGAGCAGGGTACCAAGCAGACTCTCGCACACGTTCTTCGTGATATGCATGACATCAAGGCTGTGAGGCACACGGTGGATCTTCCAGTATGGCAAGTCCCAGAAAATAGACCTCGTTTTCCATACCTTCAGCAGCGGCTCTGGCGCCTTTCGCTTCTTTCCCGGCTCTGGTGCCTTTTGCTTCTTTCCCGGTAGTGGGCAGTCTTTCCAAATTTTCAACAGCTCGTCTATTTCCTCGCCACTCCTCGTACACGGGAGTTTTCGGGGTTCGGTTTCACCATCGAACAGATCCTTGCGTTACCTCCACGAGTCATCGTCGCGAAGCCACCTTCGATGTCCCATGAACATGGTTTTCGAAGACCCGGATCTCTATCTAGCTGGCGATACGTTGTGTCATCCATGCACCTTACGCATCCAGAAAATCCATGGACTACCTGCCCCGCGAGATATCCGTAACCGAGATAGTCGTGCACCGTCGTGAGTAGTGAGGCTCTCATAGGGAAATATTCTTTCTCTGCGGCCCCACGATTGGCTGGTGTTTTCCACAGGCGTGTCTAGCTCCTCCTTCAAAGAGCCCCAGATCTGATTGATGTCGTTCCTGGTTGTTTCGCCCTTCAATTAGCATACTCATGTGAATGTACTTCCTCTTCATGCACAACCAGGGGAAGGTTGTACATCCACACAAACACAGGCCAGGTGCTATGTGTGCTTCTCTCGCTGCCAAACGGATTGACTCCATCGGTGCTCGCGCCAAAGACGATGTTCCCGGGATCCTTCCCAAATTCGGTGTTCAAGTTCAACGCTACACCGCTCGCATCCTTAGGGTGACTCAGCATCTTGTCTTTTTATTTATCTCCGGATCATTTCCGTCATCTTCCCGCTTCTTCTCCTCCCTATCCGCATGCCAACGCATGAGCGTTGCTACCTTAGGGTCCGCGAAATACCGCTGCAGACAAGGAGTGATCGGAACGTACCACACCGATTTTCGAGGAGCTTTCTTCCTCTTCTTGTATCGAGTGACGCCGCACACCGGACATATGGTAGACTCTACGTGCTCGTCCCGAGAAATGATGCAATTGTTCATGCACACATGTTATTTCACGTGTGGTAAATCCAGAGGAGACACGATTTTCTTTGCCTCCTCGAAACTGGTCGGGCACTTGTTCCCCTTGGGAAGACATTTGTGCCAGAATGACATGTTCTCGTCGAAGCATGCGTCGGTCATTTTGTGTTTTACCTTCATCTCCAGAGCCATGAGCGTTACTTTCAGGCGGGTATCCTCGGGCCTACATCCTTCATACAATGGAGTAACCGCGTCTATCTCCAGTTGATCCAGCTTGGCTTTCTCTCGGGCGACATCTCTTGCGTTATCCGTCTGCTTGAGAAGCAGCTCTTGAATATGAGGGTCCTGCACCCAGCCTCCATCATCGTCTGCTCCGGCATCTTCATCTTCATGATCATGCCCTTCGTCTTGATCTTCCTCATCATCATGTACGACATCTTCTACATGATGACTATGTATAGCATCACCGTCGTGATCATGTCGTGGAGATTCTTCGTCTTCTCGCCCGCCCTCGCCGCGGTGGTACTTGTCTTGTTGCCCTTCCTCATTTCTTTCCCAGCCCCCATGGACGACTTCATAGTCATCTTCATCACCTTGCCACCGATAGCCATCCATGAAACCACGCAAGAGCAGGTGGTCCCAAGACCTGCCGGAATCCGGGTCCGCAATAAGGCTCTTCACTTGCATCTTCGACACGGACATCTTATCTCCTTCTCGTTCTTTTGAAGCATCTCGCCTTTATGAGCTCAAAACCTATTCATGATGCCTTCGGTCATCGTGCGGACCATGGTCGCCTGCGGGGTAGAGCAAAACGATATTTTAGAACCAAAAAAAATTTTGCATGACCTTCCCTAAAAATAGGACAAAAAAGAATGCATAGTGCCAAAATTCTCGTCGAAACGGAAATGAATCAACATTCCGGCAAAATATTGGCAACTATCGCATTTGAAATACCGATACCTGCAAACACAAACATATATGCAACACCACAAACACTTGCAACACCACAAACATACATAGATCTAGCTAGGCCACAAAAAGTGCATGTGCACGTTGTTGGAACGAGCTAGGGAGAAAAAAAAAGTAGATCTACATCATGAAGATAGCTTTCCCCTTACTTACCTATCAAAAAAAAGGTAATTTCACCACTTAATTTTGACGAATCTATGGTGGAAATGAGGTGAGGAGGAGGAGGCAGCCGAAAGCTTGGAGAAGGAGGTGGAGGGAATGAAGTGGGGAAAGTGAGTGGGTAGGTGTGGCTGTCCAAAATATCTTGTTGGGGTCCCAGGTTAATAATGGTGCACCACCTGCAAATGCGCCATTAGTATACTTGGTTACTAATGGCGCACCTGCAGATGGTGCGCCATTAGTAGTTTTGCAAAAAAGTAAAAAAAAATATATACTAATGGCACACCGGGTCATAGTGCGCCATTACTAGTTTAAACTAGTAATGGCGCACTGTGAAATGGTGCGCCATTAGTAGTTTTGCAAAATAAAAGAATAAAAAAATGCAGTAATGGCGCACTGTCTGCCTGGTGCGCCATTACTAGTTAGAACTAAACCCTAAACACCTATTAGAACTAGTAATGGCGCACTTCGACCTGATGCGCCATTAGTATGTATGGAAAAAATGAAAAAAATTTAATACTAGTGGCGCACCCTGTTTCTGGTGCGCCATTAGTGTCTTCCACACTAATGGCGCATCACCAACTGGTGCGCCATTAGTATATAGTAGTGGTGCACTACTTCCATGGTGCGCCATTAGTATCAATCCTATCTATAGCCTTTTTCCTAGTAGGGTTTAGGGTTTAGGGTTGCTAGGGTTTAGGGTTTAGGGTTTAGGGACTTTCATTCTCTTTCTATTTTCTGCCATAGTCGGGTTTTGAGTCTTACTCAACTTCACACCTTGCAACACATGCAAGAACTCCTTCTTTGACTATTCCATTTTGAAGTACTTCAAAATCTTATCAAGGTATGTACTCATTGAAAAATCTTATCAAGCGTCTTGATCTATCTCTATAGATCTTGATGCTCAATGTGTAAGCAGCTTCACCAAGGTCTTTCTTTGAAAAACTCTTATTCAAGTATCCTTTTTGTGCTATCCAGAAATTCTATATCTTTTCCAATCAACAATATGTCATCTACATATAGTATTAGAAATGCTAGAGAGCTCCCACTCACTTTCTTGTAAATACAGGCTTCTCCAAAAGTCTGTATAAAACCATATGCTTTGATCAACTCATCAAAGTGTATATTCCAACTCCGAGATGCTTACACCAGTCCATAGATGGATCAATTGAGGTTGCACATTTTGTTAGCACCTTTAAGATTGACAAAACCTTCTAGTTGCATCATATACAACTCTTCTTTAATAAATGCATTAAGGAATGCAGTTTTGACATCCATTTGCCAAATTTCATAAAATGTGGCAATTGCTAACATGATTCGGACAGACTTATACGAGTGAGAAAATCTCATCGTATTCAAAACCTTGAACTTGTCGAAAAACTTTTTGCGACAAGTCGAGCTTTGTAGATAGTAACGCTGCTATCAGCGTCTGTCTTCCTCTTGAAGATCCATTTATTTTCTATGTCTTGCCGATCATCGGGCAAGTCCACCAAAGTCCACACTTTGTTCTCATACATGGATCCCATCTCAGATTTCATGGCCTTCAAGCCATTTCATGGAATCTGGGCTCATCATCGCTTCCTCATAGTTCGTAGGTTCATCATGGTCCAGTAACATGACTTCCAGAATAGGACTACCGTACCACTCTGGTGCAGACTGTACTTTGGAAGACCTACGAGGTTCTGTAGTAACTTAATCTGAAGTTTCATGATCATCATCATTAGCTTCCTCACTAATTGGTGTAGGAATCACTCGAACTGATTTCTGTGATGGACTACTTTCCAATTCGGGAGAAGGTACAATTACCTTATCAAGCTCTGCTTTCCTCCCACTCACTTCTTTCCAGAGAAACTCCTTCTCTAGAAAGGATGCATCTTAGCAACGAATATCTTGCTTTCGGATCTGTGATAGAAGGTGTACCCAACAGTTTCCTTTGGGTATTCTATGAAGACACACTTCTCTGATTTGGGTCGAGCTTATCAGGTTGAAACTTGTTCGCATAAGCATCGCAACCCCAAACTTTAAGAAACGACAACTTTGGTTTCTTGCCAAACCACAGTTCATAAGGCGTCGTCTCAACGGATTTTGGTGGTGCCCTATTTAAAGTGAATGCAGCTGTCTCTAATGCATAACCCCAAAACGATAGTGGTAAATCGGTAAGATACATCATAGATCGCACCATATCCAATAAAGTGCAGTTACGACATTCGGACACACCATTACGATGTGGTGTTCCATGTGGCGTGAGCTGTGAAACTATTCCACATTGTTTTTAAATGAAGGCCAAACTCGTAACTCAAATATTCTCCTCTACGATCAGATTGTAGAAACTTTATTTTCTTGTTACGATGATTCTCCACTTCACTCTGAAATTCTTTGAACTTTTCGAATGTTTTAGACTTGTGCTTCATTAAGTAGATATACTCATATCTGCTCCAATCATCTGTGAAGGTCAGAAAATAACGATACCCGCCATGTGCATCAACACTCATTGGACCGCATACATCGGTATGTATTATTTCCAACAAGTCAGTAGCTCGTTCCATTGTTCCGGAGAATGGAGTTTTAGTCATCTTGCCCAAAAGGCACGGTTCGCAAGCATCAAATGATTCATAACCAAGTGATTCCAAAAATCCATCTTTATGGAGTTTCTTCATGCGTTTTACACCGATATGACCCAAACGGCAGTGCCACAAATATGTTGCACTATCATTATCAACTTTTCATCTTTTGGCATCAATATTATGAATATGTGTATCTCTATGATCAAGATTCAATAAACCATCAACATTGGGTGTATGATTATAGAAGGTTTTATTCATGTAAACAGAATAACAATTTATTCTCTGTCTTAGATGAATAATCGTATCGCAGTAAACATGATCTAATCATATTTATGCTCAACGCAAATACCAAATAACATTTATTTAGGTTCAACACTAATCTGGAAAATATAGGGAGTGTGCGATGATGATCATATCAATCTTGGAACCACTTCCAACACACATCGTCACTTCACCCTCAACTAGTCTCTATTTATTCTGTAACTCCTGTTTCGAGTTACTAATCTTAGCAACTGAACAAGTATCAAATAACCAGGGGTTACTATAAACACTAGTTGAAGGAAATATGCCCTAGAGGCAATAATAAAGTTATTATTTATTTCCTCATATCATGATAAATGTTTATTATTCATGCTAGAATTGTATTAACCAGAAACATAATACATGTGTGAATACATAGACAAACATAGTGTCACTATAGTATGCCTCTACTTGACTAGCTCGTTTATAAAAGATGGTTATGTTTCCTAGCCATGGACAAAAGAGTTGTCATTTGATTAACGGGATCACATCATTAGGAGAATGATGTGATTGACATGACCCATTCCGTTAGCCTAGCACTTGATCGTTTAGTATATTGCTATTGCTTTCTTCATGACTTATACATGTTCCTGTAACCATGAGATTATGCAACTCCCGTTTATCGGAGGAACACTTTGGGTACTACCAAACGTCACAACGTAACTGGGTGATTATAAAGGAGTACTATAGGTGTCTCCAAAGGTACACGTTGGGTTGGCGTATTTCGATATTAGGTTTTGTCACTCCGATTGTCGGAGATGTATCTCTGGGCCCTCTCGGTAATGCACATTACTATAAGCCTTGCAAACAATGTAGCTAATGAGTTAGTTACGGAATGATGCATTACGTAATGAGTAAAGAGACTTGCCGGTAACGAGATTGAACTTGGTATTGGATACCGATGATCGAATCTCGAGCAAGTAACATACCGATGACAAAGGGAACAACGTATGTTGTTATGCGGTTTGACCGATAAAGATCTTCGTAGAATATGTAGGAGCCAATATGAGCATCCAGGTTCCGCTATTGGTTATAGACCGAGAATAGTTCTAGGTCATGTCTACATAGTTCTCGAACCCGTAGGGTCCGCACGCTTAACGTTACGATGACAGTTTTATTATGAGTTTATAAGTTTTGATGTACCGAAGGTTGTTCGGAGTCCCAGATGTGATCACGGACATGACGAGGTGTCTCGAAATGGTCGAGACATAAAGATTGATATATTGGACGGATATATTTGGACACCGGAAAGGTTCCGGATGAGATTGGGACTACACCGGAACTCCGGGAGGTTACCGGAACCCCCCCCGGTAAGTATATGGGCCTTATTGGGCCTTAGTGGAAAGGAGGGAGAAGGAGCAAAGGAGGGGGCACCGCCCCCAAGCCCAATCCAAATTGGGAGGGGGCCGCCCCCTTTCTTCTTCCCTCCCTCTCTCCTTCCCTCTCCTACTCCTAATAGGAAAGGGGGGCCAAACCTACTTGGAGTAGGATTGCCCCCCCTAGGGCGCGCCTCTCCCCTTGGCCGGCCCCATTCTCCTCTCCCCCTTTATATACGGAAGAGGGGGCACCTCTAGACACACAAGTTGATCTACGGATCGTTCATTAGCCGTGTGCGGTGCCCCCCTCCACCATATTCCACCTCGGTTATATCATCGCGGAGTTTAGGCGAAGCCCTGCGCCGGTAGAGCATCATCATTGTCACCACGCCGTCGTGCTGACGGAACTCATCCCCGACGCTTTGCTGGATCGGAGCCCGGGGATCGTCATCAAGCTGAACGTGTGCTGAACTCGGAGGTGCCGTACGTTCGGTGCTTGGATCGGTCGGATCGTGAAGACGTACGACTACATCAACCGCGTTGTCATAACGCTTCCGCTTACGGTCTACGAGGGTACGTGGACAATACTCTCCCCTCTCGTTGCTATGCCATCACCATGATCTTACGTGTGCATAGGAAATTTTTTGAAATTACTACGTTCCCCAACAGTGGCATGCGAGCCTAGGTTTTATGCGTTGATGTTATATGCACGAGTAGAACACAAATGAGTTGTGGGCGATACAAGTCATACTGCTTACCAGCAATGTCATACTTTGGTTTGGCGGTATTGTTGGATGAAGCGGCCCGGACCGACATTACGCGTACGCTTACGCGAGACTGGTTTTACCGCCGTGCATTGCACACAGGGTGACTAGCGGTGTCTGTTTTCTCCAACTTTGGTTGAACCGAGTGTGGCTACGCCGGTCCTTGCGAAGGTTAAAACAGCACTAACTTGACGAACTATCATTGTGGTTTTGATGCGTAGGTAAGAACGGTTCTTGCTCAGCCCGTAGCAGCCACGTAAAATTTGCAACAACAAAGTAGAGGACGCCTAACTTGTTTTTGCAGGGCATGTTGTGATGTGATATGGTCAAGACGTGATGCTATATTTTATTGTATGAGATGATCATGTTTTGTAACCGGTTATCGGCAATCGGCAGGAGCCATATCGTTGTTGCTTTATTGTATGAAATGCAAGCGCCTGTAATTGCTTTACTTTATCACTAAGCGGTAGCGATAGTCGAGAAGCAATAGATGGCGAACGACAACGATGCTACGATGGAGATCAAGGTGTCGCGCCGGTGACGATGGTGATCATGACGGTGCTTCAAAGATGGAGATCACAAGCACAAGATGATGATGGCCATATCATATCACTTATATTGATTGCATGTGATGTTTATCCTTTATGCATCTTATCTTGCTTTGATTGACGGTAGCATTTTAAGATGATCTCTCACTAATTATCAAGAAGTGTTCTCCCTGAGTATGCACCGCTGCGAAAGTTCTTCGTCTTTGAGACACCACACGATGATCGGGTGTGATAGGCTCTACGTTCAAATACAACGGTGCAAAACAGTTGCACACGCGAATACTCAGTTAAACTTGACGAGCCTAGCATATCTGAGATATGGCCTCGGAACACGGAGACCGAAAGGTCGAACGTGAATCATATAGTAGATATGGTCAACATAGTGATGTTCACCATTGAAACTACTCCATGTCACATGATGATCGGACATGGTTTGGTTGATTTGGATCACGTGATCACTTAGATGGCTAGAGAGATGTCTGTCTAAGTGGGAGTTCTTAAGTAATATGATTAATTGAACTTAAATTTATCATGAACTTAGTACCTGATAGTTATTTGGTTTGTCTATGTTTATTGTAGATAGATGGCTCGTGCTGTTGTTCCGTTGAATTTTAATGCGTTCCTTGAGAAAGCAAAGTTTAAAGATGATGGTAGCAATTACACGGATCGGGTCCGTAACTCGACGATTATCCTCATTGCCGCACGTAAGAATTACGCCCCGAAGCACCGCTGGGTGCCGAACCTGCTGCTGATGCAATCTGACGGCGTTAAGAACGTCTGGCGAGCAAAGTCGATGACTACTCGATAGTTCGATTGTGCCATGTTTTACGGCTTAGAACCGGCTCTTCAACGACGTTTTGAACGTCATGGAGCATATGAGATGTTCCAGAGTTGAAGTTAATATTTCAAGCAAATGCCCGGACCGAGAGATATGAAGTCTCCAATAAGTTCTATAGTTGCAAGATGGAGGAGAATAGTTACACGGTGAACACATATTCAAAATGTCGGGTATAATAATCACTTGATTCAACTGGGAGTTAATCTTCCGATGATAGTGTCATTGATGTAATTCTTCAATCACGCCACCAAGCTACAAGAGCTTCATGATGAACTATAATATGCAAGGGATGGACAAAACTATTCCCGAGCTCTTCGCAATGCTAAAAGCAGCGGAGGTAGAAATCAAGAAGGAGCATCAAGTGTTGATGGTTAACAAGACCACCAGTTTCAAGAAAAAGGGCAAAGGGAAGAAGAAGGGAACTTCAAGAAGAACAACAAACAAGTTGCTGCTCAAGAGAAGAAACCCAAATCTGGACCTAAGCCTAAGATGAGTGCTTCTCTTGCAAGCGATCGACATCGAAGCGGAACTGCCACAAGTATTTGGCGGATAAGAAGGATGGCAAAGTGAACAAAGGTATATGTGATATACATGTTATTGATGCGTACCTTACTAATGCTCGCAGTAGTACCTGGGTATTTGATACTGGTTCTATTGCTAATATTTGCAACTCGAAACAGGGACTACGGATTAAGCGAAGATTGGCTAAGGACGAGATGACGATGCGCGTGGGAAATGGTTCCAAAGTCGATGTGATCGCGGTCGGCACGCTACCTCTACATCTACCATCAGGATTAGTTTTAGACCTAAATAATTGTTATTTGGTGCCAGCATTGAGCATGAACATTATATCTGGATCTTGTTTGATGCGAGACGGTTATTCATTTAAATCAGAGAATAATGGTTGTTCTATTTATATGAGTAATATCTTTTATGGTCATGCACCCTTGAAGGGTGGTCTATTTTTATTGGATCTCGATAGTAGTGATACACATATTCATAGTGTTGAAACCAAAAGATGCAGAGTTGATAATGATAGTGCAACTTATTTGTGGCACTGCCGTTTAGGTCATATCGGTGTAAAGCGCATGAAGAAACTCCATACTGATGGACTTTTGGAATCACTTGATTATGAATCACTTGGTACTTGCGAACCGTGCCTTATGGGCAAGATGACTAAAACGTCGTTCTCCGAAACTATGGAGCGAGCAACAGATTTGTTGGAAATCATACATACTGATGTTTGTGGTCCAATGAATGTTGAGGCTCGCGGCGGGTATCGTTAATTTCTCACCTTCACAGATGATTTGAGCAGATATGGGTATATCTACTTAATGAAACACAAGTCTGAAACATTTGAAAAGTTCAAAGAATTTCAGAGTGAAGTGGAAAATCATCGTAACAAGAAAATAAAGTTTCTACAATCTGATCGTGGAGGAGAATATTTGAGTAACGAGTTTGGTTTACATTTGAAACAATGCGGAATAGTTTCGCAACTCACGCCACCCGGAACACCACAACGAAACGGTGTGTCCGAACGTCGTAATCATACTTTACTAGATATGGTGCGATCTATGATGTCTCTTACTAATTTACCGCTATCGTTCTGGGGTTATGCTTTAGAGACGGCCGCATTCACGTTGAATAGGGCACCATCAAAATCCGTTGAGACGACGCCTTATGAACTGTGGTTTGGCAAGAAACCAAAGTTGTCGTTTCTTAAAGTTTGGGGCTGCGATGCTTATGTGAAGAAACTTCAACCAGATAAGCTCGAACCTAAATCGGAGAAATGTGTCTTCATAGGATACCCAAAAGAGACTATTGGGTACACCTTCTATCACAGATCTGAGGGCAAGATTTTTGTTGCTAAAATCGGATCCTTTCTAGAGAAGGAGTTTCTCTCGAAAGAAGTGAGTGGGAGGAAAGTAGAGCTTGATGAGGTAACTGTACCTGCTCCATTATTGGAAAGTAGTTCATCACAAGAACCGGTTCCTATGACAACTACACCAATTAGTGAGGAAGCTAATGATATTGATCATGAAACTTCAGATCAAGTTTCTCTCGAACCTCGTAGGTCTACGAGTAAGATCCGCACTGAGTGGTACGGTAATCCTATTCGAAGTCATGTTACTTGACCATGATGAACCTACAAACTATGAGGAAGCGATGATGAGCCCAGATTCCGCAAAATGGCTAGAGGCCATGAAATCTGAGATGGGATCCATGTATAAGAACAAAGTATGGACTTTGGTTGACATGCCCGATGATCGGCAAGCCATTGAGAATAAATGGATCTTTAAGAAGAAGACTGACGCTGATGGTAATGTAACTGTCTATAAAGCTCGACTTGTTGCGAAAGGTTTTCGACAAGTTCAAGGGGTTGACTACGATGAGACTTTCTCACCCGTAGCGATGCTTAAGTCTGTCTGAATCATGTTAGCTATTGCTGCATTTTATGATTATGAAATTTTGCAAATGGATGTCAAAACTGCATTCTTGAATGGATTTCTGGAAGAAGAGTTGTATATGATACAGCCAAAAGGTTTTGTTGATCCAAAAGGTGCGAACAAAGTGTGCAAGCTCCAGCGATCCATTTATGGACTGGTGCAAGCATCTCGGAGTTGGAATAAACGCTTTGATAGTGTGATCAAAGCATATGGTTTATACAGACTTTTGGAGAAGCATGTATTTACAAGAAAGTGAGTGGGAGCTCTGTAGCATTTCTGATATTATATGTAGATGACATATTATTAATTGGAAATGATATAGAATTTCTGTATAGCATAAAGGGATACTTGAATAAAAGTTTTTCAATGAAACACCTCGGTGAAGCTGCTTACATATTGGGCATCAAGATTTATAGAGATAGATCAAGATGCTTAATAGGACTTTCACAAAGCACATACCTTGATAAAATTTTGAAAAAGTTCAAAATGGATCAGGCAAAGTGTCGTGTGAAACGAGCACCTATGGGGCAGGGCCCCTTTTCGGTCCGGTAGGGAGCAGAGGGCGCACGAAGAGCAGCTCGAGGTTAGGCACTCGAGGGATTTTACCCAGCTTCGGAGCTCTCCGGAGAGATAAAACTCCTACTGCTGCTTAGTGTCTATATCCTGTTCTTGCTCGAGAGCGTGGGTGTGTTGTAGTGTCGAATGAGTCGAACCCCTTCTATGTGCGCATGGGCCTCCTTTTTATAGGTTAAAGGGGTCACCGACAGGTGGCAACGCAGAGAGAGGGGTAAAAAAGTAAAAAGAGGGGTTGGTACAACCGCTACCTACAGTGCCCCCTACCTAACTCTGACGGCAGGGGACAAGGGCATTTAATGCCCGTCTGGTCGCCCAAACAGTGCAGAAAACGACCGTTAAGGGCGCCACCGATCGCCACGATGGCCTTCTCGTCATCTCCACTTGCCACCTCGCACCGCTTGGCTGCACAACCGCCCGACACGTGCGCTAGGAACGACCTTGGGGCGACACGTCATCGGATGCGCTGGAGCGTGGGCGCAGAGTGGTGGCTTGGCCGCGGCAAGCGCCTTGCCGCGATCGTTGTCTCGTCGCACCTGCAAGCTTGTCGCTCGCCGGGTCTTGCCGGGATGCGGGGCGCGTCGCGGCAAGTCTCTTGAAAAGCCTTGGTTGGCCTTCCCGGCAAGCTCCTCTTGCCGGGGCCTTGTCCTTCCCGGCAAGCTCCTCTTGCCGGGGCCTTGACTTCTCAGTTAAGCACTTTGTTCTTGAATGGCATCAATAGGAATGACGAAGGATCTTGGCGGACGCCCGGCAAGCCCTGCGCCATGACGCCGCGATGCCGTCGGTATAAGCACGGGTACTAAGGTACCCCTACTTTAGTACACCGACAGGAGCCCCCGGGCCTGGGCCATACACGGTGCCGAGCGCTATTGGGCCAGGCCCAAAACAGGGCATGGGCACGCGCGGCCTGGGTCCATACCAAATCTGACTCCGTATCCGCCGCGCTCTCCCGTAACGGCACGCGTCAAACGCGGTGTCGTGGGAGAGATCGTGGGCAATTCTTTAATCAAGAAAGGCGTAACGTTCGCCTCTCCTGTTTATAAGCAGAGGAAGCAGGGTCGTTCCCCCACCCTCGCCACTTGCGGTTTCTTCCTCAGAAAGCTCCGCCGCTCCCCTCTGCTTCCCAAGCCGAAAGAGAGCAGCGCTCTGCCGCTCGTCGCCGCCGTCGCCACCAACGCCTCCGCACTCCCCCGCCGCCTCCGCCATGGCTCCGAAGACCGGGAAGGCCGAGAAGTCGGCTGAGGCGCTGTGACTCGAGATGATGCGCAAGGAGCGAGCGCTTTTCCCCCCCGAGCTCACCCCAAAGGCGCTGCGGGAGGAGTTCTACCTCTTCTGGTCGACGGAGACGCGGGCGCATCCGCGCACGCCGGTGCTCTCCGCCGAAGCTTCCACTTCGAAGCGGTGCCCAAAAGGGTACTATTTCTTTCCGGTGTTCTTCTATTGCGGGCTCTGCCCGCCCTTTTCCAATTTCTTCTGCGATGTCATGAATACATACGGCCTCCATCTCCTTGACTTCACCCCCAACGCCGTTCTGACAATGGCGGTCTTCACGCATCTTTGCGAGAACTTCGTCGAGATCTACCCCAACGTTGCTTTGTTTTGCCATTACTTCATTCCCCGGGTCGAGAAAGGAGAGCCCTTGTCGGGCGGGGTCTCCTGGATCTCAAGGGTTGGCAAGAAGGAGGTGTATCTGGAGGGGGAGCTCCGCAGCAAATGGGACGAGTGGAGGGCTGAATGGTGTTGGATTGCCGACGCAGATCCGCAGCCCTTCACCACCTTGCGCCAGACCCGAGTAGTGCGTGGCGGCGACTGGAGCGTTCTGGGGGCGGACGACGCCAAGCTGAAGATCGCCACCACCCGAATCCTGCGGCTCAGGCTTGCCGGGCTCACAGTCGGGGCCGTTGGTGCGGATTTCCTCCGCCGTCGCATCGCCCCCCTGCAGGAGAGGGGGAGGCCCGCCTGGCTGTTTGGCGGCCCGGCGGATATCATGAGGCTGCGCCCGGGCCTAAACTTCAACTTCACGGTTCCAGAGCTTGACGGGATGCTCAAGGAGCTATTCAAGCATGACGCCCACCATCCGGAGTGGTTCAGGCTGCCACAGGGCGTCATCCCGCTGTGCAACAACTCCAGTCTTGATCGCATCCGCGCAATGATGCCGGAGTGCGACTCGCACGGGATTATCCTGACTTGGAAGGAGCCCGCCGACGACGTCATGTGGCAATTCTTCGACAGCCTGGTGGAAGTAGCAGTCAGCACCAACGAGCAGAGGCTCCTCACCCGCGACACCATCGACGACGAGATGCGGTACATCGCCACCAGGGCCGAAGAGGCAGCGGCAGCCGCCGCCGCGGGCGAGTTTGGCTTCACGCTGGAGGAGGCAGAGGCGGCCGAGGCGGCAAGCCTTGCCGACCGAGAGGACCTTGCCGGAGGGGCCGTTGGTGAGGGGGAGCCCGAAGCCGAAGCGAGCGAGCCTGCCGGGGGTGCAAGCGGCCAGCCTTCTTCGAGCAGCTTGCCGCAGGCGGAGCCCCCAGCGCAGCCCCCGGCGCAACCAAGAAGGCGCCTCCGTAGGACTCGAGACACGACGGGACGGCAGTCAAGCCGACAGCCGCAGCGCCGCGGGACACGCTCCACCGCGGCAAGCACCGTTGCCGCGGGAGCATCGCAAGCCGTGCCGACAACTGGAGCGGGGTCTTCCCGAGCCGCCACAACCAACCCTGCCGCAGCTTCCGCCAAGCGTCCAAGGGATCCTACTCCTCCGCCTCATCGCGAAGAGAGGATACCAGACTTCGACCTCTCCGCGCTGAGCTCCGAGGAGGAGAAAGAAGAGGAGGAGGAGTAAGACTTTCTTCCTGTTGTACTTGTATTTCTTCGATTTTTGCTGTTTCTTGTCTTGTATCTGATCTGCTTCCGTCTGAACCTTGTTCCATTTCAGGACTCTGGCCGAGAGAGCGGCGAAGAGGGCCAAGGTCCCCGTGGTTATCGTCGAGGACGATCCTGCTATAATAGCAGAGGACACGTCCGAGACTACCTTGACGGACCCGGCGCCATCTCCTCGAGGCAGCCCCCAGCGCAGCCCCCAGCGTAAGTTATTTGTTCACTTCTCGTGGTAGGGTGCGCATGGGTGCTTTTTCTTTTGCTGATATCTTGACTATTGACTTGCTTGTGTAGGAGCAGAGCAGGCCCACCAGGAGCAACCAGAAGCCGCTCCAGAGGTGCCGTCTGCTTTGACTACGCCGCCAAGGGGCGATTCTCCGACAAGGGAGCGCTCTCCGGCAAGGGAGAGGTCCCCGGCAAGGGACGGAACAAGTGAGCCTTCGGTGGTGGAGCCCATGGCCACGGAGCCCAGCACAGGTAACCCTCCTTGTCAGAAATTTTCCCTTGGGTTTTTCTTCTTCTGATCTTCTTTTTTGGATATTTGCTTGACTTTTTCTTCCTCTTCCTGTCTTCAGATCCCCCTCTCACAGACCCGATGGAGACTGAGGCCACCGGTGAGGAGGACGCACGCGGCAACACTGAAGATGCCGCCGCCGCCGAGGAAGAGGCCGGCACTGAGGATCCCGCCGGAGAAGAGGCCGCCAAGGCTGCTGGCGCAGGAGCTGGTGAGGGGTCCGGCGATCATACTGACGACCCGGAGGGCGCAGGAGCGCAAGGCGCTACACCGACCGCCGACCCCTCCGCCGCTGATGCAGCGCCGGGCCCCGAGGAGCCCCATCCCGGCGCCTACTTGAAGGCCGGCAAGGGTGTCTTCATCAGGCTTCCCTGGGCGTCGAGCTCCAGGGCGCCGATCGAAGGAGAGGAGTTTGACGGGGAAGTACTCGCCCTTGTCGGGCGGGGTCTCCTAGATCTCAAGGGTTGGCAAGAAGGAGGTGTATCTGGAGGGGGAGCTCCGCAGCAAATGGGACGAGTGGAGGGCTGAATGGTGTTGGATTGCCGACGCAGATCTGCAGCCCTTCACCACCTTGCGCCAGACCCGAGTAGTGCGTGGCGGCGACTGGAGCGCTCTGGGGGCGGACGACGCCAAGCTGAAGATCGCCACCACCTGAATCATGCGGCTCAGGCTTGCCGGGCTCACAGTCGGGGCCGTTGGCGCGGATTTCCTCCGCCGTCGCATCGCCCCCCTGCAGGAGAGGGGGAGGCCCGCCTGGCTATTTGGCGGCCCGGCGGATATCATGAGGCTGCGCCCGGGCCTCAACTTCAACTTCACGGTTCTGGAGCTTGATGGGATGCTCAAGGAGCTATTCAAGCATGACGCCCACCATCCGGAGTGGTTCAGGCTGCCACAGGGCATCATCCCGCTGTGCAACAACTCCAATCTTGATCGCATCCGCGCAATGATGCCGGAGTGCGACTCGCACGGGATTATCCCGACTTGGAAGGAGCCCGCCGACGACGTCGTGCGGCAATTCTTCGACAGCCTGGTGGAAGTAGCAGTCAGCGCCGACGAGCAGAGGCTCCTCACCCACGACACCACCGACGATGAGATGCGGTACATCGCCACCAGGGCCGAAGAGGCAGCGGCAGCCGCCGCCGCGGGCGAGTTTGGCTTCATGCTGGAGGAGGCAGAGGCGGCCGAGGCGGCAAGCCTTGCCGACCGAGAGGACCTTGCCGGAGGGGCTGTTGGCGAGGGGGAGCCCAAAGCCGAAGCGAGCGAGCCTGCCGGGGGTGCAAGCGGCCAGCCTCAACTAGTCTCTATTTATTCTGTAACTCCTATTTCGAGTTACTAATCTTAGCAACTGAACAAGTATCAAATACCCAGGGGTTATTATAAACACTAGTTGAAGGAAATATGCCCTAGTGGCAATAATAAAGTCATTATTTATTTCCTCATATCATGATAAATGTTTATTATTCATGCTAGAATTGTATTAACCGGAAACATAATACATGTGTGAATACATAGACAAACATAGTGTCACTAGTATGCCTCTACTTGACTAGCTCGTTTATCAAAGATGGTTATGTTTCCTAGCCATGGACAAAAGAGTTGTCATTGGATTAACGGGATCACATCATTAGGAGAATGCTATTGCTTTCTTCATGACTTATACATGTTCCTGTAACTATGAGATTATGCAACTCCCGTTTACCGAAGGAACACTTTGGGTACTACCAAACGTCACAACATAACTGGGTGATTATAAAGGAGTACTACAGGTGTCTCCAAAGGTACACGTTGGGTTGGCGTATTTCGAGATTAGGTTTTGTCACTCCGATTGTCGGAGAGGTATCTTTGGGCCCTCTCGGTAATGCACATTACTATAAGCCTTGCAAGCAATGTAGCTAACGAGTTACTTATGGAATGATGCATTATGTAACTAGTAAAGAGACTTGCCGGTAACGAGATTGAACTAGGTATTGGATACCGACGATCGAATCTCGGGCAAGTAACATACCGATGACAAAGGGAACAACGTATGTTGTTATGCGGTTTGACCGATAAAGATCTTCGTAGAATATGTAGGAGCCAATATGAGCATCCAGGTTCCGCTATTGGTTATTGACCGAGAATAGTTCTAGGTCATGTCTACATAGTTCTCGAACCCGTACGGTCCGCACGCTTAACGTTACGATGACAGTTTTATTATGAGTTTATAAGTTTTGATGTACCGAAGGTTGTTTGGAGTCCCGGATGTGATCACGGACATGACGAGGAGTCTCGAAATGGTCGAGACATAAAGATTTATATATTGGACGGATATATTTGGACACCGGAAAGGTTCCGGATGAGATTGGGACTATACCGGAACTCCGGGAGGTTACCGGAACCCCCCGGTAAGTATATGGGCCTTATTGGGCCTTAGTGGAAAGGAGGGAGAAGGAGCAAAGGAGGGGGCACCGCCCCCAAGCCCAATCGAAATTGGGAGGGGGGCCGGCCCCCCCTTTCCTTCTTCCCTCCCCTCTCTTCCTTCCCTCTCCTACTCCATATAGGAAAGGGGGGCCAAACCTACTTGGAGTAGGATTGCCCCCCCTAGGGCGCGCCTCTCCCCTTGGCAGGCCCCATTCTCCTCTCCCCCTTTATATACGGAGGAGGGGGCACCTCTAGACACACAAGTTGATCTACGGATCGTTCATTAGCCGTGTGTGGTGCCCCCATCCACCATATTCCACCTCGGTTATATCGTCGCGGAGTTTAGGCGAAGCCCTGCGCCGGTAGAGCATCATCATCGTCCTGCACGCCTTCGTCTTGTGGAACTCATCCCCGACGCTTTGCTGGATCGGAGCCCGGGGATCGTCATCGAGCTGAACGTGTGCTGAACTCGGAGGTGCCGTACGTTCGGTGCTTGGATCGGTCGGATCGTGAAGATGTATGACTACATCAACCGTTGTCATAACGCTTCGCTTACGGTCTCACGAGTGCGTGGACAATACTCTCCCCTCGTTGCTATGCCATCACCATGATCTTGCGTGTGCGTAGGAATTTTTTTTGAAATTACTACGTTCCCCAACACTAGTAAGGTACACATCAATAACCTGTATATCAAATATACCCTTGTTCACTTTGCCATCCTTCTTATCTACCAAATATTCAGGGTATTTCCGCTTCTAGTGACCATTTCCTTTGCAGTAGAAGCACTCAGTTTCAGGCTTTGGCCCAGCTTTGGGCTTCTTCGCGGGAGTGACAACTTGCTTGCCATTCTACATGAAGTTCCCTTTCTTTCCCTTTGCCCTTTTCTTGAAACTAGTGGTCTTTTCAATCATGAACACTTGATGCTCTTTCTTGATTTCAACCTTCGTCGATTTCAGCATCACGAAGAGCTCAGGAATCATTTTTGTCATCCCTTGCATACTATAGTTCATCATGAAGTTCCAGTAACTTAGTGATGGTGACTAGAGAATTCTGTCAATCACTATCTTATCTGGAAGATTAACTCCCACTTGATTCAAGCGATTGTAGTACCCAGAAAATCTGAGCAGATGCTCACTAGTTGAGCAATTCTCCTCCATCTTTTAGCTATAGAACTTGTTGGAGACTTCATATCTCTCAACTCGGGTATTTGCTTGAAATATTAACTTCAAATCCTGGAACATCTCATATGGTCCATGACGTTCAAAACGTCTTTGAAGTCCCGATTCTAAGCCGTTAAGCATGGTGCACTAAACTATCAAGTAGTCATCATATTGAGCTAGCCAAATGTTCATAACGTCTGCATCTGCTCCTGCAATAGGTCTGTCACCTAGCGATGCATCAAGGACGTAATTCTTCTGTGCAGCAATGAGGATAAACCTCAGATCATGGACCCAGTCCGCATCATTGCTACTATCATCTTTCAACTTAGTTTTCTCTAGGAACATATGAAAATAAACATAGGGAAGCAACAACGCAAGCTATTGATCTACAACATAATTTGCAAAATACTACCGGGACTAAGTTCATGATAAATTAAAGTTCAATCAATCATATTACTTAAGAACTCCCACTTAGATAGACATCCCTCTAATCATCTAAGTGATCACGTGATCCAAATCAACTAAACCATGTCCGATCATCACGTGAGATGGAGTAGTTTTCAATGGTGAACATCACTATGTTGATCATATATACTATATGATTCACGCTCGACCTTTCGGTCTCAGTGTTCCGAGGCCATATCTGCATATGCTAGGCTCGTCAAGTTTAACCTGAGTATTCTGCGTGTGCAAAACTGGCTTGCACCCGTTGTAGATGGACGTAGAGCTTATCACACCCGATCATCACGTGGTTTATGGGCACGACGAACTTTGGCAACGGTGCATACTCAGGGAGAACACTTTTATCTTGAAATTTGGTGAGAGATCATCTTATAATTCTACCGTCAATCAAAGCAAGATAAGATGCATAAAAGATAAACATCACATGCAATTAATATAAGTGATATGATATGGCCATCATCATCTTGTGCTTGTGATCTCCATCTCCGAAGCACCGTCACGATCACCATCGTCACCGGCGCGACACCTTGATCTCCATCGTAGCATCGTTGTCTTCTTACCAACTATTGCTTCTACGACTATCGCTACCGCTTAGTGATAAAGTAAAGCAATTACAGGGCGATTGCGTTGCATACAATAAAGCGACAACCATATGGCTCCTGCCAGTTGCCGATAACTCTGTTACAAAACATGATCATTTCATACAATAAAATATAGCATCATGCCTTGACCATATCACATCACAACACGCCTTGCAAAAACAAGTTAGACGTCCTCTACTTTGTTGTTGCAAGCTTTACGTGGCTGCTACGGGCTGAGAAAGAACCATTCTTACCTATGCATCAAAATCAAAACGATAGTTCGTCAAGTTAGTGCTGTTTTAACCTTCTCAAGGACCGGGCGTAGCCACACTCGGTTCAACTAAAGTTGGAGAAACTGACACCCGCTAGTCACCTGTGTGCAAAGCACAACGGTAAAACCAGTCTCGCGTAAGCATACGCGTAATGTCGGTCCAGGCCGCTTCATCCAACAATACCACCGAACCAAAGTATGACATGATGGTAAGCAGTATGACTTGTATCGCCCACAACTCACTTGTGTTCTACTCGTGCATATACATCTACGCATAAAACCTGGCTCGGATGCCACTGTTGGGGAACGTAGTAATTTCAAAAAAATTCCTATGCACACGCAAGATCATGGTGATGCATAGCAACGAGAGGGGAGACTGTTGTCCACATACCCTTGTAGACCGAAAGCGGAAGCGTTTATCAATGCGGTTGATGTAGTCGTACACCTTCACGATCCGACCGATCCAAGTACCGAACGCACGGCACCTCTGAGTTCTGCACACGTTCAGCTCGATGACGTCCTTGCCTTCTCGATCCAGCAAGAGGGGCGAAGTAGTAGATGAGTTCTGGCAGCACGACGGCATGGTGACGGTGTTGGTGAAGAACAATCTCCGCAGGGCTTCGCTTAAGCACTACGAAAACTATGACGTAGGATAAACTAGAGGGGACGGGGTTGCCGGGACACGGCTTGGTGTTTCTTGATGTGTCTTTGGTGCTAGCCCTGCCCCTCTATTTATATGTTGAGCCTTGGGGTCGAAACTTGGAGTAATAGCCTCCACAAAGTCAGTTTCACCCGAAAGGCAAGAGTCCTTGTCGGACTCCAGGGCCAGACGCCAGGGTTCCCAGCGTCTGGACCCAGACGCCAGGGACCCTGGCGTATGACCCGTGGACTTCGCAAAACTTTCTTTTGCGCTTTCCAAAAACCTTGTGGGCTTTCCCCTTTGGCCCAAATAAAGTGTTCTCGTACCCAAACATTTCGGGAACCATCCGGAACCCCTTCCGGTGAATTCTGGAACCCTTCCGGAGACTAAACACTATTATCCCATATATCAATCTTTATCTCCGGATCATTCCAGAGTTCCTCGTCATGCCCATGATCATATCCGGGACTCCGAACAACATTCGGTCACCAACGTACATAACTCATATAATACTACATCATCAACGAACGTTAAACGTGCGGACCCTATGGGTTCGAGAACTATGTAGACATGACCGAGACATCTCTCTGGTCAATAACCAATAGCGGAACCTGGATGCCCATATTGGCTCCTACATATTCTACGAAGATCTTTATCGGTCAAACCGCATAACAACATATGGTGTTCCCTTTGTCATAGGTATGTTACTTGCGTGAGATTCGATCGTCTGTATCTCAATACCTAGTTCAATCTCGTTACCGACAAGTCTCTTTACTCTTGCCGTAATACATTATCCCGCAACTAACTTATTAGTGGCAATGCTTGCAAGGCTTATAGTGATGTGCATTACTGAGTGGGCCCAGAGATACCTTTCCGACAATCGGAGTGACAAATCCTAATCTCGAAGTACGCCAACCCAACAAGTACCTTCGGAGACACCTGTAGAGCACCTTTATAATCACCCAGTTATGTTGTGACGTTTGGTAGCACACAAAGTGTTCCCCCGGTAAACGGGAGTTGCATAATCTCATAGTCATAGGAACATGTATAAGTCATGAAGAAAGCAATAGCAACATACTAAACGATCAAGTGCTAAGCTAACGGAATGGGACAAGTCAATCACATCATTCTCCTAATTATGTGATCCCATTAATCAAATGACAACTCATGTTTCTGGTTAGGAAACTTAACCATCTTTGATTAACAAGCTAGTCAAGTAGAGGCATACTAGTGACACTATGTTTGTCTATGTATTCACACATGTATTATGTTTCCGGTTAATACAATTCTAGCATGAGTAATAAACATTTATCATCAAATAAGGAAATAAATAATAACTTTATTATTGCCTCTAGGGCATATTTCCTTCAGTATGGAGAGATCTACTCTGTTGATGTGTTTAGGGGGGGTTGTACCGAAGCGGAAGTGGCTGTTAATTTGGTGCAGTTGAATGAGTGCTTGGTGTTTATATTTTGTTAAATGAGCATTATTTTGTCTTTATAATAGATTGATTTGCACTGCTTTGGTTAATCATAGTCCCACAACCGTATGTGATTTAATTGACTGAGATATTATAGTAGACTTTGTTGCTAGCTATTTAAGATCACTTAAGATATTATATAAACATCATGTTGTGATAGTGGTGGTTATCGTGTGCATGCAATTAACCAGGACAACAAGTGCGGTGATACGTCTCCAACGTATCTATAATTTTTGATTGCTCCATGCTACTTTATCTACTGTTTTGGACTATATTGGGCTTTATTTTCCACTTTTATATTACTTTTGGGACTAACCTATTAACCGGAGGCCCAGCCTAGAATTGTTGTTTTTTGCCTTTTTCAGTATTTCGAAGAAACAAAATATCAAACGGAGTCCAAACAGAATGAAACCTTCGGGATCGTGATTTTCCAACCGAACGTGACCCAGGAGACTTGGACCCTACTCCAAGCAGTGCTCGAGGAGGTCACGAGGGTGAAGGGCGCCCCCTAGGCGCGCCCCCCTACCTTGTGGGCCCCTCGGAGCTCCACCGACGCAGTCCTTCCTCCTATATATACCTACGTATCCCCGAACGATCAGAACAGGAGCCAAAAACCTAATTCCACTGCCGCAACCTTCTGTATCCACGACATCCCATCTTGGGGCCTGTTCCGTAGCTCTGCCGGAGGGGGCATCCACCACGGAGGGCTTCTACATCATCACCATAGCCCCTCCGATGAAGTGTGAGTAGTTTACTTCAGACCTTCGGGTCCATAGCTAGTAGCTCGATGGCTTCTTCTCTCTTTTTGGATCTCAATACAATGTTCTCCCCCTCTCTCGTGGAGATCTATTCGATGTAATCTTCTTTTTGCGGTGTGTTTGTTGAGACCGATGAATTGTGGGTTTATGATCCAGCATTATCTATGGAAAATATTTTATTCTTCTCTGAATTCTTTTATGTATGATTGAGTTATCTTTGCAAGTCTCTTCGAATTATCCTTTTTGGTTTGGCCAACTAGATTGGTAGTTCTTGCAATGGGAGAAGTGCTTAGCTTTGGGTTCAATCTTGCGGTGTCCTTACTCAGTGACAGAAAGAGTTGCAAGGCACGTATTGTATTGTTGCCATCGAGGATAACAAGATGGTTTTTTTATCATATTGCATGAATTTATTCCTCTACATCATGTCATCTTGCTTACGGTGTTACTCTATTTTTACTTAATACTCTAGATGCATGCTGGATAGCGGTCGATGAGTGGAGTAATAGTAGTAGATGCAGAATCGTTTCGATCTACTTGTTTTGGACGTGATGCCTATATACATGATCATTGCCTAGATATACTCATAACTATGCTCAATTCTGTCAATTGCTCAACAGTAATTTGTTCACCCACCGTAGAATACTTATGGTCTTGAGAGAAGCCACTAGTGAAATCTATGGCCCCCGGGTCTATTCTCATCATATCAATCTATATCACTTTATTTACTTGCTTTGTTTTTACTTTGGCTTTACTTTTACTTTGCATCTATCTATCAAAAATACCAAAAATATTATCTCTATCAGATCTCACTCTCGTAAGTGACCGTGAAGGGATTGACAACCCCTAAGCGGTGTTTGCGAGTTGCTATCGTTTTGTGTAGGTACGAGGGACTTGTGCGTGGTCTCCTACTAGATTGATAGCTTGGTTCTCAAAAACTGAGGGAAATACTTATGCTACTTTACTGCATCATCCTCTCCTCTTCGGGGAAATCCGACGCAGTGCTCAAGAGGTAGCATGCGGCGACGAGTCCGACCAGGGCGCGCTGGCAGAGGAGGCCCAGGAGCTCGCTGCCCTGATGGCGAGGGCACGTCCGACTTGGATGGTGGCCGCCAAGGCCAACGGCAGTGAGGACGTCGTCCCGGAGTTCGTCGGGGACCTCATCCCATTTGACAAGGCGCATGCCACTACAAGCGCATCCCCGACCGCATGAGGTAATGTATCCTAGTACCTTGTTCGTCTCGAATCGATTTGTCTCCTCTCTGTGTAGCTGAATGTTGTCCATGTGACTGTGTCTGGGAAGAAATAGTGAGGATGAAGAGGTGAATGGTGTTGATTGTTGAACTGAAAGCTTGATTTGGTCAGGTGGAGGGTGGCTTTGTGCAGGATGGGGAGGTGGGAGAAGAAGAACTCTGAAGGTAAACAATCTAACACTGCTGCTCACAATCTGAGGCTTGTTTATTTCTACACTGAACTGAAGCTTGTGTTTATAAGTGTAGCTTTTGTGTTATACTCTTTACTGAACACTCTGTGCCACGATCCCATGAGTAACAAGTTTGATTCTTAATCCTATTTGTAATTATACTTAGACTGTACTGATGCTTGTGTCTGATTGTAGGCATATGGTACTGAACTATAGTACTGAATTGCACTATAGTAACAAGAGTAGCTTGTTTTAATGCTTGTTGCTGCTGCAAAACTACCCTTTGAGATGAAATTAGTTTGCTTGTGTTTACTCTCTACTAAAGAGATATTAGTAAAGCTGTAGTTGGTGGTTCAATTCTGAATATATACTGATATATGAATTTTGAATATTACTCTGTTCTAAAGAGATGTGTACTGAACTGAAGATTTTAGGCATTAATATATACTTTGTCTAGCCTTTGTGCTTTGCTTGAACCTGGCAAATTTGGTTGAATTGTCTCTGAGGCCTGTACGTGGGCGTGTGATCCAAGTAGGGCTAAACGTGTTGATGCTATTGATCTCTCAGCTGTACCACCATGCATTGCCGTTGCTTAGGCAGCATGCTACAGGCACATCACATCAACTTTGAAATTTGAGTCGCGTTGTAGTTGTGCTGTGGTTGCTGTTTATATGCTGCATCTTTTTGTTATGAGTATCAAAACCAATCAACAGATGTGTAACCTGTTTATTCGGTAGCTTCTCGTAGAGCAAGGGGAATTGTCCAGATCCACGCAGGCAAATCAGAGTGCCCCTCTGCTAGAATATATGTCTATTGATAATTGAGTTGGCACAAGCGTTCAAAGCCAATGTTTCTTGGGGTAGTAATGTAGAGCATATAAAAAAGGCATCTGCCCTGCACCTAGATTCATGCGAGAGATTTCAAATAAGGGCAGTAATGTAGTGTGATTCAGTAAAACCAGTAAATAAATAGCACTCGGGTTTCTGGACTTATCGTGCATATACAACATGTTCTGGACTTAGCGAGCTATTGTAATAGTGAATGTATATTAGGATTGTATTGAACCCTTCCATGTTTCTGGACTTATCGTGCATTTACAACACCTCATGAAAATAAACTACATGCGACATACTCAAATAGCACTCGGGTTTGGGACTATTTTGTGGTGTTGTGGATATACTTTGTAATTTAAAGTTACTAATCTATGGCGTGGTGTCATATCATGGTCTAATATATTTTTTGTTTGACTCTTTCTCCGTTGCCAGGAAAGCGGTGAGTAGATATCGATGATGTCTACTTGCTTGGCTGTTATGGTGATGCATGCACCGCTGAAGCAGACACACATGCAAGGGTGGCCCCATGTCTTCCTTGGCTGTGAACATCATCTTCAGGTATGGCATTGTCCCACATCTTTGTGCTGTTTTGCTCGTTCTTCTCCCTGCATCCGAGAAAATTGGCGCTTAATCTGCTATTAATTTACAGTGTTTGTTCATTAATACCAAGTCTAAATTGTTCCTTTCATTTTTCCTGTTACTTACGCTAGCAGTATGACTAGATGCGAGGACCTGCTCACTGACCAAGACAATCTATGAGCTCCCAGCGCCTCTGATACAAGGTGCATTAGGGCCAACCTCTTACGGAAGAAGGCCAAACTCGTAGCCCGTCTGGATGAAAGTTGGTATCCCTTCATGCCTCTCCTTTTGTATTCACATGATTTTGCCTCATGGATTGATCGATTTTTCTGTAATTGTAAAGTCTGGTCCTCGTTTACTTTCTATAATTTATTGCATGCTTGATGAGGCTATGTCAAGTGTCTAAATTTTGAATGCATGCTAGCTTAGGCATTTTTGAGCCCTTGGCGTTGATTGGGTGTTTGTCTCCTGTAATGTTATTGAAGTTCATTGTTATATACTTCTTGTTGTACGATGGCAAGTTGTCGCAGCTGGAGCAAGTCTCATAAGAGAGAGCAATGAATTCCATTGTACTCTCCTGTTATATACTTCTTGTTGTAGGATGGCAAGTTGTCGCAGCAGAAGCAAGTTGTAGGATGTGCCATAATTGTCTTATTGTATTTCCCCTCTGTTCCTGCTATATTCCTGTTTAAGGAAATGTATTCCTGAGATGATTTGTTATGTAAACCTGATGTGATGCGATGGATGATTTGAATTTGATATTGAGTTTTCTTGATTTGAATATGAAATAGTGTTGGATGTACGTGTGTGTAACTAGGCTAGAGGCTGGTCCAAAAGGCTGAAGAAGGACAGAACCCAATAAGCATTGGACCGTTTAAAAAATGAAACAAAATAAAATCTCAGAAACTAAAAAAGGAAATGGATTGCAAAAAGGTTGAGGCCCAAAAAAATGGAAGAAGCTCAGAAAGCATGAAAGCCGAATTGTTGGGCCAGGCCGATGTAGCTAACTAAAGCATAGGGAAAATACATTAAATGGGCTGAATTATTGGGCTCGGCCCATGTAAAAACCCAATTGGACCGGGCTGAGTCTAAACAACGACCTTTTCAATTGGTCACAATTTTGCCACGTTAGCTTGCCACGTCGGATCTGACGTGGCCTGGGCAGACAGCTGGCGACCAAAACAAAAGTTCATTGAACCAATGACCTTTCCCATTTCAGAAAAAAGGTCGCTAATTTCAGTTTACGACGGCCAGCTTTTGACAATTTGTTTTTGGTCACAAAAAGTTCGCAATGAAAAACAATGACCTTTCAGCGACCAATAGTGATGGTCGCAAGTTGACATATTTCTTGTAGTGATCATCCCGACACTCTTCATGACGAGGAGGGAGTAGTTCACCCTCGGGGCTGAGGGTATGTACCAGTAGTTATGTGTTTGATCTCTCTCTCTCTCTCTCTCTCTCTCTCTCTCTCTCTCTCTCTCGTGTTCTTGATTTGGCACGATCTTGATGTATCGCGAGCTTTGCTATTATAGCTGGATCTTATGATGTTTCTCCCCCTCTACCTCTTGTAATGGATTGAGTTTTCCCTTTGAAGTTATCTTATCGGATTGAGTCTTTAAGGATTTGAGAACACTTAATGTATGTCTTGCATGTGCTTATCTGTGGTGACAATGGGATATTCACGTGATCCACTTGATGTATGTTTTGGTGATCAACTTGCGGGTTCAGTGACCTTGTAACTTATGCATAGGGGGTTGGCACATGTTTTCATATTGACTCTCCGGTAGAAACTTTGGGGCACTCTTTATAGTTCTTTGTGTTGGTTTGAATAGATGAATCTGAGATTGTGTGATGCATATCGTATAATCAAACCCACTGATACTTGAGGTGACATTGGAGTATCGAGGTGACATTAGGGTTTTGGTTGATGTGTGTCTTAAGGTGTTATTTTACTACGAACTCTAGGGCTGTTTGTGACACTTATAGGAATAGCCCAATGGATTGATCGGAAAGAATAACTTTGAGGTGGTTTCGTACCCTACCATAATCTCTTCATTTGTTCTCCGCTATTAGTGACTTTGGAGTGACTCTTTGTAGCATGTTGAGGGATTATTATATGATCTAATCATGTTATTATTGTTGAGAGAACTTGAACTAGTGAAAGTATGAACCCTAGGCCTTGTTTCGAAGCATTGCAATACCGTTTTCACTCACTTTTGTTACTAGTTACCTTGCTGTTTTCATAATTTCATATTTATAAAAACCAATATCTGTCATCCATATTGCATTTGTATCACCATCTCTTCGCCGAACTACTCACCTATACAATTTATCATTGTATTGGGTCTATTGGGGACACAAGAGACTCTTTGTTATTTGGTTGCAGGGTTGTTTGAAAGAGACCATCTTCATCCTACGCCTCCCACGGATTGATAAACCTTAGGTCATCTACTTGAGGGAAATTTGCTACTGTCCTACAAACATCTGCACTTGGAGGCCCAATAACGTCTACAAGAAGAAGATTGCATAGTAGACATCAACCTCCCATTCTAAACTCCTTATAACATATTATTGACCTTAAATGTTACCCAATATGCACATGTGTACTAGTATACAAGACACATAATATTTTAATAATGCCATAGAACAATTTACCACTCAAACATAGACATAAAGATGAAATAAACCATGGTGAAATAATTCATAGCAAAAGACTTCAATATTTACCAATGGATTACAAAAGTTTATTGATGGATAAGCCTCTGATCAAAGGAAGAGGTGGTGATGGAGATCGTGGTGAAGTCATTAGAGACGATGGCGTTGACGAGGGTCCTCCGGCGACGTTCCTACTGAAGGAAATATGCCCTAGAGGCAATAATAAAGTTGTTATTTTATATTTTCTTATTCATGATAAAGGTTTATTATTCATGCTAAAATTGTATTAACCGAAAACTTGATACATGTGTGAATAGATAGACAAAACACCGTGTCCCTAGTATGCCTCTACTAGACTAGCTCGTTGATCAAAGATGGTTAAGTTTCCTAGCCATGGACATGTGTTGTCATTTGATGAACGGGATCACATCATTAGGAGAATGATGTGATGGACAAGACCCATCCGTTAGCTTAGCATAATGATCGTTCAGTTTTATTGCTACTGCTTTATTCATGTCAAATACTGTTGGGGTCTACGGTAGGGTGCGTCGACTGTAAATTAAAAATTCGTACGCGCAGAACAACCAAGAACATGCTACGGGAGATGGATCACACATCATTACCACTAGACGCGCAGTGCCGTGCAGCGGAGGAAGAGTTGGGGCAGCGCGTTCACGTGGATCATCTCCTCCTCGTCCGATCGTCCTCGAACAGTCGATCGTTTGATCCCACATACAAGTTCGCCGGAGGAGCGCAAGTGCACCGCCTCTAACGGTATTCGTGCGTGCAGGAGGGACACCGTGCGGAGGACTGCTAGGTCCGATCACACAGTCGGTGGCGAGTGGAGGTGGCTATTCGCAACACATGCAAACCCTAGTCGCAGCACCGAAGCGATCAATCGCATGAGTGTGCCTCACCTCCACTTTATATAGGCGTCCGTCGCGGGCTCAACACTTGGGCCTCGCACGGACCCTAAAGCCCACAAGTCTACTCGGCCATAATGCAAATACAGATTGGATCACATCCGACTAGTGTCCTCGTATCCGACCTCGTAGGTTCCTTCATTTAAGCGCGCGACCCCTTAGGTTCAAGTCGGCTTGGTCGCAGTTCGGATCACCTCCGACCTGCATGGTTGGTAGCAGCCTCTAGCAAGGCGTGCCGACCACCAAGAAGACTATGAAGCTGGTTAGGCGAACCTGTACAACATGTCACACTTCTATTCCCTTTGCCTCACGATATATGTTGTCGGAGTCAAGGCGAGACTGTCATCCTTGTGCTAGCCCGACCTCTTTCTCGTTCCAGTGATGCCGACCACAATCCGGATTATCTCATAATCCTTGTTGCATGGCCATGCTTCTCTTGGTCGGATCACACGAGGGGCCCAGAGTATATCTCTCCTGATCGGAGGGGCAAATCCCATCTTGCTCGACCATGCCTCGCAGCATGGGACTGGGAAACCCGAAACCTACCTTTGTAACTACCCAGTCACGGAGTAGCATTTGGTCGGCCCAAAGCAAGTCTGTCACCACCTCGAGTACATCCGTCAGCTCAGGTCTTAGGACATAGAACGTATGTTGTACTAGAGACTCACAGATGACATATCGCTGCGTCTCATAGTTGGGTCTGTCCGACTCGGACCTTATCTCGACTCGGATCCGACTACATCGAATCCGAACAGACCTTTCCAAGTCCATATTATCCGGTTAGCATCCAATGCTCCATGGCTAGTGAGACCAAGCCATCGACCGTGTCATATGCTAGTCTAGTCGGCTGCGTGTCCACACAGCCCTTTCGACTAGGGACCTTTTAGGACAGTCATCATACAATGCATAGTCCCACAAACAAGTCACATACTTGCTGATACACATCATTGATAATGTCCAAGGACTATCTTTATTCATAAACACATAGGAAATATCATCATACATGATTGCCTCTAGGGCATATCTCCAACAAATACACATTCCTCCGACTATGAGATTATGCAACTCCCAGACACCAGAGGAATGCCTTGTGTGCTATCAAACGTCACAACATAACTGGGTGATTATAAAGATTTCCTATAGGTATCTCCGAAGGTGTTTGTTGGGTTGGCATAGATCGAGATTAGGATTTGTCACTCCAAGTATCGGAGAGGTATCTCTGGGCCCTCTCGGTAATGCACTGAAGGAAATATGCCCTAGAGGCAATAATAAAGTTATTATTTATTTCCTTATTTCATGATAAATGTTTATTATTCATGCTAGAATTGTATTAAACCAGAAACTTAGTACATGTGTGAATACATAGACAAAACAAAGTGTCCCTAGTATGCCTCTACTTGACTAGCTCGTTAATCAAAGATGGTTATGTTTCCTAACCATAGACATGTGTTGTCATTTGATGAACGAGATCACATCATTGGGAGAATGATGTGATGGACATGACACATCCATTAGCTTAGCATTATGATTGTTACAATTTCATTACTACTGCTTTCTTCATGACTTATACATGTTCCTCAGACTATGAGATTATGCAACTCCCGAATACCGAAGGAACACCTTGTGTGCTATCAAAGTCACAACGTAACTGGGTGATTATAAAGATTCTCTACAGGTGTCTCCGAAGGTGTTTTTTGGGTTGGCATAGATCGAGATTAGGATTTGTCACTCCGAGTTTCGGAGAGGTATCTCTAGGCCCTCTCGGTAATGCACATCACTATAAGCCTTGCAACCAATGTGAATAATGAGATAGTTGCGGGATGAAGTATTACGGAACGAGTAAACAGACTTGCCGGTAGTGAGATTGAACTAGGTATGATGATACCGACGATCGAATCTCGGGCAAGTAACATACCGATGACAAAGGGAACAACGTATGTTGTTGTGCGGTTTGACTGACAAAGATCTTCGTAGAATATGTAGGAGCCAATATGAGCATCCAGGTTCCGCTATTGGTTATTGACCGGAGATGTGTATCGGTCATGTCTACATAGTTCTCGAACCCGTAGGGTCCGCACGCTTAACGTTCGATGATGATTTGTATTATGAGTTATGTGTTTTTGATGACCGAAGTATGTTCGGAGTCCCGAATGAGATCAAGGACATGACAAGGAGTCTAGAAATGGTCAAGACATAAAGATTGATATATTGGACCATGTTATTCAGACACCGGAAGGGTTCCGGGAAGTTTCGGGTAAAACCGGAGTGCCGGAGGGGTTACCGGAAACCCCGGAGGAACTAATGGGCCACCATGGGCCTTAACAGTAGGGCTGCAGGAAGGCTGGCCATGCCCCCTCCCCTCCTTGAGTCTGAATTGGACAAGGGAAGGGGGGCGACGCCCCTCCTTTACTACTCTCTCTCCCTCCCCTTTCCTTTCCCTTCTCTTCCTTAGAGGGGAATCCTACTAGGACTAGGAAGTTCTAGTAGGACTCCTCCTCTTTGGGCACGCCCCTAGGCACGGCCGGCCTCCCCTCCCTCCTTTATATACGGGGGCAAGGGGGCACCCTAGAACACACAAGTTTCTCTTAACCGTGTGCGGTGCCTCCCTCCACAGTTACACACCTCGATCATACCATCATAGAGCTTAGGCGAAGCCCTATGCCGGTAACATCATCATCATCGTCGCCACGCCATCGTGCTAACGGAACTCACCCTCGTCCTCAACTGGATCAAGAGTACGAGGGACGTCATCGAGTTGAACGTGTGCTGAACGCGGAGGTGCCGTACATTCCGTACTTGATCGGTTGGATCTCAAAGAAGTTCGACTACATCAACCGCGTTATTGAAACGCTTCCGCTTTCGGTCTACGAGGGTACATGGACACACTCTTCCCTCTCGTTGATATGCATCACCTAGATAGATCTTGCGTGATCGTAGGAATTTTTTTGAAATTACTGCGTTCCCTAACAGTGGCATCCGAGCCAGGTCTATGCGTAGATGTTTTATGCACGAGTAGAACACAAAGACTTGTGGGCGATAATAGTCATACTGTTTACCACCAATGTCTTACTTGGATTCGGTGGTATTGTTCGATGAAGCGGCCCGGACCGACATTACATCACCGCGTTCATGAGACTGGTTACAGGAACCCCCCGGGGAAAGATATGGGCCATATGGGCCATAGGAGGGAGACACACCAGCCCACGAAGGGGTGGCGCGCCCCCCACCAGGGAGGAGTCCGAATTGGACAAGGGGAGGGGGCGGTGCCCCCTTTTCCTTCTCCCTCTCCCTCTTCTTCCCCCTTCCCCCTCCAGTAAAAGGAAGGGGGTGAATCCAACTAGGACCCCAAGTAGGACTCCTCCCACTTGGTGCGCCTAAGGTTGGCCTCCTCTCCCTCCCTCCTTTATATACGGGGGGCTCCCCTCATTACTAGGAAAAGGCATGCTAGTGGCGCACTGGTTTTGCCTTCTAATGGCGCACTGCCAGTGCGCCACTGGCATCACGCCATTAGAATTAAATTCTAATGGCGCACTGCCGGTGCGCCATTAGTATCTGGTGTTCTAATGGCGCACCGCCTACTGCGCCATTAGTATAGCCTGCAATGCGCCATTAGAATGCCTCCCAGGGGCCATATGTACAAATGTGCTATGGCATTCTAATGGCGCATTACCAGTTAATGCGCCATTAGTGTGATGATCACAGTGCGCCATTAGTGTCTTTTGTGGTGCGCCATTAGTATGAATATTAGGTTTTTTTTTTTTGCTTTTCTGATTTTTGCACAGATTACAAAATATATTATTGCATAGAATATAGACAGCAGCACACAGCAACATCAGATTCATCAAATACAATAGAAGATTAGTCTCCGAATACAATTCATCATATTAGTCTCCGGATTCAAAAGACCGGACAAAGATAAAACATTACAAGTCTCAAGACCGCGAGTATCGAGTTTGCCTTCACATTACAAGTCGATATCGATCATCTAAACTACCATCACATAGAAGAGAGCTATGGTCATCACGATGAGCATCATCGCGATCAAACTGGTCTTCATCTGGTTCCTCCAACGCTCCCTCCTCTCTCCTGCTAGATAGCGGGCATATCTAGATTCGGCCTCCGCCCTAGTGGTGTACCCTTTGTAACTATTACCGCTGAAACGGTGAACCTGTCTCCGACACTCCTCCCAGTCATCGTAGACTCCGGGAACCTTACCCTTGTACACGGAATACGACGGCATCTCTATGCACAAGCCAAACAACAGACAATACATAAGCAATGTGTAAGTATGCAACAAAAGGATCGGAAGAGAAAAGCAAGACATTAATAGCACGATTCATGGTCCTACTAATAAAATAGCATCGATTACATCTAAGTTGAACAACCGTCCAAACCAAAGAGACATACTGAATTCATTAAAAGTTTAATTACAACATGAGCCAATCAATGTTTGAACTACACATCACTACTTTCGACTCGACTCATCGACGGAGCGTGGATGAAGCCGCCGTCTGTCGCGATGGTCATGAAATCGCGATCGTTGTCACCCTGCATTTGTAGCATCCCATCTATCTCACTTTGTTGGACGGTTGATTTCTGAGGAAGAACTGCCCCGACGTATGAAGGACATCTTGATGGATGATGTCCGCAAACTCCGACTGGATGCGAAAGAATTCTTGTCTGAGGTCCGCGTCCTGGACTGCCGACAAGCTCACGGCCCAATCTTTGAGATTATCTGGTAGCAGAAGGTGATGATGGTCCCTTACGATCGCCCGCATGTGATGGAGGGCGTAGTAGGCATCCTTCTGACCGCCAGGCGGCTGCTTGACGCAGCAGAACTTCGTATTGTGTGAGAAGATGTGCTTGCCGTACTTACGAACTGTCCTGGTGAAGGTGCCTCCAGATTTGGCGTAGCCGGGGAGAACATCATCAAGAACTTTCTTCACATTTGTGTAGTCTATCATGGAGTTACGGTTCGGGTCGAAATACGTGGCCATGGAATATTTCGGGCTTAAGAGGATGAGTGTGCAATGTGTGTCACTGCACAGAACACGGAATGTTAGAAAAAAAGAACGATCGAAATCTAAGAAATCATATGTTACGGGGCGGTTAAGGGATGACTTACTCGGAAAGTAACGCACAAGGAAGTTATCCTTATCTGCGTTTGCGAATAGCGCCTTGAGGTGTGAACTTCGCAACTTGGCGGTCCCAGCGCTGTTCAAGTGCTTGGCACGCATGTAGAAGGGTCGACTATCACGATGTCCGGGGTATTGTCTCTAATGATCCGCATCTGCATGCTCAGCGAAAACAGCCGAACGAAGGTGTAGTGCAGCGGATGAAGGTTAAACATAGCAAAGATGTCATCAAACCGCAGGACGATCATACCCCCGATGTCGCCATCCACAAAGCCCTTGCTCTCTGGCACCTTGGCCACGAAAACCGGGTATGCCACATCCTTCTCTCTGAGACGCCGCTTCTCCAAAATCAGAACACTGTCATGCAGACTCCGCATAGCACCGGTTGCAGCATTCAGCATATTTGGCGGTAGCATCGCCCTACCGCCACATGCACCCTCCTCGAGATATCCTTAGGTGAAGGTGGCCCGTCCCGAGCACGGATCGAACTTCGGTGCGGCTGGCTCGCACCGGCGCCCTTATTAGTCTTCGTTTCCGGCCCTTCTTCTTGATCTCCTGTAATGGGACCGAGTTCGCTCACGAACCGCCTTCTTCAGCGTGTTGGGGCTGATAATATTCGCGCCTCAGCTATCTCGAGGCTCGGTGAAAACGGGAGCCTGGGCGTGTCACGAGAACTGAACGCCGATGATGCTTGTTGCAATTGGATTTCTCCGCCGTACCAGCTAGATCGCGGTGGTCTTGGCTGGAGTTCTTGAGAAAGAGGCCCGCAGAAATCGTCGGCGTACCCATGTTCGGCAAAGTACTTGTCAACTTTGGTAAATGTACCGTCGTCGTTGTCGCCGCCGTCCGGATCTGTGCCATAGGGCTGTCCGGATCTGTGCCATAGGGATGTCCGCAGGTCGGTAGCGTTGCTGCGTTCTTGCCATGGCTTGGCGCCGCACGATGGCGGTCTTATCTGTGGGGTGGTGTCCCCTGCCCCAAACGAATCGGCTCTTCGCCATAGCGAGGGCCGGTTTATGCAGTGCCGAGGTCATCTCATCTTCTTCGTCGGCCCAGCGGGTCGAATCGGAGGTAACAACTTCGTCGTAGCTGGCAGCACCGGACCACTTCAACCCTATACATTGTGGGTGGCATCGGATTACCGTGGAACATGGGGTTGCCGGTTGAGCGATTTTGCCCTTGGCGACATCGACCAACTCGGCGCCCACGAAGTGCGAAGAGTGCAAGGAACGTCGGCGGTGCCTGCGAAAACATGTGTAGGGCGTCGAGATGCCAGATCAAAGGCAAGGAGATGAAGTCATCGGCCGAGAGGCTTAGTTACCGTGATGCCGTCAAGCTCGGCTAATGTCGAGCACCGCCAACGGCGGGCGGCAACCGAGCGGGGGCGCTTCTTTGGCGAGTGCGGTCGGCGTACACCCGGTGCATTAAGCTCAATACCGTGCGGCGCGGAGACACGAATACCGCCTCCGCCGGAGACACCAATAAGCGCCGCCGCGGAGACACCAATGGCGCCGCCGCGGAGACACCAATGGTGCCGCCGCCCGCGTGTGTGCGATTCTTGCCATGAAGCTGGGAACCGGGAGGCCTTTTGGCCGCCCGCAATCCACGTCGTCGACCCATGAATCAACGTAGGCACCATGGCTTCGAGCCGTTTCCAGCTGTTGTTCCACTTGCTCTTGGACAAGCTCGGAATCCGCGCCACTTGTGCCTTGAGTGCTTCAACCTCGCGCGTCGGCTTTCCGAGCTGGCCTTTTTCTCCTTCCGCACACCAGCGTATAGTATGACCCCATTTTGTGGACAAGCCTTTGCCGCCACACGACCAGGTGACGTCGGCTTATCGAGCTTATCCTTCTTTTCATTACGTTCAACGCCCTATTTAAAGGGGTGTCGAAAGGGGAGCTCTTAGACGACCCCGCGCTACTGCTTTCATTGTCCTGCGAAAGGAACATGAGCCATTTAGAAATATTGGTGATTAATTAGAGTGCAACCATATGGAGCTAATTACGTGGGGTGTATTCCTTACGAACAAGCTCAAGCGCCTGGTCTTCGGATCCGTGGTAAGCTCCTTTGTTATCGGGTCCTCCTTGTACCGGGCCTGACATAGTTCTGATGCGCTTGTCACCGCTGTATTTCTCGAAGCGGGGCGGTAGGCCTTGCTCGGCACGCTCCGCGTCCTCCTTGTCCCATATAGGCTCCGCCACTCTATAACCGCCGGGACCGAGTTTGTGTTCCCCTAAGTTCAACTCCCGCATTTCTTCCCCCACTGACTTGATTCGGAGCTTGCGGGGCTCTGGCACTTGATCTTGAACTCCTTGTACTCATCTTCGCTCATCAAATGATATTTCGCCTTGATCTTGTCATAACTATCACCTTTATCAATCATTCTCTTCACCGCGCTTCTCCAAGTAGACGGGCCGTGCTCATCTTCGTGAGGCGGCATTGTTCACTCTATTCCACGAGGCGTGTGTTTTCAAATTCGTCGGGAACTTGTATCGTTCGTGAAGCTTCGTGAAGAGGAGGCTGCGCAAATTCCCTCGGTCCTTATGCCTAAGGTTCTCGGTGTTGATCGAGACGGTGTTCGGAGAATGCACCCGAGCTGAACCGCGTACCCCTTGACTATATGTTTGGGCTCCGTTGGATTCCCGTCGGAGTCCACTTGAGTGAATTCCTCCTTGACGGTGCGGAGCGCATTCGGGCGCCGGTCCTTCCTTTGCTTCTTCGGTTGGCTGCCATCTGTGTGTGCGCCGCCATCATCAGTGGTGGCATCCTCGGCGGCACCATCAGTGGTGTCATCCCCGACGCCACTAGGGGTTGTGTAATCAGGATCGGTGTCTTCCGCGGCGTCATCATAGCGGTGAGGTTGTTGTTCCTCCAACTCTTGGGACATCTCCTAGAATTGCTTGCCGCCCGAACCACCGGCCTCATCGTTGTGGGCCATGTTTCTCTCTAAATATGTACAAACATGTTTAAATCATAATAGTAATATTTTTTATGCATTTTAAATGTTGTTTTTTATATTTATTTGTGTTTAAGTATGTTCAAACTTGTTTAAATTATAACAGTGTAATATTTTTTATAAAAATAGTGGGTGGAGCTAGCGGGGGAGGGTGCGGGTGCGATCGAGATGGAGGGGGAATCGAGATCAAGTGTCCTCATGAATTCAAAAAGTGCCCATGAAATTTAAAAATATTCATGATATCAAAAAGTGCCCATGCATGAAATACAATCGAGAAATGAAGACTACGATTTAAATACAATTGGTCTTAGCTAGCTATCTCTGTTCACAATCTTCTTGCCCTTCTTTTTACATAAGCGGAGTTCTTACGTGGAGCGGATGTCCTTTAGGTAGGGTGGTCCTGCTTCTTCTTGTGGTGTGTGCTGCTACTTCATCGTCGTCGTCATGTTCGATCTTCGGGTCGCCGTACTTGTCGAAGTCTTGCTCATTGGCTACTCCATCCATTCCGATGATCTTCCTTTTGCCTCTCCTCACGACAACACGACTGGGCTTTGGCGGGTCGGTAGTGAAGAAGCATTGGTCCACTTGGGAAGCCAGTACCCATGGCTCATTTTTTGCGGTGACGTTTATGCCATGATCTTGGATTTGGCCGGGTATAACCATGGTGGTGAAATACGGACTTCTTTTATGACGTTTTGGCCCATCGACACGGAACATCGGGACCTTCTCTCCAGCGTAGCTCAGCTCCACAGATCTCCTCGATCCTTCCGTAGTATCTGTCCTTGTCGTTACGGTGTAGGATTCCATCGTTACCCGGAGTTCGATAACCATCGCTCTTCATGTCCTTGTCCTCGGTGTAGAATGTGTAGCCGTTGATATCGTCGCCTCATAGGTCATCGAGGTTGTGCTCGGCGCCTGTGACAAAGCGAATATGAGTTGTTCTTCCGCGGAAGAATCCTCATGTAAAGGGCACGACAGAAGCTTCTGCTTGAACCAACGCATGAAACATGAGTTGTGCTCTTTGAGTATATCTCCGTCCGTCCTCTGTTGGCCTCGGTCATTGTCGTCTTCTTAATAAAGGTTTTGTGCTCTACCACCCAAGGATCGACCACGTCTATGTGTTGTAGCGCGACTAGGTTTGCTCTTTCAAAGTCGGCGAGTCGACCCTCGAAGTCGACATGCATTTGGGCGACCCTCATGGTGACCCCATCCAGCGAGCTTGCCGAGGTGCTGTTGACGGCAGACCAATGGGGTTCTCGATGCCTAGATAATTAGTGCGATGGGAGATGCACTCTTGATCGAAAAGCCCTGGCTATGCTTCCCTCTGGGCGTGACATGTTGCAAGCGTATCCTTTGATGACACCATTCATCCTTTCGAGCGGCATCATCTTTGTGCGAGGAGCGTCGGCCCGAGTTGGATGATATCCTCCACTATATGGACCAACAGATGCACCATAACGTCGAAGAATGCGGGCGGAAGTACATCTCAAGCTCGCATAGTATCACCACGATCTCTTCCTGTAGCCTTCGAGTTGCCTCACGCCAATCGACTTCCGAGAGATGGCGTCGAAAAAGTTGCCTGAGGCCAAATAGCATTTCACGGACGTGCGCGTCCATGATCCCACGGATTACAACCGGAAGTATCTGCGTCATCAGCCGCGTGATGGTCGTGAGACTTCATCCGCTGAACTTCGCTTGTTGGGTCTAGGTATCTGCTTATCTTCCCAGCGTAACCGTAAGGAAGTTTTACTCCTAGGAGGCGGTGAAAAACTGCTCGATCTCCTCGACTTAGAGTGAAGCACGCGGGAGGTAGTCATTTCGGTCTTCTTGGCCTTTTGCCTTTCGGCGACTTTCCGTGTCCTGCTTCGCCTCATCATCATCATCATCATCATCATTAGCGTGAAGCTCCTGCCTGATGCCCATTGATTTCAAGTCTGCCCTTGCTTTCGGCCCATCTTTGGTCCTCTCTGGCATGTTGAGCAGGGTACCAAGCAGACTCTCGCACACGTTCTTCGTGATATGCATGACATCAAGGCTGTGAGGCACACGGTGGATCTTCCAGTACGGCAAGTCCCAGAAAACAGACCTCGTTTTCCATACCTTTAGCAGCGGCTCTGGCGCTTTTCGCATCTTTCCCGGCAGTGGGCAGTCTTTCCAATTTTTCAACAGCTTGTCTATTTCGTCGCCGCTCCTCGTACACGGGCGTTTTCGGGGTTCGGTTTCACCATCGAACAGATCCTTGCGTTTCCTCCACGGGTCATCGTCGCGAAGCCACCTTCGATGTCCCATGAACACGGTTTTCGAAGACCCGGGATCTCTATCTAGCTGGCGATACGTTGTGTCATCCATGCACCTTACGCATCCGGAAAATCCGTGGACTACCTGCCCGCGAGATGTCCGTAACCGAGATAGTCGTGCACCGTCGTGAGCGGTCACGGCTCTCATAGGGAAATATTCTTTCTCTGCGGTGTCCCACGTATTGGCTGGCATTTTCCACAGCGTGTCTAGCTCCTCCTTGAGCAGCCCCAGATACAGATTGATGTCGTTCCCTGGTTGTTTCGGCCCTTCAATTTGCATACTCATGTGAATGTACTTCCTCTTCATGCACAACCAGGGGAAGGTTGTACATCCACACAAACACAGGCCAGGTGCTATGTGTGCTTCTCTCGCTGCCAAGCGGATTGACTCCATCGGTGCTCGCGCCCAAAGACGATGTTCCTTGGATCCTTCCCAAATTCTGGGTCTTGAAGTTCAACGCTTGCCAGCGCTCGCATCCTTAGGGTGACTCAGCATCTTGTCTTTTATCTATCTCCGGATCATTTGCGTCATCTTCTCGCTTCTCTCCTCCCTATCCGGCGTGCCAACGCAGGAGCTTTGCTACCTTAGGGTCCGCGAAATACCGCTGCAGACGAGTGATCGGAAAGTACCACACCGATTTTCGAGGAGCTTTCTTCCTCTTCTTGTATCGAGTGGCGCCGCACACGGACATATGGTAGACTCCGCGTGCTCGTCGATAAATGATGCAATTGTTCATGCACACATGGTATTTCACGTGCGGTAAATCCGAGAGGACACACGATTTTCTTCGCCTCCTCGAAACTGGTGGGGCACTTGTTCCCCTTGGGAAGGCGTTCGTGCGAAATGACATGTTCTTGTCGAAGCATCGTCGGTCATTTTGTGTTTTACCTTCATCTCGAGCCATGGCGTTACTTTCAGGCGGTATCCTCGGGCTGCATCCTTCATACAATGGAGTAACGCGTCTATCTCCGGTTGATCCAGCTTGGCTTTCTCTCGGCGGCAGCTCTTGCGTTATCCGTCCGCTTGAGAAGCAGCTCTTGAATATGAGGTCCTGCACCCAGCCTCCATCGTCGTCTGCTCGGCATCTTCATCTTCATGATCATGCCCTTCGTCTTGATCTTCCTCATCATCATGTCGACATCTTCTACATGATGATCGTATACAACATCACCGTCGTGATCATGTCACGGAGATTCTTCGTCTTCTCGCCCGCCCTCGCCACGGTGGTACTTGTCTTGTTGCCCTTCCTCATTTCTTGCCCGGCCCGGCCATGGGCGACTTGATAGTCATCTTCATCACCTTGCCACCGATAGCCATCCATGAAACCACGCAAGAGCAGGTGGTCCGCACCTGCCGGAATCCGGTCCGCAATAAGGCTCTTCAACTTGCATCTTCGACATGGACATCTTATCTCCGTCTCGTTCTTTTGAAGCATCTCGGCCTTCAGGAGCTCAAAAACCTATTCACGATGCCTTCACCATCATGCGGACCATGGTCTTTGTGGGGTAGAACAAAACGATATGTTAGAACCAAGAAAAATTTGGCATGACCTTCCCTAAAAATAGGACCAAAAAGAATGCATAGTGCCAAAATTCTCGCCGAAACGGAAATGAATCAAAACATTCCGGTAAAATAATGGCAACTATCGCATATTTCAAATACCGGTACCTTCAAACACAAACATATATGCAACACCACAAACACTTGCAACACCACAAACATACATAGATCTAGCTAGGCCACAAAAGTGCATGTGCACGTTGTTGGAAGCGAGCTAGGGAGAAAAAAAATAGATCTATATCATGAAGATAGCTTTCCTTACTTACCTATCAAAATAGGTAATTTCACCATAATTTTGTTGAATCTATGGTGGAAATGAGGTGAGGAGGAGGAGATGGCGAAATCTTGGAGAAGGAGGTGGATGGAATGAAGTGGGGAAAGTGAGTGGGTAGGTGTGGGCTGTCCAAAATATCTTGTTGGTCTCAGGTTACTAATGGCGCACCCACAGCTCATGCGCCATTAGTAACCCTGGTTACTAATGGCGCATCAGAAGAGCGTGCGCCATTAGTAGTTTTGCAAAAAAAAGAATAAAACAAAATTTAGAGTAATGGCGCACTGCCTGCTTAGTGCGCCATTAGAAGTTATATATAGTAATGGCGCATTGTAGAAGTCATGCGCCATTAGTATGTATGGGAAAATGGAAAAAAATACATACTAGAGCGCACCTGTCCCACGGTGCGCCATTAGAAGTTATATATAGTAATGGCACATTGTAGGTCTCATGCGCCATTAGTATGTATGGGAAAATGGGAAAAAAATCATACTAATGGCGCACCCTCTCCACGGTGCGCCATTAGTGTCTTCCACTCTAATGGCGTATCTGGAACAGGTGCGCCATTAGTATATAGTAGTGGCGCACTGCCTCCACGGTGCGCCATTAGAATCAATCCTATCTATAGCCCTTTTCCTAGTAGTGCCTAGAACACACATCAATTGTTCCAAGCCATGTGCGGCGTCCCCCTCCACAGTTTATGCCTCAGGTCATATTCTCGTTGTGCTTAGGCGAAGCCCTGCGCAGATCACATCACCATCACCGTCACCACGCCGTCCTGCTGACGGAACTCATCTACTTCCTCGACCCTCTGCTAGATCAAGAGCTCAAGGGACGTCATCGCGCTGAACGTGTGCGGAACTCGGAGGTGCCGTACGTTTGATACTCGATCGGTCGGAACGAGAAGACGTTCGACTACATCAACCGTGTTAAGCAAACACATCTGCTTTCGGTCAACGAGGGTACGTGGACACACTCTCCCCCTCTCGTTGCTATGCATATCCTAGATAGATCTTGCGTGAGCGTAGGATATTTTTTAAAATTGCATGCTACGTTTCCCAACACCTGCACCACCAGAAGGGAGGGGAGAGAGCCCCGCTCCTTCTCCTTCTTCATTGTCCTGCTACCTATGGGAAGAAGGGTTTCCCCTCTATGTTTTGGTGTACATGGTTGTGGAGAACGAGAGCCTCCCTTGAGATTTGACCTGACTTTTGATGGAGGCTATTTATGGTTGCTGAGCTCTGCCTCCCAGCACCATTTTATAAATTCCCGGATGTCCATAACTCTGAAAATCTACAAAAAAATAGGTCAATTGAAAACTTCGAGGGCATGTTTGTGGCCAAAGGAGAGATCCAAAAGCTTCCTGGAGTACAATAGGGGAACTCCTATATGCATTGTTTGCAAACAACAGCCCTTGAGTTCGCATAGGCGGGTGTCTACCTGGGCCGGCCCATGAAGGAAACAGCTGCGAGCAGTACTATGGTTTTGGTGTGCATGGTTGTGGAGAACGAGAGCCTCCCTTGAGATTTGATCTGACTTTTGATGGAGGCTATTTATGGTTGCTGAGCTCTGCCTCCCAGCACCATTTTATAAATTCCCGGATGTCCATAACTCTGAAAATCTACAAAAAAAAATAGGTCAACTGAAAACTTCGAGGGCATGTTTGTGGCCAAAGGAGAGATCCAAAAGCTTCCTGGAGTGCAATAGGGGAACTCCTATATGCCGCTGTTTGCGGCAAACAGCCGCAGGTTCGCATAGGCGGGTGTCCACCTGGGCCGGCCCGTGAAGGAAACAACTGCGAGCAGTACTATAGTAGCTAAATAAATTAAGTCGCCCTCGCATGGGATCGGACACACAAGCTCTTGGAATAGTTCACGCGATACAACCAGTTAGGCTAACGAAGGTTATTGAACAAGGAGCAACGTAAAGCAATAAATACCAAACATCCATCACAGATCCGATATATTTTAGAAATTCAGAACGCAGTTTTTTTTTCTGAAACAACCCTGAGTGTTTTATGAAACAGAAACACTTTTCAACTTTGTAAACACTTTTTAAAAAAAACTGATTTTTTTTAAAAAAAGAACAATGTCAGAATTTCGGAACAAATTTGGAAAACAGGAACATTTTCTGAAAAATCCCAAACATATTTTGATTAGTGATTTTTTTGGAAACATGAACCTTTCTGAATTTGTGAACAAATATGGAAAATAGAACAATTTTCCAAAATTCTCAAACATGTTTTAATTTTTATAAATATTTAAAAACAAGAAAGTTTTCTGAAATTGTGAACAAATTTTGAAAACTGGAACATTTTTCGAATTTGAGAACAATTTCCGAGAATGGAATTTTTAAATCCCAAACAAATTCTAATTCATGAACAAAATTTTATAACACAAACATTTTTTGATTTATGAAAGTGAGAACAAAATTTGTGAAATTGGGAACAAAATTTGAACATGGGAACAAAAAGTATTTGAAATCCCAAACATGTTTTTGAAACATTGAACATTTTCTAATTTAGAGAAAAACATTGAGCATGGGAACAAAAAATTGATTATCCTGAACATTTTTTGAATTTACAAAACAAAAATTTAAATCAAGAACAATTTGAAAATCCTAAACAAAATTTGAAAATGCGAACAGTTTTTAATACATAAAAAATGAAGTGATGGAACCTTTTTTTAAAATTTGGAAACTCTAAACGTTTTCGAGTTTTAGAACATTTTTTAAAATGAAGTAAACGATCTTTGAACTTCTGAACATTAATTGAATTTTGTGAACAAAATTTGAAAAACTGAAATATTTTTTTATTTCTAAAGATTTGTTAAAAAATAAAAATGACAAAGGAAAGAAAAAAGAAACAAAGAAAATAAAAAACGAAAAAGGAAAGGAAACTGAAAAAGTATAGGAAAACAGGAAAAGAACGAAAAAACAGATAAAGGCATAAAACCGGTTCACGAACCTTCTCTTACCTTCTAGAAGGTTCCTAAAACGAGAAAAAACCGACTGGAACCTTCCCAAAACCGCCCGGTACTGTAGCGCGCTTGCTGATAATTGGGCCAGCCCATGTCGATCGCTGGTCGCTCCCGTCCTGTGCGAAGTGTCGACAATCTGCCGCAGAATGCAGCAGATGGGATTTTCCGTGCAATAACGCCTGGGCTAAGCGCCCCTAGAATTAGGGAGCCTAAAGTCCATGTGCGCCCCTGGCCCAAGTCCAGATGCCCCGGATGTCCATTGGTGCAAAATTCATTATCTTATTTTTCCTAGTTTTTTTTTCAGAGGTTAAAATACCTATTTCCTGTAAATTCAAACAGCGAAATAACAGGAATTCGCACTGGGCACTTAATTAATATGTTAGTCCAATAAAAATGTATAAAAATTAAAATAATAGCATGAAACATACAAAAAAATATAGATACATCATACATGTATCAATATGCATGGCGCGTCATAGTGCATGAAATAGGTTTTGGTACTGGCCATCGAGCCAAAGAGGATTTGTCATCTTTTGTAGGAATTAAAAATAAGTGCCAATGTTTTGACAAAACGTTGATTAATTTTCCGTTTCATCAAATTTCTCGCACTCAATATGTGTAATTGTTAGCAAAGGTCATGCCAAATTTTTAACGAGTAGTAGAGATGTTTAAACTATGATTAAGGAGTGTTTAATTTCTGGCACTCGATATGTCTATTTTTAGCGAGTGGTAGAGATTTTTAAACTATGATCTTAGCTACTACTGTTTAATTTAAGCATGCCTTATTTTTAATGTGTAGCTAATTGTGCTAGAGTTTTTAAATTATGCAAATATGTGTTTTCTTGATGTTAGGGTCTATGTGTCGACTTTTAATCCCATGGTACTCCCCTTCTAAGAGATGATCCTGAAGGAAGGATCCCAACTATATTGTCGTTGGGGAGCGATCCGCTTCGCCTCCTCCTGTAAAACCATGGTAACACAAGAGTGGGCGGGCGGCTCGACCACCATCGATAGTTGAAATACCAGTGAGGGAGTGCCCATTGTACAACCACTTGAGAGATGAGCGTTGTTGAAAGGCAAACATTCCTACACATAACATTTTTGCTCTGATGGAAGAAGAGACAACTACTTGTCAGGCTTTGAGTTCTTTGTAATCATACTTCCAAATTTTGTGAAGAAACTGGTACGGGTGTGAACGCTACTCGAACCATCCTACTCCCGAAGTGAGAGATTGTTCGCCTAGGATGTAATTTTGTACCAGATTCTTCAAGGGATTTGGAGTAGCATAATGGAGAACTCTTTTTCCATTGTAGCCAAACCCCTATGTGGCAGGAATGTACAATGTGTGTCATCTACATTAAGCTTTTGTTAGCAGAGAGCCTCGGCAGACTGAAGGTAAAGAAACATGCCGAACTTGGAGTGTTTATGAATATTTTATGTTTTATGTGCAACTGATCATACTAGAGTGTTTAAATTATGCCATGAAAAGTGTGTTTTCTTCATATTTCTTTGAAAATGTGTTTATCAATATCAACGTGGCAAATGGAGTGGCCTAGCTGTTTTGACACCAGAGGCTTGTGCATCAATATTGGATTGGACGAGGATTGCTTGTACCTCGTGCTTCAGGAGGAATTCAAAAGAATGGCAGTATGTTGTATGAATTATTGCAAATATTTCCATCGTAAGCATGTCTTAAGATTCTGCTTGATAAGGTAATGTTTTCCTTAATTTTTTCAGTGCATCCTCTGCTTTGTAAGGGCCGAACTCCTAAAACAGCTAAGGGTTGCCATTGATGTGGGGACCACCACCATCGCCTTCCTTGAGATGAAATAGAGCTTCTACCTCAAGGTTTCGATCAAAAATGAAGAATATAAGACCTTTTTTGATTGTCCTAATTGGAGAGCATTTGACAAATCTTACACTTTTGAGGTTGGGATGGAACTTTTCCTAGATCTTGGACAAGAAACTGATCATGACATCTTGGAATCCAATCCTTACACCACTTAAGTTCCTTATATATATACATGGTAACCCTTTTGTTACTCAAAATAAAATTTTAATTATAACTAATTAATCTTGGTTCTTTATAATTGGACAACTTATTTTCAAGTGCCAAGAGAAACTCAGAGGATATTAGACAACACTTATTATACTACTGGCACCACAGTTACTTAGGAGGAGATGAGGTACCTCATCTCATTTGTTGACAATATTGAGTGACTTTTGGAGCCTTACACTGATGGAAAAAAGGATGCACCATGCGTGCCACTAATGCACACCTTGAACAAGAGCAACATTAATAGGGAAGAAAACTCCTGGTAATAATTGTATTCAGTTTCATATTCATCATATACTCTTGGTAAATTGAATATAGTGCTTACTACGTTATTGTTGTGTTCTTGCAAAAGAAGCTCCCAAAATGTGTTGTGCCTAAGGTGATGGATGAGTATGGTGAGATGACACTTATCTGCAATGACAGGACCAATTTTAGAGACACATACCCGACTGCACCCCTACCAGTTGGACGTGTCCTCATTAATGGATGGAGGTGAATACTAAGGAATCGCAATCTACAGATTTTCCTATTTTTCACATCCATCCCAAAAAAGGACAAGTGGTTGTTGTTAATGACCTTTTGAGTCATAGTCGCTTTTGATTATTGAATGTGTTTTAGACAAACCTAGTATGCATTGTCTAGACATGATACTACTCTTGAACATGTTTGATGGTGTACTGAACCGAGGGTGGCCCATCTAACAGGAGACCCATCATTGGGCCGGCCTCAGGGCCTAGAAGTCCGCGGTGCGGCGAGGGCCCTTCACCCTACGAGAAGCCCTCCTTCTAGAAAGTTCTCCATCCCGACGTGCAAGCCAAGGACCCCTTGTCCGACAGGGGCTCTAGGTCAGTTAGAGAAACGTGTAACCCTAGGCCTCGTCCCACTTTATAAGGCGAGGCTAGGGGGTAGTTCAACATCACTAGATATCTAGTTATCACCCAGGTAGGAACATATCCACTCGTACTTGAACCCCTCACACCAGACGTTTCCGCACAATCAATCAAAGCAAAGGCGGGAGTACGGCAATACCTCAACCCCTAAGGGACAGAACCTGGGTAAATTCCCCATGAGTAATCCCTTCTGGAACTTCTGGTCATCCTCTCCACCCTACAGGGACTACTGACGATTTTATGTATTGTCAGCGTTGAATGGTTAAACCTACTATCTACTATAATGGTTGAACCATGGCAGCAAAATAAGCCCTTTGGCTCAATTATGTTGCCGCGACAATAAATTATTTTTTTGACCGGAAATGTAACCAGTGGCGGGCAATAATATAAAACCACCATTGGTACATAGGCTACCAATGGCGGGACGAGCAGTGCGCCAATCACTGATACCCTAGATTACCAGTGGCAGGCCACACAGCCCACACGTTGTTGATAGACATTTTGTGCTTGCCACCAGTAGCATGTTTTGCGGTAGTGTGTAATTCAAGTTTACCCGATTTTGGAAATTCAAATTTTGCAAACTTTGACCAAGATTGTAGAAAAATCTATTTATATCTACAATACCAAATATATAAAATATGAAACCACATCTTATGATGAATCTAACAATTAATATATGTTTGTCATTCGAGATGCAAATGCTTTTATCCACAAACTTAGTCAAAGTTTATGATATTTGACTTTTCAGAAAATCTGTATGCACTACATTATGTGACGGTGGGAGTATGCTTTGCTAGGGGTTTTGCCCGGGGAACAACGTCCCAATCGGGGCCTCACACTGCCGGTGGTCAAGTGGATCTCTCTCTCAAGCGCGTGCATTCATATGTCACTCGGTCACTTCGCGCTGCTTAAACTTTGTTCCAATGATTTGGCCAAAGTTTTTTTAACACAGTACAGACGTAAGCGCTCATATACACGTGCATACACTCACCCCTATGAACGCACACACGCACACCCTACCCCTTTGGGCACCTCCGAAAGACTGAGCCGTCATATCATCTTGAAATTTATGAAGTCACAGTAGGCACCTTGTCATCGACGGAAACGCCTCCTCCCACTGAATGCGCATCGCCGGAAATACTAAAATAAATCCAGAAATAAATGCGAGCACCGGGATTTGAACCCTGATGGGTTGGGGATACCATAGTCTTTCTAACCATCCAACCAACTATTAATAGTGTTCGCTGATTTGGCCAAAGTTTACCGTGGGCAAGCAATGATACGCACTACAGGCATGATACGTGTCATAGGCGAGCAATGCACAGTTTTTTCGCAAAAGAAACACAAATCCAAAGCAAGAGAAACCAGGCACGTGCTGCACACATGCATGCAAAATCCAAGTTGTAATTAAGGAGATCACAACACACTCCAGTCGTAGTACTACTAGATTAGCTCAAACGAACGAAAGCGTAGCAGTAGCCAGTCCACTGTACCGATCCGGGCAGGCACACGTAGTCTTCAGTCTTGACTTAAGTAAACACTAGCTAGTGAGTAGTGTTTATGTTTACTCAAACATAACTTAACTTAACAGTGTCTCAGTTTCAACAGACGAACACCCGCAAAAAAAAAAAGAAAAAAAGAAAAAAAAAGTTTCAACAGACGAACGAGAGCAGTAGTAGCTAATAAAGTCCAGTGTATCGATCGGGCACGGTAGTCTCAATTTTTAACTTAACTTATATCACTCAGGACTGCAATGTAAGGATCAGCACTCTGCTGCTGGTGGTGGAACCACGCTGCCCCCCTCGAGCAGCGGAGCCCGCTCGTCCACGTTGGCCTGCTCCCGGGGAAGCTTCCAGAAGTAGGCATGGAGGGCAAGCTGAAGCAGTGCAGACGCCAGACCCAAGCAGTTCGGGAGCTGCACATTGATCACGAAGATTCGTTCACTCACTCATTCATGCGGCGGCTCCGCACGTAATCAGAGCGATCGAGCGAGCAATGCAAGGCTCGCATGCATGGATGGATGGATGGATGCATTGGTGTATAGTGTGCGTGCTTACCCCAACGAAGTTCTTGGACTCCTCCCCGCCGTACGCGTAGACGATCCAGAGTGGTGTGGAGACGAGAGACAACGCCGGAACAATCACATGAGGCATACACTCGATGGACATCTGCTTCCACACCGTGGGCTGCACCATCATGCACCAGTGTGTGTTAGAAACCAAACTGAAGCAAGCACACATTGACGAAATCACCATTGGGTCTATAGTTACCGACCACGTTGTAGAAGATCATACTGGGGACGAGCAATGCGCAGGCTCCGGCGGGGTAGGTGAGTGCATCGGCGTCCATCAGGCCAAAGAGGTAGAAACACAGCAGCACGACGTAGGTGACCGCGGCCGCCGCGCACTGTATGAGGACGAGACGCCGGGCAGGGCTGAAGCAGATGAACAGTACCACGTACCCCGCCTGCAGCACAATCCCGGTGGCGTTGACGCCGATGACGAGCTTGTCGCCACGCGCGCATCCGAGGAGAAGAGCGACGCAGCAGCTGAGGACGGCGGCAATGTTGGGCAGGGGTGACCTCCTCCCCACGGCGCGGGACTGGTAGATGGCGGGGACGGCCGTCACCCACGGTGCAAAAAGTACCAGCACCGTGAAGAAGTCGGCTAAACAGCAGATGGAATCGATCAGAACGTCACTACTGAGATCGTGTCAGATGAATATACGTACATACAATACTATACGAACCGGCGACGGCAAAGCTGCCCAGTGTGCGCGGCGGCAGAGTCATGGCGAGCCGGACGGGATCAAGCTGCTTGATTTGGCTCTGCAAAGGTAAACAGAAAAAAGGTTAAAGCAGGCATATGCATGCATGCATGACGTATACGTCTCGGCCGGCTGCGCCGAATCGATCCATCCAGCCATCCGTTCCCCGTCATCCCTAGCTAGCTTGCTAGGTGCTTAATTCAAACGGAGTCGATCAAAGAAAACTACTCTTTATGCGATGGTGTCAATCAAAGGAACGCATGCGCACGCCATGAACATATGCAGATCCATCCAGCGTGCGTCGCTAGCTACCTAGCTAGATCTTAGTATGCCACTCATCGATCCACAACAAAACCACTGCAAGGCGCCGAGTCCATCCCCACGCACGTACGTACTACATCGGCGTAAAAACACACACACACACACACACGGCCGGTGATGCAAAAGAGGAACTCAAACGAAGGCGTGCAACAAAGAGGGAAGGAGGAGAATCATGTGGTAGGCGTACGTACGAGAGAGAGGGGAAGGCGTCCCGCCGGCCGGACGGCCGGAGCAGCTAGCAGATCTGCGCGCGTACGGTGATGGAGGAAATGAAGCGCGCCGGCCGGATGCACCGGGGGAGAGGCAGGGTGTTATATAGCGCGAGAGAGACGAGAAGGATCAAGCCGCACCTGACGCGTGCTGGCTGGCTGGCTGGCCGCGCCGCCTGGCGATGTGTCAGAGTGGTTAGTTATCTGTCGAATGGCTGCCGGGAGTAAACACAAAATCTTTTTCGGTTATCCCGTCTGAAGCTCCACACACACTCTCTTTCTCTCTTGAGCAAAAAGTTGTTTCGCAAAGATATTTCCCAACCCTCTGACACAGTAACCGCCCAGGGGTTTGCATGGCCTGGCTTACCAACGGACTTGTATCTGATCTTCTGTTCTGGCTGGGTGTGTGTCAGCGGCTGTCTGCCCTCGGGACCCCGGCCACCGTTACGGCCTTTTCCATGCTTGTTGATAATGAGTTGAAGAAGATCAACGTAATAGTAGCCGCTACCAAACATGCACTCCTGCTGGTCATCTCAAACATGCATGCCTCTAAAATTAACCAGCCCACATGGACCTCCCGTGTAAATTCACTTCTCCTACTTCAGATGTACTAGTACCGTGTAGTAGTGCTGATCTTGTATTCTTGGGCGTCCGTGTGGGCATGTGCATGCATGTAGGTGCGTACGCATGCCATGCATGCATGGTATGCATGCATCATCTCATCAGTTAAGCTCGGCATGCATCAAAAGGCAGCCGGATCCCACCAACCCACTTTGGCGGTCGCGCGTCCGTTGCGGTGCACCTGAGGCTGAGGGGACACACGCTGACAAGTGCAACAGAACCGTGTGGGGCCCTCCCGCTGACCACGCGAGATGCCGCTCCATGCCGCTCCACGCAAACGGCTTTGGGTGATTCCGTGGAGAGCAGGTCACCTCCTGTACGGTGCAGGCTGACTCTACTTAATAAGCTGGCAAACGCGCGCCGGACAACTGCGCTGCCACAGCGACGATGCTGCTTATTCGATGCGCGAGCGGGATCTCAGAGAAGAGGGACGGCCGACCCGGGGTACACGGACTATACACGATTTAAATGTGTTGCCAAATTACCTCATACTCCCTCTGTCACGAATTACTTGTCTTAGATTTGTCTAGAATGTAGTAATTCGGGACGGGGTAATACTATATAGGAGTATTTTTCTGCTCTCATTATTTAGACGACATTGTAAACGTATTTTAAATGTGTTCGTGGCGACAACAAACACAAACTATAGTAAACCTTTTCGATGTCATCACAAACATACCGTCGACACACATCAAGAGCCCTAACGACACGCAGCTCTCCACTCAAGAGTAATTATGGGAGTGCCTGGAACTCGTTTAGATGAGATATAGCTTGGTCTCGTTTAACTGACATCATTTGTTTTTGGGGCCCATTTTCATTGGTACGCCGCACCACAGCCAGAGTTTGTTTTTGTTGAGTTTTTCTGTCACTTGTACATGAAAAGGAGGCGGAGAGAGTTATAATGAGTTGGTTTGTCTGTTGCAGCAACCGAAAGACAAATAATAAGGACCACATGTTGTGTATTAGAGCATCTACAGCCGCAAACATCAAATCCGGCCACATAAATGTTCACAGACGCGTCCGTGGGCAGTGACTGGGCATCCTTCAAATTTCCTCCTTTGCATTCGAGTGCCTCATCTTTTAAACCTTAAATCCATAGAAGGCATACAAAAGAAAAACATGTGTACTACGTAGATCAACTAAAACCTAGACTACTTCTCATTCTCGTCGGTGATGTCCACGGTCTCCATGCCGGGCTCTGGGTACATGGCCGGCAACCGAAACTCCGGCTCCTGCGGATCCTCCTCCGCCTTCTGCTACTTGTGAGAGTGTGCGATTCCACGAAGAGGAAGGGTGATGTAGTATAATAGCAGATAGTATTTTTCTCAGTTAAGAACCAAGGTTTATCAAACCAATAGGAGACGCCACACAAATAACAGGAATGGTACCTGCACACACACACACACACACACACACACACACACACACACACACACACACACACAAAGCAAATGCTTGCACCCAACGAAGGCAAGAGGGTTGTCAATCCCCTTGTTCTCGCCAATTGCAAGAATTAAATCTGATAGTGATAGGTATATAATCAAAATAAATTAACATAAAAACAGCGAGCAATTTTAGGTTTTTAATAATAATGGAGATTGAACCCGGGGGGGCATAGGTTCACTAGAGGCATCTCTCTCATAAGCATAACATCGGTGTGTAAACAAATTACTGTTGGGCAATTGACAGAATTGCGCATAGTAATGATTATAGTTCTTCATAGCATGATTCATATAGGCATTACGTCTGTGACAAGTAGACCATTAAACTTACTGATGCCTATTACTATTACTCCACCACAAGACCGCTATCCAGCATGCATCTCAAAGTATTAAGTTCATGAAAAATAGAGTAATGTTTTAAGCAAGATGGCATAACATAGACAAAGTAAGACCAAGCAATATGTTCAAACCCCGTCGTTTATTCTTAGTAGCAACAATACAATACATACCTTGCAACCCTTCCTGTCACATAGTAAGGACACTGTAAGATTGAACCCACTACTATGCACCTTTTTCTCTGAAGATCTAATCATCAACTTGGCCAAAGAAGACTCATAGATCAGAAAGCAACATAGCTATAAAATCACACATAAATAGATCTCAAAAAGAATCAAATACTTTTAGTGAATAATCTATTCATAAACCCACAATTCATCGGATTCCAAAAAATACACCACCAGAATTACATCAAATAGATCTCCAAAGAGATCATTGATTGAAGATCAAAAAGAGAGAGAAAGCCATCTAGCTACTGCTACGGACCAGTAGGTCATGTAGGAACTACTCACACATCATCATGGAGGCAGCAAGGTTGATGAAGGTTGCCTCTCCAATGGTTTCCCCCTCTGGTAGAGTACCAAAAAAGGCCTCCAGATGGGATCATGGACGAACAGAGGCTTGCGGCGATGGAAGAATCATATTGAATCTCGCTCTGGGGGTTTCCGAATATTTTTGAATTTATAGGCTTCGAATTAGGGAAAATGGAGTCACATTGGGCCCACAAGCTCACATGACGCGCGCCTTAGGGGCATGCCACCTGAGCTTGTGGACCCTTCGATCATTGTCTGGTACCTCCATGAAGCTTCTAGGGTCTCTCCTAATCTAAAAAACTCACCATAAAGTTTCATCGCATTTGGTCTTCGTTTGGTATGGTTTTCTGCGAAACAAATAAATAGGCAAAAAACAGGACCTGGCACTGGGCACTAAGTTAAGAGGTTAGTCCATAAAAATAATATAAAATGGCATATACAACATACAAGATTGATAATATAATAGCATGAAACAAGAAAAAATTATAGATACTTTGGAGACGTATCAACATCCGCAAGCTTAATTCCTACTCGTCCTCGAGTAGGTAAATGATAAAAACAGAGTTTTTGATGTTCAATGTTGTGTAGCATGTTTTAATCATGTAATCCTTTGCTATATGAATATGATATCAAAACGATAATATGCAAGAATACTAGAAAGTAATTATTGCCGTTCAAAATAAAGGACGCTAAAGAATGCTATTCCTAAACATTTAATCATGTAAGCATGGCATAGTTCGGTCTTCCTAACATAAAGTATAAATCATGAACACCCCAGTGCCAAACCTAGCAATTGGATTTTTCTCGCTTCAGCTTTTTCATCTTCACTCAATATATGAGCTTGAGCCATGGACTTAGCACTTTCAATGGCAAAGCGAATGATGATTGGGGTTCATAAGAGAAGACAACAATATAAGAAAGTTTTACATCAATGAGGCGGGTCATTAGGCAATGGAGAGGCCTTATGACTGATGTCAATGCGAGGAGTAGGGATTGCCATGCAACGGATGCACTAGAGCTATAGGTGTATGAAAAGCTCTCTATATGAAACTAAGTGGGTGTGCACCCAACTTGCTTGCTCATGAAGACCTCGAACATTTGAGGAAGCTCGTCATCTAAATATACAAGCCAAGTTATATAATGTCAAAATCACACTAGTATGTGAAAGTGACAAATCATGCAGACTCTCTATATGAAGAACATGGTGCTACTTTGAAGCACAAGTGTGGTAAAAGGATAGTAGCACTGCCTGTCGTGGTTCTAAGTCTGACAGTAGAGTGGGGGTAGGTATGGAGAGTCAAGGTCCTAGCTATGGGGAGGTTCTAAACACAAGCGATGTACGAGTTCAGGCCCTTCTCGGAGGAAATAAAAGCCCTACGTCTCGAAGCCCTGAGGCGGTCGAGTGGATTATGTGTATATGTGTTACAGAGTGCGAATCATACACTGTGGAGGAGGGTGGCTTATATAGAGTCTTGCCAGACCCCGCCAGCCCACGTAATGAAGGGTTTAAAGTACATTAAGTGCAGGCGTTCTTGTACGCCCACATAAAGTGTCTTAACTACCATAAAGTCTATTCAATTACAGGCCGTTGCAGTGCAGAGTGCCTCTTGACCTTCTGGTGGTCGAGTGAGTCTTCATAGTCGAGTCCTTCAAGTCAGTCGAGTGGGTTCCTCGTAGGTCGACTGGAAGGTGATCTCTTCTAAGGGTGTCCTTGGCTAGGGTACTTAGATCAGGTCTATGACCCTACCCTAGTTACATGAATCCATCATTAGCCCCCGAATGGATTGAGGCTTGAGTGAGGAAGGAGTTGATGCTGTTTCCGATTGACTTCTGCTTACTGGTCATGTGTTGTTTTAGATCAAGACCCTCTTTGTTGATAATGAGCAACTTTTCTTCAGTCGACTCGATCCATTCTTGTCCTTCGTCGAGTGGTCTTTTGGACTTTGCCGATTCCCGAGCGACGGATCGCAGGAAATCCTGCGTCTGACAGACCGATCTGCCGTTCGCGGATTCCACAGGATACGAAATTTGGGGAAGCGCGTGAAGCGGGGCGGACCGCGGCGCTCGGATGGGATAGGACATAGACGCCTCGATCTTTGCGCCGCTTTTTCCGCCACGTATCACGTCAATGCAACTGTTTCGGGATATGATTATACCGACCGGGCCCATCTGTCATCCACTCGGAAGGGATCTTATAAATGCGCCCAGCGAGGGTTTTCTGAACAGTGCTTCATCATTTCCTCTCTGCTCTCCTCGTCTTCGCCCAACGCGCCCGCTCTCGCCTCCACACAACTCCTCCTCGCGCATCTCTCCGGCAGCCATGGTGAAGGAGAAGATGGCAGCGCTGGAACGCGCGAAGAAGGCATCGGCGACGGAGAAGGCGAAGGGGAGATCCACTAGCCGTGGCGGGTCCTCGTCCAGATCCCGTCTGCCGATCGGCTGGGTCCAGGGAGACTGGATCCGGTCGACCATCACAGAGAAGGATCTCCTCGACATGGCCAACGACGGCCTCATCCCCCACGGAGCTGCCAGGCTTCCGGGGAAAGAATGGCAGCCCCAGCCGGCGGAGGGTGAGTGCGTGCTTCTGGCGACCCACGTCGACCGCGGATTTTCTTTGCCACCGAGTGTTTTCTTTCGTGGTTTTTTGAACTTCTTTGGAGCGCAACTCCACCACTTCACCCCGAACTCTATCGCGTATCTTGCCGCGTTTGTGTCCATGTGTGAGAATTTTCTGGGTTGTCGACCGCACTGGGGCTTGTTCAAGCACATATTCACGTGTCGCTCCCAGACCGTGAAGAAGGCGAGCCCAGGCGATGAGAAAACCCAAGCTGTCCAAATGTGTGGAGGCCTGGGGATCCAGGTGAGGAACAAGAGCACCTTCCCAGCCATGACGTTTCCCGAGTCGGTCAGAGGCTTGCAGTCGACCTGGTTCTACTGCCAGAATGAGCTGACGCCGGGGCAGTCGAGTGGACTCCCTCAATTCACCGTGGACCGAGTGAACAAGCCCTCCTCGCTGAAGTTGATTCCGGAGGAGAAAGCCGACGTGAAGATGCTGATGGAGCGTGTAGTTCAGTTGGTTCGAGACGGAGTAACTGGCATGGATCTCTTGGAGGTTTTCCTTAGGCGGCGAATTCAGCCTCTTCAGTTTCGGAGCCATTGTATGTGGTTGTACTGCGGGACTGAAGATGAGACTCGGATCCACCCAGAAGCGGTCGACGATGCTACATTGGAAAGGTGGATGACTGCGATCACTGGGAACAAGGATAACCCACGTGGAGCCAGAAGGATCCTCCCACTCGACCAGCACAGTGTTCCAGACAAGGTATGTCTGTTCCATCTTCCATTGTATTCTTGTCATATTTATTTTTGTTCCACCCGCAAAATTGGTCGATTGATCTCTGTCTTGACGTCTTTCAGGCCCTCACCGAGTTGTACTCGATGCCCAACGGAGCTCAGGCTCCGACTGAAGAGGGAGAAGCGAGCGAGGGCGAGAGCCAGGAGGAGTGGGACTCGGATGCCGCTGAGGACGATGATGATGATGATGACGATGAGGAGGACGAAGAAGAGGAGGAAGAGGAGGTCGCACCACCGCGCTCGGAAAGGCGGTCGAAGCTTGTCCATGATCCTGCGACTGAACGTGGCAAGGGGGTTGCGTCTGTGGCACAGTCGACCAAGCGCCCTCGGACCACTTCTCCGGCGTCGACTGAAAAGGTGCCGAAGTAGTCCAAGGTGGCCCCTTCAAAGCCAACCAAGCTCCTGCCAAAGATGAAGGTGTCCATCCCCACCATATCAGGGTAAACATGCTGCTTAAGTCTTCTTGTTTTGTGTAAGCTTTATCTCTGGTTGGTACTTGAGTTAGCCGACTGATTCTTTGGAACTGCAGTGCTGCTACTTCTGAGACCTCAGGCAAGGCTGACGACCATGAGATGGAGGACGCAGCAACCTCAAATCCTGGTACTATACTCTTAATTCCGTTCTTAGTCGACTGACTCATGATCTCTAATTTTGATTCTTTTCTGTAGCTCCATCCAATGTCGTTATCACCCTTCCTGATGATGATGAGGATGAGGAACCGCTGAAGCATAGGAGGAGCAGGAAGGCGTCTGCCGGCAAGGTGGCCCAGGATGTGACGGCGCCCGAGACTCTCATCACGGAGGGGGAGAACACCACTCGACACACCGTGTCTTTCGCGGTGCCATTGACGAGTGCTCATCCCACTTCGTCGAGTGCCGCACAACCTTCTCTCTTCACGATGCACCACGTCCCAGAGGACCAAGCCAGCGCTGCCAAGGAGGCGATACGCCAAGCAGGGGTCATGATGGAGCAGGTGAAGGCCATCCGGGACGCAAGTCAAGCAGCTTACGACGCCAGCTCCGCCCTTCAAAGCAATGTTCAGGTCAGTCAACCATCGCTTGTTCTGTTAGGATATGCTATCAAAACTTCTCTTTCCGGAATCCATAGCAGTCACCCACTGGGTGTGTTGATTAAAACTCCGTGTTAGCGGGGGCACGCTGAGTGCACCCGCTGGGTGTAGTCCCCAAGGCTAAGGTCATTGCTGGCGATCGACCTTAGGCTTTATAAGTAAAGTCTTTCCGTCATTCGATTGAGGCGAATGGATTTCAAACCGGTGGGGCACGCTGAGTGCACCCAGGTGTAAACCCCGAGGCGTGGTCGATTGCTGGCGATCGATTCTGATCTGAAGAATCGTCTCTTTTTTTGGGGGTCGATCGGTCGATTCAGATTCAATAGAACTAGTGGGGGCACACCGAGTGCACCCACCGGTGTAGTCCCGAGACTACGGTCGAATGCTTGTATTCGGCTGTAGTCTTAAAGCGATATGATTTTCTCTTATCCACTCGGAAGTGAATTATCTTTGATATTTTGTCGATTGGTTCCTCGCAGAAATCCTGTGACCTTGCGGCTCGCTATACCGAGCTGGAGCGAAGCACATTCAGCTCGAGCTGGATCTGAAGCTGGTTCGGAGAATCGACGAAGGCGAAGGAGGAGACCGAAGGTATGTTCGGTGAGACCTCGATGACTCCTTTTTCCCTTCATTTGTTTCAAAATCTGACCTTGCTGTAACTTGCAGGCAAGGTGAAGGAGGCCCAGAAGAAAAAAGACCTTGAGCTGGCTGAGAAGATCAAGCTTGCTGACGAGAAGCTAGCTTCAGTCACCAAGCTCGAAGAAGAGAACACTAATCTGAAAGCTGCTCTTGGGATTGCCAACAATGAAGTCAGTCGACTGAAGACTGACAAAACTGCCCTGGCCGACAAGATCAATCAGTTGACTGGGAAGAAAAATGATCTGGAGGCCTTCCTGGGTGGTCTTGCCAAGAAGTTGTTCCTTATGCTCGAAGGTAACCCTTTATACTCGACAATCATTTTCAACTGTGATGCTTCCATTCGACCACTGTCTTGACTCGGTGTTTGTCCTTGCAGAATTCTGCCGAAACTTTGAAGAAGAGACTAGCCAGCTGGAACCAAACCTTGACCCCGTCAATTCCCCAGTGAATGATGAAGTTGCCATGAATGTCTTCCGACTGGAGTCCCGTGTTGTAGCTGTCGTGGATTATCTTGCAAGACTGAAGGTCGCCACGTCTCGCATCGACTCGACGCTCTGACCCAGGGCGACACTCCAGAATGACCTTGAGTCGCTGATGGCTCGACTGAACGCGGTCCCTGATCGAGTGCAGGAGTGGAAAAAATCCTCGGCTCGGTGCAGTGCAGATGTTGCTCGTATCCGCCCGAGTCCACTTTACAAAGATGCGCGAGAAGACAAAGTGGCGGCCCTCCGGGTGGCCAACACCAAGAAACACGACTTCAGGTCCTTCATGGAAACCTTCATCGCTGCTGCCACTCGGATCGCAGACGGAATCGACCTCGATGAGTTCGTTGCACCTTCCAGCCCTCCACAGGAGGGGTAAAAAAACTTCTTTTAAGCCCGACACTTTAAATTTGCCTCGGTATGCCGAGTGGAATTGTAACCGATAAACCTTAACAAGCTTAGCGCCTGAGCACTTTCGGTTCCTTTAGGTATCGACATGGACTTGGATTTGATGTTTGAATATGATTGCTTTTGGCTCGAAATATCTTTTGTAGGTTCAAAGCAAGACGCTCACTGCAGTCGACTTATTCCTTAGGCGAGCACTGGGCTGCAGCTAAGCCTCCGAGTGAGAGGTTTGCTCTTCACTCGGTAGGGTTTTAATATCTTAGGCGAGCACTGGGCTGCAGCTAAGCCCCCGAGTGAGAGGTTTGCTCTTCACTCGGTAGGATTTTTATATCTTAGGCGAACACTGGGCTGCAGCTAAGCCCCCAAGTGAGAGGTTCGCTCTTCACTCGGTAGGATTTTTGTATCTTAGGCGAGCACTGGGCTGCAGCTAAGCCCCCGAGTGAGAGGTTTGCTCTTCACTCGGTAGGATTTTTGTATCTTAGGCGAGCACTGGGCTGCAGCTAAGCCCCCGAGTGAGAGGTTTGCTCTTCACTCGGTAGGATTTTTACATCTTAGGCGAGCACTGGGCTGCAGCTAAGCCCCCGAGCGAGAGGTTTGCTCTTCGCTCGGTAGGATTTTACGTTGTACTTGTGGCGGAGCTCAGAGGAGAGGGTCGCAGTCGACCTGCACCTCGTCCTCCTCACGAGCGCACGTTGTACTTATGGCGTAGCTCAGAGGAGAGGGTCGCAGTCGACCTGCACCTCGTCCTCCTTGCGAGCGTACGTTGTACTTATGGCGTAGCTCAGAGGAGAGGGTCGCAGTCGACCTACACCTCGTCCTCCTTGCGAGCGTACGTTGTACTTAGGCGAGTATTTAAACTGCAGCTAAGCCTCCGAGTGGAAGTCTGGCTTACCACTCGGTAGGATTTATATAACTTAGGCGAGTACTTGGACTGCAGCTAAGCCTTCGAGTGGAAGTCTGGCTTACCACTCGGTAGGATTTTTATAACTTAGGCGAGTACTTGGACTGCAGCTAAGCCCCCGGGTGGAAGTCTGGCTTACCACTCGGTAGGATTTTTATAACTTAGGCGAGTACTTGGACTGCAGCTAAGCCCCCGGGTGGAAGTCTGGCTTACCACTCGGTAGGATTTTTATATCTTAGGCGAAACGGATTTGCGGCTAAGCCTCCGAGTGGGAGTCTGGCTCACCACTCGGTAAGGATTTTTACAAACTTAGGCGAAACAGATTCGCGGCTAAGCCTCCGAGTGGGAGTCTGGCTAACCACTCGGTAAGAATTTTTACAAACTTAGGTGAAACGGATTCGCGGCTAAGTCGCCCACTGAGGGGAAAAGTTTATTGGACAAAAAAAAAAGTGACAAAAATTATGGAGAAATTATGACACTATTATTTCGAAACCCATGAACTACAGAAGTACTTTATTACAACTCATCCGAGTGAAAACTCTATAAAATGGGCGGAGTAGATCCGCGTTCCAAGCTCGGGGCTCTTCGATATTGTGTTCGACGTTGTAAAGACGGTATGCCCCATTGTGGAGAACCTTGGTGACGATGAAGGGTCCTTCCCAGGAAGGAGCGAGCTTGTGTTGTTTCTGCTGATCCACTCGGAGAACTAGATCTCCTTCCTGGAAGGCTCGACCTCTCACATTTCTGGCGTGAAAGCGACGCAAGTCTTGTTGGTAGATGGTCCATCGGATCAGAGCCATCTCCCTTTCTTCCTCTAGAAGGTCATTGCGTCTGACGCGCTTGCTCAGCTTCTGCTTCGTTGTAGAGTTCAACTCGAGGAGCATTGTGAAGAAGGTCACTCGGCAAGACTGCTTCAGGTCCATAGACCAAGAAGAATGGAGTTCTTCCGGTCGACCGATTGGGTGTGGTCCGCAATCCCCAAAGCACCGAGGGGAGTTCGTCGACCCATTCTCCAGCCGCATGCTTGAGATCACGCATCAGTCGGGGCTTCAAACCCTTGAGGATCAGGCCATTGGCTCGCTCTGCTTGTCCATTCGACTGTGGATGGGTGACTGAAGCGTAGTCGACTCGTGTGCCTTGAGAGTTGCAGAAATCCCTGAATTCTTCCGAGTCAAAGTTCGACCCATTATCCGTAATGATGCTGTGCGGGACTCCATATTTGAATGTCAGTTCCCTGATGAAGCTAACAGCAGTACCGGCGTCAAGGTTCTTGATCGGCTTAGCCTCGATCCACTTGGTGAACTTGTCGACTGCTACCAGTACATGCGTGAAGCCACTTCGACCTGTTCTCAAGGGACTGACCATGTCCAGCCCCCATACTGCGAAAGGCCAAACGAGTGGAATGGTCTTCAGAGCCGACGCAGGCTTGTGTGACATATTTGAATAGAACTGACATCCTTCACACTTGTCCACTATTTCCTTCGCCATCTCATTCGCCCTTGGCCAGTAAAATCCGGCTCGGTATGCTTTGGCCACGATGGTCCGAGAGGACGCATGGTGACCACAGGTCCCCGAGTGGATATCATTGAGAATGATTCGACCTTCTTCTGGCGTTATGCATTTTTGACCAACTCCAGTCGCGCTCTCTCTATACAACTGTCCTTTGATAACGGTAAATGCTTTGGATCGACGGACGATCTGCCGAGCCTCTTCCTCATCCTCTGGGAGCTCTTTTCTCAGGATATACGCGATATAGGGAATTGTCCAGTCGGGAGTGACCACTAAGACCTCCATGACCAAGTCGATCACTGCTGGGACCTCAACCTCAGTCGGATCTGTGGCACTCTTGGGCTGTGGAGCTTCTTCGGTGAAAGGATCTTCTTTGACTGACGGAGTGTGTATATGCTCCAAGAATACACCACTCGGAATGGCTTCTCTCTTGGAACCTATCTTTGCCAGATCATCTGCTGCCTGATTTTTTAGTCGGGGTATGTGATGGAGCTCCAACCCCTCAAACTTCTTTTCCAGCTTCCTCACTACATTGCAGTATCCAGTCATGGCTGGGCTTCTCACGTCCCACTCCTTCATCACTTGATTGACCACTAAATCTGAGTCGCCATAGACCATCAGGCGACGGACGCCGAGTGAGATGGCCATGCGCAATCCGTATAAGAGGGCCTCATACTCTGCCTCATTGTTGGAGGAATCAAAGTGAATCTGGAGCACATATCTGAGCTTGTCTCCTCTGGGGGAAACCAGGACAACCCCAGCACCGGAACCATTCAACATCTTGGAGCCATCAAAAAACATGGTCCGAAGCTCGAGTGAATTTCATCGGCTGCTGCTGTTCAATCCACTCGGCGAGGAAATCTGCTATTGCCTGGGACTTAATGGCCTTCTTTGCCTCAAACTTGATATCAAGGGGAAGAAGTTCAATCGCCCATTTCGCCACTCGACCAGTTGCATCTCTGTTGTGCAAAATCTCTGATAATGGAGCATCGCTGACGACTGTGATGGAATGATCAGAGAAATAATGAGCAACCTTCTTCGTGGTCATGTATATCCCATACACAAGCTTCTGATAATGAGGGTATCTCTGCTTGGATGGAGTCAAAACTTCGGACAAATAATACATCGGGCGCTGAACTTTGAAGGCTTTTCCTTCCTCTTCCCGCCGACCGTAAGCCTTTGTCTTGACGACTTGTCCTATGGCTGCAATATAAAGCAACAGAGGCTCTTTGCTGATTGGAGCAGCAAGCACCGGCTGGGTGGAGAGCGAGCTTTAGCTCGGCAAACACTGCATCGACTTCGAGTCCACTCGAACTTGTCTTCCTTCTTCATCGATCGGTAAAGAGGCAATGCCTTTTCACCGAGTCGCGAGATGAATCGACTTAATGCGCCAAGCATCCAAGAAGCTTCTGGACATCCTGCACTTTCGCCGCAGGCGTTTCATTGGAGAATAGTGCCGATCTTCTCGGATTAGGATCGATCCTCGCTCGAAACGAGAAAACCGAGTAACTTTCCACCAGGAACTCCGAATGTGCACTTTGATGGATTGAGCTTGATATCATATCTTCTGAGGTTGGCAAATGTTTCGGCGAGGTCAGCGAGCAGGTCGGAACCTTTTCGTGACTTGACGACGATATCATCCATATCGCTTCCACATTCCGACTGATTTGAGTGGCGGACACTTCGAATCATTCGCATAAATGTGGCTCCGGCATTCTTGAGGCGAATGGCATGGTGATATAGCGAAGCACCCGAATGGAGTGATCAAAGCTGTTTTTATCTCATCGGGTCCATACAGACGGATCTGATGATACCCGGAATATGCGTCTAGGAAAGACAATCTCTCGCATCCCACGGTCGAGTCAATAATTTGATCTATGCGAGGAGAGAAAATGATCTTCGGGCAGGCCCGATTGATGTGCTTGAAATCAATGCACATTCGGAGTGATTTGTCCTTCTTAGGGACCATGACGACATTAGCGAGCCACTCGGGTGGTATATCTCTCGGATAAATCCTGCTGCCAACAATGAGCCACTTCTTCACCAATAGCCTTTCTCTTACGACGGCGGACCGCCAAGATGCTCTTTGACCGGTTTTGCTGATGAGTTGACTCGTGGCGATGCTCAGCCATCCCCTGAACACCGGCATGTCGGTGGCTTCCATGCAAAATGTCCCAGCTCTCACGGAGGAACTGGATGGCGCTTCTTCCTATTTCGGTCGAGTGTTGTGGAGATGTGGGTCGGGGCTGCATTGGGGTCGGTCGGGTGAATGTGAACAGGCTTCGTCTCACCGGACGGTCAAATGCGGTCTGTGGCAGGTTTCTTGGATGGCAGCAAATCACTCGGATCTGCGCTTTGCTTGTACTCTTCAAACTCGACCGTTGTCACCTGGGAATCGGCAATCTTCGAGCCCTTTTGAAAGCACTCTTCTGCCTTTTTCCGATCACCGGTGACAGTGATCACTCCTTTGGGACCGGGCATCTTCAGTTTGAGGTACACGTAACATGGTCGAGCCATGAACCGTGCGTAGGCTGGCCTCCCCAAAATTGCGTGGTACGCACTCTGAAAATCCACGACCTCAAACGTCACTTTTCCTTGCGAAAATGTTTTGAATCACCAAACACCACATCCAGAGCTATTTGGCCGAGTGACTCAGCTTTCTTCCCTGGTATGACTCCGTGGAAGCTCATGTTACTGGTGCTCAGTCGGAACATCGGAATGCCCATTCCTTTCAGTGTGTCGCATATAACAAGTTCAGCCCACTACCACCGTCCATCAAGACTTTCGTCGGTCGAGTGCCTTCGACAACCGGATCGACCACCAAAGCTTGCCTCCTGGGGTGGCAATATGAGTCGGGTGATCAGATTGGTCGAATGTGATGGGTGTTTGGGACCATCTCGATAACTTGGTTTTGCTGGGCAACCATGTTCACCTCACGGTTAATGACTTTCGATCGACTCTTGCTTTCCACATCCGCGAAGATCATCAGTGGAGTTGACATGCGGATATCCTTCCTCACCGTCCTCCTTGTCTTGACCTTGTCGACTCCTTCTCCTTGTCCTTAGACTGTTTTCCTGGCTGCTGGATCGAGAGTCGACATTTGGCGAGTGGTATGCTTTGGGTAAATGATATTGCCCTCTTCATCTTTCTTTGTGTGGATGTGACACGGCATATCCATCACGTCGTTCCCTTCTTTATCCTTTACTTTCTTAGGATTCCAGGATCCTTTTGGCTTCCCTTTAAACTTTCCCTGAGTCATGGCCAGAGCCTCTCCAGGAGCTGCTGGTTCAGCCTTCCGCTTCTGCTTTCGACTGGTGTTTCCCTTCTCCGACTGACTTGGCTTGTACTTGCCGCTTCGGAGTCGGTCTTCCTCTTCGCTGTTGGCGTACTTAGTAGCAATCTCCATCATTCGACTCAGGGTCATGTCGCCGATTCGACCAAATTTCAGACTCAATTCTCTGTTCTTGACGCCATCCTTGAAGGCGCAGACTGCCTGATGATCAGACACATTCTCCACAGTATGGTGCAAAGTGATCCATCTCTGAATATACTCCCCGAGAGTCTCATTGGTCTTCTGCACACAGACTTGCAGCTCCGTCAATCCAGCTGGTCACTTGCAAGTTCCTTCAAACGTTCTGACGAACACTCGGGACAAATCTTCCCAAGTGTAAATGCTGCTAGGAGGTAACTGATTCAACCATGCTCTGGCTGAACCTTCAAACATGAGGGGCAAATGCTTCATGGCCACCTCGTCATTCCCACCACCAATCTGAACAGCCACTCGGTAGTCTTCAAGCCAAGTTTCAGGCTTAGACTCACCAAAGAACTTGTCGACTCTGTTGCCAACCTGAAATTGGGGGATCATCGCGACTCGATAGCCTCTTTGAAACACTCTGGACCAAACACATGCACTCGACTGCTCGTGGGTGCATCTCTGTCGGGCCCACCTCGATGGGCTCTGTTCCGGTCGACCAAGCCTTGCACGATAATGGACCGCGCGTCGAAGCCTGGTTCTCTGGGGTCGATTGGAGCTCTTCGCCCCACACTGAGCTGACGCCTGTCATCCTGCTGCTGAGGAGCGTAAGACCCACCCCTCGGAGGGGAAGCGGGCACTCGACGCCTGACATCTCGGTCGTGTCGGTCTCCATACTGGTCTCGCCGATTCTCGTGCCCTTCCCGCCGCGGAGGCGATCTAGGACTGTGAGCCGACTGAACCGTATTCACAGCAACGGATCGACTGTGAATTCTGTTGCGCGACTGTGACATGGCTGAATTCTGGTCCCCTGCTGCCCGGAGCAAATCCCTGATCTGCATCAATCCTCTGCCAGCCTCCAACTGAGAGGGCTAGATGGACTCCGCTATACGGGTCGCAGCTGCTAAATTCTGGATTGGAGTTCGATATACCTGAGTCGGCGGGAAGAGTTGAAGTCGATTGGCGTCGGGAACTCGTTGCCGCGTGCGCTCGTCGAGTGCTCGCTGAAGGTTCTCTAGACGAGCGCGTTCAGCCAGATTGGCCAAACGTGCCTCCTCCAAGGCGCGAGCCTCGGGGGTTTCTCCCGCGATGGGAGTATGCAGGGCATCCATGTTCCTGCGGCGAAGTTCCTCTCTCTACAGAGAGTCGAGTGTCTCGGGCTGGTACTCCTCGTGGTCACGTGCAGGGTCGCCTCCCCCGCCTGCGCCGCCCTCATGGGCGAAGCCAGGAGAACTGCGGGGTCCGTTGACCATCAGGATTTCCGCCGCCGGATCGCTGCTATCGCACTCGGATGCAGTCTCTATGGAGCCAGTCGACAGATCGAACAGGCCGTAGAGAGACTCGTCGGGCTCAATTGCCGCGACTTGGGCGGTGGCCATCTGGCGAGCCACCGCGTGCTTCACCCACCGCTGGAGTCTCGACCGACCAGAGCGCTTGCGCTGGCGGGAGACCGGAAGGGTGACCGATAGGGGAGTCGACCGATACGGGGTCGACGGTTGCCGCAGCAGAACGCCGCGGACACATGCGCGAAATTGCGTCGCACCGCGGACGGGGAGCGCATCAACGTCGAGTGGAGCCTCCTGGAGCCAGGCGGAGTCGTCGGCGACGAAGGTGAGAGCACCGAGACGGATCTCGTGATCCTCGACCAAAGCTCCAGCAGTCATCATGATGAAAGTGCTCGGAAGAAACGCAACTTCTCCACAAAATCGCTAAAACACCTGCCCCACGGTGGGCGCCAACTGTCGTGGTTCTAAGTCTGACAGTAGAGTGGGGGTAGGTATGGAGAGGCAAGGTCCTAGCTATGGAGAGGTTGTAAACACAAGCGATGTACGAGTTCAGGCCCTTCTCGGAGGAAGTAAAAGCCCTACATCTCGGAGCCCTGAGGCGGTCGAGTGGATTATGTGTATATGTGTTACAGGTGCGAACCCTTACGCTGTGGAGGGGGTGGCTTATATAGAGTGCGCCAGGACCCCGCTAGCCAACGTAATGAAGGGTTTAAAGTACATTAAGTGCAGGCGTTCTTGTAACGCCCACATAAAATGTCTTAACTACCATAAAGTCTATTCAATTACAGGTCGTTGCAGTGCAGAGTGCCTCTTGACCTTCTGGTGGTCGAGTGAGTCTTCATGGTCGAGTCCTTCAAGTCAGTCGAGTGGGTTCCTCGTAGGTCGACTAGAAGGTGATCTCTTCTAAGGGTGTCCTTGGGTAGGGTACTTAGATCAGGTCTATGACCCTACCCTAGGTACATGAATCCATCACTGCCCCTTCTCTGTTTTCCTCTCATTTTTTCTTCATTTTTTAGAACAGTGTCATGAACCTCATCCCCACTTTTTTGAGGACTCATTATTCTCCACCATTCTTTTCCTCACTGGGACAATGTCCTAATAATGATGATCGTCACACTTTTATTTACGTACAACTCGATAAATTAAAAAATATGACTACATATGAATGTCTCTAGCAGTGTACCAGGATGTGCAATGATTTAGTGTAACTTGTATAACAATGATGAATGGTGGCTTACCATAAAGTACCGTGTTAGCTCTATATGATCATGCAGCGCAATATTGACAATGAATGCTCAAGTATGTAAATAGTAAATGTGGAAGTTGCATGACAATAGATCTTGAAATGTCTATCAAAATGCCATAATAGGTATATATGGTGGTTGTTTTGAGGAAGGATATAATAAGGCTTATATGTGAAAGAGCGAGTCATTTCATGGGTTTTGGATGCACCGGCAAATTTACACCAAGCCACGAGGTGAGAACGGGAAATACATGGTACCGAAGAGGCTACCAAAATATGGGTAGGTGGGAGCGCTTATAGTCCATAAACTATCGTAAAGAACTAAAGTATTTATTGTGAAAGCCTAGAAGCCCTTGAAGCAAATTATTACTTACATGCCCCTAGGAGGGAGGTTGAGAGGATTTAACCATCACGCGCCCCGGATCTGGACAACAAAAGGGATATCAATCAAGGATAAATTACGCTCAAACTTCCTAGCCATGCCATAACCAACACTTTAATGAGTGGGAAATCACAAACATTAACACCAATATTTTACTAGGCCATGATTATTAACTAGTAAACCTTCATATTATAACCTCAATACATTTACCAAACGCAACATATTCAGTGATCTACATGCAAGTTTTTATTATACCACCCTTGTATACCTATTATTTTTTGACCAATCATATAACTCATGCAAATTACCAACTAATGTTCAAATCTCAAAAGGATATAAGTTAAGCAAGAGAGTGCAAATAATTTCTATAAAATATTTCTCGCCATGCTCAGAAGATATAAGTGAAAAACATGAGCAATTGCCTCAACTCAAAAGATATAAGTGAAGTTCAATGAGCATTCTACAAATTGTGATTAATATGTTCTCTCATAATTGGTGTGATCAGGAAGCAATGATTGTGGAAACAAGGAAACAAATAAAACAAAAATGCACGATGCTCCAAGCCAAACATATATCATGTGACAAATAAAAATATAGCTACAAGTGATATTGCCAATAGATTGAAGACGAAAGAGGGGATGACTTCCAGGGCATCCCCAAGCTTAGATGCTTGGATCTTCCTTGAATATTACCTTGGGGTGCCTTGGGCATCCCCAAGCTTAAGCTCTTACCCCTCTTTATTCTTTCTTTCATAGTCATCTCACCCAGAACTTGAAAACTTCGGCCACATAAAACTTAACAAAACCTCGTGAGATCCATTAGTATACTAAAATAAATCATTAATGTAGGTACTGTCAAAGATAGTTCATAATTGTTCTTCAACAATACCTACTATATTCTATCATGTCCATGACTTATACCCTCCAACATAATCCATAGAAACTCTAAAATAAGCACACTATGTAATAAAAGAACAAAATTTGTCTCAAATAGAATAGTACATAATGATGCAATTTTAGTAATACTTATGTAATTCTACAAATTCTAAAAAATTAGCCCAATGTAAACTACTTGTATAGTAGTAATGTTTAAAAATTCCAGCAATTGATCATGTTCTAGTATAGAGAAACAATTCAAGCACCAGATGCTAACTTTCTGTTTTTGCACAGAACCAAATAAACAATCATCCACATCAACCTAAGGCTTAACTTGTCACAAAAATCAAAAGAAAAGGTACAAACATAATGACTACAGTAGAAATAATCACGTTGACACAAAAAATAAAATACAAATAAAGCATAACTATTGGGTTGCCTCCTAAGAAGTGCTAGTGTTTTATGCCCCTAGCTAGGTATAATGCATAGTATCACGTATTGTCATCTTTGTCCAACTCCTTGATTATGCAACGATACTTCTTAGGAGGTTTAGCAAGAATATGATTAATCATAACACTCCTAGGCACAAAATCAAAGAATCGAGTGTCCAATATAGGTTCCTTTGTATATTGATGAAATTGGGGTGGACCCAAATCATTTTTAAATCTAATATCTCCTTGCTAGAGGAATTACCCTTAATATTTTTAGGACCATACATAAAAATTTAATTCTTGTTCGTTGGAGGTCCCTCACTAGTTTTAATGGAAGAAATAGCTGAACCCAAGTTATTAATGAACTCTTGCAATTTATCAATTCTAGCGGTACTTTGTTCTACTCTCTCCGTGATTAGTTTTCTATTCTTTAGCAATTTTAAAGTGCTTCCTACTGTAGAGCCAAATATAGTCACTTCTTTATGCACCTTTTTATCCAAATTTTCAATTTGTACAATAGTTAGTATTTTGTTTTCAATAATATCTAACCTTCACATAATGTGTCCCACTAAATTACTCATAGGATTAAAGGAATCCAAAGTGTGACTACTCAAAAAGTTTTCTCCATTAATAGTGTCAAGCACAAATCTATACCAAGTAGTAACACCCACATAAAAATTACGGAGAAGGACAATGGTGGATTGCTTACGAGTTGATCTATTTTGCTCATCAAATCTTTTACCTAGGATTCCCGGAAGAGAAAAGGTGATGAAGTATAGTGGCATATAGTATTTCCCTCAGTTAAGAACCAAGGTTTATCGAACCAATAGGAGAGGCCACACAAACAAGATGAACGTCGCCTGCACACACACACATAAAGCAAATGCTTGCACCCAACGAACACTACTAGAAAATATCTTATAGATAGATGATTAGCAGTAGCGAGGGGTATATGGGTCGCGCTGCTACTAATTAGTAGTAGCGCAGGGTAAAGACCCCAAGCTACTACTAAGTTGATAGTAGTAGCGAGGGGTATAAACCCCACGCTGCTACTAAGTGTTCTCCACTGTGCCCCCCGGGACAAGCCATAGTAGTAGCGAGGGCTATAAACCCCTTGCTACTACTAAGTGGTCTCTACCATGCCCCTCGGGACAAGCCATAGTAGTAGTGTGGGGTATAAAACCGATGCTACTACTATCGACCCACCAACACATGTGTACACATAGCACGCGGAGGCCCAAACTCAAACCCACTCTCTCTCGATTCCCCTTCTCCCTCCCACCCATGATGCCCTTCCTCACCCACCGTTGCTACTTGTGAGTTGCGTTCGGATTTCCTCAAAGAGGAGAGGATGATGCAGTACTGTAGAGATAAGTATTTTCCTCAGTTATGAAACCAAGGTTATCGATCCAGTAGGAGAACCAAGCAACACTATGTAAACAACACATGCACACAAACAACAAATACATGCAACCCAACATGTAGAGGGGTTGTCAATCCCTCAATGGTTACGAGCAAGATTAAATTTTATAGGTTTTGATAGATAGATCTGACAAAATAGAAAATAAAATAAATAAAAGAAAATTGCAGCAAGGTATTTTTAGTTTTAATATATGATAAAAGATAGGCCCGGGGGCCATAGTTTTCACTAGAGGCTTCCCTCGAGAAAATAGTATACAGTGGCTAAACAAATTACTGTTGGGCAATTGATAGATAAGCAAATAATTATGACAATATCCAAGGCAATGATCATACAGAGGCATCACATCTGAGATTAGTAGACCGAAACGATTCTGCATCTACTACTATTACTCCACACATCGACCGCCATCCAGCATGCATCTAGTGTATTAAGTTCATAGAAAAACGGAGTAATGCTTTAAGCAAGATGACATGATGTAGACAAGACGAACTCATGTATGAATAAACCCCATCTAGTTACCCTTAATAGCAATGATACATACGTGTCGTGTCTCTTTCTGTCACTAGGATTGAGCATCGCAAGATCACACCCATTAAAAAACACCTCTTCCCATGGCAAGATAAATCAATCTAGTTGGCCAAACCAAACCAATAAATCGGAGAAGAAATACTCATGCATAAAAGAGTTCAGAGAAAACCCAAACAATATTCATGGATAGATCTGACCATAAACACACAATTCATCGGATCCCAACTAACACACCGCAAAAAAGAATTACATCGGATAGAACTCCAAGAACATCAAGGAGAACATTGTATTGAAGAACATCGAGCGAGAAGAAGCCATCTAGCTAGTAACTATGGACCCGTAGGTCTATGGTAAACTACTCACACATCATTGGAGGGAAGCAATGATGATGAAGAACCCCTCGGTGATCAAAGGGTCCCTAGATGGGATCTCTCGAGAACAGAGGCTTGTGGCGGCGAAAAAAGTATTTCGTGGACTCCCTCGTAGGTTTTCTGATTTTTGGGAATTTATAGAGGCAGAGTTAGGTCAAACGGAGGCTTGTGGGCCCCACTAGGTACCAGGGCGCGCCCTGGTGCCTAGTGGGTCACTCCTTCGTTTTCTCATTCCTTTCCGAAGCTTCCAGGGTCTCTTATTGCCAGAAAAAAGTCTCCAAAAAGTTTCGTGGCATTTTGACTTCGTTTGGTACTAATATTCTGCAAAGTCAAAAACAAGCAAAAAATAGCAATTGGCACTAGGCACTAAGTTAGTAGGTTAGTCCCAAAAAAAGATATAAAGTTGCTTGTAAATGTATATACAACATCCAAGAATGATACTATAATATCATGGAACAATAAAAAATTATTGATACGTTGGAGACGTATCAACTGCCACCGCTGGCCTCGCACCTCGGCGTCTCCCCCAAATCCGGCGACATCCTCTCCCACCACAGCCCCCTTCTCTCCCCCCTCCTTCTTTGGTGCTGGAAGGAGACGGAGATCCAGCAGAGCACCGTCCATGGTGATGGCCAGATCTGCCACACAACCACTTGCACTTCCTCGCCGGGACAGGGCCTTGTGTTTGCATGAGGTCCCAGGAAAAGTAGCAGCGGGTCACCAAGCGTCGTCTAGGGTTTTGGGCATTTCTACCTCTTGAGCACTGCGTTGGATTTCCCTGAAGAGGAGAGGATGATGCAGCAAAGTAGCGTAAGTATTTCCCTCAGTTTTTGAGAACCAAGGTATCAATCCAGTAGGAGACCACGCACAAGTCCCTCGTACCTACACAAAATGATAGCAACTCGCAACCAAAGCTTAGGGGTTGTCAATCCCTTCACGGTCACTTATGAGAGTGAGATCTGATAGAGATAATATTTTTGGTATTTTTGATAGATAGATGCAAAGTAAAAAGTAAAAGGCAAAGTAAAAACAAAGCAAGTAAATAAAGTGATAGAGATTGATATGATGAGAATAGACCCGGGGGCCATAGGTTTCACTAGTGGCTTCTCTCAAGAGCATTGATATTCTACGGTGGGTGAACAAATTACTATTGAGCAATTGACAGAATTGAGCATAGTTATGAGTATATCTAGGCAATGATCATGTATATAGGCATCACGTCCGAAACAAGTAGATCGAAACGATTCTGCATCTACTACTATTACTCCACTCATCGACCGCTATCCAGCATGCATCTAGAGTATTAAGTAAAAATAGAGTAACGCCGTAAGCAAGATGACATGATGTAGAGGGATAAATTCATGCAATATGATAAAAAAACCATCTTGTTATCCTTGATGGCAACAATACAATACGTGCCTTGCAACTCTTTCTGTCACTAAGTAAGGACATCGCAAGATTGAACCCAAAGCTAAGCACTTCTCCCATTGCAAGAACTACCAATCTAGTTGGCCAAACCAAAAAGGATAATTCGAAGAGACTTGCAAAGATAACTCAATCATACATAAAAGAATTCAGAGAAGAATCAAATATTTTCCATAGATAATACTGGATCATAAACCCACAATTCATCGTTCTCAACAAACACAATGCAAAAGAAGATTACATCGAATAGATCTCCACAAGAGAGGGGGAGAACATTGTATTGAGATCCAAAAAGAGAGAAGAAGCCATCTAGCTACTAGCTATGGACCCGAAGGTCTAAAGTAAACTATTCACACTTCATCGGAGGGCCTATGGTGATGATGTAGAAGCCCTCCGTGGTGGATGCCCCCTCCAGCGGAGCTCCGGAACAGGCCCCAAGATGGGATCTCGTGGATACAGAAGGTTGCGGTGGTGGAATTAGGTTTTTGGCTCCTGTTCTGATCGTTCGGGGATACGCTGGTATATATAGGAGGAAGGAGTACGTCGGTGGAGCTCCGAGGGGCCCACGAGGTAGAGGCGCGCCTGAGGCGCGCCTCCACCTCGTGACCTCCTCGCACCTTTGCTGAGTAGGGTCCAAGTCTCTGGATCACGTTCGGTTGGAAAATCACGATCCCGAAGGTTTCATTCCGTTTGACTCCGTTTAATATTCTGTTTCTTCGAAATACTGAAAGGCAAAAAAAAACAATTCTGGGCTGGGCCTCCGGTTAGTAGGTTAGTCCCAAAAGTAATATAAAAGCGGAAAATAAAGCCATATAGTCCAAAACAGTAGATAAAGTAGCATGGAGCAATCAAAAATTATAGATACGTTGGAGACGTATCAGGCATCGGCTCCAACTCTCGCAGCCACTGGTTAGTTGCTCCTCCTACTCCTCTCTATATCTCTCTTCCTCTTCTAATCTTTTTCTCTTCTTTTATAGTAGTAGTAGAAGAGAGGTGTGGGGACAAGTTGGTGGGGAAGCACCATCACCATGGACGACTTCATCCCCTCCAGGACCAGCATCAACCATGGATGGAGAGGACGATGACGCCCAACGGCAGCAACCATGGATGGAATTTATTTTTTTAATCCCTAATTAGTTAATAGTAGCGCGGAGTCCAGACTCACACTACAGATAACTATCAGTAGCGCGGGTGGCACCCGCGCTACTACTAACAGACATAGCAGTAGCGCGGTGTGGCACCCGTGCTACTACTACCAGTTAGCTGTAGCGCCCTAGTAGTAGCGGGGGGTGGCACCCGTGCTACTACTACCAGTTAGCTGTAGCATCCTAGTAGTAGCACGGGGTGGCACCCGTGCTACTACTACCAGTTAGCTGTAGCACCCTAGTAGTAGCGCAGGCACCCACGCTACTAGTAGTCCTTTACCCCGCGCTTCTACTAGGCTTTTTCCTAATAGTGGAATGCAAGAGTCTTGTCAATCCCCTTGTTCTCGCCAATTGCAAGGATTAAATGTGATAGTGATAGGTATATAAATAAAAGAAAAGAAAAACAGCGAGCAATTCTAGGTTTTTACTAATAATGGAGATTGGACCCGGGGGCCATAGGTTCACTAGAGGCATCGCTCTCATAAGCATAGCATCAGTGGGTAAACAAATTACTATTGGGCAATTGACTTGCACATAGTTATGATTATGATTCTTCATGGTATGATTCATGTAAGCCTTACATCTGTTACAACTAGACCGTTAAACTTACTGAAGCCTACTACTATTATTCCACCCCAAGACTGCTATCTAGCATGCATCTCAAAGTATTAAGTTCATGAAAAATAGAGTAACATTTTAAGCAAGATGACATAACATAGACAAAGTAAGACCAAGCATATGTTCGAACCCCATCATTTTATCCTTAGTAGCAACAATATAATACATGCCTTGCACGCCCCCCCCCCATCCCGCCACAGAGTACGGACAGCGCAAAATTGAACCCACTACTATGCACCACTTCCTCTGAAGATCTAATCATCAACTTGGCCAAAGAAAAACTCATTGATCGGAAAGCATACATAGCTATAAAATCACACACAAATAGATCTAAAAAAGATTCAAATACTTTCAATGAATAATCTGATCATAAACAGACAATTCATCGGATCCCAACAACACACCGCGAGAATTACATCAAATAGATCCCTGAAGAGATCATTGTATTAAAGATCAAAAAGAGAGAGACATGATATATCTCCAATGTATCTATAATTTATGAAGTATTGATGCCATGTTTACATCAATTTTATATGGTTTGGTATGATTTGCATGGAACTAACCCGGACTGACGCTGTTTTCAGCAGAACTACCGTGGTGTTGTTTTTGTGCAGAAATGAAAGTTCTCCAAATGAGCTGAAACTTTTTGACGGTTTTTTTGGAACAAAAGAGACCCCCAAAGCTTCGTGGGAAGGCCAGAAGAGCCATGAAAAGGGAACAACCCACCAGGGCGCGCCTGGACCCCAACCTGAGGCATGGTGGGTTGTGATCACGTCGAGGCCCATCTTCGCGTGAAACCAACACCAAATATCCTATAAATATAGAAACCCCCAGAAATAACTCTAGATCAGAAGTTCTGCTGCCATAAGCCTCTGTAGCCATGAAAAACCAATCTAGACCCCGTTCCGGCACCCTACCGGAGGGGGAAGTCATCACCGGTGGCCATCTTCATCATCCCGGTGGCCACCATGATGAGAAGGGAGTTCACCCTCGGGGCTGAGGGTTTGTACCAGTAGCTATGTGTTTTATCTCTCTCTTGTGTTCTTGAGATGTCACGATCTTGGTGTATCGCGGGATTTGTTAATATAGTTGGATCATATGGTGTTTTCCCCTCTCTATCTTGTTGTGAATTGAGTTTTCCCTTTAAGATTTCATTTTATCGGATTGAATACTTTTATGGATTTGAGAGTACTTGATGTATGTCTTGCTATGAATACCCATGGTGATAATGGGGTATCATATTGATTCACTTGATATGTGTTTTGGCACTCAACCCACAGATTCCCGAGGTGACATTGGGGTAATCATGCATAGGGGTTGATGCACGTTCTCGTCTTTGTTTCTCCGGTAGAAATCTTGGGGCATTCTTTGAGGTTCCTTGTGTTGGTTTGAGTTTTATGAATCTAAAATTGTTTGGTGCATACCATATAATCAACTCGCGGATACTCGCGGTGACATCAGAGTATCTAGGTGACATTAGAGTTGGTTGATGTGTATCATATGGTGTTATTTTATTACGAACTCTTGGTTAGATCGATCGGAAAGAATAGCTTGGTGTTATTTTAGTACGAACTCTAGGATAGATTGATCGGAAAGAATAGGTTTGAGGTGGTTTTGTACCCTACAAACAATTTCTTCTTATGTTCTCTGCTAGATAGGAACTTTGGAGTGATTCTTCATTGCACGTTGAGGGATGGTTATATGATCCAATTATATTAGCATTGTTGAGATATTGCACTAGCGAAAGTACGAACCATAGGCCTCATTTTCAAGCATTGCAATACCGTTTGTGCTCACTTTTGTTACTTGCTACCTTGCTATTTTTTATTGTTACTATTACAAAAATCAATATCTACTATCATTACTACACTTGTATCACCATCTCTTCACCGACCTAGTGCACCTATACAATTTACCATTGTATTTGGTGTGTTGGGGACACAAGAGACTTTTTATTATTTGGTTGCAGAGTTGTTTGAGAGAGACCATCTTCATCCTACTCCTCCCACGGATTGATAAACCTTAGGTCATTCACTTGAGGGAAATTTGCTACTGTCCTACAAAACTCTGCGCTTGGAGGCCCAACACGAGTCTACAAGAACAAGTTGTGTAGTAGACATCAAGACACTAGTGGCAAAAGTGCTAGCCACAACTTTTGTTGGTGACAGGCCGATTCCCAGCAACGCCAGCACTATTTTTTTTCAAATAGTGGTGTCGTCTGACAATTTGGTACGACACTGCTACAACCATACCGCTGGCATATATTGTTTCTTGCACGACATAGACATTTTCTGAGTTTTTTTATGTGTGCTACAGTTTTCTATGGCGTGGCCCATTAGGCCTACGCAAGCACTATCCATTAGGCCAACGCCAGCAAAAACTGCCTTGTCTAGTAAAAAACCAATAAGTCAGATTCACTACAAACTCACATCGAACACCCTTTCTTCTTTGTCCCTCCTTCTCGACCAGTGCCACTGCCGCCGCCTGATCACGCCGCTCTACGCCGCCGGAACTGCGCGGCCGCCACCAACTCCAGCAAAGGAGGTGAGATCTCCCCTCTTCCCCTCACGAAACTTCTTCCCCTCCCCAAGCGCGTCTCCCTCCGGTGGTGGATCTGAGCTAAACATTTTCTTTTGATAGATGGGGTAGATGATTGGTTTATATATGAATGGATATGATATCTCATACGTCTCCAACGTATCTACTTTTCCAAACACTTTTGCCCTTTTTCTGGACTCTAACTTGCATGATTTGAATAAAACTAACCCGGACTGACGCTGTTTTCAGCAGAACTACCATGATGTTGTTTTATGTGTATAAAAGAAAAGTTCTCGGAATGTCCTGAAAATCCACGGAGGCACTTTTTGGAATTAATAAGAATTTTTGGCGAAAGTTAATGCCAGGGGGCCCACAGGCTGTCCACGAGACAAGGGGGCGCCCCCCTAGGGCGCGGCCTCCTATCTCGTGGGCCCCCTGGACATCCACCGACATCAACTCCAACTCCATATATTCACGTTCGGGGAGAAAAAATAAGAGAGAAAGTTTCATCGCGTTTTACAACACGGAGCCACCGCCAAGCCCTAATCTCTCTCGGGAGGGCTGATCTGGAGTCCCTTCGAGGCTCCGGAGAGGGGGATTCATCGCCGCCGTCATCATCAACCATCCTCCATCACCAATTTCATGATGCTCACCGCCATGCGTGAGTAATTCCATCGTAGGCTTGCTGGACGGTGATGGGTTGGATGAGATTTACCATGTAATCAAGTTAGTTTTGTTACGGTTTGATCCCCAGTATCCACTATGTTCTGAGATTGATGTTGCTATGACTTTGCTATGCTTAATGCTTGTCACTAGGGCCCGAGTGCCATGATATCATATCGGAACCTATTATGTTTGCATGAATATATGTGTGTTCTTGATCCTATCTTGCAAGTCTATAGTCACCTATTATGTGTTATGATCCGACAACCCCGAAGTGACAATAATCGGGATACTTCTCGGTGATGACCATAGTTTGAGGAGTTCATGTATTCACTATGTGCTAATGCTTTGTTCCGGTTCTCTATTAAAAGGAGGCCTTAATATCCCTTAGTTTCCATAAGGACCCCGCTGCAACGGGAGGGTAGGACAAAAGATGTCATGCAAGTTCTTTTCCATAAGCACGTATGACTATTTACGGAATACATGCCTACATTACATTGATGAATTGGAGCTAGTTCCATATCACCCTATGTTATAACTATTGCATGAGGAATCGCATCCGGCATAATTATCCATCACTGATCCATTGCCTACGAGCTTTTCATATATTGTTCTTCGCTTATTTAGTTCTCTGTTGCTACTGTCACAACTACTACAAAAACCCAAAACCATTATCTTTACTTTTGCTACCGTTACTATTATTGTCATACCACTTTTGCTACTACACACTTTGTTGCAGATACTAAGTTATCCCGGTGTGGTTGAATTGACAACTCAACTGCTAATACTCAAGAATATTCTTTGGCTCCCCTTGTGTCAAATCAATAAATTTGGGTTGAATACTTTACCCTCGAAAGCTGTTGCGATCCCCTACACTTGTGGGTTATCAAGACTAATTTCTGGCGCCATTGCCGGGGAGCATAGCTCTATTCTCTGAGTCACTTGGGATTTATATTTGTTGATCACTAGGAAGAACCTGAAAGACGCTAAAACCAAGATTTTTCCCTCAACTACGAGGGGAGGTAAGGAACTGCCATCTAGCTCTGCACTAGATTCTCCTTCCGTTATTAGTAGGCTTGCGACACCTAAACCTGCTACTGCTATGAATTCTGATATGTCGCATGTTATTGATGATGCCACTTCTGCTATGCATGATGAAACTACTTCTGGGCGTGATACTACTTCGCCATTAGATGAATTTCTTGATGAACAACTTGCTAGAGTTAGGGGGAATGAAAATGTTGAAGAACCTATTATTGATGATAGTGATGATGAAGGTTCCCCTAATGATTATGTATTACCTGTTGTTCCTAAGGGTTATGTTATGAATGAAGAAGCTGCTAGGGAAATTTTTGCTTGCAATGATAGAAATGATCTTAAGAAATTATTAGCTAAATGGAAGCAGCAGTCTCTTAATGCTAGAATGAAACCCGATCCTGCTTTTGCTACTTCACCTATATGTGTTACTGATAAGGATTATGAATTCTCTATTGATCCTGAAATTATTACTTTAGTTGAATCTGATCCTTTTTATGGCCTCAAATCTGAAACTGTTGTGGCACATCTTACCAAGTTGAATGATATAGCTACCCTGTTTACTAATGATGAGAAGTGTCGCTATTTATATATCCTTAAGATATTTATGTTCTCATTAAAGGGTGATGCTAATACTTGGTATAATTCTCTTGCTCCTGGTTGTGTGCGTAGTCCCCAGGATATGATTTATTACTTCTCTGCTAAATATTTCCCTGCTCATAAGAAACAAGCTACCTTGCGGAAAATATATAATTTTGTGCAAATCAAAGAAGAGAGTCTCCCAAAAGCTTGGGGGAGGCTTCTCCGGTTACTTAATGCTTTGCCTGATCATCCTCTTAAGAAAAATGAAATATTTGATATCTTTTATAATGGAGTAACCGATGCTTCCAAGGACTACTTGGATAGTTGTGTTGGTTGTGTTTTCAGGGAAAGAACAGTCGACGAAGCTGAAATATTATTGAATAATATGTTGACTAATGAAAATAATTGGACTCCTCCTGAGCCAATTCCTGAAGTAACTCCTGAACCAATTGAGCCAACTCCTGAGCCTATTCCTAAACCCACTCCGAAGAAGAGAGGTGTTCCATTTCTCAGTCCTGAAGATATGCAAGAGGCAAAGAAATCAATGAAAGGAAAAGGTATTAAAGCTGAAGATGTTAAGAATTTACCACCTATTGAAGAAATACATGGTCTTAATTTACCGCCTGAAGAACCACATTGTCTTCATAACCCGACATAGGTAGTAAAGGTAAATTCTCTCTATAGATATGATAAAGTTGAAATACCCTGTAACTAAATTTCATAGCCCATGCTTAGATGAATTTGATGACTTTATGGCTAGACATGAAAGTTTTAATGCTTATGTTGGTAGAGAGTTAAAGAATAATGCTTTCGAGATAGGACGTGTAGGCGATAATCTGGCTAGAGTTAAAGATGAACTCCACCGCATTAGCAAATATGCTTCTATGGTTGCTACTCAAGCTGAGCAAGTACTTAAAGCTCAAAATGATTTGCTTGATGAATTAAATAATAAAAATGACTTTGTGGTTAGAGTGGCTACTAGAACTGGTAGAATGACTCAGGAACCTTTGTATCCTGAAGGCCGTCCTAAGAGAATCAAAGCAAGATTCTCAGAGGAATAATTTAGAGGCACCTAGTTCTTCTAAGAATAAGAAAAGGAAAGACGCTAGGACTTTGCATGCTTCTAGTGAACCTGTCGTAGACACACCTGAGAATCTCAATGATATTTCTATTTCTGATGCTGAAACTCAATCAGGTGATGAACATGAACCTAGTGATTATATTAATGATAATGTTCATGTTGATGCTCAACCTAGCAAAAACAATGATGTAGAGATTGAACCTGCGGTTGATCTTGATAACCCACAATCAAAGAATCAACGTTATGATAAGAGAGATTTTGTTGCTAGGAAGCACGGTAAAGAAAGAGAACCATGGGTTCAGAAACCCATGCCCTTTCCTCCTAAACCATCCAACTCAAAGTATGATGAGGATTTTGAGCGCTTTGATGAAATGATTAGACCTATTTTCTTACGTATGCGCTTAACTGATATGCTTAAAGTAAATCCTTATGCTAAGTATATCAAGGATATCATTACAAACAAAAGAAAGATACCGGAAGCTGAAATTTCCACCATGCTTGCTAATTACACTTTTAACAGTGGAATACCAAAGAAACTTGGAGATCCGGGTGTCCCAACTATACCATGCTCTATTAAAAGAAATTATGTTAGAACTGCTTTATGTGATCTTGGAGCCGGTGTTGGTGTTATGCCTCTCTCTTTATATCGTAGACTTGAATTGAATAAGTTGACACCTACTGAAATATCTTTGCAAATGGCTGATAAATCAACTGCTATACCTGTCAGCATTTGTGAGGACGTGCCTGTTGTGGTTGCAAATGTCACTATCTTAACGGACTTTGTTATTCTTGATATTCCCGAGGACGATAGTATGCCTATTATCCTTGGTAGACCTTTTCTTAATACTGCAGGGGCTATTATTGATTGCAACAAAGGCAATGTCACTTTTCATGTTAATGGTAATGAGCATACGGTACACTTTCCGAGGAAACAATCTCAAGTTCATAGCATCAATTCTATTGAAAAAGTTCCAACTATCATTTTTGGAGGTTTTGAATTTCCTCTCCCAACTGTCAAGAAAAATTATGATATTATTATTGTTGGAGATTTTCATATCCTCGTTGACGTAACTTAGTGTTATTCGAAATTTCTTCGGTTCCGTGTTATTCGGAATGAGTTTGTTAACAAGACTTGATCAACCTTGTTAGTGGGTTCATTTTGATGATCACGAGATGGATGAAACTAGAAGGCACAACCTTCTGTACCCTTTTTTTACTTTCTGTTATTTAGAATAAATAAAGCAAAAATAGTATTATCTGTCTGTTTTACGATTTATCCGTGCATTAAAAAATAGTCCGAAAATAAAAGTGCTCCAAATTCCCTGCAAATTTAGTATGATTTTTTCTGGAATATTTGAGGATTTTGGGCACTGAAAACACTGCAGGAGGGGCAAGCACCAGGCCACGAGAGAGGAGGCCCCCCCTATAGGGCGCGCCCCCTGTCTCGTGGGCCCCTGGTGGCTCCCTCCACTTATGCCAGCACCCACACACTTCATCTTCTACCCAAAAAATCCCCATCCAGCTCAAGCACGAGTTCTAGCTCGTTTTGTTGTGATTTTCGATCTCTTAGCTCAAAGCTCCATTCACAAAACTGCTTTGGGAGATTGTTGCTTGAAAAAGAAATATGCTTAGAAGAATGTACCAAGGTGGTTCCTCGGCAAAGAAAGGGCCAAGGATTGCTATATGTGAGCAAGATGTTAAACTGCCGAGGGACGCAAATGTACGGGCTTGTGAGTGGCCATCCGATGATTTTATGGTCAAAGCAGGCTTCAAGGAGGAATTTGACGCATATGTGCATAATGCCGAGCTGGAGGACTTCTTACAAGATAAGTGTCCTCAATATTATCAATTGACTGATTCCTTTGTGCGGAGGTTCGAATATATCTCTGCGCGTAATTCTCCTAGTGTCATGTTTGATATTTATGATACATCTTATGCCATGGATTTAGAGGATTTTACAACTGCTTGCAAACTCCCGCAGTGGGGTAATATTAATGATCCTCGCAAATCTGAATTTAGAGATTTTCTTGCTAGTATTACTGTGGGAGAATCTAGGGACATAACACAAGCTATCATAGGGAGCATTCATTTTCCTGCTATACATTATTTTGCTCTCTTCATTGGTAGATGCATTAACGGTAAGGACGAAGCATGTCACATGTGTGTCCTTGATCTTTGTGTCCTCAAGAGTGCGGTGTCAGGTTATAAAGGTTATAACTTGGGGGCAATAGTTGCACGTAGGTTGTAGAATAATAGTAGAAGGGGTGATTTCTTTGGAGGAATTTATGCAACCCGTGTGGCTAATTTTCTTAATATAGCTCCACGAGAGGGGGATATGATTGTACCTCCTATTTATTTGGATAAATAAGCTATGTTTGATCATCATTTTCTTGAGAGGAATGAGCAATTCCTCCATTATCGACTAATCTATGACAGGCGCAATGTTGTCCCTATTACTCTTCATGCTCCCTACCTTTTTGATTATCAGGCAAAAGGAAGATATGTTGTCACCAGGGAGGAAGCAACTGAATATGAGAGGGGAATGGAGGCAGCTCGCCAACACGCTGCTGCTCAGGAGGCTGTTGCCTCTGCATCTGAGTACGACCCCAATTTCTCTTATGGATATCAGCCAGGCGGTCCTTGGTATTAGACCAACTTAGGTCAAAAGCCTAAGCTTGGGGGAGTACGTATTTCTCACCGACTTTACATTCATGTTCACACACTAGTCGTCGGTGCTCATACTCTTTCATTGTATTATCCATGCTAGTTTAAATTTCTTTTTCCAGTTTTCTTCTTGTGTGTTTGATAAATCTTAAGAAAAAAACCAAAAAAAATTAGTTAGTTTAATTTCCATGCTTGTAGTAGAAATTAAAATGAAAACCCAAAAAGATTTCTAGTTCTTCTTCTTACTTGTTGGGAGCTTTCCCGTGTAAATAGTTTATTTTCTTTTCTTTCCTTTGGGGGTCGAGAAGACTATATTGAAAATGCTTAGTTGCTCTTATATGCATGATTGTCTATTTAACTTAGAGCCCATATTACTTTGTCTTCTCTCTTGAGTTGAATGCTTGCAGATTCCAGCTTAGGTCAATGCACGTGCACTCTTATTATTATACACATCGTTCGGTCGTGCAAGTGAAAGGCAATAATGACGATATATGATGGACTTATTGGGATGAGAAAAGCTGGTATGAACTCGACCTCTCTTGTTTTTGTAAATATGATGAGTTCATCGTTCCTGAGTCAGCTATTATGATGTAAACATATTTGCAATGACATTTAGAGATTATAGTTGCTTGTGCCATGCTTGATTAGCTATGAGTTATAATGGTTTACCTTGCGTGACAACATGCTATTAGAATAATTATGATGTGGTATAATGGGTTGGTATCCTCCTTTGAATGAATTGAGTGACTCCACTTGGCACATGTTCACGCATGTAGTTGAATCAAATCAACATAGCCTTCATGATATTTATGTTCATGGTGGATTATATCCTACTCATGCTTGTATTCGGTGTGAATTAATTCTAATGCATGTTTACGACTGTTGTCGCTCTCTCAGTTGGTTGCTTCCCAGTCTTTTGCCAGCCTTCACTTGTACTAAGCGGGAATACTGTTTGTGCATCCAAACTCCTTAAACCCCAAAGTTGTTCCATACGAATCCACTATACCTACCTATATGTGGTATCTACCTGTCGTTCCAAGTAAATTTGTATGTGCCAAACTCCAAACCTTCAAATGAAATTCTGTTTTGTATGCTCGAGCAGCTCATGTTACAACTAGGGCTGCCTATATCTTCCATGCTAGGTGGGGTATTCTCAAGAGGAGTGGACTCCGCTCCTCATTCACGAGAAAGGGCCGGTAACCGGGATGCCCAGTACCATGATCCAAAACGATCAAAGCAAATCAAAATAATTAAACAAAACTCCCCCAGGGCTGTTGTATGTTGGAGGCACTCGTTGTTTCCAGCAAGCCATGGATTGATGCTTGTTGGTGGTTGGGGGAGTATAAACTTTTACCATTTTGTTTGGGAACTGCCTATAATGCATTTAGTATGGAAGATACAACCATCTCATAGTTGTTGCGTTGACAGCAAAAGTATGCCGCTCAAAATGTTATTCAATCTCTATTTTAAAATCGAGCTCTGGCACCTCTACAAATCCCTGCTTCCCTCTATGAAGGGCCTATCTATTTACTTTTATGTTGAGTCATTATCCTTCTTATTAAAAGCACCCGCTGGAGAGCACACTGTAATTTGCATTCATTATTATTGGTTTATATTGGGTATGACTTGACTGGATCTCTTTTACCATGAATTACAATGTTTAGTCAGTCCTTGATCTTTAAAGGTGCTCTACATTTATGTTTTGCGGTCTCAGAAAGGGCTAGCGAGATACCATTTTGTTATATCATGTTATGATTATTTTGAGAAACTATTGTCATCCGAGTTTTATTATTATGGCTCGTTAGCTGATTATGTTATTGATATGAGTAATTGTGAAAGCTAAGTGTTATTGTGAGTATGGTTAGTTCATAATATTTGCTGAAACTTGAATGCTGGCTTTTCATGTTACAACAACAAGAGCAAACAGAGTTTGTAAAAGTTTTTCTTTATCACTTTCAGTTTATCAACTGAATTGCTTGAGGACAAGCAAAGGTTTAAGCTTGGGGGAGTTGATATGTCTCCAACGTATCTACTTTTCCAAACACTTTTGCCCTTGTTTTGGACTCGAACTTGCATGATTTGAATGAAACTAACCCAAGACCGCGCTGTTTTTAGCGAGAACTACCATGATGTTGTTTTTGTGTAGAAAAGAGAAGTTCTCGGAATGTCCTGGAAATCCACAGAGGCACTTTTTGGAATTAATAAGAATTTTTGGTGAAAGAATTAATGCCAGGGGGCCCACAGGCTGTCCACGAGACAGGGGGGCGCCCCCCTAGGGCGCGGCCTCCTATCTCGTGGGCCCCCTGGACCTCCACTGACGTCAACTCCAACTCCATATATTCACGTTCGGGGAGAAAAAAATCGGAGAGAAAGTTTCATCGCGTTTTACGACACGGAGCCGCCGCCAGGCCCTAATCTCTCTTGGGAGGGCTGATCTGGAGTCCTTCGGGGCTCCGGAGAGGGGGATTCGTCGTCGTCGTCATCATCAACCATCCTCCATCACCAATTTCATGATGCTCACCGCCGTGCGTGAGTAATTCCATCGTAGGCTTGCTGGACAGTGATGGGTTGGATGAGATTTACCATGTAATCAAGTTAGTTTTGTTAGGGTTTGATCCTAGTATCCACTATGTTACGAGATTGATGTTGCTATGACTTTGCTATGCTTAATGCTTGTCACTAGGGCCCGAGTGCCATGATTTCAGATCTGAACCTATTATGTTTTCATGAATATATGTGTGTTCTTGATCCTATCTTGCAAGTCTATAGTCACCTATTATGTGTTATGATCCGACAACCCCGAAGTGACAATAATTGGGATACTTCTCGGTGATGACCGTAGTTTGAGGAGTTCATGTATTCACTATGTGCTAATGCTTTGTTCCGGTTCTCTATTAAAAGGAGGCCTTAATATCCCTTAGTTTCCGTAAGCACCCTGCTGCAACGGGAGGGTAGGACAAAAGATATCATGCAAGTTCTTTTCCATAAGCACGTATGACTATTTACGGAATACATGCCTACATTACATTGATGAATTGGAGCTAGTTCCATATCACCCTATGTTATAACTATTGCATGAGGAATCGCATCCGGCATAATTATCCATCATTGATCCATTGCCTACGAGCTTTTCATATATTGTTCTTCGCTTATTTACTTTTCCGTTGCTCTTTGTTACAACTACTACAAAACCCAAAAACATTTATCTTTACTTTTGCTACCGTTACTATTATTATCATACCACTTTTGCTACTAAACACTTTGCTGCAAATACTAAGTTATCCAGGTGTGGTTGAATTGACAACTCAACTGCTAATACTCAAGAATATTCTTTGGCTCCCCTTGTGTCGAATCAATAAATTTGGGTTGAATACTTTACCCTCGAAAGATGTTGTGATCCCCTACACTTGTGGGTTATCAATATCTCTTTGATAGATGGATGGATGAATGGGTAGAATGTATTATGAACGGATATGATATCTCCGGTGGCGGATCTGAGCTAGTTTTTGATACTAGTACTATGATATTTAGTAGAAATTGATTTATTTGTACAAATTGATATATTTAATAGAAATGGATAGAATGTGTTATGTGTAGAATGGGAGTTTTGATTGGTAGTTTTCTTAAAAATGTGCAATGAAGAAATCAGGGCAAGTCCTCACGTCCAAAAATTGAAGGCTGATAATTTGTTATAACTATCATCCGGTTCCAGAAGAAAGAGAAAATAGCATTGGAAGTTAAAAATCTGGCACTTGTCGGGATTTTCTATCGATTGATCCTATATAATTGGAAGGTCTATTTACAAAGGCTTATTCCTTTAATGACCCACTCAAGCAAGATCATCGTCATTCATATTGTACAATTTCTATAGACCAACATATCTAGTTTGCTATGCATTTTGCTGTTCTAGGTCACCACATGCTATCTAGTTTGCTATATATATATAGGTACCTCGACATTGAGATGCATGCTATCTAGTTTTATTAGTTCTAACATTGCAATATTTGAACTACTTTACATTGGTGTCAATATTCCGTGATATGAAATTGCATATTATCTTGATAGTATACGATGTGTTTGTAGGTCATGGCCAATTCTGGAGGCAACAACGAGTCAGTGTGCGATGTGGACATGGCCAACAAATGAATTCTTAGACACTTATGTGTATATCATCAATAGCGTGCAAGGGGCAAATGACGAGCTAAAGGTGGAGATTAAAGAGCTACGCAAGGAGACTATTCGACTCGTTAAGGAGACTAATTAGCCGAGGGACAAGAGGGATAAGCTCGTTGAGGATCGGGATAAACTTAAGGAGGAGAGGAGGCTCCTTGGGGCTAAGAGGATTGACCTGAAGATGGACATAGATCATTTCAAAACAGATGGAGAGGGGGATAGAAAGAAGCTTCACCAGTTGGGCATACTCCTTGATGAAGATTAGTTTTTTAAGTAGCTAGTTCATCCTATTAGTTGATGATGATCGAGTAACTAGAGTACATGAGCAAATTTTGTGAAGTTTAATATCAACTTGTTAAGTTCATGAGCCTCTTCTGTAATGATTATCTATTAAGTAGGTACCTAGTGTTGATGAGTATATTGTGTTCATTACTATTTATTAAGTAAGTAGCTAGTGTTGATGAGAAAATTTTTTATTACCAAAAAACCATTTGCTGGTATTGGACAAGTAGGCACGCCAGAGTTAAGATGAACTTAGTGCTGACATTGGACTGGTGACACGCCAGGTCGCCAGCACCATGTAGGATACTGTTGACATGTCCTCCAATGCCACCACTATTTTTTAGCAATGCCGACATATTAGTGGCGTCGTGTGTCTACACCAACAAGGCAGTTTTTGGCACGCCATAGCTAGGCTTTTCTCCAGTAGTGAGAGAAAGCCATCTAGCTATTGTTATGGACCTGTAGGTCTTGTAGGAACTACTCGCACATCATCACAGTGGCAACAAGGTCAAAGAAGATTCTCTTTCCAATGATTTCCCCCTCCAGCGGAGTACCGGAAAAGGCCTCCAGATGGGATCGTGAAAGAACAAAGGCTTACGGTGGCGGAAGAATTCTTCCGGGTCTCGTTCTAGGGGTTTCCAAATATTTCTGAATTTATAGGCTTGGAATTAGGGCAAACGGAGCCACGCTGGGCCCACAAGCTCACATGGAGCTCCCCCTGGGGGCGGCCACCTGAGCTTGTGTCCCCCTCGATCATTATGGTGCCTCCCCGAAACTTCTAGGGTCTCTCCTGGTCCAGAAAAAATCACCGTAAAGTTTCATCGCGTTTGGACTTTGTTTGGTATCCTTTTTTGAGAAAGAAAGAAATAGGCAAAAAACAAGAACCGGCACTAGGCACTAAGTTAATAGGTTAGTCCATAAAAATAACATAAAATGGCATATAAATCATGCAATATTGATAATATAATTGCATGAAACAATTCAGAAATTATAGTTATGTTCGAAACCTCAATCACTCAATACTGGTTATGATAACCATAATGAAAATCCAGCCATGTTGGCTATTAAAGATTGGAATATTGTAATCCGGTTAAAAAACGGCTCTTGCAACATAAACCAATATATCCATGCATATATGGTGCATGGTATGATGATGCAATGTATGACGTATGATGCAATGTATGATTACGTATGTGTATGATAATAGAGTATAAAAAGACCATCTTGAATCTTGGCTTCATAGCCTTTCTTCCCGTAAGCCGGCTCTCGCGTGACATAATCTGCCGTTTTAACCTTGATGAGTTCAGGGCCATAGAGATTGACTATCAAGAGTACGACGGGTCACATACTGGAGTAGCAGCAAGCAGACAGGTGAGTTTATCCTCGCTTTCTGTAAGGCGGCTCTCACGTGACAAAGGCCACCATTTTAACCTTGACTAGTCCAGAAGGAGCTCTTGAACTTGATCCTGCGGTGCTTCCCCTTAACCTGGAAGATGCTTTTTCGTGTGTTGTTCCAGATAGCAGTTCAGCGAAATGTCAGGAGTTTGATGCCAAATATGCTGGTTCTTCCAGAGGAAATAAATCTCACAATGAATCCAAAGGGGTTGGGGTGAGGCAGCATGAGCATGTTACATCCATGAACACAACAATCTTTGCAGACATATCGGTGGTTGAGAACAGAGACCATAACACTCCATCTGCTGTAGAAGGTATGGATGTTGATGAGGAATCCAGAAGGAGCTCTTGAACTTTTGTCCATATGCGCTTCCCCTTAACTTGGAAGATGCTTTTGCTTCTGTTGTTCCTGAAAGCAGTTCAGTGAAAGGTCAGAGGTTCGGCACCATATACACTCGATCTGCTATAGGAGGTACTGATGTTGATGAGAAATCTGGTGAGATTATCCAGGCAGAATTTGAATGTCCTGACTCAAAATTCTATGACTTTACAGAAATAAGATTGCTTTGCAAGTTCAAACCTGGGCAGATCTGGGATCTCTACGGTGATATATATTACTTCCCCAATTATTATGCCATCATAAAGAAAGTTGATCTCAAGAATAATAAAGTAACATTGAGATGGCTCGATGTATGTCCTCAGGGAGAGGAGGAGAAAAGATTGGCTAAAGAAGATCAACATGTTGGCTGTGGAACCTTTAGGGTTTCCACTGGTAATGCTGGTATTGTTACTTACACTGGTACCGAATCTTTTTCTCATCCTGTACCTGGTATACCAACTGGTAGAAGAAATGAATATGAAATATTCCCTCGCCTTCAGGATGTCTGGTCTGTTTACAAGGACTGGAGGGCTGGCTGGACTGCACAAGATTTTAAGAATTGTGACTATGAAGTTGTGGAGATATTTGACTGTAGCGATTCGTCCATACATGTTTAGCTGTTAAGGAAGGTGGATGGTTACAGGGCAGTATTTACAAGGGAGGGAGCTGTGGAAACGATACATAAGGATGTGTTCCTAAAGTTCTCTCACCAGATTCCTTGCTTCCATCTGACAAATGAGGAAGGAGGCAAGCTTCGGGGCTGCTTGGAGCTCGATACTTACTCATTGCAGGAGGTGTCTCTGGTCATTCGTCACTGATTCAAGGTGAGAGATAACCTTGTTTGTGGCAAATCTTTGGAAGCTTCTTTTTGTGATGGAATTACAAGGCGGAAGGTTCTGCGGAAGTTGATCACAGTGTGTTTCAAGCTGCCCGGAATTCTCCATGTTCCAGTGATATTATTATGTGCTTGTTTAGTCTTCCTGCAGGCGGTGCCTCTAAGATCTAGTTAGCGACATGGCCTTTGTTGTAGTTTCTGTTTTTACTTTTGATCTTCTTATTAAACTGCCACTCTTCCTTCACTCGGAGTTTAACAAAAACCCGCAGTAGTATGATTTTGTTGGATAAACAGCAACTGTCTTCTCAGGAGAGCCAAAGGCCAATACATATACAAGTGTGTGGTAAAGTGCAAGAGACCCCTTATACAATGGGGATAAACCGAAAAGGGGCTATACACATCGAACACCCCACCTCAAACTCATGGTGGGTCGACAACACTGAGTTTGGAGAGAAGAAAACTATGCTGCGCTCTAGTCTGTGCCTTCGTGAAGAAGTCTACCAACTGTAACTCAGAGGGCACATAGTGAAGAGCGAGAGTCTGATCATGCACAGCAGCACGCACAAAGTGGGCATCCACACCGATGTGCTTGGTGAGCTCATGCTTCACCGGGTCACGCTCAATGCTGATAGCACCAGTACTGTCTGACAATAAAGGAGTCGATGTAGTAGCAGACACACCAAAGTCCTCAAGTAGCCATCGTAACCAGATTACCTCAGCCGTCAGCATAGCCATGGCTCGCAACTCAGCCTCTGTACTCAAGCAAGAAACTGCAGTCTGTTTCTTTGTCTTCCAGGCAATAAGAGAGCCACCAAGAAAGACACAATAAGCAGACAGTGAGCGTCGATCAAAGGGATCACTAGCCCAGGTAGCATCAGAGTAGGCCTGGAGCTCAAGAGAGCTGGAGCGGGGAAAGAAAAGGCGCTAAGAGATCGTGCCACGAAGGTATCATAGAACACGGAGGAGATGACTATAGTGGACAGAGGTGGGAGCTGAGATGAACTGACTCGGAATGTGGACAATATAGGAGATGTCAGGACACGTAACAGCAAGATAGACAAGACTGTCAACAAGGTGACGATAGCGAGTGGGATTAGGGAGAGGTTCACCATCAGAGGCACGAAGCTGAACATTGAGCTCCATGGGAGTGACAACAGTGCGCTCATCACCGAGGGCAGCGCGAGCAAGAAGATCCTGAATATACTTTTCTTGGGAGATGTAGAAGCCATCAGAGGTCGAAGAGATCTCAATCCCAAGAAAATAGCGAAGTGGACCAAGATCAGTCATGAGAAACTGGTCGTGAAGACGAGCCTTAACAAAGGCAATGTAATCAGAGTCGTCACCAGTGATGATCATGTCATCAACATAGAGAAGGAGAAGAGTCCGACCACGAGGAGACATGTGAACAAACAACACTGGATCATGATTACTGGGCAAGAAACCAGCGACAGTCACCACAGAGGCAAAGCGCTCAAACCAGGCGCGAGGGGCCTGTTAGAGAGCATATAGGGAGCGGCGAAGTCTACAGACCAGACCGTCAGGAGCATAGTACCCCGGTGGGGGCTGCATATAGACCTCCTCACGCACTCACCATTGAGAAAGGCGTTCTGAACATAAAGTTGAGATATGGACCACTGACGAACAGAAGCCACAGCAAGAAGAGTGCAGACAGTGGTCATGTGGGCCACTGGAGCGAATGTCTCATCATAATCGCGCCCCTGCTCCTGCTGAAAACCACGGGCCACAAGACGAGCTTTGTAGCGCTCAAGAGAACAATCGGAGCGAGTCTTAATCTTGTAGACGCACTTGCAGGTGATGGGACGGACACCGGAAGGAAGGGGAACCAGATCCCATGTGCCTGAGTGCTCAAGTGCAGCAAGCTCTTCGGCCATCGCGAGTTGCCATTCAGGCTGAGTCATGGCAGTCCGATAGGAAGTGGGCTCAGCAATAACAGAGAGACCGTACCGATCAGGGGAGTAGCGATCAGGCGGAGGGCGAGGCCGAGCACGGATGTTGTGAACCGGGGGAGGCATGAAAGGTGCAGCAGAGGTGGAAGGCTCGTCAGAGGAGACATCCTCAGTACGAGGTCAATGAGTATAGTGGAGAGGGAAAAGGGAGAGAGGACGACGGACTGTAGAGGATGGTGGAGAGGTGGAGGAGGAGGAGGGAGAAGACGGAGTCGATGGTGAATGAGAGGGAATGAGAGGTGCCGGAGGAGGAGGTGACACAGGAGGCACGTAGCGGGGCGTATCAGGAAGGAGAAGGAAGGAAAGGTCGTCGACAGAAAAACTCGAGGAAGAAGATTGTGGGTAGTAAGAACGAGACTCGTCAAAAGTCACATCACGCGAGATGCGCAAGCGACGAGCCACAGGATCCCAACATCGATAGCCCTTGTGCTCATCACTGTAGCCAAGGAAAACACACTCAACCGACTGAGCAGTCAGTTTGGTGCGTTCTCGGGGAGCAAGAAGAACATAGCACACACAACCAAACAAACGAAGAGCTGAGTTGTCAGGAGAGCGACCAGTGAGACACTCCATAGGAATACCACCCTGAAGAGCAGTCGATGGCTGAATGTTGATGAGATAGGTGGATGCGGAAACAGCCTCAGCCCAAAAATGGGGTGGAAGGGAAGCAGCAATCATGAGCGCACAAGCCATCTCAAGCAAATGATGATGCTTGCGTTCGGCAACGCCATTCTGAGTATGAGCCCCAGGACATGAGAACTGGGCAAGAGTACCCTGTTCCGCTAGAAAACCACGCAACAGTTGAGAGAATACTCCCCAGCAGAGTCAGCACGAAAAGTATGAATGGACGTGGCAAACTAAGTGTGAACCATGGCAGCAAAATGTTTGTATATAGAGAGAACCTCGCTACGAGATTTCATGAAGTAGAGCCAAGTGTAGCGAGAGAAATCATCAATAAACAAAACATAGTAGCGATGACCACCTTTCGAATCAAAGGGAGCAGGACCCCAGACATTAGAATGAACTAAGTCAAACGGATGCTGAGATACTGACTCACTAGTAGGATAAGGTAACTGAGTCTGTTTGCCAAGTCTACAACCATTACAATGTAAGGAGACATCTCCAGTACAGACCCTAAGAGGCCCTGACGAACTAAAGAAGACAAGCGAGAGCCATAGATGTGACCAAGGCGATGATGCCACTGCTGGAAGGACGCAGACGAAGAGGCGGAAAGAGCATGGGAGCTGGCAGAAGTGGTGGCAGCGGAAGGAACACAAAGCCAGTCAACCTCCCAAAGGCCCTCTGACTCACGGCGCCGAGGGCCAGCACCAACCAAAGCCTTGGTGCGACGATCCTGAATGGAGCAAGAGTCGGTATCAAGAATGACACGACAACCAGAATCAGTAAGTTGGGCAGCGGAAAAAAGATTCATGGTAAGACGAGGAACATGTGAAACACTCGGAACAGAAAAGGACGGAGTGGAAAGAATACCACGACTAGCAGTAGCAAGAGATGTGCCATCGGCAGTAAGAACATTAATAGGCGAATCAAGAGGTCGGAGATAAGACAACGCGGAAGAAACAGAAGACATATGAAAGGAGGCTCCAGAATCTAGAACCCACGAGGATGTACCTGACTGTGTAGATGCCGGTGATGGTGAGGAAGGGGATGCAGTCACAGCAGCAGCGGAGCCAGTCGATGAGGAGCCCGAGGAAGCAAGTAGACGCTTGAGGCGAACAATGTCCTGGTCAGTGAGTGACGAAGTCGAGGAAGACACATGAGTCCCGCTGAAGGAGGAGCACCTCTGGTCTCGCTTCTTCTGGCGACAATCAGGCTCTGGGTGACCTGGCCGAGAGCAGTACCCACAGACAGTGTCACGTCGCGACGTGCCCTTCTCAGTATAAGGAGGACGGCTAACCCCCCCCCCTGGAGGAGTGGGCAGGAGCGGCTGAGTAGTGAGGCGAGCAGACGAGGCAGGAGCTCGAGCGACCAAGATGACGGAACCGAAGTAACCCAAAGAGAGCGGCGGGTCACCTCAAGACCTGGCTCGGCAAGCATCTCTGAGATAGGAACACGACCATGAGCAAGCAAGTGAGCACGCCGAGGTTCAAACTCAGACCGGAGGCGAGATAGGAACTCATGGACCCGCTGAAACTCCAGATCAGACCGAGTAGTCTGGCAGCAACGACAGGTTCCACAAACAACTGTCCGAAGAGAGTCAAGCTGGCACCAGATGGCAGAGCACTGGGAATAGAACTCATCAACAGAAGAATCACCTTGCTGAAGTGCGTGCTCCTGACGCACCACAGATAGGTAGAGAGCATCACCAGAGGGCTGATAGCGCTGACAGAGATAAGACCACGTCGCTGCAACTGTGCCAAGTCCCATGAACTCGGAAGCAAACTGAGGGAGGACACTCGCAGTAAGAACAGCAGCATCTCGAGCATCATCATTGCACCACTGAGTGTAAGCAGATAGATCATCCCGGTACGCAGAGAGAGCATCGGAATAAGCAGATACCTGCTGATCATAAGCATCAACCGCAGCACCATCCAGAGCCTTGGCAGCATCTCGGTCAGCCTGAGAAGCATCATCAGCAAGGATCGGCGGCACCGGTGGGATTGGGGCCACGGGCGCAATAGGGCATGGCGGACAGGAGACCTCACCAGAAAGAACACCCCACAGAAGAAGACCACGCATATATGAATGCGCATGAAGCCTGCAAACTCGGCATAGTTGGTGCCATCAAAGATCGCCGAGCATCGAGGAACAGCCACATAGCCTGAAGATGACATACTGAGATATCCCCCTTTTGATCTCTCTCTCTTTTTTTTGGTCAACAGACAGAAGGGACCCGATCTATATCAGGCCAAGACGCACGCGAGCCCAAAGCGCGAGCAGAGGAGCCTCTCGATCTAGAAGCAGAGCGAGGCAAGAGGGCCTCGATCTGGAAGAGAGATCGAGCCGGACGGGGGCGACGGGGCGCACGGAGGCGCAAGCCAAGAGGCGGCAGGGCGCGAGCCGGGTAAGGTCAGCCCGCAGCGGCCAGCGCTGCGAGGAGGAGGCGGCGGCGAGCGTGGCGAGGAGCCAAGGGCGGTCGGGCGCGGCACGGGGCCAGCAGCAGCGGCCGCAGGCAGAGTAGCCGGCGGGCGGGGCGCGTGGGACGACGCCTATGGGCGGATGCGGGCAGGAGCTCGAAGCAGGTGGCCAGGTCCGTGGCGAGAAGATACGCGAGAAGAGCCGGGTTGGCTGGATCCACGGCGAGGGGAGCCGGACCGGGCAGTGGATGGATTGGGGGAGGAGCTAGCACGGAGTTGCAACGTGCGAGGGAGAGGGGAACCTAACATCTGATACCATGTTGGATAAACAGCAAATGTCTTCTCAGGAGGGCCAAAGGCCAATACATATACAAGTGTGTGGTAAAGTGCAAGAGACCCCTCATACAATGGGGATAAACCGAAAAGGGGCTATAAACATCTAACAGATTTTACTGTGAAGGCCAATGTGATGGGTTCTGGATGGGAACTCCGAAAATCTCTGTCAATTGAATCCCAACTAGAGCTTTGTGCTAAATTTACATTTTGTAGTAGTGCTCATCACCATTTTTGTCTGGCTCATTGTACATGATGGAATAGCACCCTGCACCCAATCAAACCATGTTTTTTTCAAGTTCTTAAAAAAAGTTTGGGGGGCAGCGTTCATGAAATTACTCGGTAGAATCTAGGCAACACTGGTACACCGGAGTACGATAAACCTATTTTTCACTCTTCCGTTTTGCCTAGCAGAGAAAATGTATGCTGTTGTGGAGCAGCAAAGTGAAGTAATAAACCTGCAAATGTTGAATTCCCAGGAGTGTGCTTGCTTGTGCACACCACCTCTCTTTTTACAGATGAACAACCTGCAAACCCGTCCAGGATACGGCACAACAGAGACACAGGCGCAGACGTGCAGTAGGGACCCGTTGCAAGGATTCTCTTCAGATTAAGACCCTGCGTAAACCTTTTTTACTGTCTCTTGTTGCTACAATCCCCAGGTTTCTCATTATAACCAGAGAGGAGACTGACGTTTTGGCATCGGCCGCGTCAGAGGATCTGGCCCGTACCTGGACATTAGGGGCTCAGGGCATTGTTCCGCCCATTATTATAAAGACCAAACACCTTAGGGAGTGTTCGGCGTCTCGAGTTAGGCCTTATATGCATCAGCTCCGAATCATGTCTTTGGTCAAATGTTGGGTTTGCCGGGTCCTGTGTTTTGCTGCCTTCGTTCCATATCATCGCTAACGCGCACCGGAGAACTATCGCAATTGTGCCCCGCCTAATTTGGGCGAGCACCTCGAGAGAAAGCCAAAACGATCGTCATGATGCAGCGAGAGACTGGTCAACCACTCAATCGACCACTGGAATGTTTAGAATTCCTCTGCCTTGACAAAGGGCCGTTTCTCGGTCAGGCACACACGACCCCGAATTCGGAGAGCACGGTGCCACTAGGGGCTATATCGTAGCCCCACCCTCGAACTCCAATGGCTAAGTGAAAGTGATAAAGCATTATAGTCCGGTTGCCTCGTTTGCTATGCTACCACCTCCTTCACAGGACCGAGACATCGGATTAAGTGTGAAAATGCACTATTTTTTGCTAACACCCCCGCACCTTGTGCGTGGGGGCTGAAGCCGACGACTGCATCTTTCAGGTTATACACACGTATACATAAACGGCCGCACAGGAGATATATCACTACTTGGACGCACAAGTGTAAAAGGCGCTCACATCATAAATATCGTCTTACAAACCAAAACGTTCATTTGAACGTGACATTTTTTGAGCACTGCGACTCTATTACACGAGCACCACGCAGAACTTCCCCAAAATAGTGCTCGGCGGGTAACCGGCTCTCGTCCGAACCCTGGGTCGCAACAGCGGTGGCATCCATCTATGTCCAATGTGTCTTTACACGGGCAAGGGCCATCCGTGCACCCTCTATGCAGGCCGACCGCTTCATCGCCATGATATGCGGCACCGCCCCAAGAAACTGCTGCAATAAGCCAAAATAGCTCTTCGGCTTGGGCCTATCCGGCCAAACATGAGTCACTATATCCGTCATGGCAAGTCCGGACAACCTATTCAGCCCAGCCCATTCGGCCAATCGATCGGTCAGCGGAAGTGAACGCTCCGGACTATGGAATTGAGACCAAAACAGCTCTTCCGTCTTGTGATCCTTCTGACTTAGGTAGTGCACAACGGCATCCGCCGCACTCGCCGCTAAGTCCATATAAGGATCCTCTGGACCCCACAGCTGGCCGAGCTGAGCATACTTTGGATCCGTGAACCTTCGGCGCAGCAGAAAAGGCTTGCCAGCCACAATGTCCCCGGCTTGGCGCAGCTCCTCCTTTATAGCCCGCATTGCAGAAGGGGCATCCTTGGCTTCGGCGGTGGCCTTTCCCAGGTCTTCTCGCTCCGATAGGCGCTCCTTTTCAAGAGCCTCCCTGCGGTCAGTAGCATCCTTTAACTTCACGACCACTTCGGCCATCTCTTCCCTGCTTCGGCAGTGCGCAGCCCTTTCGGCTTCTAACTCCTCGGCCGCCCTCGAGGCAGCCGCATCACTCCTTCTGGCTTGCTCCTTGGCTTGAGCAAGTTCTGCCCGAAGGCTCTCCACAGCAGCGGCACCATCTACGTCAAGCACACATATTGTAAGAGGTGGGCTTCGGCTCCCTTACTATGTGACCACGGAGAAACAACTTACCTTGCGATTCGTCAAGTCGCATGTTGACTAGCGCGATGTCCGCATCCGCAACATCGAGTTGCCGCTTCAGTTCAGCAACTCTATCAGTCCGGCTGGCCCCCGGACTATCCGCCACCTGCACAAGAAAGGCGAAAGTTAATACCTGTGATTTTGATCCTCGGCACGTTGTTGCTTTCGACAACCTACCGAGTCTCAGGGGCTACTATCTATACAGGGCGCACGTTATGTGCAAAACTGTCAAAAAGGTGTGTCATTTTTACGTACCTCAAACCCCGCCAGCAAACTCCTGACGACATTACGCAATCCGCTTTCGGCGGATGAAATCCTTCCAATCACCATACTCATCAATGCATGGTGATCTTCTGAGATGGACGCCCTCTCAAGCAGATCCTTCAGCTCCCCCGGCCGAACACTAGTCGGCGCCGAACTCTTCGGCTCTGCCGGGCTCGGGGACACCCTCCATGACGACACTTCAGGCTCGTCCGCCCTATCCGACGGCGCAGCGGACGGAGGTGTCTCGCTCTCCACCATCTCCGGACGAAGGTCCCCCGAAGACGAGCTCATCTGAGAAGGTCGGAGATCAGAACTACAAGGTAAAAACTTCAGTTATCCTCAGAAGCACAAATAAGGATGTCTCTTATTGCCAAACTCCCTTTTCTCTACTTATGGCTCACTGGAGGGCTGATTCTTTAGGGGAGACTGTGCGGCCCGGGCCTCCCCGGACGCCGGACCCTCCGGTGAAGATCTCTTCCCCCGCTTAGGGGCTTTGGCCTCCGGGTCTCCGGAGACGGTCCTCTTCTCCCCCTGGAGGGAGGGATCTGTTGGGGAACGTAGCAGAAATTCAAAAATTTTCCTACGTGTCACCAAGATCTATCTATGGAGAGACCAGCAACGAGTAGAAAGAGAGTGCATCTACATACCCTTGTAGATCGCTGAGCGGAAGCGTTCAAGTGAACGGGGTTGATGGAGTCGTACTCGTCGTGATTCAAATCACCGATGATCCAGTGCCGAACGGACGGCACCTCCGCGTTCAACACACATACAGCCCGGTGACGTCTCCCCCGCCTTGATCCAGCAAGGAGAGAGGGAGAGGTTGAGGAAGACTCCCCAGCAGCAGACAACGGCGTGGTGGTGATGGAGGAGCGTGGCAATCCCGCAGGCTTCGCCAAGCACCAAGGGTGAGGAGGAGTAATGGGAGAGGGGAGGCTGCGCCGCAACATGGTACGGCTGCCCTCCCACCCCCACATATATAGGGGCAAGGAGGGGAGGCCGGCCCCTCGGATCCAATCGAGGAGGGGGCGGCGAGGGGGTTGCCTTGCCCCCAAGGCAAGGGAGGCCCCTTTAGGGTTTCCCCAGCCCTAGGCGCCTTGGGCCTTGGTGGGGCGCCCAGCCCACCTAGGGGCTGGTCCCTCCCACACTTGGCCCACGCAGCCTTCAGGGCAGGTGGCCCCACTTGGTGGACCCAGGACCTCCCGGTGGTCCCAGACGTCCGATAAACCCCAAACTTTTCCGGTGACCAAAACAGACTTCCCATATATAAATCTTTACCTCCGGACCATTCCGAACTCCTCGTGACGTCCGGGATCTCATCCGGAACTCCAACAACATTCGGTAACCACATACAAGCTTCCTTTATAACCCTAGCGCCATCGAACCTTAAGTGTGTAGACCCTACGGGTTCGGGAGACATGTAGACATGACCGAGACGTTCTCCGGTCAATAACCAACAGCGGATCTGGATACCCATGTTGGCTCCTACATGTTCCACGATGATCTCATCGGATGAACCACGATGTCAAGGACTCGATCGATCCCGTATACAATTCCCTTTGTCTAGCGGTATTTTACTTGCCCGAGATTCGATCGTCGGTATACCGATACCTTGTTCAATCTCGTTATCGGCAAGTCTCTTTACTCGTTCCGCAACACATCATCCCGTGATCAACCCCTTAATCACATTGTGCACATTATGATGATGTCCTACCGAGTGGGCCCAGAGACACCTCTCCGCTTGCACGGAGTGACAAATCCATCCTCGATCCGTGTCAACCCAATGACACTTTCGGAGATACCTGTAGTGCACCTTTATAGTCACCCGATTCGCCAGACGCTTGATACACCCAAAGCACTCCTACGGTATCCGGGAGTTACACGATCTCATGGTCTAAGGAAGAGATACTTGACATTGGAAAAGCTCTAGCAAACGAACTACACGATCTTTGTGCTATGCTTAGGATTGGGTCTTGTCCATCACATCATTCTCCTAATGATGTGATCCCGTTATCAACGACATCCAATGTCCATAGCCAGGAAACCATGACTATCTGTTGATCACAACGAGCTAGTCAACTAGAGGCTCACTAGGGACATATTGTGGTCTATGTATTCACACGTGTATTACGATTTCCTGATAATACAGCTTATAGCATGAATAAAAGACAATTATCATGAACAAGGAAATATAATAATAATACTTTTATTATTGCCTCTAGGGCATATTTCCAACAGTCTCCCACTTGCACTAGAGTCAATAATCTAGTTCACATCACCATGTGATTAACACTCACAGTCACATCGCCATGTGACTAACACCCAAGAGTTTACTAGAGTCAGTAGTCTAGTTCACATCACTATGTGATTAACACTCAATGAGTTTTAGGTTTGATCATGTTGCTTGTGAGAGAGGTTTTAGTCAACGGGTCTGAACCTTTCAGATCCGTGTGTGCTTTACAAATCTCTATGTCATCTCCTAGATGTAGCTACCACGCTCTATTTGGAGCTATTCCAAAAGACTGTTCTACTTGGAGCTATTCTAAAAGTTGCTCCATTATACGTATCCGGTATCTCTACTCAGAGCTATCCGGATAGGTGTAAAGCTTGCATCGACGTAACCATTTACGACGAAATCTTTTACCACCTCCATAATCGAGAAAATTCCTTAGTACACTAGTTACTAAGGATAACTTTGACCGCTGTCCTGTGATCCATTCTTGGATCACTCTTGTACCCCTTGACTGACTCATGGCAAGGCACACTTCAGGTGCGGTACACAAAGATAGCATACCGTAGAGCCTACGTCTTAATCATAGGGGCGACCTTCGTCCTTTCTCTCTATTCTGCCGTGGTCGAGCTTTTAAGTCTTAACTTCATACCTTACAACTCGGCAAGAACTCCTTCTTTGATGATCCATCTCGAACACCTTCAAGATCATGTCAAGGCATGTGCTCATTTGAAAGTACTATTAAGCATTTTGATCTATCTTATAGATCTTGATGCTTATTATTCAAGTAGCCTAATTCAGGTTTTCCATTGAAAACACCTTTCAAATAACCCTATATGCTTTCCAGAATTTCTACATCATTTACGATCAACAATATGTCAACAACATATACTCATCAGAAATTCTATAGTGCTCCCACTCACTTCTTTGGAAATACAAGTTTCTTATAAACTTTGTATAAACCTAAAATCTTTGATCATCTTATCAAAGTGCACATTCCAACTCCGAGATGCTTACTCCAGTCCATGGAAGGATCGCTGGAGCTAGCATACCTTTTAGCATCCTTAGGATCGACAAAACTTTTCTCGATTGTATCACATACAACCTTTCCTTACGAAGACCGGTAGGGAAACTCGTTTTGTCATCCATCCGCCAGATATAAATGCAGCTAATGCTAACATGAATCCGACGGACTTAAGCATCGCTATGAATGAGAAAATCTCATTGTAGTCAACTCCTTGAACTTGTGAAGAACTCTTCGCCACAAGTCGAGCTTCATGGATGGTGACATTACCGCCCACGTCCGTCTTCTTCTTAAAGATCCATTTATCTCAATGGCTTGCCGATCATCGGCAAGTCCACCAAAGTTCATGCTTTGTTATGATACATGGATCCTATCTCGGATTTCACGGTTTATAACCATTTGTCGGAATTTGGGCCCACCATTGCTTCTTCATAGCTCAGAGGTTCATCGTTGCTCAGCAACATGTCCTTCAAGACAAGATTACTGTACCACTCTAAAGTAGTACGCATCCTTGTCACCCTACGAGGTGCGGTAGTGACTTGATCCGAAGTTTCATGATCACTATCATAAGCTTCTACTTCAATTGGTGTAGGTGCCACAGGAACAACTTCCTGTGCCCTGCTACACACTAGTTGTAGTGACGGTTCAATAACCATATCAAGTGTCCACCATCCTCCCACTCAACTTTTCGAGACAAACTTTTCCTCGAGAAAGGACCCGATTCAAGAAACAATCCCTATTGCTTTCGGATCTGAATTAGGAGGTATTCCCAACTGTTTTGGGTGTCCTATGAAGATGCATTTTATCCGCTTTGGGTTCGAGCTTATCAACCTGAAACTTTTTCATATAAGCGTTGCAGCCCCAAACCTTTTAAGAAATGACAGCTTAGGTTTCTCTAAACCATAGTTCATACGGTGTCATCTCAACGGAATTACGTGGTGCCCTATTTAAAGTGAATGTGGTTGTCTCTAATGCCTAACCCATAAACAATAGTGGTAATTCGATAAGAGACATTATGGTACGCACCATATCCAATAGGGTGCAACTATGATGTTCGGACACACCATCAAACTATGGTGTTCCAGCGGTATTAATTGTGAAACAATTTCCACAATGTCTTAATTATGTGCCAAAGCTCAGAACTCAGATACTCATCTCTATGATCATATCATAGACATTTCATCCTCTTGTCACGATGATCTTCAACTTCACTCTGAAATTACTTGAACCATTCAATAATTCAGACTTGTGTTTCATCAAGTAAATATACTCTACATCTAGTCGAATCATCTCGTGAAGTAATAACATAACGATATTCATCGATGCCTCAAAGACTCATTGGACTGCGCACATCAAATGTGTTACTTCCAACAAGTTGCTATCTTGTTCCATTTTACTGAAAAACGAGGCTTTTTAGTCATCTTGCCCATGTGGTATGATTTGCATATCTCAAGTGATTCAAAATCAAGTGAGTCCAAACGATCCATCTGCATAGAGTTTCTTCATGCGTATACACCAATAGACATGGTTCGCATGTCTCAAACTTTTCAAAAATGAGTGAGTCCAAACATCCATCAACATGGAGCTTCTTCATGCGTTTTACACCAATATGACTTACATGGCAGTGCCACAAGTAAGTGGTACTATCATTACTATCTTATATCTTTTGGCATGAAATGTGTATCACTACGATCGAGATTCAGTAAACCATTCCTTTAGGTGCAAGACCGTTGAAGGTATTATTCAAATAAATAGAGTAACCATTATTCTCCTTAAATGAATAACCGTATTGCAATAGACATAATCCAATCATGTCTATGCTCAACGCAAACACCAAATCTCGATGGTAGAGGGAGCGTGCGATGCTTGATCACATCAACCTTGGAAACACTTCCAACACATATCGTCACTCTCCTTTAGCTAGTCTCCGCTTATTCCGTAGCTTTTATTTCGAGTTACTAACACTTAGCAACCGAACCGTATCTAATACCCTGGTGCTACTAGGAGTACTAGTAAAGTACACATTAACATAATGTATATCCAATATACTTCTATCGACCTTGCCAGCCTTCTCATCTACCAAGTATCTAGGGTGGTTCCGCTTGAGGTGCCGCTCCTCTTATTACGTAAGCACTTAGTCTCGGTTTGGGTTCAACCTTGGGTTTCTTCACTAGAGCAGCAGCTGATTTGCCGCTTCATGAAGTATCCCTTCTTGCCCTTGCCCTTCTTGAAACTAGTGGTTTCACCAACCATCAACAATTGATGCTCCTTCTGATTTCTACTTTCATGTGTCAAACATCGCGAATACCTCAAGGATCATCATATCTATCCTCGATATGTTATAGTTCATCACGAAGCTCTAGCAGCTTGGTGGCAATGACTTTGGAGAAACATCACTATCTCCTCCGGAAGATCGACTCCCACTCGATTTAAGTGATTGTTGCACTCGGACAATATGAGCACAAGCTCAACGATTGAGCTTTTCTCCTTAGTTTGCAGGCTAAGAAAATCGCCGGAGGTCTCATACCTCTTGACGTGGGCACGAGCCCGAAATCTCAATTTCAGCCCTCAAACATCTCATATGTTCCGTGACGCTTCAAAACGCCTTTGGTGCCTCAACTCTAAACCATTTAACCGAACTATCACGTAGTTATCAAAACGTGTATGTCCGATGTTCGCAACATCCACAAACGACGTTTGGGGTTCAGCACATCGAGCGTGCATTAAGGACATAAGCTTTCTCTTCCGCATAATCGCCATCATCAACTTTCAACTATATTTTCTCTAGGAACATATCTAAACAAGGAACTAAAGCGCGAGCTTTTACATAATTTGCAAAGATCTTTTGACTATGTTCAGATAATTAAGTTCATCTTATGAACTCCCACTCAGATAGACATCCTCTCGGTCATCTAAGTGATTACATGATCCAAGTCAACTAGCCCGTGTCCGATCATCACGTGAGACGGACTAGTCATCATCGGTGAACATCTTCATGTTGATCGTATCTTCCATACGACTCATGCTCGACCTTTCGGTCTCCGTGTTCCGAGGCCATGTCTGTACATGCTAGGCTCGTCAAGTTAACCCTAAGTGTTTTCGCTGTGTAAAACTGTCTTACACCCGTTGTATGTGAACGTAAGAATCCATCACACCCGATCATCACGTGGTGCTTAGAAGCGACGAACTGTAGCAACGGTGCACAGTCAGGGGAGAACACTTCTTGAAATTTTGTAAGGGATCATCTTATTTACTACCGTCGTCCTAAGTAAACAAGATGCATAAACATGATAAACATCACATGCAATCAAATAGTGACATGATATGGCCAATATCATTTTGCTCCTTTGATCTCCATCTTGAGGGCTCCATGATCATCATCGTCACCGCATGACACCATGATCTCCATCATCATGATCTCCATCATCGTGTCTCCATGAAGTCGTCTCGCCAACTTATTACTTCTACTACTATGGCTACCGTTAGCAATAAAGTAAAGTAATTACATGGCGTTGTTCAATGACACGCAGGTCATACAATAAATAAAGACAACTCCTATGGCTCCGCCGTTGTCATACTCATCGACATGCAAGTCGTGAATCCTATTACAAGAACATGATCAATCTCATACATCACATATCATTCATCACATTCATCTTGGCCATATCACATCACATAGCATACCCTGCAAAAACAAGTTAGACGTCCTCTAATTGTTGTTTGCATGTTTTACGTGGCTGCTATGGGTTTCTAGCAAGAACGTTTCTTACCTACGCAAAAACCACAACGTGATATGCCAATTGCTATTTACCCTTCATAAGGACCCTTTTCATCGAATCCGTTCCGACTAAAGTGGGAGAGACTGGCACCCGCTAGCCACCTTATGCACGGTGCATGTCAATCGGTGGAACCTGTCTCACGAAGAGTACGTAAGGTCGGTCCGGCCGCTTCATCCCACAATACCGTCGAAACAAGATTGGACTAGTAACGGTAAGCATATTGAACAACATCAACGCCCACAACTACTTTGTGTTCTACTCGCAAAGAATCTACGCAATAGACCTAGCTCATGTTGACTGTTGGGGAACGTAGCAGAAATTCAAAATTTTCCTACGTGTCACCAAGATCTATCTATGGAGAGACCAACAACGAGTAGAAAGAGAGTGCATCTACATACCCTTGTAGATCGCTAAGCGGAAGCGTTCAAGTGAACGGGGTTGATGGAGTCGTACTCGTCGTGATTCAAATCACCGATGATCCAGTGCCGAACGGACGGCACCTCCGCGTTCAACACACATACAGCCCGGTGACGTCTCCCCCGCCTTGATCCAGCAAGGAGAGAGGGAGAGGTTGAGGAAGACTCCCTCCAGCAGCAGCACAACGGCGTGGTGGTGATGGAGGAGCGTGGCAATCCCGCAGGGCTTCGCCAAGCACCAAGGGTGAGGAGGAGTAATTGGGAGAGGGGGAGGGCTGCGCCAGAACATGGGTACGGCTGCCCTCCCACCCCCCACATATATATAGGGGCAAGGAGGGGAGGCCGGCCCCCTCAGATCCAATCTGAGGAGGGGGCGGCGGCCAGGGGGGTTGCCTTGCCCCCCAAGGCAAGGGAGGCGCCCCCCTTTAGGGTTTCCCCCAGCCCTAGGCGCCTTGGGCCTTGGTGGGGCGCACCAGCCCACCTAGGGGCTGGTCCCCTCCCACACTTGGCCCACGCAGCCTTCTGGGGCAGGTGGCCCCACTTGGTGGACCCCGGACCCTCCCGGTGGTCCCAGACGCGTACCGATAAACCCCAAACTTTTCCGTGACCAAAACAGACTTCCCATATATAAATCTTTACCTCCGGACCATTCCGAACTCCTCGTGACGTCCGGGATCTCATCCGAACTCGAACAACATTCGGTAACCACATACAAGCTTCCTTTATAACCCTAGCGCCATCGAACCTTATGTGTAGACCCTACGGGTTCGGGAGACATGTAGACATGACCGAGACGTTCTCCGGTCAATAACCAACAGCGGGATCTGGATACCCATGTTGGCTCCTACATGTTCCACGATGATCTCATCGGATGAACCACGATGTCAAGGACTCGATCGATCCCGTATACAATTCCCTTTGTCTAGCGGTATTTTACTTGCCCGAGATTCGATCGTCGGTATACCGATACCTTGTTCAATCTCGTTACGGCAAGTCTCTTTACTCGCTCCGCAACACATCATCCCGTGATCAACCCCTTAATCACATTGTGCACATTATGATGATGTCCTACCGAGGGCCCAGAGACACCTCTCCGCTTGCACGGAGTGACAAATCCCATCCTCGATCCGTGTCAACCCAATGACACTTTCGGAGATACCGTAGTGCACCTTTATAGTCACCCGCCACGTTGTGACGTTTGATACACCCAAAGCACTCCTACGGTATCCGGAGTTACACGATCTCATGGTCTAAGGAAGAGATACTTGACATTGGAAAAGCTCTAGCAAACGAACTACACGATCTTTGTGCTATGCTTAGGATTGTCTTGTCCATCACATCATTCTCCTAATGATGTGATCCCGTTATCAACGACATCCAATGTCCATAGTCAGAAACCATGACTATCTGCTGATCACAACGAGCTAGTCAACTAGAGGCTCACTAGGGACATATTGTGGTCTATGTATTCACACGTGTATTACGATTTCCGGATAATACAGTTATAGCATGAATAAAAGACAATTATCATGAACAAGGAAATATAATAATAATACTTTTATTATTGCCTCTAGGGCATATTTCCAACAGGATCCTTGATCCTCCCTTCTTCAAGCACCTCCTTGGGCGAGGCGGTAGCTCCCTTATTTTCCCCTTCGCCTTCTTCCGAAGGTGCAACCTCCAGCATCCTGACCAGCACGGGATCCGGCACGGTCTCCGGGAGGGGGGCCGGACACCGTATCAGCTTTGCTTGCGCTATCCACTCCTGTTAAAGGATAACGGGTTAAAAGGCGAATCATAGAAAGGCAAACAAATGGTATGTCCGAACACTGAGCTACTTACTTGAGTATCCGGGCGATTGCAGCTTAGGCCAGCGTCCTCGGTCAATTCCGGACACACCACCTGTGATCCGAAGAACAATTTGTACATCTCCACGGGTGTCGAACCCATGAAGTGTTGGAGAATCCGTGGTCCCTCCGGATTAAATTCCCATAGCCGGAGAGGGCGGCGTTTGCAGGGCAGGAGACGCCTAATCAGCATAACCTGCATCACCACAACCAGATCGATCTCCCTCGCTTGGAGGTCTCAAATCCGGCCCTGCAATAGGGGCACGTCCTTCGATGGCCCCCAGTTGAGCCCTTGGTTGACCCACGACATCAATCGTCGTGGAGGTCCCGAGCGGAATACGGGCGGGGGCTTCTGCATGCTGCCCTTCGGAGCGGTGATATAGAACCACTCCTGTTGGCACAAGCCGAGCTCCTCTTGGAAGGAGCCCTCGGGCCACGGGGCGTCGGCCCTCCTGCTTACGACCGCCCCGCCGCACTCTGCTGGACGCCCCTCGATCATCTTCGGCTCCACATTGAAGGTCTTCAGCCACAGGCCGAAGTGGGGGGTGACGCGGAGGAAGGCTTCGCAGACAACAATAAATGTAGAGATATGGAGGATGGACTCCGGAGCCAAGTCGTGGAATTCCAACCCATAATAGAACATGAGCCCTCTCACAAAAGAATCCATCGGGAAGCCTAAACCCCGACGGAGGTGGGATACAAAGATTTACATACTCGCCGGGCTCGGGGTGGGGATGGCCTGCCCTTCTGCGGCAACTCAAAGCGAAATCTCGTGAGACAGGTACTTGGCCTCTTGCAGCTTTAGCACGTCCTCCTCCGTGACGGAGGAGGGCATCCACTGGCCCTGAAGGTCGGAGCTGGACATCGTTGAAGATCCGAGGCGCTCGAATCTAGGGCTCTGGGTGTTGGAACTCGAGGCAAGGAAAAGATTCGATGGAGGATTGAAGAAAAGAAACGAGCCTTGGTCCCGTTATAAAGAGGAAGAATACCAAGAGCCGTCTCCGTGACCGTTCGGGACTCGCCTTCGATAGAGGGGGCATGGCGACGGGCGCGGTAGGGTTACCCACGTCCGTATTGATGAGAATCCCGGAATAAGGGGAACACGATCTCTGCTTCGACAAGACGTGCCAAGGAAACCGCTTCGCTAAACGCGCTGAGGTGGTATAATAAAAAAAGGATTCCAGTAAAGGCTTGGTGGTGGTGTAACGTCGTGCCACAAAACACATCAGCAGGTTGAACTTGTGTACATAATATTCTCTCTTCGGTGGTATGTGGAATTTATTTTGCAGAGCCGGACACTATCCTGGTGTTCACAATCTTCTATGAATTATTCGGAGGAGGAACCTGCCTTGCAATGCCGAACAATATGCGCGTTGGACTCATCGTCATTGAAGCTTGGTTCACGGGCTACTGAGGGAGTCCTGGACTAGGGGGTGTCCAGACAGCCGGACTATCATCGTCAGCCGGACTCCAAGACTATGAAGATACAAGATTTAAGACTTCGTCCCGTGTCCGGATGGGACTTTCCTTGGCGTGGAAGGCAAGCTTGGCGATACGGATATGTAGATCTCCTACCATTGTAACCGACTCTGTGTAACCCTAGCCCTCTCCGTTGTCTATATAAACCGGAGGGTTTTAGTCCGTAGGGGAACATAACCATTACAACAATCATACCATAGGCTAGCTTCTAGGGTTTAGCCTCCTTGATCTCGTGGTAGATCCACTCTTGTACTACCCATATCATCAATATCAATCAAGCAGGAGTAGGGTTTTACCTCCATCGAGAGGGCCCAACACTGGTAAAACATCGTGTCCCTTGTCTCCTGTTACGATCCGCCTAGACGCACAGTTCGGGACCCCCTACCCGAGATCCGCCGGTTTTGACACCGACAGCGGGATCCTCCATCAATACAGGCATGTGCGTCCCCACGACATCTGTTAGCATGACTCTGTGTTTTTAGGCAAGTCCTGAGCAGTTACGCTGAGGACGCTTGATATTCACCCCCTTTATAAAGGGGCCGAGGCCTATCCCTCTTTTCCACCACCCTTGCGCTTTTTTCGCATCTCGAGTTCTAACACCCGAAACCCAAGGACCCTTAACCATGTCCGGATCCAACCTTCAAGGCCGGTGGGTGGCCTCCTTGGTCATAGAGGAGGACATTGCGAAGCATAGGGAGGACGGATATCAGAGCACCGACATGAAGCACAGGCTTCCTGCTCCAGTGCAGGTCATCCCTACTCCTGAGCCCAACAAGAGCGTCTATTTGTTTCTCACTTTCTCCGCGGCCTAGGCTTCACCCTTGATTCCTTCGTGAGAGGGCTCATGTTCTATTACGGGCTAGATTTTCACGATCTAGCTCCGGACGCCATCCTCCATATCTCGTCGTTCATCATGGTGTGCGAAGCTTTCCTCCACGTCACTCTTCACTTCGGCTTATGGCTCAAGACCTTCAATGTGAAGCCGAAGATGATTGAGGGACAACACGCGGAGTGCGGAGGTGCTATAATAAGCAGGAACGCCGACGCCCCATGGCCAGAGGGCTCCTTCCCAGAGGTGTCCGATCTATGGCAGTGGAGGTGGTTTTACGTCATGGCTCCCAGTGGCACAAAGTGGGTGGCTGCCTGCTACGTCTTGAGCTTGCGTTGGTTTTCCTCGAAGAGGAGAGGGTGATGCAGCAAGTGTAGCGTAAGTATTTCCCTCAGTTTTGAGAACCAAGGTATCAATCCAGTAGGAGGCTCCTCAAAAGTCCCACGCACCTACACAAACAAACTGAGAACTCGCAACCAACACAATAAAGGGGTTGTCAATCCCTTCACGGACACTTGCGAAAGTGAGATCTAATAAAGATAGTATTATAAGATAAATATTTTTTGGTATTTTTATGATATAGATGCAAAAAGTAAAGATGCAAATAAAAGTAGATTGAAAGCAAATATGATAAGAGATAGACCCGGGAGCCATAGGTTTCACTAGTGGCTTCTTCAAGATAGCATAAGTATTACGGTGGGTGAACAAATTACTGTCGAGCAATTGATAGAAAAACGCATAGTTATGAGATTATCTAGGCATGATCATGTATATAGGCATCAAGTCCATAACAAGTAGACCGACTCCTGCCTGCATCTACTACTATTACTCCACACATCGACCGACTCCTGCCTGCATCTAGAGTATTAAGTTCATAAGAACAGAGTAACGCATTAAGCAAGCTGACATGATGTAGAGGGATAAACTCAAGCAATATGATATAAACCCCATCTTGTTATCCTCGATGGCAACAATACAATACGTGCCTTGCAACGCTTTTTGTCACTGGGTAAGGACACCGCAAGATTGAACCCAAAGCTAAGCACTTCTCCCATGGCAAGAAAAACCAATCTAGTAGGCCAAACCAAACTGATAATTCAAAGAGACTTGCAAAGATAACTCAATCATACATAAAAGAATTCAGAGGAGATTCAAATATTATTCATAGATAAACTTGATCATAAACCCACAATTCATCGGATCTCGACAAACACACCGCAAAAATAGTTTACATCAAATAGATCTCCACAAGAGAGGGGGAGAACATTGTATTGAGATCCAAAAAGAGAGAAGAAGCCATCTAGCTAATAACTATGGACCCATAGGTCTGTGGTAAACTACTCACAACTCATCGGAGGGGCAAGGATGTTGATGTAGAGGCCCTCCATGGTCGATTCCCCCTCCGGCAGAGTGCCGGCGAAGGCTCCAAGATGGGATCTCGCGGATACAAAAGGTTACGGTGGTGGAAATTGTGTTTCGTGGTGCCCCTGGATGTTTTCGGGGTACGTAGGTATATATAGGAGGAAGAAGTACGTTGGTGGCTGCCCGAGGGGCCCACGAGACAGGGGGGCGCGGCCCCCTATCTCGTGGGGCACTCGGAAGCTTCTTGACTTGCACTCCAAGCTCTCCTGATCACGTTCGTTCCAAAAATCACGCTCCCGAAGGTTTCATTCCGTTTGGACTCCGTTTGATATTCCTTTTCTTCGAAATACTGAAATAGGCAAAAAACAACAATATGGGTTGGGCCTCCGGTTAGTAGGTTAGTCCCAAAAATGATATAAATGTGTAAAATAAAGCCCATAAACATCCAAAAGGGGTAATATAATAGCATGGAACAATCAAAAATTATAGATACGTTGGAGACGTATCAAGCATCCCCAAGCTTAATTCCTGCTCGTCCTCGAGTAAGTAAATGATAAAAAGAAATTTTTGATGTGGAATGCTACCTAGCATAATTCATAATGTAATTTTATTTATTGTGGCATGAATGTTCAGATCCAAATGAATACAAAATAAAAGCTCATATTGATAAAATAAATAGTAACACTTCGAGCATACTAATCAAAGTAATCATGTCTTCTCAAAATAGCATGGCAAAAGAAAGTTCATCCCTACAAAATCATATAGTTAGGCTATGCTTCATTTTCGTCACACAAAGATGTTCCCAACTTCTATACCCCCGATGACAAGCCTAGCAATTGTTTCATACTTAAATAATCTCAAACTTTTTCAACCTTCACGCAATACATGAGCGTGAGCCATGGATATAGCACTATGGGTGGAATAGAATATAATGATGGGGATTGTGTGGAGAAGACAAAAAAGAGAAATTCTCACATTAACGAGGATAATCAACGGGCTATGGAGATTCCCATCAATTGATGTCAAAATGAGGAGTAGGGATTGCCATGCAACAGATGCACTAGAGCTAAAATTGAATGCTCAACAAAAGAAAACTAGTGGGTGTGCATCCAACTTGCTTGCTCATGAAGACCTGGGGCATTTGAGGAAGCCCGTCGTAGGAATATACAAGCCAAGTTCTATAATGAAAAATTCCCACTAGTATGAAAAAACAACTTATGAGACTTACTACATGAAAAACATGGTGCTTCTTTGAAGCACAATATATGAGACTCACTACATGAAGAACAAGGTGCTACTTTGAAGCACAAGTGTGGAAAAGAGATAGTAACATTGCCCTTTTTTATTTATTTGTTTTTTTCTTTTTTTTTCTTTTCTTTTTTTCCTTTTTTTGGGCCTTTCTTTTTTTTCTTTTGGCCTTTCTTCTTTTTTTTCTTTTTTTCTTTGGGCAATGTTCTAATAATGATGATCATCACACTTTTATTGATTACAACATAAGGATTACAACTCGAAACTAGAACAAGATATGACTCTATGAATGCCTTCGGCGGTGTACCGGGATGGTGCAATGAATCAAGAGTGACATGTATGAAAAATAATGCATGGTGGCTTTGCCACAAATACGATGTCAACTACATGATCATGCAATGGCAATATGACAAAAGTAAAGTATGTCATGATGAACGAAACGGTGGAAAGTTGCATGGCATATATCTCGGAATGGCTATGGAAATGCCATAATAGGTAGGTATGGTGGCTGTTTTGAGGAAGATATAAGGAGGTTTATGTGTGATAGAGCGTATCGTATCACGGGATTTGGATGCACCGGCGAAGTTTGCACCAACTCTCAAGGTGAGAAAGGGCAATGCATGGTACCGAAGAGGCTAGCAAAGGTGGAAAGGTAAAAGTGCGTATAATCCATGGACTCAACATTAGTCAAAAGAACTCATATACTTATTGCAAAAATTTAGAAGTCATCAAAAACCAAGTACTACGCGCATGCTCCTAGGGGGATAGATTGGTAGGAAAAGACCATCGCTCGTCCCCGACCGCCACTCATAAGGATGCACAAGCCAGGTACACTTCATGTTTCAAATTTGACACACAACTTTAACCATACGTGCATGCTACAGGACTTGCTAACTTCAACACAAGCATTCTTTAAATTCATAATCACCCAACTAGCATGACTTTAATATCACTACCTCCATATCTCAAAACAATTATCAAGTATCAAATTGATCATAGCATCCAATTCACTTCCTATGATAGTTTTTATTATACCCAACTTGGATGCTCATCATTCTAGGACCAACTTTAAGATCATAGCAAATACCATGCTGTTCTAAAAGATTCTCAAAATAATACAAGTGAAGCATGATAGACTAGAAATTTCTTCAAAATTAAGACACCACCGTGCTCTAAAAGATATAAGTGAAGCACTAGAGCAAAAACTATCAAGCTCAAAAGATATAAGTGAAGCACATAGAGTATTCTAGCAAATTCTAATCAAATAGGCTTCTCCCAAAAGGTGTGTACAGCAAGGATGATTGTGGTAAACTAAAAAGCAAAGACTAATATAATACACGACGCTCTGAGCAAAACACATATCATGTGGCGAATAAAAATATAGCTCCAAGTAAAGTTACCAGTGAACGAAGACGAAAGAGGGGATGCCTTCCCGGGGCATCCCCAAGCTTAGGCTTTTGGCTATTCTTGAATATCTTGGGGTGCATTGGGCATCCCCAAGCTTAGGCTCTTGCCATTCCCTATTCCATAGTACATAAAAGCTTTACCCAAAACCTGAAAACTTCATAACACAAAACTCAACAGGAAATCTTATAAGCTTCGTTAGTGAAAGAAAACAAAACCACCACATAAGGTACTGCAATGAACTCATCCTTTATTTAATTTGGTTTTAAACCTACTGTATTCCAACTTCTTTATGGTTCATAGACTGAATTACTAGCCATAGATGCATTGAAATAAGCAAACAACACATGAAAAACAGAATCTGTCAAACAGAACAGTCTGTAGCAATCTGTAACTAACGCAAACTTCTGGAACTCTAAAAATCCTAACAAAATAGTAAGTCCTGGAAAATTTGTTTATTGAACAGAAGCAAAAAGAATCAACGCAAAATCACGTTGCTGTGATTTAACAAAATTATATTCGTGCGCGCAAAGTTTCTGTTTTTCAGCAGAATCAAATCAACTATCATCGTAGGTTATCCTATAGGTTCTACTTGGCACAAACACTAATTAAAAGATAAAAACACATATAAACAGAAGGTAGATGCAATATTTATTACTAAACAGGAGTAAAAACAAAAAACATAAAGAAAATTGGGTTGCCTCCCAACTAGCGCTATCGTTTAACGCCCCTAGCTAGGCATAAAAGCAAAGATAGATCTAACGAGTGCCATCTTTGGCACTAAATTCATAAGTAGAGAGAATGTGATCACTAGGGATCTCTCCCTTTTTAGTAATGGCTAATCCTTTAGGCAAAAATTCAAGAAATTCATTGGTAGAAAAAGGTACCTTAACGATAGAGAGACAATTGGGGAGAACACTTATGGATTTGAGATCCGCGTCTCCCTTAGAAGATTCACCCTTATTTTTAGGAACATAAATAAACTTGGCAGTTTTAGTAGGGGGTTTTGGAGTGTTTTTCACAGGGGAAGATGCGGAACCTAAGTTTGTAATGATATCCTCAAGTTTGCCAATTCTAGCAGAGTCTAGATCTATTTTTTCATTGACTATAGGTTCTTTTTCTTCAAGATTTTTCAAAGTAACTCCAACCCTAGATCCAAATTGGGTAATGTGATTATGAATCTTTTTATCCAAATTTTCAATCAATTCAATAGTGGCAATTCTATTTTCAATAATATCAAGCCGTTGCATCACATGTTCTAGCGTTAAAACCGTTCCATTAACCAAAAGAGGTGGTGGGCCAAACAAATCTAACACAGCATTATAAGCATCAAAAGTATGGCTACTCATAAAATCACCTCCGGTAGCAATATCAAGAACACATCTATTCCAAGGAGTAATGCCTACATAAAAATTGCGGAGAAGAACGGAAGTAGCAAGCTTCCTAGTAGCTTTATATTGGGCATTGCAAATTCTATGCCAAGCATCTTTTAAACTTTCCCTCTCCCTTTGCTTAAAATTGTGAATTTCTTGTTTGGGAGTGAGAATAAGTATAGGGAGACTAGCCATGACGACAAGGTAAACAAACTAACACACGAGCAAACAAAAGGCAAGCAAAAAATAAGAGAGGAGGAGATTGGGAAAGAGAGGGCGAATAAAACGGCAAGGGTGAAGTGGGGGAGAGGAAAACGAGAGGCAAATGGCAAATAATGTAAATGCGAGGGAGATGGGTTTGTGATGGGTACTTGGTATGTCTTGACTTGAGCGAAGACCTCCCCGGCAACGGCGCCAGAAATCATTCTTGCTACGTCTTGAGCTTGCGTTGGTTTTCCTCGAAGAGGAGAGGGTGATGCAGCAGTGTAGCATAAGTATTTCCCTCAGTTTTGAGAATCAAGGTATCAATCCAGTAGGAGGCTCCTCAAAAGTCCCATGCACCTACACAAACAAACTGAGAACTCGCAACCAACGCAATAAAGGGGTTGTCAATCCCTTCACGGCCACTTGCGAAAGTGAGATCTAATAAAGATAGTATGATAAGATAAATATATTTTTGGTATTTTTGTGATATAGATGCAAAAAGTAAAGATGCAAATAAAAGTAGATTGAAAGCAAATATGATAAGAGATAGACCCGGGGGCCATAGGTTTCACTAGTGGCTTCTCTCAAGATAGCATAAGTATTACGGTGGGTGAACAAATTACTGTCGAGCAATTGATAGAGCACATAGTTATGAGATTATCTAGGCATGATCATGTATATAGGCATCACGTCCATAACAAGTAGACCGACTCTACCTGCATCTACTACTATTACTCCACACACCGACCGACTCCTACCTGCATCTAGAGTATTAAGTTCATAAGAACAGAGTAACACATTAAGCAAGTTGACATGATGTAGAGGGATAAACTCAAGCAATATGATATAAACCCCATCTTGTTATCCTCGATGGCAAAGATACAATACGTGCCTTGCAACCCTTTTTGTCACTGGGTAAGGACACCGCAAGATTGAACCCAAAGCTAAGCACTTCTCCCATGGCAAGAAAAACCAATCTAGTAGGCCAAACCAAACTGATAATTCGAAGAGACTTGCAAAGAGAACTCAATCATACATAAAAGAATTCAGAGGAGATTCAAATATTACTCATAGATAAACTTGATCATAAACCCACAATTCATCGGATCTCGACAAACACATCGCAAAAAGAGTTTACATCGAATAGATCTCCACAAGAGAGGGGGAGAACATTGTATTGAGATCCAAAAAGAGAGAAGAAGCCATCTAGCTAATAACTATGGACCCGTAGGTCTGTGGTAAACTACTCACAACTCATCGGAGGGGCAAGGATGTTGATGTAGAGGCCCTCCATGGTCGATTCCCCCCCAGTGAGTGCCAAAGGCTCCAAGATGGGATCTCGCGGATACAGAACGTTACGGTGGTGGAAATTGTGTTTCGTGGTGCCCCTGGATGTTTTCGGGGTACGTAGGTACATATAGGAGGAAGAAGTACGTCGATGGCCTCCCGAGGGGCCCACAAGACAGGGGGCACGGCCCCCTATCTCGTGGGGCCCTCGGAAGCTTCTTGACTTGCACTCCAAGCTCTCCGGATCACGTTCGTTCCAAAAATCACGCTCCCGAAGGTTTCATTCCGTTTGGACTCCGTTTGATATTCCTTTTCTTCAAAATACTGAAATAGGCAAAAAAAACAGCAATATGGGCTGGGCCTCCGGTTAGTAGGTTAGTCCCAGAAATGATATAAATGTGTAAAATAAAGCCCATAAACATCCAAAAGGGGTAATATAATAGCATGAAACAATCAAAAATTATAGATACGTTGGAGACGTATCACTGCCCCCGACTTCCGTTCGGGCCCTCCTTCTCAACTGGCATCGTGGACCAATGTAGAACAGGATTGGGGTCTGCTAGTGATGTACCAACACTGCAGAGCCGTATCAGGGAGCTTCTTGAGAGGGACATTAGCCTTGTCAGCATAATTCAGGTAATGCTAGTCCGACGGATGTTGCCGTGCAAACGACGGCCTCTCCGGATGTGGGAGTTCAATCCGAAAGGTCCGCGGACTATTCTGCACTTCTTCGGCCTGACGCTCGAAGGTATGTGTAAATTATTCTTCGGACCACAAGTATAGTGTCCGGACACCACCTAGGATGCGGGCCTGAGCTGCAATCGCCCAGATACCCAAGTAAGTAACCCAGAAACCGAACACTTCGTTTATATTTATCATAATCATTATTCTGAAAATCCTCCGTGGCCAGGAATGGCTCAGCAAAGCGGAGAGAATCAGGTGTCCGGCGCCACTTCCCGAAGTCTCGCCAAGTCCCGCCATAGCCAAGATGCTTGGTCGTGTGCTAAGTAAAGTGCCTTCGGGGAAAGGCGAAGGGAAGAATATGGAAACAGAACTTCACACATTGCGCATCCAAACCGGGGGAATTGCTACCTCCCTAGAGGAGGATAGTCGGGGAGGGGAATCTAAGGTCTCCTCCCCTCGCGGGAAGAAGAGGGCCGCCTCCGAAGACTTGGAGACGGAGGCGCCCAGACAAGGGAAGAAGACTTCACGAGGGGGCCCTGCCCCGAAGGGCGTCTTCACCGCGCCATGCCCGCAAACGGGCCAGTCCTCAGCCGAGCCGTAAGTTAATCGTAAATACAAAGGCAGTGCTTCCTTCTCCAAGAACAGTAACCAGGATCCATTCCTTGCAGTCTGGCTAGCAGCTTTTCTCGACAGACTTCGTCTTCGGGGGATCTCCTTCCGGAGAAGATGGAGAGTGAGACCCCACCAACCTCTCGCCTCATGAGGCGGGCGACCCCGAGGTGTCTTCAGGGAGGAGTCCCGATCTGCCAAAGGCAGAGGCTAATACTTCGGCCGCCCTGAGCCCGGAGCGTTCGGCTTCCACGGGGGGCGATAAGAAGGGTCCGGCACAGTTCGGCGTCCGGCGGGACACGCTGACGGGCCTTCTGGAGCGAGCTGCTCTCTTGAAGGAGCACCATTCATTAATGAGCACGGTGCTCAAGAAGATTTCATCGGCCAAAAGCGGGTTGAATGAAGCCTTTACGAGCCTGCTCAGAGGCTTTGAGGTACGTAATGAAAATACATAATTTTTTACTGTGATGCACGCGCTAGGTGTGCTCCATATGGATAGTAGCCCCTGAGACTCTGGTTGCCAGCCCTAGGCGGCAAACGGAGGATCACTTTGTGAAGTAATGATCGTGCTATATTTGTGCGCAGGTGGCAAAGGATCCGGCAGCTGACCGGTCCATTGAAGTCGCCGAACTGAGGCGACAAATTGGGGTTATTGATGCCGATATCACGCTTGTGAATGAGCGACTTAACGAGTCACAAGGTACGTTCTCTGCTTTCCTTATTTGTTGTAGGAAGGACCAAGCGGAGCATAATGTTAATGTTATATGCTTGGACTGTAGATGGAGCTGCTGCCGTGGAGGCCCTGAGGGCGGAACTTTCCCTGGCCAAGGAACAAGCCCGGGCTAGCAATGCGGCTGCCCTATAGGCGGCCAAAGAGTTGAGAGCCGAACAGGCTGCTCGTCGCCGAAGCGAAGACAAAGTAGCCAAAATGGCCGTGGAGCTGAAAAATGCCACCGACCGGTATGAACTCCTTGAAAAAGACAATAAGGCTAATTCGGCTGACCTGAAAAAGGCACTTGATGTGGCCAAGGAGACGCGGTCCAAAATTAGGGATGCGCAGGAGGAGCTTCGACACGGCTGGAAATCACGGCTGGAAACCCTTATTTGTTGTGGATGAAGTTTTTAGATCCGAAGTATGCTCCTCTGGATCGACACTGGAGTCCTGCAGACGCCTATGCAGATTTGGCGAAGAGTACGGCTGATGCGGCCAAGTTTTTCAAGGAACAAAAAGATAATGAAGTGGAAAAGTTGTTCTGGTCGCAGTTCAGCGCTCCAACGCGCACATTGCCGTTGAGTGAAAGGATGGCTGCTGTAGCCGAGCTCCATAGACTGTCCGGTCTTGTAATGCGGTCTGTAATAGACCATATATGGCCGAAGGGGCCTAAGTCGGACAGTTATTTTGGTTTAGTGCAACAGTTCCTTGGTGCCGTATCGCGGTGCCATGAAGAGGTCGGCGTGCATAGAGGGTGCGCGGATGGCTCTTGCCCGTGTCAAAGCATATTGGACAGATATGGAGGCCACCATCATTGCGACCCAGAATCCGGCGGGAGGCCAGGATCCGGCTGAGCACATCTTGGAGCAAGTAGCAGAAGGTGCTCGCTTAATAGAGGCTCAGTGCTCGAAGAATGTCATGTTCGAGTTACAAATCGTGTCATTGTAAAAACAATGTTATTTTAATTATAGAGGCTATGTTTATACTTTTCGCCCGAAAGTGTTATTGTGCCTCCTGTGCGGCCGTTATAGATATATATGCAATTATGAAAGTTAGCAGTCGTTGGCTTCAGCCCCCACACATATAATGCGGGGGTGTTCGCGAAAATATGCATAATCACACTTGATCCAACGTCTTGGTCCGTTAAGGAGGTGATCGCACGTCGAACTAGGCAACCGGACTATATAGCTTTAACACTTTCACTTAGCCATAGGACTTTGACGGTGGGGCTACTATGTAGCCCCTTGTACCTTTGCGTGCACCCGAATCCGGGCGCGTGTGTACATGACCGGTAAATGGTCCTTCGTTAATGCGGAGGAACCCTAAAGGTTCCGACAAGTCTTTGAGTGGTTGAACAGTCTCTCGCTATATCATGACAGTCAGTTTTCGGCTTTCTCTGTCGAGGTGCTCATCCGGAATAACCATGACACAATCACAGTAGTTCTCCTTTGGCTGCCTTAGCCGATAAGAACGGAACGTAAGGCGGCAAACCCAGGAGCCGGGCAAACCCAACATTTGAACAAAGACATGATTCGGAGCTGATGCCTATAAGGCCAAACTCGCGACGCTGAACACTCCCGAAGGTATTCGGACTTTATAACATATACGGGGCTGAGCAACGCCCGTTATTATGAACCCTATATTTCTAGGTACGTGCATTACTCTGTTGTGGAGAAATGCCAATAACGGCAGTATCCTCTATGGGTGCAGTACCCATGGGATATGTAAGCAACAAGAGACAATAAAGAAGGTTTACACAAGGGCTTAATCTAAAGAGAAACCTTTGAGCGAGGCCCTGCTGCACGTCTACGCCTTTGTCCCCGTTGTGTCGTGTCCTGGAAGGGTGTTGCACGAATGGTGTCTGTAAAAAGAAAAACTCATGTAGAGGAGTATGACGTAAGCATGCGAAAAGCTGGCTATCTCTAATGGATAGTAGAAGTGTAAAATATTGGCATGTTGATAAGGTCAAGCCAAGAGTTGGGCTTTATTAAATATCTATAACCCCTGGTGTCCTCTATGGGATTACATGTGTGGCGCCTAGATCAGGTTTATCTGGGCTGCCGGACTTGTCTAACCGAGTCTGTGGTCTTAACGACCAATCATGCTTTCTGGTATTAGAGGTCGCTTAAAGTCCGGCTACTGGAGCCGTCGCGTATTCTTCTGCGCGTAAGGAACGCTCTGTGTTTTCGTTAATGGTGATGACGCCACGTGGACCGGGCATCTTGAGTTTAAGGTAGGCGTAGTGCGGTACTACATTGAAGCGAGCGAAGGCCGTTCTCCCAAGAAATGCATGATAGCCGCTTTGGAGACGGGCGATGGTGAAGAGTAGTTCTTCGCTTCTGGAGTTGCCTAGGGAACCGAATGTTACCTATAGTACAAGGGAGCCCCTATAGTGGGCTTCAACGCCTGGTATTACCCCTTCAAAGGTGGTGTTACTTTGGCTGATTCTGGATGGGTCTATCCCTATCCTGCGGACAGTGTCCTGGTATATTAGATTAAGACTACTGCCGCCGTCCATGAGGACGTGAGTGAGATGGTATCCGTCGATTATTGGGTCGAGCACTAAGGCAGCTGATCCTCCGTGCCGAATACTAGTCGGGTAGTCCTTGTGATCGAAAGTGATCGGGCAGGCCGACCAGTGGTTAAGTTTGGGTGCGATGGGCTCTATAGCGTATGCGTCTCTGAGCATGCCTTCACGCCTTCTCGTGGGTGTTTGAGTCGCGTGAATCATGTTTACTGTTTTTACCTCTGGTAGGAATTTTTTCTGTCCCCCAGTGTTCGGCTGGCGAGGCTCATCCTCGTCTTCACTTGGTGTTTCCCTTTCCTTGTGTTCGGCATTTAATTTGCCAGCCTGCTTAAAGACCCAGCATTCTATGTGAGTGTGGTTCGCACGTTTTTCGGGGGTGCCATGGATTTGGCACAATCTGTCCAGGACTTTGTTCAGGCCGGACGGTCCTTCTTTGCTGCCTTTAAGTGGCTTCTTTTGTTGACCGGGTCGAGAGCCCCTGAATCCGGCGTTGACTGTTGTGTTGTCCGGACTTTGCTCCTTGTTTCGACGTTTGTTTTTGTTCCGCCATGGCTTCCCGTTGCCATCCCTGATTTCGGATGTACTTGGGTCGCTGGTGCCTCTACGGGCCAACCAGCTGTCTTCACCCGCGCAAAAGCGGGTCATAAGGCTTGTTAGGGCTGCCATTGTCCTTGGCTTTTCTTGGCGAGGTGTCTGGCGAGCCACTCGTCCCGGATACTGTGCTTGAAAGCCGCTAGGGCTTCAGCATCCGGACAGTCGACGATTTGATTCTTCTTAGTGAGGAATCTGCTCCAAAGCTTGTGGGCGGACTCTCCGGGCTGTTGAATTGTGTGACTTAAATCGCCTGCGTATGGAGGTCGGACATAGGGCCCTTGAAAATTGGCCCTGAAAGCATCCTCGAGTTCCTCCCAACTTCCGATTGAATTTTCAGGGAGGCTTTTCAACCAGTGTCGAGTTGGTCCCTTCAATTTGAGGGGAAGGTATTTGATGGCGTGGAGGTCGTCCCCACGAGCCATGTGGATATGCAGGATAAAATCCTCAATCCAGACCCCGGGGTCCATCGTTCCGTCATATGCCTCTATGTTCACAGGTTTGAAACCCTGTGGGAATTCGTGGTCCAGTACCTCTTCGGTGAAGCACAGAGGGTGGGTAGCCCCTCTGTATCTGGACGTGTTGTGGCGTGCCGTCGGCTGTTGTCGTGTCCGGTGCTGATTCCGAACTGGTATCCGATCAGTCTGATCATTTTGGTGACCATAGCCCTACGCCGGGGCGTGTCCTCTAGATCCATAGATGGACCTGGTCGCGCCGGTCTTTTTATCCAGGAGCTCACATAAATCGTGTGCGGCGTCCGTAGCTGTTCTATTGCGGTTACGAAGTGCTTGGTTTGGCTTGTTGGCCGTATTGTTCTTTGGTGGAACGGCCTCGTCGTCGAATTCTGGTAGCAGCTTGCGTTTTGGATAGCTCTTTGTTTGGCGATCGTTGTCGTACTTTTCTTCAGTGTCTAGTACTTTATTCCATCTGCGATTGAGCATTTCCTGTGCGGCCTTAAGCTTTTGCTTCTGCTTCTTCAGACTTCTCGCAGTGGCCATAAGCCTTCTGTGGAGGTTATCTCGTTCCAAGCGTGTTTCCGGGATGATGAATGCGTCGTCGTCCGGACTGTGCTCCTGTCCCGGGGCAGTTTGCTGAGTTCGTTCCTCGGGATCACTGTGATCGGGCGTATGCTCCGGGCTGTGTTCGGCGTGACCTGGCTCATCCTGCTCCATTGCTGGGTCCGTATGGTCATTGTTTCCTTCGGAGTTGACTGGGGTGTCGATCTTTCTAGCGCTATTATCGCCATTTTTACTGTGACTGGATTTAGAGCGGCGTCTCCGCCGTCATTTTGGCTTTTGTTCGGGGGTTTTGTCCTCCATTTTGTCGCCATCGCCCTCCTTCGGCGTATCCACCATGTATATGTCATATGATAAGGTGGTCGTCCAGCACCCCGTGGGTGGTGGTTCTGAATCGTCTTCTGCGCCAACGTCCATACCGTCGGTGTCATCAGAGTCGAAGTCAAGCATGTCTGTTACATCGTCGACAGTGGCTATGAAGTGGGTGGTGGGTAGGCAACGAATTTCTTTGTCGCCTTCTTCCTTCCTGAGCCGGACATAGTTCGGCCAAGAGTCTCCTGACAAGGAGAGAAACTTTAATGAGTTCAGCATGTCGCCAAAGGGCGAGTGCTGGAAGATATCCGTAGCGGTAAATTCCATTACTGGAGCCCAGCCAGAATCGGCGGGCTCGGGGGCGCGTGTCCTGGGACCTACAACCGGACACAAGTCCCGGGGTCCGGAGACACAAGCTTCCTTGGGGATGAAGTCTGTGTTCGGCTCCACCGCCGATGAGTGTGCGGCCTTCGGGGCGGGGTCCATCCACCCGTCCTCGGATGACACAATCTGCCCACTGGATTTAGGTCCGGGGTTCCTGCAGGTGCGATATCCCGAGTGTTGTCTGACAGCAGGTCTAAGCCATGCTCGTCGTGACTGTTCGGCGCTCCTGACACAGGCCCGAATCCGTTGAAGATCAAGTCTCCGCGGATATCGGTCGTATAGTTTGAGTTCCCAAACCTGACCTGATGGCCAGGGGCGTAGTTGTCGATCTGCTCCAGATGGCCAAGCGAATTGGCCCGCAGTGCGAAGCCGCCGAACACGAAGATCTATCCGGGAAGAAAAGTCTCACCCTGGACCTCGTTGTTGATGATTGAAGGAGCCATCGAGCCTTGCAGCGACGACATAGAGGAACTCTCAATGAAAGCACCAATGTCGGTGTTGTAGGATCGGAAGTATGTCTAGAGGGGGGGTGATTAGACTACTTGACAATTTAAAAGTTTAGCCTTTTGATTAGGACAAGTTTTTAGCAAGTTCACAATGATGAGCAAGTCAAGTATCACCCTACACATGCAATTCTAGAGTAATGGCAGCGGAAAGTAAATTGCACATGTAGTAAATAGAGGTGGAGAAGAGCAAACACAATTTGGAGACACGGAGATTTTTCTCGTGGTTCCGATAGGTGGTGCTATCGTCAATCCACGTTGATGGAGACTTCAACCCACGGAGGGTAACGGCTGCGAGAGTCCACGGAGGGCTCCACCCACGAAGGGTCCACGAAGAAGCAACCTTGTCTATGCCATCATGGCCTACGTCCACGGAGGACTAGCCTTACTCGGGGTAGATCTTCACGAAGTAGGCGATCTCCTTGCCCTTACAAACTTCTTGGTTCAACTCCACAACTTGACGGAGGCTCCCAAGCGACACCTAACCAATCTAGGAGGCACCACCCTCCAAAAGGTAATAGATGGTGTTGGTGATGATGAACTCCTTGCTCTTGTGCTTCAAATGATAATCTCCCCAACACTCAACTCTCCTCACTGATTTGGCTGTGGTGGAAGAAAGGATTGAGTGGAAAGCAACTTGGGAAGACTAGAAATCAAGTTTCATATGGTGGGAGTGGAGCAACTTGATCTCAACACAAGGGTAGGGAGTTTTCTTCTCAGAAATGTAAGGTAGGAGTGGTAGTTCTTTCTGATGGCTCTCTCCACGAATGAAGAGGAGGTGGAGGGTATTTATAGCCTCCACACAAAATCCAACTGTTACACACATTTGACCAATCTCGGTCGGACCGAAGTTGACAACTCGGTGAGACCGAAAGTTCAAATCTTGTGAACGTTGGGATTTTCGTGGGACCGAAAATACAATCTCGGTTAGTCCGATTCTTCCAAAGACTAGGGTTTGCCATTCTCGGTGGGACCGACTTTCTCATCTCGGTGACACCGATTTGAGTACGAAGGTTCTGTAAGGTTGGCAACACCAATTTCGGTAAGACCGAGTTTGGAATCGGAAAATCCGAAATTTCTAGGGTTTGGGTATATGGCTGAGGTGGTTCATCTCGGTGTGACTGAGTTTATGGAATCGGTGGGACCGAGATTACTTATGAGTAAATGTTGGAATGAAAGATTGCTGATAGTTTGGGAGATAAATCACTAAGCACTTTGAGCAACCAGATCATCATCATAACCTCATCCCCTTTTAATAGTATTGGCTTTCCTATGGACTCAATGTGATCTTGGATCACTAAACCAAAAATGGAGTCTTGAGCTTTTGCCAATGTTTTCCTTAGCATTTTGAGGGGTCCACATCATCAGTCATTGCCATACCCATATCACTGAACTTTCTGAAATATTCTCAAGAAACAATTAGTTCAATGATATATATGTTGTTATTAATTACCAAAACCACCCGGGGATTAGTTGCACTTTCAATCTCCCCCTTTTTGGTAATTGATGACAACATATAGATCAAAGCTTCGACAAATGATATAATCAATGAATAATATCGTAAGCTTTGAGAAGTATGTGATAAGCAAGAGCTCCCCTAAATTTGTGCATTATTTAAGATTTGCGCTTGAATGCAAATGCACAATCGATTAGGATCATGGGTCACTCTTCCATGTCACATACATCTTGGTGGAGCGCACAAAATGATAAGAATGAATAGCATGCACCCAATCACCAAGACATGAGTAAATGATCATACAAGATATGAATAGAATATGATAAGCATTAAGCACACATTAAGCATAGTATGATCAAGCACTCATCAAAGTAGAGCAAACGTAGTATCAAACACACGAAATGTCTCGAAGAACTCAAAAGTATCTCAAGGAAAAACCGCAAACGAAAGAGCAAAAACAAGCACTCTCTCTCTCGAAGTCCTATGATCTATACAATTTCTCCCCCTTTGGCAACAAGTTACCAAAAAGTTCGAAAGGTATAGAGCTAAACGTCACTAGGGACTCTGCTGGCGGCTCCTGTCTGGGTCGATGGAGTGGAGATAGCTGCATCTGCAAAGGCTTCTGCTGAAGTCTGTGGAGCTGGAGGAGTGGACACTTGGGCTGGAGCTGGGCCGATGGAGCTGTGGGAGGTGCTGATCTTTGTAGCCAGGGTCCGACAATCGGAATAGCAGCTGATCTGGGCTTTGTGGGCACTGGAGCAGGCTGCTCATAATCATCCTCGACAAGGTCATCCTACATCTCCTTCATGAGCTCTGCCTTCTCCCTCTTGGCTTCCTCGATATCTGCCTCAAGCTTGTTGACGGTGACCTGCACTTCAGTCAGCTTGACATCCAGAGCATGGAACTTGTCTTCAACTATCCTCTCAAGACTCTCCTGAGACTGCACTATGCTGGACATGTTGGGGAACGTTGCAGAAAATTAAAATTTTTCCTACGGCTTCACCAAGATCCATCTATGAGTTCATCTAAGCAACGGGTAACGGGAGAGAGATGACATCTACATACCACTTGTAGATCGCGTGCGGAAGCTTGCAAGGTGATGATGGAGTCGTACTCGAACGTGATTCAGATCACCGATGCCAAGTGCTGAACGGACAGCACCTCCGCGCTCAACACACGTGCGGGACGATCGACGCCTCCTCCTTATTGATCCAGCAAGGGGAAGGAGAGGTTGAGGAAGACAGCTCCACCGGCAAAGACGACGGCGTGATGATGGTGGAGAAGCAAGATCTCAAGCAGGGCTTCACGAGCTCTACGGAGGAGGAGATATGTTTGGGAGGGAGGGCTGCGCCTTGGGAGTTGTGTACAGCAGCCCCCTCCTCCCCCTTTATATAGGCCCCTGTGGCGGCCCCTCGAGATCCAATCTCCGTGGGGCGCCAAGGGGTGGAGTGCCCCCAAGCCGTGGGCGCCCCCCCTAGGGTTTCAACCCTAGGCGCGAGGTGGGCCTAGGGGCGCACCAGCCCCTGTGGGCTGGTTCCTTCCCCTCGGCCCATGGGGCCCTCCGAATAGGTGGCCCCACCGGTGGACCCCGGGACCTTCCGGTGGTCCCAGATTTTACCGAAACCCCAAACTTTCCCGATGGCGAAACACCACTTCCTATATATTATTCTTTACCTCCGGACCCTTCCGAACTCCTCGTGACGTCCGGGATCTCATCCGGACTCGAACAACATTCGTGGTCACATACTTGACTTCCTACAAACCCTAGCGCCACCGAACCTTAAGTGTGTAGACCCTACGGGTTCGGGAGACACGCAGACATGACCGAGACGACTCTCGGGCAATAACCAACAGCGGGTCGGATATCCATGTTGGCTCCCACATGCTCCTCGATGATTTCATCGGTTGAACCACGATGTCGAGGATTCGATCAAACCTCGTATGCAATTCCTTTGTCAATCGGTGCGTTATTTGCCCGAGACCCGATCGTCGGTATCCCAATACCTTGTTCAGTCTCGTTACGGCAAGTCACTTTACTCGTTCATAATGCATGATCCCGTGGCAACACCTTGGTCACATTGAGCTCATTATGATGATGCATTACCGAGTGGGCCCAGAGATACCTCTCCGTCATACGGAGTGACAAATCCCATCCTCGATCCGTGTCAACCCAATGATACTTTCGGAGATACCTGTAATGCACCTTTATAGTCACCCGATTACGCCAGACGCTTTGATACACCAAGGCACTCCTACGGTAACCGGAGTTACACGATCTCATGGTCGAAGGAATAGATACTTGACATTGGCAAAGCTTCTAGCAAACGAACTATCCGATCTTTTATGCTATGCTTATGATTGGGTCTTGTCCATCACATCATTCTCCTAATGATGTGATCCGTTATCAACGACATCCAATGTCCATAGTCAGGAAAACATGACTATCTATTGATCACAACGAGCTAGTCAACTAGAGGCTCACTAGGGACTCATTGGGTCTAAGTGTTCACACGTGTATTACGATTTCCGGATAATACATTTATAGCATGAACAAAAGACAATTATCATGAACATTGAAATATAATAATCCTTTTATTATTGCCTCTAGGGCATATTTCCAACAGTCTCCCACTTGCACTAGAGTCACCAATCTAGTTACATTGTGATGAATCGAACACCCATAGAGTTACGGTGTTGATCATGTTTTGCACGCGAGAGAGTTTAGTCAACGGATCTGCGACATTCAGATCCGTGTGTACTTTGCAAATCTCTATGTCTCCATCTTGAACATTTTCACGGATGGAGTTGAAACGACGCTTGATGTGCTCGGTCTTCTTGTGAAACCTGGGCTCCTTGGCTAGGGCAATAGCTCCAGTGTTGTCACGAGAAGAGTTTGATCGGCCCGACGCATTGGGTATGACTCTAGGTCGGTGATGAACTCCTTCATCCAAATCGCTTCATGCGCTGCCTCCGAGGCCGCCATGTACTCCACTTCACACGTAGATCCCGCCACGACGCTTCGCTTGCAGGCTGCACCAGCTTCTCGCTCCACCATTCAACATATACACGTATCCGGTTTGTGACTTAGAGTCATCCAGATCTGAGTCGGCTAAGCGCCGACGTAACCCTTTACGACGAGCTCTTCGTCTCCTCCATAAACGAGAAACATGTCCTTTGTCCTTTTCGTGTACTTCAGATATTCTTGACCGCTGTCCAGTGTTCCTTGCGGGTTACTTTGGTATCTTGCAACCAAACTTACGGCAAGGTTTACATCGGTCCAGTACACAAGATGGCATACATAATAGATCCTATGGCTGAAGCATAGGGATGACACTCATCTCTTCTTTATCTTTTGCCGTGGTCGGTGATCGAGCTGAGCTTAGTTTCACACCTTGTAACATAGGCAAGAACCCTTCTTGGACTGATCCATTTTGAACCTCTTCAAAATCTTATCAAGGTATGTGCTTTGTGAAAGACCTATGAGGCGCCTCGATCTATCTCTATAGATCTTAATGCCTAATATATAAGCAGCTTCTCCAAGGTCCTTCATTGAAAAACACTTGTTCAAATAGGCCTTAATGCTGTCCAGAGTGTCGATCATTTCCCATCAAGAGTATGTCATCTACATATAACAGAGAAATGCTACGGAGCTCCCACTCACTTTCTTGTAAACGCAGGCTTCTCCATAAGTCTCAATAAACCCAAACGCTTTGATCATCTCATCAAAGCGAATGTTCCAACTCCGAGATGCTTGCACCAGTCCATAAATGGATCGCTGGAGCTTGCATACTTTGTTAGCGCTCGAGGATCGACAAAACCTTCCGCTGCATCATATACAGCTCTTCCTTAAGATGCCCGTTAAGGAATGCCGTTTTGACGCCCATCTGCCATATCTCATAATCATAGTATGCGGCAATTGCTAACATGATTCGGACGGACTTAAGCTTCACTACGGAGAGAATGTCTCGTCAGAGTCAATCCCTTGAACTTGTCGATAACCCTTAGCGACAAGTCGAGCTTATAGATGGTAACATTACCATCCGCGTCCGTCTTCTTCTTAAAAATCCATTTATTTTCTATCGCCGCCGATCATCGGGCAAGTCTGTCAAAGTCCATACTTTGTTTTCATACATGGATTCTATCTCGGATTTCATGGCCTCAAGCCATTTGTTGGAATCCGGCCCGCCATTGCTTCTTCATAGTTCAAGGTTCATTGTTGTCCAGCAACATGATTTCCATGACAGGGTTGCCGCACCATTCAGTGCGGAACGTGTCCTTGTGGACCTTCGAGTTCAAGAGTAACTTGATTCAAGTACCTTGATCATCATCAACGCTTTCCTCTTCACTTGGTGTGGGCATCACAGAACGGTTTCTGCGCTGCATCACTTTCCGCTCGAGAGGTAGTACTTCATCGAGTTTTACTTTCCTCCCACTTACTTCTTTCGAGAGAAACTCTTTCTCCGTAAAGCATCCGTTCTTAGCAACAAAGATCTTGCCTTCGGATCTTAAGTAGAAGGTATACCCGACAGCTTCCTTAGGGTATCCTATGAATACGCATTTTCCGACTTGGGTTCGAGCTTTTCAGTTGAAGTTTCTTGACATAAGCATCGCATCCCCAAACTTTTAGAAACGACAGCTTAGGTTTCTTCCCAAACCATAATTCATACTGTGTCGTCTTAACGGATTTAGACGGTGCCCTATTTAAAGTGAATGTAGCTGTCTCTAGAGCGTATCCCCAAAATGATAGCGGTAAATCGGTAAGAGACATCATAGACCGCACCATATCCAATAGTGTGCGACACGACGCTCGACACACCGTTTATTTGAGGTGTTCCAGCGGCGTGAGTTGTGAAACGATTCCACATTTTCTTAAGTGTGTACCAAATTCGTGACTTAAGTATTCTCCCCACCGATCTGATCGTAGGAACTTTATCTTACGGTCACGTTGATTCTCTACCTCACTCTGAAATTCCTTGAACTTTTCAAAGGTCTCGGACTTGTGTTTCATTAAGTAGACATACCCATATCTACTCAAGTCATCAAGGAGAGTGAGAACATAACGATATCCTCCATGAGCCTCAACGCCATTGGACCGCACACATCGGTATGTATGATTTCCAACAAGTTGGTTGCTCGCCCATTGTTCCGGAGAACGGAGTCTTGGTCATTTTGCCTAAGAGGCAAGGTTCGCATGTGTCAAACGATTCATAATCAAGAGACTCTAAAAGTCCATCAGCATGGAGCTTCTTCATGCGCTTGACACCAATGTGACCAAGGCGGCAATGCCACAAGTATGTGGGACTATCGTTATCAACTTTACATCTTTTGGCATCCACACTATGAACATGTGTAATATTACGCCGAGATTCATCAAGAATAAACCATTGACCATCGGAGCATGACCATAAAACATATCTCTCATATAAATCGAACAACCATTATTCTCGACTTAAATGAGTAGCCATCTCGTATCAAACGAGATCCAGATACAATGTTCATGCTCAAACTTGGCACTAAATAACAATTATTGAGGTTTAAAACTAATCCCGTAGGTAAATGTAGAGGCAGCGTGCGGCGGCGATCACATCGACCACGAACCATTCCCGACGCCAAGATCGTCACCTCGCCCTTCGCCAGCTCCGCTTATTCCGCAGCTCCTTTGGTGTTGCCGGCCTTCTTATCCGCTAAGTATTTGGGGCAGTTCCGCTTCCAAAGGTTCTTTCCCTTGCAATAAAAGCACTCACCTCGTGCTTGGGTCCATTCTTTGACTTCTTCCCGCAAGCGGCTTACGGGCGCGCAACATCTTTGCCGTCCTTCTTGAAGTTCTTCTTACCCTTGCCCTTCTTGAACTTAGTGGTCTTATTGACCATCAACACTTGATGTTCTTTCTTGATTTCAGCCTCTGCTGACTTCAGCATTGAGAACACTTCAGGAATGGTCTTTACCATCCCCGCATGTTGTAGTTCATCACAAAGCTCTTGTAGCTTGGTGGGAGCGATCGAGGATTCTGTCAATGACCGCCTCATCTCGGGAGGTTAATGTTCAACTGGGTCATACGAAGCGTGCAACCCGCACATCTTCGAGGATGTGCTCACCGACGTAACTGTTCTCCTCCATCTTACAATCTGTAGAACTTGTCGGAGACATCATATCTCTCGACCGGGCATGAGCTTGGAAAACTAGTTTCAGCTCTTGAACATCTCATATGCTCCGTGATGCTCAAAACGCTTTTGGAGCCCCGGTTCTAAGTCAGTAGAGCATGCCGCATCGAACGAGGGAGTAATCATCAGCGCGAGTTTGCCAAGCGCTCATAACGCCTTGGTTCTTCGGGACGGAGCGGCACCTAGCGGTCCTTCTAGGACATATTGCTTCTGGCAGCTATGAGGATGATCTCGTGTTCCGACCCGTCCGTATAGTTGCTGCCATCATCTTTCAGCTTGGTTTTCTAGGAACGCGTTGAAGTTCATGTTGACATTAGCGTTGGCCATTGATCTACAAGACATATTTGCAAAGGTTTTAGACTAAGTTCATGATAATAAAGTTCTTAATCAAAATTATGAACTCCCACTTAGATTAGACATCCCTCTAGTCATCTAAGTGTTACACGATCCGAGTCGACTAGCCCGTGTCCGATCATCACGTGAGACGGACTAGTCATCGTCGGTGAACATCTTCATGTTGATCGTATCTTCCATACGACTCGTGTTCGACCTTTCGGTCTCCGTGTCCCGAGGCCATGTCGCACATGCTAGGCTCGTCAAGTTAACCCTAAGTGTTTTCGCTGTGTAAACTGTCTTACACCCGTTGTATGTGAACGTAAGGATCCATCACACCCGATCATCACGTGGTGCTTAGAAACGATTTAACCGTAGCAACGGTGCACGCTTAGGGAGAACACTTCTTGAAATTTATAAGGGATCATCTTATTTACTACCGTCGTCCTAAGTAAACAAGATGCATAAACATAATAAACATCACATGCAATTATATAGTTGTGACATGATATGGCCAATATCATCAAGCTCCATTGATCTCCATCTTCGGGGCTCCATGATCATCTTGTCACCGGCTTGACACCATGATCTCCATCATCATGATCTCCATCATCGTGTCTTCATGAAGTTGTCACGCCAACGACTACTTCTACTTCTATGACTAACGCGTTTAGTAATGAAGTAAAGTAGTTTACATGGCGTTCTTCAATGACACGCAGGTCATACAAAAAAATAAAGACAACTCCTATGGCTCCTGCCGTTGTCATACTCATCGACATGCAAGTCGTGAATCCTATTACAAGAACATGATCTCATACATCACAATTCATCATTCATCACAACTTCGCCATATCACATCACATGATCAATCGCTGCAAAAACAAGTTAGACGCCCTCTAGTTGTTGTTTGCATCTTTTACGTGGCTGCGATTGGGTTCTAGAAAGAACGTTTTCTTACCTACGAATCACCACAACGTGATTTTGTCAACTTCTATTTACCCTTCATAAGGGCCCTGTTCATCGAATCCGCTCCAACTAAAGTGGGAGAGACAGACACCCGCCAGCCACCTTATGCAACTAGTGCATGTCACCGGTGGAACCGGTCTCACGTAAGCGCACGTGTAAGGTTGGTCCGGCCGCTTCATCCCACAATACCGTTGAGCAAGAAAAGACTAGTAGAGGCAAGTAAGATGACAAGATCAACGCCCACAACAAATTTGTGTTCTACTCGTGCATTAGAGAACTACGATAGACCTAGCTCATGATGCCACTTTGTTGGGGAACGTTGCGAGAAAATTAAAATTTTTCCTACGGCTTCACCAAGATCCATCTATGAGTTCATCTAAGCAACGGGTAACGGAGAGAGATGACATCTACATACCACTTGTAGATCGCGTGCGAAGCTTGCAAGGTGATGATGGAGTCGTACTCGAACGTGATTCAGATCACCGATGCCAAGTGCTGAACGGACAGCACCTCCGCGTTCAACACACGCACGGACGATCGACGCCTCCTCCTTATTGATCCAGCAAGGGGGAAGGAGAGGTTGAGGAAGACAGCTCCACCGGCAGCACGACGGCGTGATGATGGTGGAGAAGCAGTACTCCGACAGGGCTTCGCTGAGCTCTACGGAGGAGGAGATATGTTTGGGAGGGAGGGCTGCGCCTTGGGAGTTGTGTACAGCAGCCCCTCCCTCCCCTTTATATAGGCCCCAGTGGCGGCCCCCCTGAGATCCAATCTCCGTGGGGGCGGCGGCAAGGGGTGGAGTGCCCCCAAGCCGTGGGCGCCCCCCCCTAGGGTTTCAACCCTAGGCGCGGGGGGCCTAGGGGCGCACCAGCCCCTGTGGGCTGGTTCCTTCCCCTCTCGACCCATGGGGCCCTCCGGATAGGTGGCCCCACCGGTGGACCTCGGACCTTCCGGTGGTCCCAGATTTTACCGAAACCCCAAACTTTCCGATGGCGAAACACCACTTCCTATATATTATTCTTTACCTCCGGACCCTTCCGAACTCCTCGTGACGTCCGGGATCTCATCCGGACTCGAACAACATTCGTGGTCACATACTTGACTTCCTACAAACCCTAGCGCCACCGAACCTTAAGTGTAGACCCTACGGGTTCGGGAGACACGCAGACATGACCGAGACGACTCTCGGGCAATAACCAACAGCGGGGTCTGGATATCCATGTTGGCTCCCACATGCTCCTCGATGATTTCATCGGTTGAACCACGATGTCGAGGATTCGATCAAACCCTGTATGCAATTCCCTTTGTCAATCGGTACGTTACTTGCCCGAGACCCGATCGTCGGTATCCCAATACCTTGTTCAGTCTCGTTACCTGGCAAGTCACTTTACTCGTTCCGCAATGCATGATCCCGTGGCCAACACCTTGGTCACATTGAGCTCATTATGATGATGCATTACCGAGTGGGCCCAGAGATACCTCTCCGTCATACGGAGTGACAAATCCCAGTCTCGATCCGTGTCAACCCAACAGATACTTTCGGAGATACCTGTAATGCACCTTTATAGTCACCCAGTTACGTTGTGACGTTTGATACACCCAAGGCACTCCTACGGTAACCGGGAGTTACACGATCTCATGGTCGAAGGAATAGATACTTGACATTGGCAAAGCTTCTAGCAAACGAACTATCCGATCTTTTATGCTATGCTTATGATTGGGTCTTGTCCATCACATCATTCTCCTAATGATGTGATCCCGTTATCAACGACATCCAATGTCCATAGTCAGGAAAACATGACTATCTATTGATCACAACGAGCTAGTCAACTAGAGGCTCACTAGGGACTCATTGGGTCTAAGTGTTCACACGTGTATTACGATTTCCGGATAATACATTTATAGCATGAACAAAAGACAATTATCATGAACATTGAAATATAATAATCCTTTTATTATTGCCTCTAGGGCATATTTCCAACAGGACAGGCGTAGTTCAATCCTCTGGGTAGCTTCAAGAAGTTGTTCTCCAACGCTCTTGGGCTTTGCTGCTGCTGCTGCTGCTTCATTCTCAGCTTTAGCTTGTTTGGCAGCTTCAGACTTAGCTTGTCCTTCAACAGATGTGGGATCATCCTCTGTCATCACAACTTCATTATCTTCATGTTCAGGCTGCAGAGGCAAGTGTGGTCTATCCAACAAGTAGGTGCCCGTGCCAAACTTGGCATTGATGAGTATCTGTATGTGCGGGGCAAACCCACATGACCTCTTCTGGTCTGCTGCTGTCCTCTTGATAGTCTCAACTATCAGGTCCATCACCTTAAAAGGTGTCTTCTGATCTAGAATATGCAGCATGTTGATTGAATAGCCTCTTATCATGCGATGGTCTCCTGACTTGGGCATCAATGTATGCCTCAGAATAGTGTTAGTGGTTGGGAGACCTGCCTGAAGATGATACACTGATCCAAGCTTCCATATCTCAACATCCTTGGCTGGTACCTCATTGTACATGTTCCTCATTGACTCATGATTTTTCTTTGGAATTCCATAAACATCAACATCATCATCTCTTGATACTGGAGCATTCAGCAGTTCAGCCCACTCTTCAACTGTTGAAGAGAATCTCTGGCCTTCAGTCATCCATACAATTCTGCCATCTGGATAGAAATGTGCTGTGGCATAGAACTGCATGATCATCTCATCATTCCAAGCAGTCAGTTTCTGACCAACGAACTCTGCAACTCCACATGAAGTGAAGCTCTCATGCACATGTGGGAAGTAGTCTCTGTGCTCTTCACTGTCGATGTATTTCCAGTCAACATATCTAGTGTCAGCAACAATTGGCTTCTTGTCCATGAGCACTGTCTCATAGAAATCTTGTTGCTCTCTGGTGTGGAACCTTGAGTCAACATCTGTTCTTCTCCTGGTGGCATATGGATCAACTTGCCTCCATAGCCTGAGACCTTTGTCCTTCCTTTCCTTCATATTTTCAGCTCGAGGATGAGCATCATTATGAACTGGCAGTTTCTGTCTGAGTTTTAGCAACACATGTGCCTCTTCATCTGATTCAGCTGGTGGCACATTGTCCTTCTTCTTCTCTGAAGCAGGAATGTTTCTCACTGTTTTCTTTGGCTTGGCAGCAGGCTTGGCTTGAGCTGCCTTTGCTGGAGCTGATGGCTTAGATTTGGTAGGTGCTCCTGCCCTGATGGCATCTCCCATCAACTTAGGCTTCGAGGAGGCTGGGGTGCTTCCTCATCGTAATCATCATCGCCTTCATCATGTACTATCCTCTTCCTCTTGGAAGTTTTCTTTACCTTGCTCGAGGTTTCTTCTTCCATGCTCAGCTTCTTTGCAACTGTGGACTTCTTTACTTTGCTGGTGCCTTTCTTGGTATGTTGCCCTTGATAGTCTTTGGCAACCACTTTCCTCTTAGGCTTAGATGTAATCTCCTCCTCAGCAACAAAGTCAGAGTCCTCCTCATCAGAATTTCTCTTCTTCCTGGCCCTGGTGGCAGCAGGAGGCAAACCACTTGGGGTGCTCCTCTCTCCATCATCAGAAAAACTGCTGGCTTCAGGACTAGTGCCTGCCTCTGGAATCTCAACTGGTGATTCAGACCTGTTCTGGCTGTCACTTGCATCAGACATGACTGACAACCTGTGAATAGAATAGGTATAGGCAGAATAGAAGAGTTATCACAAACTACAGAAGATTTTGCAAAATGAATGAGTTCAAACTTCAGTTTTAGGTTTTCACAGAATGCATTTCGGTCTGACCGAGTCTAAAATTCGGTGAATCCGAAGTGTCTAAACAGAACCATTCACACCACTTTCGGTTGGACCGAAATGGGTTTCGGTCTAGCCGAGAGCACTAGGGTTTCACTGAATCCTCATTTCGGTCTTACCGATTTGCACAACTTCGGTTGGACCGAAAAGTGCAAAGGCAATGGCCAGAGGCCAAATCGGTCGATCCGAGAATGTAGAATCGGTCACACCGAGATGTGTTCGTGGAAACCTAACCCTAAGATTTTTACTCAATTTCGTTCTAAGAACTAATCTGCTGGATAGGAAGATTTCAAACGTGGCAAGAAGCTAGGCAAAACCTATCGTGCATTGAATCGAGGTTGAAGCACGAGAGGATTGAAACTCACCCAACTTGGTGGAGTTTCACTACGGCGCAACGGCGTGATGAGATTGACCGCTGACGGCGATGGAGACCAGCGCGGGCGCCTGAAAGCGACGGCGGAGACGATCCGGAGACCACGGCGACGGCAAAGAAAGGGTTTGGGGGCGAGGCGGTATGAAGAAAGAATCAACGCTGCTGCCCTCGGTATATATACCCTTCAATGTCGGTGGGACCGAGTTGGAAAACTTCGGTGGCACCGAGATGGTTAATCGCAAGCAGTTACTCACTTGATCACGCCGAAATTTGTAACTCGGTTTCACCGAGGTGAAAACCTAGATCAATCCAAGTGATTTGGTCCGTCCGATTTGAGTATATGGGTTTGACCGAAAGTACTTAGAAGGTTTTGGAAGTTAAGTGTTTGACGGATCGGTGGCTCAAAGTGCTCCTCACTCGGTCTGTCCAAAAAGACTTGATCAAAGTTTGTGATATAAGCATGAATAGAGTTTGAGACAAGAAAGCATAGATAGCTAGGGAGGAACTTAGGCATTCTTGTCCATCCATTTGGTCAAAAAGAAAATCCAAAAGACCAAAGCAACAAATGGATGTCCTCGAATGGATAAAATTATGCATCCAACATGCTCACACAATAAGATAGCAAATGAAATATGTGTCAAACATGCACAAACAAAACACTAGCAACTAGCACACAATTTGGCGATGACTAGGTCATCTATATATGAGTATATTGACTTAGGAGTCAAATGAAAACATTTGATCATAGGTCATACTCATCGTTTAAGCACAAGTGGGGTTACCACTTTTACATAAAGCATTAATGTGTTCACATCATTTGAAGATGCTTTAGCTCAATTCTTTAGAGCAAAGCTCCCCCTTGATGTGAGAACCCCTTTTAAAGGGTCAAACTAACCTTGGGTTGTCGTTGAAGACTTCATGTAGATGTTGAAGATGTGGATGCTCAATGTTGATGAAGATCATCAAGAGTTGGGAGCAATCCTTTGGATTCGGGCACTTTCAATACCTACATGGGTTAGTCCCACAAGGAACAAACAAGGATATCCATGGACATAGATTGAAGTACACAACAGATGATGTCCATGAAAGCAATGATTACCTTGTCCCTTGACTTACCAACAAGAGGGTTTGTGACTCCATGAACTAATGCAAGATGTGGAAGTTGATTGCACAAGTTCTTTGCCAAAATGAATGTGAATGAAGTATGTTGGCGGAGTCACCCTCAAGAACTCTCTAGTTCTTCTTCTTCGGGATCCACATCATCTTGATGGGAATCCTTGGGGTAGTAGTTGAGCTTGTCGAAGTAGAACTTGAAGTTTCCTTGGGAACCCACTTGACCATGGCCTTGGGTGCTTCAATGAATGCATCAATCTCCTCTTGAAGCTTGTCCTTGCCTTTTAGCTTGTGGTCTTGTGGTGGAAGGTCATCTTGAGCTTGTTCCACATTGGAAGAAGTAGGATCATACTTCTCCGTTTGAGAAACAAACTTTGGAGTGGGATATTGACCTTCTTCCCATTCAACACCCTCGGCGTTGAACTTTCGCTCAAAACCAATTCCTTGATTCTTCCGGTGTCTTCCTTGCTTGCGAACAATTTCCTCAAAGTTCTTGCTTCCGCAAGGCTCTTGTAGACACCTTTCTCTATAATCCCTTTCAATAAACTATTTTCTTGCTCAAGTGAAACTTGGCTTGAAACATTGTTAGTGGAATCAAGAGAATTACTAGAAGTAACAACATTTGATTTAGCATGGTTATTGTTACTACTAGATGAAGAATTTTTCTTATGCTTGTCATGCTTAGTTTTAATAGGTGGCAAGAAATTAGACAAGAGAAGTCGTTTGGCAAGATATGAAGAACTCTTCTTTCAAGATCGTCATTGATAGCTTTTAGAAACTCATGTTCTTGCTCTAGATTGAGCTTCTCGAGCGTAGCTTCTCATGAGATCTTAGGAGCTCTCTATGATCTTCTTGAGTTGTTTCATGAGCTAACTTAAGAGTGTTTAGTTCTTTAGTTAGACGCTCAATCTCCTTCATAGCATTGTCATTCGACTCTTCTCGACTATAAAGACTACTAGCATGTTCATCATTACTAGGCTCACTAGATTTGTCATGTAAGAGCTCATCTTCACCAAGCAAGTCATCTTCATCACTATCAAAGTCAATAAATTCAGGGTGTGATACCTTGGGGCCTTTAGCCATGAAGCATCGTCCAATTCCCTCATTTGGTGAATCAAACAAGTCATAAGAGTTGGAGTTGGAGGATACGAGAGCAAGACCGGCAACACCTTCATCTTGACTGTATTCGGAGTTGGAGTGATAGCTTCTTTCGGAGTGATTGTCGGAGTCGGAGTTGGAGACCCATTCACCAACATGAGCTTGATGTTTTCTTCTTGTGTAGCTCCTTGATGACTTGTCTTTCCTTTCCGAATCCTTGCTTCTCCGAGAGGATCTTCGTTCATAACGATCATCTCTACTCCTTCTCTCTTTCCGAGGTGACTCTTCTCTTGAGCTTCTTCTTCTTGGAGATTCTTCTCTTCTTTTGTGGGAGTCGAACACTCATTTGAGTAGTGTCCGGTCTTCCACAATTGTAGCAGATTCGATCACGACTAGAAGATCTCTTTTCATCATATGATCTAGACTTTGAGCTTCTTTCCTTGCTTCTATTCTTGTAGAATTTGTTGAAGTTCTTCACCATTAGGCTTATCTCTTCATTGGAAACTAGCTTGTCACTTGAGGTTGTGGGAGCTTCAACTGTAGCTTTGTCTTGACTTGTTGTGAAGCTCTTCCTTATCTTTAAGTGTCATCTCATGAGCAACAATTCTTCCAATGACTTCGGTAGGCTTGAGATTCTTGTAGTTTGGCATCATTTGGATCAAAGTGCACACGGTGTCATACTTTCCATCCAAAGCTCTGAGAATCTTCTTGATGATGAATCGGTCGGTCATTTCTTCGCTTCCTAAGCCGGCAATCTCATTGGTGATGAGAGCAAGCCTAGAGTACATTTCAGCGACTCCTTCACCTTCCTTCATCTTGAACTTGTCAAGTTGACCTTGAAGAACATCTAGCTTTGATTCCTTCACGGACTCGGTACCTTCGTGCATTTCGACCAAAGTATCCCAAATCTCTTTTGCATTCTCAAGACGGCTGATCTTGTTGAACTCCTCGACATAAAGCATTGAAGAGAATGTCACAAGCTTGAGCATTGTTCAGAACATCCGCAACTCATCCGCAGTAGCTTCACGATCCGAACTTTTCCTTCCTCGAAGAACTCACCTTGCAAGCCAACACAAATAATGCCCCATGCGGCGGGGTTATGTCCAAGAATATGCATTTTCATTTTATGCTTCCAACTAGCAAAATTTGAACCATCAAAGTAAGACCTCTCTGAAAATTACCTCACTAGACGCCATACTCTCCTAGGTTGTGAAACCAAGCTTATGGAGTCCAATGCAATGGAAACCAATCCAATGGAGACCAAAGCTCGATACCACTTGTAGGATCGGAAGTATGTCTAGAGGGGGTGATTAGACTACTTGACAATTTAAAAGTTTAGCCTTTTGATTAGGACAAGTTTTAGCAAGTTCACAATGATGAGCAAGTCAAGTATCACCCTACACATGCAATTCTAGAGTAATGGCAGCGGAAAGTAAATTGCACATGTAGTAAATAGAGGTGGAGAAGAGCAAACGCAATTTGGAGACACGGAGATTTTTCTCGTGGTTCCGATAGGTGGTGCTATCGTCAATCCACGTTGATGGAGACTTCAACCCACGGAGGGTAACGGCTGCGAGAGTCCACGGAGGGCTCCACCCACGAAGGGTCCACGAAGAAGCAACCTTGTCTATGCCATCATGGCCTCACGCCCACGGAGGACTAGCCTTACTCGGGGTAGATCTTCACAGTAGGCGATCTCCTTGCCCTTACAAACTTCTTGGTTCAACTCCACAACTTGACGGAGGCTCCCAAGCGACACCTAACCAATCTAGGAGGCACCACCTCCAAAAGGTAATAGATGGTGTTGGTGATGATGAACTCCTTGCTCTTGTGCTTCAAATGATAATCTCCCCAACACTCAACTCTCCTCACTGATTTGGCTGTGGTGGAAGAAAGGATTGAGTAGAAAGCAACTTGGGAAGACTAGAAATCAAGTTTCATATGGTGGGAGTGGAGCAACTTGATCTCAACACAAGGGTAGGTAGTTTTCTTCTCGAAATGTAAGGTAGGAGTGGTAGTTCTTTCGATGGCTCTCTCCACGAATGAAGAGGAGGTGGAGGGTATTTATAGCCTCCACACAAAATCCAACTGTTACACACATTTGACCAATCTCGGTCGGACCGAAGTTGACAACTCGGTGAGACCGAAAGTTCAAATCTTGTGAGCGTTGGGATTTTCGTGGGACCGAAAATACAATCTCGGTTAGTCCGATTCTTCCAAAGACTAGGGTTTGCCATTCTCGGTGGGACCGACTTTCTCATCTCGGTGACACCGATTTGAGTACGAAGGTTCTGAAGGTTGGCAACACCAATTTCGTAAGACCGAGTTTGGAATCGGAAAATCCGAAATTTCTAGGGTTTGGGTATATGGTGAGGTGGTTCATCTCGGTGTGACTGAGTTTATGGAATCGGTGGGACCGAGATTACTTATGAGTAAATGTTGGAATGAAAGATTGCGATAGTTTGGGAGATAAATCACTAAGCACTTTGAGCAACCAGATCATCATCATAACCTCATCCCCTTTTAATAGTATTGGCTTTCCTATGGACTCAATGTGATCTTGGATCACTAAACCAAAAATGGAGTCTTGAGCTTTTGCCAATGTTTTCCTTAGCATTTTGAGGGGTCCACATCATCAGTCATTGCCATACCCATATCACTGAACTTTCTGAAATATTCTCAAGAAACAATTAGTTCAATGATATATATGTTGTTATTAATTACCAAAACCACCCGGGAATTAGTTGCACTTTCAGGTGTCAAAACCGGCGGATCTCGGGTAGGGGGTCCCGATCTGTGCGTCTAAGGCTAATGGTAACAGGAGGCAGGGGACACGATGTTTTACCCAGGTTCGGACCCTCTTGATGGAGGTAAAACCCTACTTCCTGCTTGATTGATATTGATGATATGGGTATTACAAGAGTTGATCTACCACGAGATCGTAGAGGCTAAACCCTAGAAGCTAGCCTATGATGATTATCATTCTGTCTCTAAGGACTAAACCCTCCGGTTTATATAGACACCGGAGGGGGCTAGGGTTTACAGAGTCAGTTACAAAGAATGAAATCTAATATCCGGATCGCCAAGCTTGTCTTCCACGCAAAGGAGAATCCCATCCGGACACGGGACGAAGTCTTGAGTCTTGTATCTTCACGGTCCATCAGTCCGGCCAATGTATATAGTCCGGCTGTCCGGATACCCCATCCAGAACTCCCTCACCGGGCGCGAGACGAGATCAGTCCCGCAGCACCGGGCGTGAGACGGGAGATGGACCGCAGCTGGGAGAGGGCTAGCCTTTCGACGAAGGTAGCGTCCGAACGACGAGGAGAGGAATCGAAGGCCAAAACAGGCCGCTTCCCGACGAGCCGACGCCGGAGATGTCCGGCCGCTGCCGTGAAACAACCCAAACCACCGCCATGAGCCACCACCACGCCGTGGCAGCCCACATCCGAGCAGCGACCCGACCGGCCGCTGCCAGCACCCCGGGCCGCCAGCCGGCGAGCAGGGCCAGATCCGGCCGAATCTGACCATGCCGCAACAAGCACCACCAGCCACGCCCTCAAGCTCCACCTAGCCAACGAGCAGAGGAGGAAGAAGGAGGGCCACCGTCCTCGGTTCGTGCGCCTGGGCCGTGCTCATGTTTGTCATCGGCCAGTGGGAACTCGGCAATCCGGAAGGGTCTAGATTAGTGGCTTATTTATTGTCGATAGGAGTATAATCCAACCCGGCTGCTCGCGACTCATGTGTCTACCTATCAATGTAGTTCCGATCCGCTGGCCAATTTACTGATCGATGAGTTCATATGTACTGTACATGAAAAACATACGTTCCAGTGTGCTATGGGTCTTTGATTTGCCGCCCTGCTCTATCATTTTTGTGAAGCTTATGTGAAATGCATGAACTAAAAAAATTTGTAGGATCGTCAAGTCATTGCAATTAACCCGAGAGTGAATTGGGGTGAGAGAGGTTTCGTCAAGAAAAAACCGGAGAGTCATTGCAATGCGGGAGCTCCCTGCCCTCCGACGAGGTTTCGTCAAAAAAAAAAAAAACGAGAATGAAATGCTTCACATCTCAGAGATGAATGTCAGAAGAGCGACACTGCAACGACCTACAAAGTTGTTCAGCCATTGGACGCAACACTCTCAGCAGCTCTGAATCCAGAACGAAGCAAGTTTAGCTAGCAGAAGAAACACAGAGCTGTTGAGCTTTTTGAACCTATATGGCTATGTCTATAGGCAAAAGTAGGCGTCCAGTTCTGATGTCGTCGAGGCGCCAAAACTTGTGGACAGGTGAACGTTTAGACTCCTACTCCGATCTTTCTCTACTCCGCGTCAACATTCGGGTGTCGCAGCTCATTGTAGGCTGAATTAGCAGAAATTATTTTTTGAATAAAATTAGCAGAAATTATGAGCCAATTAGGTGGCAGATCAACAATCAATAACAAGGTCAAGAAGAAAAAAAACCTGGAAAATATAATGTGCAAGGGGCTAAAGATTTTATGCACTATTGTAAGATTCTACGTGAATTTTATTCACGGCTTACAAAATTACAGTATCTTCTCTGCGAAGGTGAAATGAGATGACTAACTTGAATTGGCCTTTTAGCTTCTACAATTTCTACGAGCGGCAGATGTTATAAAATGGACCAACTGAATTATCTGAATCAAGGACAGAAATGTGCAACTAGCTTCAGGCCATCTTTTACCATGCATACACAGACTGATAAATCTACATGGCACCTACTACTTTTATCTTTCTACAGGATAGCAACAGTTTGAGACAGCTCCCCAAATTCAGGTCCTAACAAAACAAATCATAATATCCTTTTCAGACTAGAACAATTTCAGTAACCTGTTTGTCAGATTGTAACAACTTCAGTAAGACAAGTAGATTAACACTGCACCGAAATCTGAACAAAATTCAATCAAAGACCATCGATCTACAAATATCGCAGAATCGTCGACTCATTGCAATAACGGAATAACCCCTACAGTGAAATGCTTCGTCTATGAAGCACACCAGAGATCACATCCCAGAACTACAAAATTGTTCAGCCATTGGACGCAACACTCTCAGCAGTTTAGCTAGCAGAAGAAACAAAGAGTTTTCTGAACATATATCTATCTATCTATAGGCAAAAGTAGGCGTCCAGTTCTGCTGTCGTCGAGGCGGCGAAACTTGGGGACAGGTGAACTTTCAGGACTCCCGCTCCGATATTTCTCTACTCCGCATTGACATCCGGGTGTCGCAGCTCATTGTAGGCTGAATTAGCAGAAATTATGAGCCAACTAGGCAGCAGACCAACAATTAATAACAAGACCAAGAAGAAAAATAAATTGAAACAATATAATGTGCAAGGAACTAAAGAATTTATGTACTATTGTAAGATACTAGCTGAATTCTATTCACAGGTTAGAGAACTAGTATCTTCTTCTTTGCAAAGGTGAAATGAGATGACTGAACTTGATTTGGCTTTTTAGCTTCCATAATTTCTACTGGCGGTAGATGTTATGAAATGGACCGACTGAATTATCTGAATCAAGGATAGAAATGTGCAACTAGTTTGATCCAACTACTTTTACCTTTCTACAGGTAAAACGAATCGCAATATCCTTTTTCCAAGCACGATCAGCTTAGCACTCGACGAAAGTACGACCCCAAATATCATGTTCATGCAGCAAAAACAGATTCAACAACAACAGTATATTTCTATACAAATAAGGTCAGCAGGAAAGCAGATGCACAATTCAAATCTCAGAGTCTTGCAATTTAAAACGAAGAACAAGACCAAGATGTGCACAACCGAGATTTATTTAGGCTGAATTTCGTGAGTAAAATGGGCTAAATCAAACGGTTATCACCATCTTCTCTGTTAAGGCTGAAAGGAGGTGAATCAACTGATTTGGGGTTTCAATTTCAGATAAACTTGTACAAGATTTCAACAGTTGCAGATACCTAACAGTTTCAGACTTCAACAGATTCAGTTAACTGTTGTCAGACTAGAACAATTTCAGTAACCTTTTTGTCAGACTGTAACAGCTTCAGTAAGACAAGTAGATTAGCACCCCCACTAAAGTAAACCCAAAATAGCATCTGCACCAAAATCTGAACAAAATTCAATCAAAGACGTACTACTGGTTTTCAGTCAGGAGATACAGAGGAGGTAGTAGCGGCTCTCACCAGGGGTCCCGGCCCGGAAGACGATGATCTCGAGGGTGTCGCCATAGCCGCCGTCGGGCAGGTCGACGACGAGCGGGGTCAGCCTCCCGTAGCGGCCCGCTCGGACGCACATGGCGACGTTCCGGTAGTACACGCCGGCGCCGACGAGGAACCCCAGGTCGTCCCTCAGGCGAAACGCGGACCTCCCCCTGAACCAGAACTGGCGCCAGCCTCGGCCCATGGGGTCCTCGGGGTACTGCCCGTCGTCGAGCGCCCGCACGAACCGGATCAGCCGTCCCGGCTCCAGGTATAGGACCCCACGGAGGTATCTGTATGGGGGATTCTGCAGTTAAAACCAAAGCCAAATCATGGTCATGTTCAGGAGATCAAGAAATGCTCGAGAATTCGCTCAATCGCCGAAAGCAATTCAAGAATCGGGGTCATGGCGAACTCACCGGAGGCGGGGCAGGAAGGGCAGGCATGTCCTCTCTGGCGGGGATGGGCTCGACGACCCAGTACATCATGGAGCTGACGCTGTTGTCGACGCTGACGCCTGCGTTCCAGCGGATGTACCTGCCGTTGGCGCGGAGGTAGCGGCCGCCGACGTTGCGGAGCAGGACGACGTCGTCCGCGAAGCCTGACCCCACGGCCCGCCACATGATGGTCTCCACCTGCGCCGTGTCGTAGTCGCACAGCTCCGCGCGGAAGCCGCGGTGGCCGAGCCTCGCCGGCGTGGTCGTGGCGGCGAGGTAGCGGCCGTAGGCGGCGCTGTGGAGGAGCAGGTACGGGCCGTCGTCGCCCTGGTAGATGTGCACCGCCCACGCCGCGTTCATGGAGGCGCGGCGCTGGCCGAGGATGACGCTCTCCCCGTCGTCGGCGGCGTGGAGGTAGGTGCGCGGCACGCGGCTCCGCAGCCGCACGTGGTGCCCGTCCTGGAAGCGGTCCATCGTCTCCGGCGCTGGAGGGCGGAGGCAGTGAGCTGCTGCGCGGTGGAGGGAGGGCGGGGGTTCTTGGTTTGTTGGGGACTCCGGCGAGGAAGCTGTTGGTCGAGGCGGTTACGTTGGGCGCCAAGGCCAGGTATTTCAAGGTGCTTGCGGCCGTTTGATCGGCCCAACCCACATTACCCAAAAGCGTCTTTCCTCGTCCCGGACAGGCCCGCACGACACTATCGCTTGTGGGCAGTTTCCTCGGGGCAGCCCACATTACCCAGAGGCGCCTCTCCCTCGACATGGAAACACTAGAAGTGTAATCCCCCGACCCCCTAGGGACCCGGAGGGTTCACAGAATGAGGTCTTCACCACGTATAGGGCTGGAAAAAAAGCTCGAAGCTCGCGAGCTAAACAAGTAGCTCGTGACTCGGCTCGAATCGACTCGAACTCGAAGAATAACGAGTCGAGTCGAGCTTTAGTTTAAGATCGTTTATAGACCAAGTTAAACGAGCCAATCTCACGAGTACTCGTGTAACTCGTTAGGCTCGACACAATAGATCAGCCACTCCCAATATAAAGAAAGATCAGGCACTAAACAGCCTACGTCCCAGGAACACAACCCAAGGCCGAGCAGTTGAAAGCCTAGCCTCCTAGGAGACTCACGCGTTACAAGAAAATTACAATTGTATAGTGACATATATGTTTAATATATACATAATCATTTTTATCATATTTGAGGGCTTTATGTTTATATCTTAAACGAGCTTAACAAGCTAAACGAGCCAGCTCGCGAGTTATATGAGTCGAGCCAATCTTGGGTTTGAGCTCGTTATAGTAATGAGTCGAGTCGAGCTAGCTCGTTAACGAAATGAGCTCTAGCGAGTCGAGCCTAGCTGGCTCGACTCGGCTCGAATTCCAGCCCTAACCACGTAGCCCCGACCCAAGGCCCCACGTCCGCTTTTATCCGCTTGCAACCCGGCCAACACAACATTACGGCCGTATGTCCTTCCCCCCTTTGCCTTTTCAAAAGTGGTTACTCCCGATCCGAAGCACCCCTTTGAGGAGCAATTTGCGCGAGAACTATCTCATTTATAGCGATATTAGCTTCTGTAGCGTTGAAGGTTTCCCGTGCTCTTTACAGAATGGACCAGCCCCGTTTCTGTGCGCTCGTTCGCACGCTACGTTTTGCTCGTGCTATTCTTATTTTCTGTTCCTTTTTCATTTTCGTCCGGTTTTCTGTTTCATCACTTTTTTTACATTTTTTATCATTTCTTTTTTCATTGTTTTCCTCATTTTATTTGATTTTTATTAGTTTTTATTTTCTTGCATTTTCTCTCCATTTTTCTTCATTTTTTCTTTCATTCCTTTCTCCATTTTTATTGTTTTTTCTATTAGATTTTCTTTTTTTTGTTTCTTTCTTAGTTTCATCTTTTTTATATATATTTTCTTTGGTTTTATTATTCTTTTCTTGGGGTTTCTTTGTTTTCTCATGGGTTTTCACAGTTTTCTTTGGATTTTTTTTCTGTTTTTGGGGTGTTTCTCTTGTTTCTTTGGATTTTTTTATTCAAAGTATGTCTACAGATTCATGCACATACACTATGAAACACTTTTACACATATTTAACATTTTTAAAATATGTGATTAACATTTAAAGAAAATTATGTGTGATGACTACTTTTTCATACACATTATACATTTGTGGTATATATTAGAATCATTTTTAATACATGTTTAACATTTTGAAATAATGATTATCATAGTTGTACATGATAACATTTTTATAAATTTATGTTTTTACGTTAAAAATTTAATACATGTTCTACATTTTCATATACACCAGAAACAGTTGTACACATTTAACGTTTTTGGAATAGATGCTTATTTTTTTCTAACATTTTTGTATTTGATGATTAGTTTTTCATACACATTGAACGTTTTTGATAGATATCAGGAACATTTGTTTATACATGGTTAACATTTTTTGAATATATGATTAATTTGTTTAATACACAATCAGTATTTAAAAAATATTCATCTTATGTTTTCTTTTTAAATACACATTTTACATTTTTTTACGTCATGAACATTTTCTTTACATGTTTACCATTTTTCAAATATTTCTTGAAAATTGTTTTTCAAATTCTTGATTAATAGGGTGTTTGGATACTCTCTAGTCATGTGACTAGTAGTAGTCAGACTAGAAGTTTTTAGTCAGGCCCTGTTTGAAAGGTGATTACTACTAGTCAGCATTAAATGTTTTAGTATTAAATGTCCCTTGTGCAACACTAATTAGAGGAGAGAGAGGGGAACTTTAGTCAGTAAAAGTCAGGGGTGTTTGGAGGTTTACTGACTAAAGGTGACTACTACTAGTCTCTAGTCAGTAAAGTTGGGGGTGGGGTGACTAGGGACTAAACTAGTTTTAGTCACCCACTAGTCAGGGATGTTTGGAGGTTTACTTACTAAAGGTGACTACTACTAGTCTCTAGTCTCTAGTCTCTAGTGACCCAAACACCCTCTAACTCTTTTTAAAGACATGGTCAACTTTTTTCGTACAAATAAAATATAAATTTTTTATACATAATGAAACATTTTTTCTATACACATTTTACATTTAACAAATGCTAGATTAACATTTTTCAAATGTTTTATTAGAGGCCTTTTTGTAATATATTTGTTTCGAATATTTGGAAGTATAAAAGAAGTGGAAAAAAAAAGGAAAAATGAAAACAAAAAATTTGAAAGAAGCAAGGTATAGCGGCGCCTAGCAATATTAAAGAGGAATATGTTGAGAATTAATGAGTTGGGTTCTTGACCTCATCGATTGTGATGAAATGGCCAAACCCCATGTGGTGGGTTGTCGCCATTGTCCCAAGCTTTGCTCGTCCATTCATTGAATTGCACCATTGCGATTGGTTGTAGAACGAGGAGACTAGGAGAAGACGAAGCAACGACATCACTTCAGTAACCTGGTTCGACGCCCTGATATTTGTGGACCTTATGTGGTTGCAGTGGCGGACCCAGGCCCCAGGCAGCCAGGGCCTCGGCCAGGGGCGTGGCTGGCCGTTGCTTCGTTGGATGTAGGCACAGATACAGTATTTTTCACTGTTTGGCACTGTACATATGTTGTTTGTCTGGGGCGTCACTTTTACCTGGGATCGCTACTGTGTGGTTGTACCCTTGCACATGCTCAAGACCATCTTGAGCATCATCGATGTCGATAAGAATAGGTCACGCTGAGTTGGTGATCAAAGGTATTTATGAAACATCATTTTGCCATACTTTGTTGAGTGTATGGCATCCATTGCTATAAGGTCAGCATAAATAATCCGCACTACATTATGTCTCAACTACTAACCATCAACACGCCTGATATAATCTTGTCTCGACAAAGATAGCACAACATTATAGTTTATGCAACAGTGTCTAAATAGTCAGACATGCATGTTATGAACCAGATATTATTTCATACAAAGTAAAGAAACCGCATGAGGGGGCGCCTAGCTACATATCCCTCCAAGGAAAAAAAAATCACCACCTAAGCGAGAGGAGCAGCATGGATTCAATGAGCTAACAGTTGATATGGCACGTGCTGACGCGCGCACACACACACCCTAGGATTATATGCTAGATCTACACACACTAAAACACTCCAACAGGTTCTATAGATATTTCATGATAGTGTTTAAGATACTTATTAACACATGATACATAAAAAGTGTAAACTCATCTTTTGGAGTAAAATGATTATATTGGTTTTGTTAGATTTATTATGAAATTCATTATAAGACACGATTTTCATAAACAACCTAAAATAATTAGAATAACAAGTTTTACAAAAGAAAATGTGATTCACTTTAGCACTAGAAATGCATTTGTAGTGATAAGTAGTAGAAATAATTTTTAACATAATATATACATAGGCATGTTTACATTCTTAATGCTACTATTTATACCTAAATGCTACTCCCTCCGTCCCATAATGTAAGACGTTTTTTGACACTACACTAGTGTGAAAAAACGTCTTACATTATGGGACGGAGGGAGTACTATTTATACCTAAAAAGTAATAAATATATTATTTGAATGATTTACCAATAAAAGCAACATAAAATTAATGATAGTACAAAAGTTCAGTATAAGTAGGTGATGCTCTCAAACAGAACATGAAATAGTTGTGCAGACTAACACATAACATCTGATTTGATCAAAAAATACACATAAGCGAAACCAAGAACATTACACACCTGCTGTCCCATCATGTTGGACTTGTGGATGACGGCATGGCCGTGAGCCAGGGGGCAAGTAAAACCAAATGGTTAAAGACGTATTCTATTTTGATTGAAACGGAGTCTACATTCCTATCAAATTAATCAAGATCCGATTAAATAACGAGCAAAATTATATTGCTCGCAATGGGGACGAGGCATGCGCAGACTCCAGCGATGTAGGCGCTCGCGCCCATCAAACCAGGTAGGTAGAGACCCAGCAGAAGGAAGTAGCTGACCACGGGCACCACACACTTCACAAGGATGAGACGCCATGCCGGGCTGAAGCATATGAAGAAGATGACATACCCAAACCTGCAGCACAGCCCCGGTGGCATTGACACCGATGACGAGGCCGTTGCCACGCAAGCATCCGTAAAGAAGCGCGACGCATCAACTGAGCACGCCGGCGATGTTCGGCAGGGGAGATCTCCTCCCCACCGCGCATGACTTGTAGATGGCGGGGACCGCCATGAGCCACGGTGCAAATAGGACAAGCAACGTGAAGACGTCAGCTAATAGCACATGAAAAGAAAACGTTCATCGGTTAGAACATCACTGATGAAATCGCGTCAGACACATATACGCACATACAATACTTGATACGTACCAGCGATAGCAAAGCCGCCTATCGTCTGTGGTGTCAAAGCCATTGCGAGCCGCCATCGCTGCTTAAGGACACTGCAAAGAGCACAAACATGGTTATACTTCTGGTTTATTTTATTCAAAAACTGCAAGCGTCTACCTACTCAAAGTAATACAGTTACACTCGATAAACATGTGTGCAGCGTCACTGCACAGTACATAATAATAATATGGATATGTGGCAATGTGGCATCGAAATGGATTGCCAAGGAACACACTCATCGTACAGTATGGACATGCATACCCAAATACTCGTACGAAACTGGATGTGCATAGCTATATAAGATGGTTCCCATGCCATCGTGATCTGTGCACCAATTGTTGGAATTGATCTACGGTTGAAACAAACCGTGAGAGAAAAGGGGAGCCTTTTGACCTCCAGGTGCGCAATGATCTGAAGCACACCACACGTCCACATGTTTGGTTTTGGTCCCATGTACCCAGCACACACATATATATAAAGAGAAGGGGGGTTTTCATTATGGATAATAGCATAACGAACTAAACCACCTAACAGACAATCATGAATATGTGCTGAGGTATGTGAAGGCCATCTCCACCACCGGCCACCGCAGGGCTGTGCCTGCGGTGCCACTGCTACACGTCCACTCCATCTACGTGCTGCCCTTCTTTCCCAACCATGTCTCTATTGTTGGAACGAGCAGACATGGAATCTCGCCAATTGCATGTAAGTTTGTACGATTCCGCATAATAGTGGTGTTCTAGTCCGATATTAGGTCCAAAAGTTGATTAGCCTGAAGCCAATTAATCTAACAATGGTATCATGAGCTGGTAAATCTCTGTTAGAACCCTAATCATGTTTTTAGTAATGTTCTATTTTTATTAATAACCATGTTTTAAGTCTTAATGTTCTCCATTCAAGATAATCATCATGTTAAAGGTTTAATTAAACTTTATTGCGTCAATGAGCCTTGTGTATGGCTTATTATTTTCAATTAAGGTCTAACTAATGTGGATTAGTGATAATTAACCTTTTTAAGTAATCAGAAGGAGGGGAATTGCAAACTCTAGAAAATCCCCACACTTGAAACCCTAGAACTTGGAATTCCCCAAATCAGCGCCCAAAAATTGATGAAATCTTAATGTTATAATATTGAGCTTTTTTCGATCACTCATTTAAGTTTCTAAATATAAATATTTTATTTGGAAACTTTATTTGAGTGTGAAGTTTGTGGTGATGCCATCCTAATGGCATTTCTTAATGATGTTATCATTTCTAATGGGCTGAGGCCACCTCAAGGAGAATGTGATGGTCGTATGGTTCAGTTTTCCACATCGCATTATGCGCATAATAATATTGTGGCGATACACCTATTGGGAAAATTTGAAATTTTAGTTGGTGCATTTCAAGCCATGCATTACATAAAGACTCAAAAAGTAATGTTTATGGAGTTACAATCAATCCCTAAAGAAATGCACTTTGTCTAGGGGGTTTGTTTTCCAAAGTACATGTTGTTGGCAAATATTGTTATTTCGTGAATGGTTATGAAAATTTATTATTTAAATAATGTTATGATATCCCGATGATAATACTAATGTCATCTTTAGACTGAATGTAAGATTAAAGTTTACTCTTTGGCAGTGAAATTTATATTTATACGTTAATTCAAATGTCATTTTCATTGTATGTCATTTATAATTTTTAATGATAATTTTAACACTTATGTTTAATGTTATTTTTAATGTCCATTAAATGTCAAGTTTTAACTTCAAGATGTCTACAATATGTTATGAATCCTTATATCTTATGACACAATGGATTGCACTATATTGTTGCTTTATATTAATGATGATTATTAATTTAGTTAATGTTCTTACTGGTCATTATGTGATTTTATGTCTCTCTGGTCAAAATGGAACCAATGAGAAGTTTTGATTAGAGATTTAGTGAGCAAATGTTCTAATGGCATATGACAATAAATAAGATTCTTTTTAGTTATCTGCCCAATGGTGAGACAGAATAGAATAAAAGGTAGGCATGTTTTGTTCATCTCACTACATGGTTAGTTTATGCTGATGTTTTGTTGGGATGCTCATAATGTTGTCTCGTTTATAAATAGCTGAAAGAACATGCGGTGCCCCCATGTTTGGTTTTGGTAATTGATGACAATCTCTATGGACTAATGGTTGTCTTGAGTTATATTTGAAGGATTTGTCCATAGGCTTTTCTTGAAGTCCACGTGTTGGTTTCAAGGAATTTATGAGTTGACCAAGGTGCTATTAAGGAATTATCCAAAGATTGGTCATGCGAGTGTTGAGCTTATTGCAAGCATGTCTTGAAGAAGAAGGTTGTGTGATCATTCATGTTTACCTTCAATACAACATCCAAATGAAGAGAGTTTCAAAGATTCAAGGTTGATCAAGACTGAGTCAATAGTGAATCAAGTTGATTAACTCACAAAGAGTAGAAGATGTACCGAGAGGGATCAAGTGATCCCATGGTATGGTAAGCATTGTCCATTGCACTTTGTGTACTAACCCATGGTCTATGTGAGAGTTCTATGTGGGGTTAGGTACGTATCCATGGCTTGCATCAAGAGGAAGATATCATACAACCCATGGAAAGGATGACATCAAGTGGTGATCGTCATCAAGATTGCCGTGTGCAAGTTCAAGTGGAGCATCACGAAGAGATCAAGTGCTTGAATATTTCCATCCATTGTGGTGTCAATGAACTTGTGAAGATGAGCCGAAGACTGGCTCACCCATAGTGGACTATGGGGGAGCAATCATCTAGTCTTCATCGAGCCAACACAATCAAGAAAGGTGGTCCACCTTGAGGGAGTGAAGATCGTCATTGTCGGTGTCAAAACTGGCGGATCTCGGGTAGGGGGTCCCGAACTGTGCGTCTAGGCGGATGGTAACAAGAGACGAGGGACACGATGTTTTTACCCAGGTTCGGGCCCTCTCGATGGAGGTAAAACCCTACGTCCTGCTTGATTAATATTGATGATATGGGTAGTACAAGAGTGGATCTACCACGAGATCAAGGAGGCTAAACCCTAGAAGCTAGCCTATGGTATGATTGTTGTAATGTATGTTGTCCTACGGACTAAAGCCCTCCGATTTATATAGACACCGGAGAGGGCTAGGGTTACACAGAGTCGGTTACAATGGTAGGAGATCTACATATCTGTATTGCCAAGCTTGCCTTCCACGCCAAGGAAAGTACCATCCGGACACGAGCCGGAGTCTTCAATCTTGTATCTTCGTAGTCTTGGAGTCCGGCGGATAATGATAGTCCGGCTGTCCGGACACCCCCTAGTCCAGGACTCCCTCAGTAGCCCCTGAACCAGTCTTCAATGACGATAAGTCCGGCGCGCACAATGTTCGGCATTGCAAGGCGGGTTCCTCCCTTGAATAATCCAGAGAAGATCATGAACACCAGGATAATGTTCGGCTCTGCAAAATAAATTCCACATTCCACCGTAGAGAGAATAAAATGTACGCGTGACATCACACCGCCACCAGGCCTTTGTTTGAATTACTATACCACCTCAGCACGTTTAGCGAAGCGGTTTCCTTGGCACGTCTTGTCGAAGCAGAGATCATGTTCCCCTTATTCCGGGATTCTCATCAATACGTGCGTGGGTAACCCAACCGCGCCATTGATGGTGGCGCTTGGGAGATAAGCGAGTTTTACCAGGCCGGTGGGGGACGCATAGTTTTGTCCGCCTATATATAAGGGATAAGGATTCACCTTCTCACCTACGCCTTCTTCCTCCTTTGCTTATCCATCCCCGCGAACTCAAGCTCCAACGCCCGAGCTCGCGCATCTCGCCTCGACCTTCTCCGAATATGTTCGGAGCGAGAGGTAAATGGTTGGCCTCCACCGCTAAGGAGGAGGACATCACCAAGCTGCGCAGCGCCGGATACCTTTTCGGCGATATCGCACATCGGCTGCCCGACGAGGGGCAGCTCATCCCTACCCCCGGGCCTCATGAGAGGGTCGTCTTCCTCCCCCACTTCCTCCGCGGACTGGGCTTTCCGCTCCATCCATTTGTCCGGGGGCTCATGTTTTACTACGGCCTGGATTTCCATGATCTGGCGCCGAACTTCATCCTCAACATCTCGGCGTTTATCGTCGTGTGCGAGGCCTTCCTCTGCATCCAGCCCCACTTCGGCCTGTGGCTCAAGACCTTCAACGTCAAGCCGAAGGTTGTGAAGGGCACGCAAGCGGAATGCGGAGGCGCCATGTTGGGCAAATTGCCCAACGTCCCTTGGCTGGAAGGGACCTTCATGGACTCCGTCAAGGGGTGGCAATCGGGGTGGTTTTACATCACCGAGCCGCGCAAACCCACATGGGCGGCGGCCCCCGAGTTTAGATCTGGAATCCCCACGCAGCTCACCTCCTGGAAAGAGAAGGGCTTGCAGTGGGGGAATCCGGTGGAGGTGACGGGACTCCGAGCATGTATCAAGAAGATGGTGAGCAATAGGCTCAGGCTCGTCGATGTGGTCCAAGTCATGCTCATCCGGCGGATCCTCCCATGCCAAGAACGGGCATTTAATTTGTGGGAGTTCAATCCGGAACAGCACCAGGCACTAAGCGGGCTCTTCGATACAACATACGAAGGCGCTGGAGGGTGCTGTTCAAGGGCGCCAAGCCCAAGCGTCCCGCGCGATCAAGACCGTGGATTCAGCTCGCAGTATCCAACTGACGAGGTAAGTGATTCAACCCCATTACGGGACACTTGTGATAATTAGATTGACTCTAGTGAGGTTTCATTCTGCCTCTTCCTTTGACAGGAATGGATGGAGAAGGCCAAGCTGCTCATCAGCCCGGCTCCCATGCCAGAAGACCCAGTGGACGCCCGCTTAACAGGGCTGCTAGTTCCAGCACCGCACGTGGTGCCGGAGAAGAAGGCCAAGAAGGTGGCCGCGGGGACTCGAAAGAGTTCCCGCAATCAGGCGTCTGATGACGACGAGGACTCCTCCCCTGAAGACGAGGAGGAGGAGTACTCTCTCCCAGAGGAGGGAGAGAAGAAAAGGAAGGCTTCCCCATCGGGAGGCCAAGGGTCCAAGAGGGGAGAACTATCCCCGGACAGTTTCGCCAACATCAGCGTTGGCGAGGATGGGTGGCCTCAAGGGCCAAAGTCCCAGCAAGATCGTAAGTATCCGGATCCTTGATGTGTAATTTCTTTTATGTCGCGTAGTATCCTTCTAACGCCGCATTCTGCCCGTAGTCCGCCAATGATGATCTCCCGACTCATCGAAGGGTCATTGGCCTCGTCGGATGTGAATTCCATCCCGACCGCCTCCACCCCACGCCACCGACGAGGACGCCGAGGTGGGATCCTAGAGAGGACCCATCGGGAGGAGGCTCGGGGCGCCGTCAGCAGCCTCCGGACTTCGTGCGGACTCTACATCGGAACCCGCAGTGGTTCCAGAGTCCGGCAAGCGGCCCCTTCGAAAGAAGGGCAGGACCGTGACGCCGGCGGCCTCCGTCCAACCGGAGGCGCCGGATAACCTGTTGGAGGCGCTTAAAGGCGCTTCCATCAAGGAAGAACACCGCACTATCATGAGTGCGGTGATTGAGAAGGTTCAGCTTGCTAAGAGCGGGCTGACCGAAGCCTGCAGCAGCCTTCTAACAGGCTTTGAGGTAAGAAGTTAAAATTATGTAATGTAATACCGCATAGACAGTAGCCCCTGATGCTTAGTTCGGTGTTCGGAAAGAAAAGCCGGACTAAGGATCTAACAAGATATACGCAGGGTTGCCTAAAATATGTCAATATGGGTTTGCAGGCTGCGCTGCTGACCTCTGCCGCACTAACGGCGGAGGTTGACGTGCTGAAGAAGGATCTCGAGCGGTCCGAGCAAGAGCTCGGCCATGCAAAGAAGCAGCTCGAGGAAAAAGAAGGTGAGTAACACCTCTTTGAATAAGTACCTTACAGAAAAGGATTTTGGTTGCAAATAAAATTAACAAGGATAATATGTGTATTGCAGGGGCCACTAACGAGGTGGCAGCCCTGAAGGATGCTGTGTCCGCGGCCGAACGCAGTGCGGCCGCGGAACGGGCTGAGCGAGAAAAGCAAGAGGCACGGGTGGCGGAAGTTCGGCAAGAGCTCCAGGCTCTCATGGAAAAGCATGAGAGTTTGGAGCGCGACTCCAAGACTCGAGAGTCCGAGCTTGCCTCGGCTCTCGAAAGTGCCAAGTCCGCCAAGGCCGAGGCCCGTAAGGCCCTTCAGGAAGTTGAGGACATAAAGAAGATAGCGGCGGGTAAGGCATTTTTCATGCAAAGCAGGCATGTTAGTGTGAACTACCTGACACTTACCCGAATTCGGAGCTCTCCAGGGGCGTTTGCAGATCTGCCGCGTAGTGCGTCTGATGCCGCCGCATTCTATCGTGGCGAGGAGGGGAGCTCGACGGAGAAGGTCTTCTGGTCTCAGTACTCTGAGGCCGGCCATCCGGTGCCCCCAAGCGACCAGCTGAAGCAGCTGGTCGAACTCCACAAGGTAGCTGAGGAGGCCATGAAGGGTCTCATAGTCCGGCTGTGGCCTGGACAGGCCATGCCTGGGAGCTACTTTGGCCTCGTGCGGCGGCTGGTGGATGCATGCCCCAGGCTGGATGTAGTCAAGCGCTCCGCCTGTATTGAAGGCGCTCGTCGGGCCCTTGCCCGCATAAAGGTGCAATGGGGCAAATTGGATGCGGAGAAGCTTCTCACGGACCCCCGCCGCCAGGCAAGGAGTATCGCACGCCGGAGAAGTATTATAAAATTGTCCTGAAGGGAGCCTGCGATATTGCAGATGAGTGCTCCCGAAATGTAATTTTTGAGTGAACTCGCTGTATATTTATCCTGTGCGCTGAAAACTTCGTTCATATGCGCCATGAGCAACGCTTGTTTAATTTAAAATATTACCTTCTGTGCGGCCGTTTATAAAATCTGAGAGATGGCAAGTCGTTGGCTTCAGCCCCCAAGCCGCGAGTGCTGGGTGTTCGGGATAAACATGAGCACTCTTGTTCCCATTGTTGGGTCCATCGAGGGAGGCGCTCAACACAACGAACAAGGCAACCGGACTTATAATGCTTGAACACTCTCACTTAGCCATAGAATTCTATAATTTTAAATTTGGTGAAGCCCCGGTATTCGAAGACCGAACCGGGCGCTATCCACGCCGTCGGACATTATCCGAACTTCGCTCGAAGCGGCGTGAGTCTTTAAGGACCCGAAAGAACCTCTCGAACAACGACCAGTCTCTCGCCTTATCATGCCAGTAAGTTTTAGCTTTCTCCACTGAGGCGTTAGCCCTGCTCAACCGGGGCGCAATCGCAGTGGTTCTCCCAGTGCCACCTTAGCCGACAGAACGGAACGTAAGGCACCAAAACGTGGGAGCCGGGCAAACCCAACTATTGACCCAAGACATGATTCGGAGCCGATTCATATAATGCTATAAGTTCGGGGTGCCGCACTTGTGAAAGTGTTTGGACTTTATCACACCATAATTTGGGGAACAGAAGCCCCTGGCGTATTCGGCCGTACCAAAATATACGGGTGCAAGATGTCATGTAATGAACATATATATAAAAGATAATGCAATTGCAATAAAGAGGTGCTGCATTATTTATGAAAGAAAGTCTGCTAGTAGAGCGGACTGATACAAATAGTGCGGTAAGCAAGGGTTGTGGACTAAATAAACATGTCCCCTTCCAGGGATGAGCTGCGGACTTGGTGTATATAATCGAATTTAATGCTCGTAATTGAGACCACCTGAATGTTCGTCGCGGCCTTCTTTAGTCCCTGACTGTTGCATCGTGAGTTCGGCAGGTTCGCCACCGGACAGGGCTTCTGGTTAACAGAGTCCTGTGTACATAAAAGAAGGAGAAAAATAAAATAAAAAGGAAGGGGGGCGCACTTGTGAGCCCCTGGTGTGGTCGAGCCGCACTCTGGGTCCATTGTGATCGTGCCCCTTTCCCTGCGCCCATGGTATCTCCAAAGCGTAATGATGTACGCGGAATGTTATTCTTGCAATCATGCGCGGGCGAGGGTTGGGGCCGCATTGCTACGCGTGCTCTGATCGCGCCAGGTGGTCTTGGTTGGTATTGCTCCGGGCGCGCTTTGCTGTATCCGGCTTTTTAACTGCCGGACTTGAGAATTGCCTTAGAAGGCTGCTCTGTACTTCTGCCGCGAGAGCCGCTGTATGTTCCTCCATTCGGAGGGAGCGTTCCGTATTCCCATTGACCGTGATGACTCCACGAGGGCCTGGCATCTTGAGCTTTAGGTATGCATAATGCGGCACCGCGTTGAATTTTGCAAACGCGGTTCGTCCGAGCAGAGCGTGATAGCCGCTGCGAAACGGGACTATGTCGAAGATTAACTCTTCGCTTCGGAAATTATCCGGGGATCCGAAGACCACTTCCAGTGTGACTGAGCCTGTACAGTTGGCTTCCACTCCTGGGATGACACCTTTAAAGGTTGTCTTTGTAGGTTTAATCCTTGATGGGTCTATGCCCATTTTGCGCACTGTATCCTGATAAAGCAGGTTCAGGCTACTGCCGCCGTCCATCAGGACTCTCGTGAGGTGAAATCCATCGACGATTGGGTCTAAGACCAATGCGGCGAATCCGCCATGGCGTATGCTGGTCGGATGGTCTCTTCGATCGAAAGTGATCGGACAAGAGGACCATGGATTGAACTTTGGGGCGACTGGCTCCATCGCGTAGACGTCCCTTAGCGCGCGTTTCCTCTCCCTCTTGGGTATGTGGGTCGCGTATATCATATTCACCGTCCGCACTTGCGGGGGGAAACCCTTCTGTCCTCTGTTGTTCAGCGGTCAGGTCTCTTCCTCGTCGTCGCTATTTAGCCCCTTGTCATTGTTTTCGGCAATTAACTTGCCGGCCTGCTTGAACACCCAGCAATCTCTATTAGTGTGGTTAGCTGGCTTTTCAGAGGTGCCATGTATCTGGCATAAGCGGTCGAGTATTCGGTCCAGATTGGATGGACCCGGAGTGGTTCTTTTGAATGGCTTCTTCCGCTGACCGGGTGTAGAGCCTCGGAATCCGGCATTGACCTCCTTATCGTCGCCGTTAATGCGGCGCTTGTTTTTGCTTCGTCGTGACCTGCCGTTGTTGTCCTTGGTATCCGGACTACCAGAGTTTTTACGGAGATTGTTGCTGCGGGCTAGCCAGCTGTCCTCTCCCGCGCAAAAGCGGGTCATTAACGATGTGAGGGCTGCCATGGATTTCGGCTTTTCCTGCCCTAGGTGCCGGGCTAGCCATTCGTCCCGGATGTTATGTTTGAAGGCTGCAAGGGCCTCTGCATCCGGACAGTCGACGATTTGGTTTTTCTTTGTCAAGAACCGTGTCCAGAATTGTCTGGCCGATTCGTCTGGCTGCTGAATGATGTGGCTTAGGTCATCGGCGTCTGGTGGTCGCACATATGTGCCTTGGAAGTTATCAAGGAATGCGGCCTCCAGGTCTTCCCAACACCCAATTGACTCTGCGGGCAAGCTGTTAAGCCAATGCCGAGCTGGTCCTTTAAGCTTGAGTGGGAGGTACTTGATGGCGTGGAGATCGTCGCCGCGGGCCATATGGATGTGGAGAAGATAGTCTTCGATCCACACCGCGGGGTCTGTTGTGCCATCGTAAGATTCGATGTTTACGGGTTTAAACCCTTCAGGGATCTGATGATCCATTACTTCGTCAGTGAAGCATAACGGGTGTGCGGCGCCCCTGTATTGAGCGATATCGCGACGCAGCTCGAGAGGGCGTTGTCTGCTGTGTTCGGCCCGGCCGGGGTTATTGTATCCGGCACGACGTTATTCGTCGTGGGTCGTAGGGCGCCCACGTGATCCATAGATGGATCTGGATTGCCTTGCCTTGTCCTCCAATATGTCTCGCAAGTCCGGCGCGTTCCCTCTTGGCTTCATACTTTTGGAGCGATGCCGGGGTACGGTCTTGGCTGGGGGCCTGGATGCCTCTCTGTCACGACCACGGGGTGGTCGGTCAGCCATATCGTGCGCTGGTGATGGAGGTATGTATGCTTCCTCCTCTAATCGGGGGAGCAGCTTGCGTCTTGGGTAACTTTTGGAGGGGCGTTCGAGTTTATACTCTTCGGCCGTGAGGACCTCGGTCCATCGATCGGCCAGCAGGTCTTGATCAGCTTGGAGCTGTTGCTGCTTTTTCTTTAGGTTGTTTGCTGTGGCGATAAGCCTGCGCTTGAAGCGCTCTTGTTCGACGGGATCCTCGGGTACGACGAATTCGTCATCGTTGAGGCTTGCTTTGTCTTCGGAGGGAGGCATATAGTTATGATCCTCAACCTCTTCGTCTGCCGCCCCCTCATGAGGGCTTGCTTCTGCATCCTCCTGCGCTGAGTCTTGCTGGAGGGGATTGTCTTCGGCGCTCTCTGGAGTGTTATTATCTCCTGTGCCGGAATCTCCATTCTTGCTGTGGCGGGATTTAGAGCGGCGCCGCTGACGCCGGCGTTTGGGCTGCTTCTTTAAAGAGTCTGCCTCCGCTGCTTCTTCGCCATCCCCGTCTTTTGGGGTGTCCACCATGTATATGTCGTATGACGAGGTGGTCTTCCAGTGCCCTGTAGGCGCTGGTTCCTGTTCGTCTCCGGCATCGTCGTCCATAGCGTCGATGTCTTCGGAGTCGTAGTCTAGCATGTCGGTTAGATCATCGACAGTGGCTACAAAGTGGGTGGTGGGTGGGCTCTGAATTTCTTCGTCGTCCGTATCCCAACCATCCTGGCCATAATCCGGCCAGGAATCTCCTGATAACGAGAGATGCTTTAGTGAATTCAAGATATCGCTGAAAGGCGAGCATTGAAAGATGTCCGCGGCGGTGAATTCCATAACCGGCGCCCAATCCGGATCAATTGGTAGGGGCGCGGAAGGTTCGGAGTCCGGCAAGGAGTCCGGCGCCTCGGAATCACGAGTTTCGCAGGGGAAAAGATTGGTGTTCGGCTCCATCGCCGTGGATGTTGAAGCCCCCAGGGCGGCGTCTATCCACCGGCCCTCGATCTGGGCGATCGGCTCCGGGCTAATGGCCGAAGCAGATCCGTGTGCGGCCACCAAGGCACTGTTCGGCGGCAGAGCTAGATCGTGCCCATCATCACAGTGCGGCGCGCTCGGCTGTGGCTCGAGTCCGTCGAAGATCAAGTCTCCGCGGACATCGGCCGTGAAGTTCAAGCTTCCAAATCTGACCTGACGGCCAGGGGCGTAGCTTTCGATCTGCTCCAGATGGCCAAGTGAATTGGCCCGCAGGGCGAAGCCGCCGAATACGAAGATCTGTCCGGGGAGAAAAGTCCCACCCTGGACAGCGTTGCTGGTTGAAGATGCCATCAAGCCTATCGGTGATGACACAGAGGAACTCTCAATGAAAGCACCAATGTCGGTGTCAAAACCGGCGGATCTCGGGTAGGGTGTCCCGAACTGTGCGTCTAGGCGGATGGTAAGAAGAGACGAGGGACACGATGTTTTTACCCAGGTTCGGGCCCTGTCGATGGAGGTAAAACCCTACGTCCTGCTTGATTAATATTGATGATATGGGTAGTACAAGAGTGGATCTACCACGAGATCAAGGAGGCTAAACCCTAGAAGCTAGCCTATGGTATGATTGTTGTAATGTATGTTGTCCTACGGACTAAAGCCCTTCGGTTTATATAGACACCGGAGAGGGCTAGGGTTACACAGAGTCGGTTACAATGGTAGGAGATCTACATATCCGTATTGCCAAGCTTGCCTTCCACGCCAAGGAAAGTACCATCCGGACACGAGCCGGAGTCTTCAATCTTGTATCTTCGTAGTCTTGGAGTCCGGCGGATAATGATAGTCCGGCTGTCCGGACACCCCCTAGTCCAGGACTCCCTCAGTCATTATCTAGCTCAAGTGGACCATGTGCAAGGCAAAGGTTTGCCCTTGATAGGTTTTCTATTTTACCGGTCTCATGGTAGTTGTGGGAGACCGGGTTATAGGATCGATTGCCGTACTATCAAGGGGGGCTCTCGATGAGTTGCTTGATCGTATCATTCGTAGAGAGCTCAAACCATTGCATCCTTGCATCATGTTTCTTGGTTCTTGTTTGATTCTCTTTGTCAGTCTTACAGCTTATGGTCATCTTGATGACAAGCTTGAGTTCATCGAAAACGGAGTTCGCATGCGTCTTCTATGATGTTTTCGGTGTTGGAGGTTTTACCGGTCTTATCCGGGGAAGGGTTCTCACCATTTTCTTATGGGCCTTTTCTAAGTTGCTTATTATTGATATTTCTTTCAAGATTTTGTTAGCCCTTGTCGCTAGCTTTCCAACAAACTTGGTTTCATCGAATTCGGAGTCCGTTTGCAAAAGTTGTGGCTGTTTTGATGAAGGCTGCAGCGGTAGTACCGTGACTAGAGCGGATGTAATTTTTTACTACCGCTCTAGAGCGGTACTACCGTGGCTCCTGAGCGGTAGTACCGCTCCAGAGCAGTATTACCGTGGCTCCTAAGCGGTAGTACCGCCCCGGACCAAAAACTCGTGTTTTCTCTCTCGTTTGGGCTGTTTTGAGCGTGCTAAGCGGTAGTACCGCTCCTCCAAGCGGTAGTACCGCTTGTGCACGACCTGAGCACATAACGGTTGGATTCGGAGGTCCTATAAAAGGGTCTTCTTCCCATTGAACCTTATCCTTTGAGCTCGTGTTCTTCCCCATTGTTGACCTTCTTCGAGCTTGCTAACTCTCAATCCCTCCATGGATTCTTGCTAGTTTTGAGGAAAGAGAGAGAGATCTAGATCCACATTCCACCAATCACTTTCTCCTTTTGTGAGGGAACCCTTTGGATCTAGATCTTGGATTTCTTCGTGTTCTTCTTTTGTTCTTCCTCTCATTTTCCTCCCTAGCATTAGTTGCTTTGGTGGGATTTGGGAGAGAAGGACTTGGGAACTCCGTGTGCCCTTGCCATTGCATTTGGTGCATCGGTTTGAGTTCTCCACGGTGATACGTGGAAGTGAAGTTTGAGAAGCTTATTACTCTTGGGTGCTTGGTGCCCTTGAGCTTGTTCGTCTTGGGTGCTTGGGCGCCCTAGACGGTTGGTGGTGTTTGGAGCTCAATCATTGTGGTGTAAAGCTCCGGGCAAGCATCGGGGTCTCCAATTAGGTTGTGGAGATCACCCCGAGCAATTTGACGGGTACCGGTGACCGCCCCCAAGGGTTGCCAAAGTGTACGGCTTCGGTGACCGCCCCCAAGGGTCGCCATTTGTACGGGTTCGGTGACCGCCCTCAAGGGTCCCTTAGTGGAATCACGGCATCTTGCATTGTGCGAGGGCGTGAGGAGATTACGGTGGCCCTAGTGGCTTCTTGGGGAGCATTGTGCCTCCACACCGCTCCAAACAAATATTAGCATCCGCAAGGGTGTGAACTTCGGGATACATCATCGTCTCTGCGTGCCTCGGTTATCTCTTACCCGAGCCCTTTACTTATGCACTTTACTTTGTGATAGCCATATTGTTCTTTGTCATATATCTTGCTATCACATAGTTGCTTATCTTGCTTAGCATAAGTTGTTGGTGCACATAGGTGAGCCTAGTTGTTGTAGGTTTTGTGCTTGACAAATTAACCACTAGGTTTATTCCGCATTTGTTCAAGCCTCTACCGTAACTATTTTAGAACGCCTATTCACCCCCCCCCCTCTAGGCGACATCCACGATCTTTCAATTGGTATCAGATCCTCGTCTCTCTTTGTTGGGCTTAACCGCCTAGAGAGTAAAGATGTCGACTAGGGGATTAGGATTCTCTGACACTCTAGGTTTCGATGGCACAAATTTTGATGTTTGGGTAATTCGCATGCTTAATCTCTTTAGGGTCATGGACCCAAATTTAGAGCGAATTGTAGATATGGGTTTTTCTCCTCCAAAGGATCCCCAAAGATTATCTTTAGAGGATGAGAAAAACTCTTATCTCAATGCTCAAGCTTCTAATGTGCTTTTCGATGCTTTGAGCAATGTAGTTATATTTCAACTCATGCCGTTCCGGGATGCTCATGAGTTGTGGACAAAGCTTCAAGATAAATATGGCGTGTCCAAGTTTTGTAAGGATGATTGTTCTCCCCCCACCTCCGGCCGTGTTGTGTTCTCAACTTCTTCTACTTCACCTACATGTGGTTTGCCACAAGGTAATGACATGGTGAGTAGTGGTGTTCATTGCAATGATGATAGTGTGCTTATTGTTGATAATCCTTCATCACTTTCTTATTGCAATGCTTCATCTTTGGACTTTAACACTTCTAGCACTCCAAATGTTTCACATGCTTGTGTTGATAGTCCTTACATATCATGTAGAAATTGCTTGACTAAATCTCATGATGATATGCTTGCTATGTCTTGTTGCCATGATAAAAATGCATCTATTTCCTCGAATTGTTGTGCTAACAATTTAGAGGAAAGCCAACACTCCATGGAACAAGATGTGGTGTTTTATGGTGCTTCAAGGGATCCTACATCATCATCTATTGCATTTTGCCTTATGGCCAAGGCCTCAAAGGTATCTCCCAATTTGAATCCCAATATATCTTGTGATGATATTGATAATGGCAAGAATGATGATGATGTTGATTATGATGAAGAGAATGATAATGTTGCCTCCTTAAAAATTAAGGGGAAATGGTTTTTAAAGCTCTTCATAAAAATAAAATTGCTCGTTCCAACTTCATGGAAATTATGTCCATTGCCATTGAGGGCAAGAAATATATTGAGGAGTTGGAATCTCATCTCGAGGAGCATGAGGTCACCATTGAGAAAATGGAAGCTCATGGGCGTGATTACATAAATGAGATCGCGGAGCTATCTCAAGCTCTTGAACATGAACAAACCACCTCCGAATCTCTTGAGGAGACTTTTGCTCTAGAATTATCTAGAGTGAGGGAATCTCATGATAGAGCTCTTGAGGTGGCCAATGATTTCAAAACTAAAAATGCTAAGCTTGAAGTTTCTCATGCTAGACTCCTTGAGGATTTTGAGCACCTCGAAAATGGCTCAAGGATCATCAAGGGTGAGCTCATCAAAATGACCGAGTCTCATGCCCAACTTGAAGCTTCTTATTTAAAAGAGCTTGCCAAGTTGTCCTCTCCTATTGTTGTAAATGATGATGCTTGTGCTACTAACTCTATTACTTGTGAAGCATCCATTTTGAAGGAGAATGTTGAGCTATGGGCTCAACTTGAGGTGCTATCTAGCAATTATGGGAAATTGGAAGAAAGTCATGAAAAGCTCTCAAGCTCTCATGATGATCTTCTAGTATCCCATAGTGTGCTAAAGATAGCTCATGAGGCCATGATTGCCAAGGTAACATCTAGTGAGCCTCATGTGGATACTAGCACTACTTCTAGTCAAAATAGTATATTGCCTTGTGCTAGTCCTTGTAATTCATCTACTCACAATGTTGGTACATCTTGTGATGAATTGCTTTCCTTGCCTTGTTGCTCTAACGATGAAGCTTATACTTCCTCTAGTACTTGTGTTGAGACTAACCATGTAGAGGAAATCAAAGAGCTCAAGGCCCAAGTCACTTCTTTGAAGAAAGACTTGGAAAAGAGTCATCAAGGGAAATCCACACTCAACAATATCTTGAGTGTGCAAAAATCCCCCAATGACAAAGGTGGACTTGGATTCAACTCCAATAAGAAGAAGAAGTCCAAGATGAACAAAAAGAAGGGCCAAGAACAAGTCAAGAATTCGTCCAAGGTTGTTTGCTTCAAGTGCAAAGTAGAAGGGCATCATGTTAGATCTTGCCCATTGAAGAAGAAGGCCATTAGTGTCAAGCAACAAGGGAAGAGGGCACAAGTTCAATCACATGCTCAACCTCAAGTTGAAGAAAGGCCTCTTCCCAAGAAGACTCAAGTTAATGCTTCTCAAGTTGAGAAATCAAGTGAGAAGAAAGTGAAGAGTAGACGTTGCTACCTATGCCGTGAGAAAGGTCACCTCGCTTCTTCATGCACTAGTGGTAACTTATCCAACCCAATTATTATTGATGATGTCTATTCTCTTGGGAAGGATAAGGTTGGCAATGTGTTTGCCAAGTTTGTTGGTACTCATAGTGGTTTCAAGAAAAGAACCATTTGGGTAGCCAAGCCTACTGTGACTAACCTCTTAGGACCCAACTCGGTTGGGGACCACCAAGCTCAAACTTGATCAATAGGTGTTGGTTGGAGGGCATTGGAGACTTGGCTACATTATGAAGAATTAAGGGGACTTCATCATTCTTATTGTCTCAAGCCAAGTCAATTGGATTATCAAGTTTCTATCTTATATCCAATGTGCCTCCTTGCGGTAACTTGTACTTAAATTTTTTACTTTGAAAGTTACTTGCCCCCCCTTGCATATGTTTGGTTTTGTTCCTTGCATGTGTTTGTATATGTTGTGCTTCCAACTTGCTTATCTTGAGCAATCAAGTATGTGTGTGTTGGTTTGCACATCATGTACATGTGTGTTGTGCGTTGAGCCTTTTTGCTTCTTGTTTGTATCCTAGTTGGCTCATGTGAGAGATTAATGGAACATCCCATTTTGGGGGAGTGATGTGCTTTGTGCACCTCACAATCCTATAAATGTGTGTACATGAGGAATACCATCTAGTATTGACATTACAAGATTATCTAGTCGCTTGGTGGTATATCTCTCATGAGAAATTCAAATTCTAAATAGTCCATTAATTATCTCTTGTTTGTTCCTCTTATTGCCTCTTGTTAAGTTCTTATTGGTATCACATTATGGGGGAGTAATATGCTAAGTGCATATTACAAGCCTAGAAAATGTGTACATTTGAGATATTGTCACCTAGAATTGATATTGTAGATTATCTTGTTCCTAGGTGGCATGCTAGCTCTACAAGTTGCAATTTGCTTGTGTTTGGTGTGAAGATGATGTCGGATATCCTTGTTATCTACCACCGGGAATTATTTCCAAATACTTCTTCTCTTTGACAATTGGTAGTCTTATGTGTGGTAGAATTTGTTGATCATCTTTACATTTGCTTTTGTTTTACTTGCCTTTTCTCTTGCCAAGGTTTGTGTCAACTCCCGTGTCTTCCATACCACTTGTGGATCTTGTTTATTTCTTGTTCTTGTCTAGTGTTTTCTAGATATAGTGAAAGCGGTGATCCCACCTTGTGCATTTTGTATTCAAATACAAATCCTATATAATGCACAACTCGTGGGGGAGCTATTCTATTTTCTTTAGAACACTCTTCTTGTGATCCTTATCAAGTGTGTTTTGGTGGAAGGCAGGCCATTTCTTTTTGGTACTTTGTGACATCATGAAACTTTGTCGAGAGCTTGGTTTGTTTGGAACCATCCTCTCTTTGGGAGTTTGACATCTTTAGTTTAGTGTGTATCAATGGATATCTCATTCCTTGATGTATCTCTAATGATATCTTCCAAGTGATGATTTCTCCATTTGGTATCCTTTTCACTTGGCATTTCTTTGTCTTTTGGTTTCGGGTTTTGAAAGTCTTGAGCATGGATGTTTACTTCATGTATTTCATTTGGCATGCTTTCTTTCTTTGACTCAATATATAGCGGAAACTCCACCTAGTCTCAATTTGGATGAGATGTGCATGAAATTCATTTTCATATCTATATGCACATATTTATGTGGAGTTTGTCCTATGTATTGGTGTTTCTAACTATTTGGTCCCGATGAGTTTGGGTACCGTTTAGTTTGTGTTGTTCTTCTAGGAACTTTTGGAGATGCATTGGATGCTCGGCTCACTCTCAAGAAAGGTGTTGTCACCATGTGCATATTGGAGTCAAGCTAGGATGATCAATGAACTACTATGTACCTTCAATTGGTATCTACTACTTCCTTCCAATGATATCTCGGTAACAAGTATCTATTCATGCTTTCCCTTCTTGCATTCAACCTTGTGTAGGTTGCATCTTGGCATGATATTCATTTCATATCTTGTGATACTTGTTTCCTTTCTCAAAGCATCCCAACGATGATCTCTTGTTGCTAGTTGTGATGTCTTTGATGGTTGTATGATTGTACTTCATTTATATACAATAAGACCATATCTAGCCAAGTGCTATGCTTCCAAGCAAATATCTTATTGGTATATTTATGACTTCCTTGTGGATATCTTGTTCCTTCGTGTTGTAACTATTTCGGGTGTACATCCTTCTTTGTAGATATATATATCATCAAGATTTCGTCTACATAGAACCTTATACACTTGAGAGAAATTACATCTCTAGTTGATATCCTTTCTTTCACGTCCACCCTGTCTTTCTTATGTTATTTCTTTGGTGGCTTCGTGAAAGCTTTTGCCTTAAGTGCGTGTCCTCTATCATTGCATCTTGTTGCACTCTTGTGTGGTGAAGATTATTTTCCTCTTGCTTATCTTTACGAGGGTTTTGCCATCTTATTTGGTATCCCTCGTCTTGATGAGCCTCTCTTCGTCTATCTTCACCACGGGTTGTCACAAGCATAGGTTCTCTTATGCTTATTGTGAGCTTGTGAACCCGGTTGCTAGTTGTGTGTGGGAATGACATGCCTTGCACCATGTATCTCATTCTTTCAACACTATATTGATGCGTAATGCTCATCCGTACATTAGTCTTCTCTAATGCATTGCCTTGACTCACACACATCTTTTTGGTTGAGCCCATTCTTAAGTTGCCTCTGTTACATGTTGCTCAACCATGTGCTTGTTGCAAGTCCTAGGCTTTGTTTCCCATATGCTCACTTGCACTGGATGTGAGTTTCTATTGATTTTGGGGGAGCTATGATCCTATTTTGTGCACTTTGTATTCAAATACAAAAATTCTTATGTGTGCACAAATCATGGGGAGCTTCTCTAGTTTCTTTAATTAGAACACTCCTTTGCGCTTATCATAATTTATTTATTCTTGTGGCATGTAGGATCATTGGTCTAGTTGGTTCAATTGATATCCGTTGATTGCTTGCTTCAATTGGTATCTTCTGATTGCTTGTGTCTCTCTTTGTTATGTCTTTGTGTCATATCTTTTTGTTGCAATCTTTGGGCCTCAATATAGTTTGTCTTCCTCCAAGTACTGGCAGTTGGATATGTGTATTGCATTCCACTCTCTTGTTGAGAAATACACAATTTATGGAGTAACACCTTTTATTTTGGCCTTCTTAGCTTTTCACCCATTTTGTCAATCGATGCCAATGGGGGAGGAGTTTCAGAGAGTTTTGTGGAGAAGTCTTCTGAGTTTTCTCCTTGCTTTGGTTTTGGTTCCTAAGCATTTGCATCTCATTCTCATGCATCATTGGTTGTTGCATTGCATGGTGATGCATAATTCCTTGTATAAACTCTCTTGAAAGTGATTGTCATCAATTATCAAAATGGGGGAGATTGAAAGAACATGCGGTGCCCCCATGTTTGGTTTTGGTAATTGATGACAATCTCTATGGACTAATGGTTGTCTTTGTTGGGGAACGTAGTAATTTCAAAAAATTTCCTACGCACACGCAAGATCATGGTGATGTATAGCAACGAGAGGGGAGAGTGTTGTCTACGTACCCTCGTAGACCCGAAGCGGAAGCGATCACAACGTAGAGGAAGTAGTCGTACGTTCTCCTCGCGATCCGACCGATCCCGGCGCCGTTACTCCGGCGCCCCCGAGTTCTTGACACACGTACAGCTCGATGACGTCCCTCGTACTCCGATCCAGCCGAGTGTCGAGGGAGAGTTCCGTCAGCACGACGGCGTGGTGACGATCTTGATGTTTCACCGGCGCAGGGCTTCGCCTAAGCTTCGCGACGGTATAACCGAGGTGGAATATGGTGGAGGGGGGCACCGCACACGGCTAAGGAACGATCCAAAGATCAAACTTGTGTGTTCTAGGGTGCCCCTGCCCCCGTATATAAAGGAGCAAGGGGGAGGGGGCTGGCCGCCAAGGGAGGCGCGCCAGGGAGTCCTACTCCCTCTGGGAGTAGGATTCCCCCAATCCTAGTTGGACTAGGATTCCCGGAGGGGGAAAGAGAGAGGGGGGGCCCCCTTTCCTAGTCCTAGTAGGACTAGGGGAAGGGGGGCGCGGCCACCTAGGGCTGGCCCCTTCTCCTTTCCACTAAGGCCCACTATGGCCCATTTACCTCCCGGGGGGTTCCGGTAACCTCCCGGTACTCCGGTAAATTCCTGTTTTCGCCCGGAACCATTCCGAACTCCAAACATAGGCTTCCAATATATCAATCTTTATGTCTCGACCATTTCGAGACTCCTCGTCATGTCCGTGATCACATCCGGGACTCCGAACTTCTTCGGTACATCAAAATACATAAACTCATAATAACTGTCATCGAAACCTTAAGCGTGCGGACCCTACGGTTCGAGAACAATGTAGACATGACCTAGAACTATTCACGGTCAATAACCAATAGCGGGACCTGGATGCCCATATTGGTTCCTACATATTCTACGAAGATCTTTATCGGTCAGACCGCATAACAACATACGTTGTTCCCTTTGTCATCGGTATGTTACTTGCCCGAGATTTGATCGTCGGTATCCAATACCTAGTTCAATCTCGTTACCGGCAAGTCTCTTTACTCGTTCTGTAATACATCATCTCACAACTATCTCATTAGTTGTAATGCTTGCAAGGCTTCAGTGATGTGTATTACCGAGAGGGCCCAGAGATACCTCTCCGACAATCGGAGTGACAAAACCTAATCTCGAAATACGCCAACCCAACATCTACCTTTGGAGACACCTGTAGTACTCCTTTATAATCACCCAGTTACGTTGTGACGTTTGGTAGCACCCAAAGTGTTCCTCCGGTAAACGGGAGTTGCATAATCTCATAGTTACAGGAACATGTATATGTCATGGATAAATGCAGTAGCAACATACTAAACGATCGTGTGCTAAGCTAATGGAATGGGTCATGTCAATCAGATCATTCTACTAATGATGTGACCTCGTTAATCAAATAACAACTCTTTGTTCATGGTCAGGAAACATAACCATCTTTGATTAACAAGCTAGTCTAGTAGAGGCATACTAGTGACATATTGTTTTTGTCTATGCATTCACACATGTATCATGTTTCCGGTTAATACAATTCTAGCATGAATGATAAACATTTATCATGAAATAAGGAAATAAATAATAACTTTATTATTGCCTCTAGGGCATATTTCCTTCAGTCTTGAGTTATATTTGAAGGATTTGTCCATAGGCTTTTCTTGAAGTCCACGTGTTGGTTTCAAGGAATTTATGAGTTGACCAAGGTGATATTAAGGAATTATCCAAAGATTGGTCATGCGAGTGTTGAGCTTATTGCAAGCATGTCTTGAAGAAGAAGGTTGTGTGATCATTCATGTTTACCTTCAATACATCATCCAAATGAAGAGAGTTTCAAAGATTCAAGGTTGATCAAGACTAAGTCAATAGTGAATCAAGTTGATTAACTCACAAAGAGTAGAAGATGTACCGAGAGGGATCAAGTGATCCCATGGTATGGTAAGCATTGTCCATTGCACTTTGTGTACTAACCCCTGGTCTATGTGAGAGTTCTATGTGGGGTTAGGTACGTATCCATGGCTTGCATCAAGAGGAAGATATCATACAACCCATGGAAAGGATGACATCAAGTGGTGATCGTCATCAAGATTGCCGTGTGCAAATTCAAGTGGAGCATCACGAAGAGATCAAGTGCTTGAATCTTTCCATCCATTGTGGTGTCAATGGACTTGTGAAGATGAGCCGAAGAGTGGCTCACCCATAGTGGACTATGGGGGAGCAATCATCTAGTCTTCATCGAGCCAACACAATCAAAAAAGGTGGTCCAACTTGAGGGAGTGAAGATCGTCATCATCTAGCTCAAGTGGACCATGTGCAAGGCAAAGGTTTGCCCTTGATAGGTTTTCTATTTTACCGGTCTCATGGTAGTTGTGGGAGACCGAGTTATAGGATCGATTGCCGTACTATCAAGGGGGGCTCTCGATGAGTTGCTTGATCGTATCATTCGTAGAGATCTCAAACCATTGCATCCTTGCATCATGTTTCTTGGTTCTTGTTTGATTCTCTTTGTGAGTCTTAGAGCTTATGGTCATCTTGATGACAAGCTTGAGTTCATCGGAAACGGAGTTCGCATGCGTCTTCTATGATGTTTTCGGTGTTGGAGGTTTTACCGGTCTTATCCGAGGAAGGGTTCTCACCATTTTCTTATGGGCCTTTTCTAAGTTGCTTCTTATTGATATTTCTTTCAAGATTATGTTAGCCCTTGTCGCTAGCTTTCCAACAAACTTGGTTTCATTGAATTCGGAGTCCGTTTGCAAAAGTTGTGGCTGTTTTGGTGAAGGCTGCAGCGGTACTACCGTGACTAGAGCGGATGTAATTTTTTACTACCGCTCCAGAGCGGTACTACCGCGGCTCCTGAGCGGTAGTACCGCTCCAGAGCAGTACTACAGTGGCTCCTAAGCGGTAGTACCGCCCCGGACCAAAAACTCGTGTTTTCTCTCTCCTTTGGGCTGTTTTGAGCGTGCTAAGCGGTAGTACCGCTCCTCCAAGCGGTAGTACCGCTTGTGCCACAGGAGCACATAACGGTTGGATTCGGAGGTCCCATAAAAGGGGTCTTCTTCCCATTGAACCTTATCCTTTGAGCTCGTGTTCTTCCCCATTGTTGACCTTCTTCGAGCTTGCTAACTCTCAATCCCTCCATGGATTCTTGCTAGTTTTGAGGAAAAGAGAGAGGAGATCTAGATCCATATTCCCACCAATCACTTTCTCCTTTTTGTGAGGGGGACCCTTTGGATCTAGATCTTGGAGTTCTTCGTGTTCTTCTTTTGTTCTTCCTCTCATTTTCTTCCCTAGCATTAGTTGCTTTGGTGGGATTTGGGAGAGAAGGACTTGGGAACTCCGTGTGCCCTTGCCATTGCATTTGGTGCATCGGTTTGAGTTCTCCACGGTGATACGTGGAAGTGAAGTTTGAGAAGCTTATTACTCTTGGGTGCTTGGTGCCCTTGAGCTTGTTCCTCTTGGGTGCTTGGGCGCCCTAGACGGTTGGTGGTGTTCGGAGCTCAATCATTGTGGTGTAAAGCTCCGGGCAAGCGTCGGGGTCTCCAATTAGGTTATGGTGATCGCCCCGAGCAAGTTGACGGGTACCGGTGACCGCCCCAAGGGTTGCCAAAGTGTACGGGTTCGGTGACCGCCCCCAAGGGTCGCCATTTGTACGGGTTCGGTGACCGCCCTCAAGGGTCCCTTAGTGGAATCACGGCATCTTGCATTGTGCGAGGGCGTGAGGAGATTACGGTGGCCCTAGTGGCTTCTTGGGGAGCATTGTGCCTCCACACCGCTCCAAACGGAGATTAGCATCCGCAAGGGTGTGAACTTCGGGATACATCATCGTCTCTGCGTGCCTCGGTTATCTGTTACCCAAGCCCTTTACTTATGCACTTCACTTTGTGATAGCCATATTGTTCTTTGTCATATATCTTGCTATCACATAGTTGCTTATCTTGCTTAGCATAAGTTGTTGGTGCACATAGGTGAGCCTAGTTGTTGTTGGTTTTGTGGTTGACAAATTAACCACTAGGTTTATTCCGCATTTGTTCAAGCCTCTACCGTAATTATTTTAGAACGCCTATTCACCCCCCCCCTCTAGGCGACATCCACGATCTTTCAATCGCAATGAACATTAATGATGATGCCAAACTTCCGTTTTGGCATAGACGAACCTTATGCAAATAACTTTCCCATATGGAGAGTGAAGATCATAATTGTCTCATGTAAGGAATCTCTCAATGTTTTTCTGCCACTAATGTTGAAGGATGTTAATCATGATGAAAGGCAGACATCGGGAGAGATCTCAAGACGCATGTGCCATCATGCACAATGTAAAGGAGATTAAAATCAAAACTATTGGATTTATTCCACTAGCTATTGGAGATGACTTATTAAGATCGGGGGATGAGGCCATGGCAGCAGGCGACCCAGATGATCTGCAGAGGCCAAACCAAGCATCAGATTCATGTGTTCACTGGTCCGGTTCGAGAGCTCAAACCCAATTTCAAGCACCAGATGTGGCCATCCTTCACGAAATTCCAAATTTTCCAGCATTGATTCCAAATCAATCACGGGCCACTGTCTCATCTGCATACCTACAGTTGCTTTGCCCGTGCAACGTTGTACCTCTAATCTCTCATTCCCAAAACTTGTTACCGATTCGGGGGTGGGGATGGCGGACAAGTTACCTTGTTCAGCATGCAGCCCCAGCGTTGCTTTTGCAGTGGATTTCGAGAGCGTGCTTCGGCCAAGGCCCACTTGATCAATTGCAGCGGCTGCAGGCGCCATGGCGTAGGCATGCGCGCCCGCTCCTCCGACGCGCATGCCCGCTCCTCCGACGTGGATTCCGTGAAGATGATTTCCGCCATGATCCCAAACTCGAACTCGAGCCTGCGCTGCCAGATCTGGACATCTCGCAGGCACTCTGCGCGGAGATTGGGCCGGACTTGTGCGTTCTGCCTCGCCCGACGCAATTCCTTGGAGCACCTCTCCGATCGCTGGACCGCCTCCCAGATCCGATTCGTCCGCGCGGCCCACCACCGCGAGCGCAAATCCGACAAATCCTCCGGCGCCACCGCCCTGTGAGACCAGAGCAGCGGATCTCCTTTGAGTGAGAGGTGAGTCTCGCTCAACGGTGGCGGCGGCCGGGCGATACGCGCGACAACGGACGCTCGTGGGATGTCGGGATCCAGGTGATCCATGGGATCCGGAGGGAAACGGCGACGATGTGAAGCGTATGGTGGCTACTTGAGTGGTGTGGGAGGCAGGTGGCACTGGCGTCTTAGAGCTTATGGTCATCTTGATGACAAGCTTGAGTTCATCGGAAACGGAGTTCGCATGCGTCTTCTATGATGTTTTCGGTGTTGGAGGTTTTACCGGTCTTATCCGAGGAAGGGTTCTCACCATTTTCTTATGGGCCTTTTCTAAGTTGCTTCTTATTGATATTTCTTTCAAGATTATGTTAGCCCTTGTCGCTAGCTTTCCAACAAACTTGGTTTCATTGAATTCGGAGTCCGTTTGCAAAAGTTGTGGCTGTTTTGGTGAAGGCTGCAGCGGTACTACCGTGACTAGAGCGGATGTAATTTTTTACTACCGCTCTAGAGCGGTACTACCGCGGCTCCTGAGCGGTAGTACCGCTCCAGAGCAGTACTACAGTGGCTCCTAAGCGGTAGTACCGCCCCGGACCAAAAACTCGTGTTTTCTCTCTCCTTTGGGCTGTTTTGAGCGTGCTAAGCGGTAGTACCGCTCCTCCAAGCGGTAGTACTGCTTGTGCACGACCAGAGCACATAACGGTTGGATTCGGGAGGTCCCATAAAAGGGGGTCTTCTTCCCCATTGAACCTTATCCTTTGAGCTCGTGTTCTTCCCCCATTGTTGACCTTCTTCGAGCTTGCTAACTCTCAATCCCTCCATGAATTCTTGCTAGTTTTGAGGAAAGAGAGAGAGATCTAGATCCACATTCCCACCAATCACTTTCTCCTTTTGTGAGGGGACCTTTGGATCTAGATCTTGGAGTTCTTCGTGTTCTTCTTTTGTTCTTCCTCTCATTTTCTTCCCTAGCATTAGTTGCTTTGGTGGGATTTGGGAGAGAAGGACTTGGGAACTCCGTGTGCCCTTGCCATTGCATTTGGTGCATCGGTTTGAGTTCTCCACGGTGATACGTGGAAGTGAAGTTTGAGAAGCTTATTACTCTTGGGTGCTTGGTGCCCTTGAGCTTGTTCCTCTTGGGTGCTTGGGCGCCCTAGGCGGTTAGTGGTGTTCGAGCTCAATCATTGTGGTGTAAAGCTCCGGCAAGCGTCGGGTCTCCAATTAGGTTATGGTGATCGCCCGAGCAAGTTGGCGGCACAGTGACCGCCCAAGGGTTGCCAAAGTGTACGGGTTCAGTGACCGCCCCAAGGGTCGCCATTTGTACGGGTTCGGTGACCGCCTCAAGGGTCCCTTAGTGGAATCACGGCATCTTGCATTGTCTTGAGGGCGTGAGGAGATTACGTGGCTCTAGTGGCTTCTTGGGAGCATTGTGCCTCCACACCGCTCCAAACGGAGATTAGCATCCGCAAGGGTGTGAACTTCGGGATACATCATCGTCTCTGCGTGCCTCGGTTATCTGTTACCCAAGCCCTTTACTTATGCACTTCACTTTGTGATAGCCATATTGTTCTTTGTCATATATCTTGCTATCACATAGTTGCTTATCTTGCTTAGCATAAGTTGTTGGTGCACATAGGTGAGCCTAGTTGTTGTAGGTTTTGTGGTTGACAAATTAACCACTAGGTTTATTCCGCATTTGTTCAAGCCTCTACCGTAATTATTTTAGAACGCCTATTCACCCCCCCCCCCTCTAGGCGACATCCACGATCTTTCAATCGCAATGAACATTAATGATGATGCCAAACTTCCGTTTTGGCATAGACGAACCTTATGCAAATAACTTTCCCATATGGAGAGTGAAGATCATAATTGTCTCATGTAAGGAATCTCTCAATGTTTTTCTGCCACTAATGTTGAAGGATGTTAATCATGATGAAAGGCAAACATCGGGAGAGATCTCAAGACGCATGTGCCATCATGCACAATGTAAAGGAGATTAAAATCAAAACTATTGGATTTATTCCACTAGCTATTGGAGATGACTTATTAAGATCGGGGATGAGGCCATGGCAGCAAAGCGACCCAGATGATCTGCAGAGGCCAAACCAAGCATCAGATTCATGTGTTCACTGGTCCGGTTCGAGAGCTCAAACCCAATTTCAAGCACCAGATGTGGCCATCCTTCACGAAATTCCAAATTTTCCAGCATTGATTCCAAATCAATCACGGGCCACTGTCTCATCTGCATACCTACAGTTGCTTTGCCCGTGCAACGTTGTACCTCTAATCACGGGCCACTGTCTCATCTGCATACCGCCCTGTGAGACCAAAGCAGCAGATCTCCTCCGAGGGAGAGGTGAGTCTCGCTCAACGGCGGCGGCGGCCGGGCGATACGCGCGACAACGGACGCTCGTGGGATGTCGGGATCCAGGTGATCCATGGGATCCGGAGGGAAACGGCGACGATGTGAAGCGTATGGTGGCTACTTGAGTGGTGTGGGAGGCAGGTGGCACTGGCGCGGCGGATCTAGGGTGGGGGAGGGTCGCCGTCGCGGGGGGCGAGAGCATCTTTCAAACCCTCCTCATCACGGCCTGTTCTCAAATCACGCAGGCATGTACAAATCAGCAAAGCGAGGTGACCGACGGTCGCGGATCCGATCGTGGCACCCACGCCAAACGTCCGAGTGAACCCATCCTCTTTCCCCTTGACGATTCAGCCTTGCACGACCCATCATGCATCCACGCTCGACCACCTGTTCCTTCCTTTCCCTCTGCTTTTCCTCAAAATCAGATTTGCTTTTGCACCCCATCACTCGTTATCGATCATAAAAATATCTTCCTGAGCCCGTTTCCAAAAAATATATATATATATATCTTCCCGAGCCATTCTTTCCCCCTATTAATGCCGCCCCATCTATTTGCCTCGGGATTAACGCTAAATAAAAGACAGCCATGGGACTGAAGTTGAAAACCCATAAATACCACCACATTCAATCTGATATGGTACTGTATTATCTTTGGCAAATCAATTTCGGCCAAAAAATTCACACTATGGAATTAGTATAGTAATTGTGAATTTATTTACAGAAGGAAACATGCAAGTCCATTCCCCCCAGTGCGAACGCGTTCAACTCCGTTAACCTGCCCTTTTTCATCGGCACAAAAAAAAGGAAGAAATTAAAAAAAAAAGGCGTTTGGCCTTTGTGGAAAAAAAAGGGGAAAGAAATTGACAGAAAGAAACGCGCAGAAGAAAGAAGACTATTCAATTATTCTTTGCCCCTCCCTGGTCGGGCTCCTTCCTCTGCTTTGCGTCGGCTTTGCTCCGTCCCGTCCCCACACGAATAAACGCCTCCCCTCGCCGCGGGGGAGGGAGATCCGGCCGACAGAATCCCCCCGCAGCCTCGTTGGCTCCGCCCAGCTCTTCTTCTCCGACCCAACTCAATCTTCTTCTCCAACCCGAGGTTTCTGCTGCTGTTGATCTGGCGGGATTCTAGATGAGATGCTGCAGCGGGCGGCGAGCAACGCCTACTCGTGGTGGTGGGCGAGCCACATCCGCACCACCCAGTCCAAGTGGCTCGACGCAAACCTCCAAGGTACTCAGTACTACTATCATCGTCCTCTCGCCAATCCAATCTTTGCTCACCGCTGCTTGTTCGGCCCTTCTTTCTTCCGATTTAATGCTGTCCCCCCTAGTTCAGGTTAGTCAGGTGTCCTGCTAAAATCGTCCGTGTCCCTGATTCGATTGGGAATGGCCGTACTGTGCATCTTAGTCGGATGGAATTTATAGCAAATTAGTACTGTTTCTCAAACAATTGTTCTCTGAAGAGGAAAATCAACCAGGATGGTTGTCAGGTGTAAAATCATATACAGGCAACAAGCCTCAACCAAGATGAACCGTAGTATTAGTAGTCATCAAAAGCAATAAGCTTCCTCCCATTAGGACTCGGTCAAATCCATGACTAAGTAGTCAAATTTTCGCAGTTTTCTTTTGTTCACATGTTGCAACATATGTCCTCCACATATTGGACAGACTAGTTTTTGGTCCGACTTCATTGTTCACATCTTGAGGTATCTATGTGTTCCAGTGTTCATGGAATTTTAATTGTTAACCATATGTGTGATTCCAGCACTACTGAAACAAAAGCCATCTGTTTATATTTGGCAGTAAGCAATGCAGTGTTGCCACTTGTACACATAGGAGGTAATTAACACCGGGTGCTCCTGTGCAGATGTGGAAAACAGGGTCAAGATCATGCTCAAGCTCCTTGGCGAGGAGGCTGATTCGTTCGGCAAGAGGGCTGAGATGTACTACCGCAGGAGGCCGGAGGTCATAAACCACGTTGAAGACGTGTACAGGGCCTACAGGGCTCTTGTTGAGCGCTATGACCACCTGTCCAAGGAGCTGCATAAGGCCAACCACACCATCGCCACTGCTTGTCCAGAGGAAGTGCAGTATGCCATGTTGGAGGAGGAAGATGACAATTTCCCCAGGGCAATCATGCCCATCAACTCGCGCAAGATACAGAAATCGACCGTGGATGACATTCTGAAGAGAAAAAGGGAAGGGACTCCCGGGCGTAACAGGACAGTGCATGAGAGGCCTGATCCTAATATGAGCAAAGATAAGGCCGAAGCAGAGATTGGGAGGCTGCAAAAGGCTATACTTGTCATGCAGACTGAGAAAGAATTCGTTAAGAGTTCTTATGAGAGTGGAATTGCCAAGTATTGGGAGATCGAGAAGCAGATTGCAGATATGCAGGAGGAGATTTGTCACATGCAAGATGAATTTGACGCGCATGCAGCCATTGATGATGATGAAGCACGTGCCTTGATGACGATAACGGCTCTTCGGTCATGTCAGGGTACGGTTGCTAAGCTTGTGGAAAAATTTGAGGAGTTGATTAGGAGTGCAAAAATGGAGTCTGAAAAAATAGTGTCTCTTCGAGAAAGGTTTTATGCTTTGAGCAGAATTATTGACCCGTCTAAAGAAGAAGTTGACAGCGCAAACATGACAGCGAATGACAGAGTTTATCCCATTACTCAGGAAATACTCGAGTTACAGACTATATATGATAAAATCGAGGACTTTTTTGAAAACAATTCGGAGTCTTCTGTGGAGGAGATGGCATATAAAGTTGATGAACTTGTTGATAAGATCATTAACTTGGAGCTGAAGTTCCCAAAACAGTCTGCACAAATCAAGCAACTGAAAGAAGAGAATGACAAGATCAACAACAAATTAGACGATTTACAAGATGAGATGGCACTCCGTGATGATCCAAGCGAATCAAGTGAAGAGCTCAAGTTAGTAGAAGATGAATTGAATAAAACCAGGGCTCTTGAAGGATCCATAATCGAGGAAGAAGTTCTTGTTAGCACAGCATTTTCTGAAGTTTTTACTTGCATAACTAATATCTCAAAGGCATTTGTACCAATCAGTGCTGAAGACCTGCCTGAGTTGTCAGCTGCAGCTGGAGACAAGGCAACATTGTCTGAAGATGTATCCGTGGAAAATGGTACAACAGCGAACAGCAAAACGGATGGAGGAGAAATCAGTGGTACAGAGGCGCCAACTACAGGTGATAATTTGGGCAGACATAGTCCCCAAAATCAAGATGACTCGGAAGTTGTTGATCACAATTCATCAGGTAGTACTGATGGCGTCCATGACTCCAAGAATGGTGCCGAGGAAAGCGTTCAGATGGGGAATTGCTCTACGCAGGAAGCATTCAGAGATAACGAGTCACTACAAGCTGGCAACTATGTTGATCTGGTTGTTGGTCCGGACAATGAAAATAGTCTCAACAAGCTGGCAACAGATAGCTCATCAGAAGGAGTAAACCAGAGTTCATCAGGTGGTATGAACGTTGCTCAAGTGCAAATTGTGGAAGGTGAATATTCACCAACTGCAGCCAGTCAGAACCATCTCCTTCCCTCAGAAAGTCTCAATGCTTTGCATAACAAAGATGAATCTAATGAAGATGCGTCGTCAGTGGAAGTAGCTGAGAGTTCATTTGGTGGTGAGAACAGAACCCAAGACTTGAAGATTGATGGTGATGAAAATCCTGTTCCTGGGAACAGCTTGACCCAGGAAGAAGGATTTGGAGTTGGAGATGGCGAATCACCAAAAGCAATCACTGTGATTGGTTTAGCTGGTTCTGCAAACTTTGATAGTTCCGGTGAAGAAGGTACCACAGGGGAAAATATGTTGCCCGAAGGTGCTCATAGTTCCAGTGATGAAGGTAAGAACCTGGACTTGTGTCATGTGGATGAAGCAAAATCAGGTGAAGAGTTGCCAAAGCAAGGTGGCCAACTTGTTTCTCCTGTAACCATCCTAGGTTTGAACAAACACGGCGAAGTCGAATCATCTGATGAAGGTGTTCAAAATTCACATGGTCATGTGAATGCATATTCCTCGGAGGTGAGAGATGAAACCTCTCTCTCTGTACCGGCTAGAGATTCTGAGGAAACCGGAGGAGCGTATCCGGTAATATCAGAAGTACCAGCGGATTCAGAAGATATGGTCAATCACACTTCTGATAGTCAACTTGAAAAGAAAGAACCAAATGTCAAAATGCTTGCAAGCGAAGAAAATATCTTGAGCAACCATGGAAGCAGTAGCGGGCATGAAAAGTCCACTTCGATTTCACAAGAAGATGCACAGAGCGGGCTTGAGGGAAGAGACGCGATATTGCTCGCCGACTACACTGCAGTTCTCCGGAACTACAAAGAAACCAAGAGAAGGCTTGCTGAGTTGGAAAAGAAAAACCAGGAACATCTTGAAGATACAAAGGCAGTAATAAGGGACTTGAGGAATGCAAATTCCATGAAATATGTTGAGATCCAATCACTCAAGGGCCTACTGGACTCTTCAGAGATGCCACCCAGTACAATGGGTACTGATAGATCAGATCAGACTTTGGTTAGAGAACTTTCAATCGTGAAGGAAACCGATTCGAGCTACACTGATGCGCCGGAGAGTGCTTCAGCAGTTGAAATGAAGTTCAGAACTGAAATCGATGAGCTAGTCGACGAAAACCTGCGGTTCTTGACAAGGTACAGCATGGCTTGCCACCAGGTGCAGGACTTCAACAGCAGATATCAGGAGCTACAGAAGGAAATGGAGAGTTCTGAAAATAAGGAAAGGGGAGGAGGAGAACCTGATGCCGCGATGGCGGAGCCTGAGCCTGCCGAGAAGAAACTGAGAGAGCTCAGGACTGAAGTGGACGTATGGTTTGAGCAGAATGTACTTCTCGACCGGGACCTGCAGCTGAAAACCGCGTCTCTTTGCAGCCTGCAAGAGGAGATAGCCGAAGCCCTGCGGTCCAGCACGGAGGCCGATGGCGCCAAGTTGACGCCGTACGAAGCGGCCAAGTTCCAAGGGGAGGTGCGGAACATGCAGCAATCCAACAAGAAGATCGAGAGTGAGCTGCAGGCGGCGCTGGAGCGCATGAGGGAGCTCGAAGGCGAGGTCAACGTCACCTTGCGGAAGCTGAGGGAGAGCTTCGAGCTCTCGTCGTCCAGGCGCTCCTCGTCCCGCCGGGGGGAGGCGGACAGCGGCTACCAAAACCAATTCAAGCATTTCCCGAGCAGACATAGGGTGCCGCTGCGGAACTTCCTGTTCGGTACGAAACCAAAGAAGAAGTCGTTGTTTGCCTGCATCAATCCCACATACCAGAGACAGTTCAGCGATTTTTGAGGTGCACGCATCATTTTTTTTTTCTTTACCTGCATCATTTTACGCTTTTTACGCTTGTTGGCGTATTAGCCTGTGTTTTATCCTGGTAGCTGACTTTCTGTATTTTGCTTGCAGTGAATAGAATGCTGAAGTAAACTTGTAGCAGCGAAGATTTGGCTCATTATTTCCAGGAGGTAGTGCTGATTTATTCTTTACAGAAACTCCGTTATAGTCAAGTGTCCCGCTATTTGGATGGGAACACAGAATTACCTTGCTTTCTTTCATAGACAGAAACTTTACCAGTATACTGTACGATTTGAGAAACAAAAGAACACATTATATACAATACTATAGCTGTCATTTCAACTTTCAAGAGCTGTGTTAGCTTTTGGTTTGTGAGATTAGTACTTGCAAGAGAGCAGCTTTTGTTGAATGAATCTGAATCTGGAAGGAGCATTATCATGGTTTTCTGTTCTGCAATGTAATAAGGTTTGGTGCTTTATCCATTTATCTCATTGGTTGCCCTGCCCAGTAGATTTATACTGGTTATATGTTCCGTTCATGGGCTTGCCTGCCTTTTCCTTTTGTGTTGTGAATGGGCGTTCTATATCAGATAAATTTTACATTAGCTATTTCTCGTTTAAATTCCATAGTGAGAACACGGCACATGTTACTTCTTTTTTTACCACTCTGATCTTGGCGTCGATTTTTCTTTTGTTTGAGGATCTAGGATTTGATCCATCAAGATAGTTCATTTTCTTTTGTTTGAGGATCTAGGAGTTGATCCATCAGGATAGTTCATTTGGGCTGGTTACTCGGACTTGTGTTTTTTTTTTTTACATCAGGTTAGTGGGAGTTTAGGTACATGCTAGTCATCCATGAATGTAATTGGACAATGCATGGTGCCATCTAGTTCATGCTTATTGCTATCCACTTTTGAACATCAATACCATTTTTTATTCCATCCCACATCAAATCGTGATAAATGCTAAAATGTGGCATATGTGTGTTGAAATTTTGAAGTATACATGTTAAAATATTGTGCATATATATGCAAAAATGCTAAAAAAATACTTTGTTGGAGTGTGAATTGGGTAAGGTGCCGACATGGGTATTTTTACCCGCGGGTATTACCTGCACCCGGTGGGGTACGGGTATGGGAGGTACGGGTTTGGGCGAACAATATTCAGACAGGTAAGGGTTTGGGCAACCATTACCCGCACCCAAACCCGGCGGGTGCCATGTTGATACGCCAATCACACAGAGCTACGTGCGAGTGGGCCGGCCGAATTAGCGTAGGTCCTTTCCAGTTTCAGGAATGTTCGTGTTTATATTTTCTGTTGTTTTTTCAGTTTTATATTATATTTCCTGTTCGTTTTTTTCTCTTCTTTATCTTTTTTCTCTCTTAAAGAAGTTCACAAATTCAAAAATATTCGTATTATTTTAAAGAACTTTCATGTTTTATTTTCCAATTTTTTAATGTTCACAAACTTTTTAAAAATGTGCACATTTTCACAAAAATTCTTAAGTTTTAAAATGCATAAATTTCAGAAAAATTGAAAATAAAATGTAAAACCCAACTGATAACCAATTAAACTATTTTTTAAGGAAAAACTAAAAAACACTTTCTACCGCAAGAAATTCGCTCGATACACTCTACCACTTGGCACATGCTCTTGCCTCAAAAAAAAAAATTGGCACAGGCTCTGATGCACCAATCAGCATAAGACAGCTATGCTCGTGGCCGCTCCACTATAGCACACACACTTAATAAGCCGCGCAGCCCAACAGCCATGTCATTTGGGCCCGGCCCAACTATTGTGACATATACATGTCTTTCGTTCTCTGCAGGAACATTAATGATTTAGGGTGGGAGATCACTAATTAAGGAGTACTCACTGTAAAGATCACTCGCAACTTTTCAGGTTGTGACAAGTGGCGCGCTGCATGTGCGCCACTTGTCACAACCTGAGAGTTTCCCTTTTTCGTAGATCCGTTTATTCAGAATGTTTTATCTCTTAACTGTACGTCCAAATCTTGAACCGTTTTTCACCGTTGCACTAGTAGAAAAGGGGGCAATGGTTCAAGCCGGGTCAGCCCATTAGTCCCGGTTCAATCCAGAACCAGGACCAATGGGGGCATCGGACCCGGTTCGTGAGCCCCGGGGGCCGGCCGGGCCACGTGGGCCATTGGTCCTGGTTAAATCGGACCTTTTGGTCCCGGTTGGTGGGACGAACCGGGACCAATGTGCCTTGCTCCTGGCCCACCACCATTGGTCCCGATTGGTGGCCTGAACCGGGACCAAAGGCTTCCCTTTAGTCTCGGTTCAAGCCACGAATCGGGACCAATTAATTGCCTATATATACCCCGTGAGCAGAGCACTCTCACTGCTGTGTTTTCTGTGGCCGGTGAGGAGAGAGCTTTGTGGTGCTCTAGCTCACCTCCTATGCACACAAGGTGTTCGATGGAATGCCCGAGCCACACTACTTAAGCTTTCTCCTCTCCAAGCTCGACCACCAAGCTCCATTTTCCTCAATATTTGTCTAGGTTTAGCGGTCCGTCACGTCCCGTTCCCGTCTTCACCGCCGTCGATCGCCCGCGCCTATCTCGTCGCCGGCACCACCGTGGTGAGCCTCTTGTTCTTATCTTCTTTCTGAAAGGAAAAAATAAATTCTTACTTGTATGTTTATATAGATACTTGTATAATTTTCTTACTTTTATTATTGCATCTTATATAGTGCGATGGTTTTCGTATCCGCCCCCGTCGACCCTCGTCCTGTCTATGATTCGGATGTGGTATATATTATCTTTTCATAACTATTGGTTCATCTATTGTTTATAACAATTATGCCGACCAACGTGACATAGATTTTATTTATCTAGGAGGTTCTTGAACCGGAAATTCCAACCGACCCTATTGTCGAGAGGTTAAATTTAGTTGAAGAAGAAAACAATTTGTTGAAGGAAAAAATTAGAAAAATTGAGGAGGAGAAGATGATATTGGAGTTGCATGTTGTGGATGTCGTGGATGATCACACGATCAAAATGGATGCAATGCGCTTGAAGATTAGAAAGATTAGAAAATATGCCATTCATACCGAGGCTTGGTATCATTATGCCATTGGATCAGTTGTTACATTGGTTGCGATTATGATCGCATTTGTTTTCGCATTGAAATGTTTTACATAGTTTCAATGTATGGTTTAATTAATTTAGATGCTCTGCAGAGCTTTATGTTGTTAGATGAGAACTATGTATGTACTTTGGTTTTAATGTGATGATGAACTTCTATTAATTTGGTCACCTAATTATCTATTCATGATGTTCTGTAATGATTTTTGACACACTTAATTATATATAATGCACGCAGATAAACCGGCAATGGATGTACGGTTCAAGACACACCTCCGAGTACATTAAGGGCGTGCATGAATTTCTCGAAGTGGCTGAGGCAAACAAGCAGAATGGTTTTATGTGTTGTCCATGCCCTATATGTGGGAATACGAAGTCTTACTCTGACCGGAAAATCCTTCACACCCACCTGCTTTACAAGGGTTTCATGCCACACTATAATGTTTGGATGAGGCACGGAGAAATAGGGGTTATGATGGAAGACGGCGAAGAAGAAAAGTACGATGACAACTATGTGCCCCCTGAATATGGTGATGCTACTCAAGATCAAGAGGAACCAGACGATGTGCACGATGATGCTACAACAGGCGAAGCTGCTGAAGATCAAGAGGAACCAGACGATGTGCCCGATGATGATGATCTCCGCCGGGTCATTGTCGATGCAAGGACGCAATGCGAAAGTCAAAAGGAGAAGCTGAAGTTCGATCGCATGTTAGAGGACCACAAAAAAGGGTTGTACCCCAATTGCGAAGATGGCAACACAAAGCTCGGTACCGTCTTTGGAATTGCTGCGATGGAAGGCGAGAATGTTGTGCTCGACAAAGGATTTGAGAAGCTCTGAAAATATTGAAGAAGAAGCTTCCAAAGGATGACGAATGCCCGACAAGACATACGCAGCAAAGAAGGTCGTATGCCCTCTAGGATTGGAGGTGCAGAAGATACATGCATGCCCTAATGACTGCATCCTCTACCGCGGTGCGTACAAGGATCTGAACGCATGCCCGGTATGCGGTGTATTATGGTATAAGATCAGACGAGATGACCCTGTTGATGTTGACAGCGAGCCCCCCAAGAAGAGGGTTCATGCGAAGGTGATGTGGTATGCTCCTATAATACGACGGTTGAAATGTCTGTTCAGAAACAGAGAGCATGCCAAGTTGATGCGATGGCACAGTGAGGACCGTAAGAAAGACGGGAAGTTGAGAGCACCCACTGACGGGTCGCAGTGGAGAAAAATCGAGAGAAAGTACTGGGATGAGTTTGCAAGTGACCCAAAGAACGCATGGTTTGCTTTAAGTGCGGATGGCATTAATCCTTTCGGGGAGCAGAGCAGCAATCACAGCACCTGGCCCGTGACTCTATGTATGTATAACCTTCCTCCTTGGATGTGCATGAAGCGGAAGTTCATTATGATGCCAGTTCTCATCCAAGGCCTTAAGCAACCCGGCAACGACATTGATGTGTACCTAAGGCCATTAGTTGAAGAACTTTTATAGCTGTGGAATGGAAACGGTGTACGTACGTGGGATGAGCACAAACAGGAGGAATTTCACCTAAAGGCGTTGCTGTTCGTGACCATCAACGATTGGCCCGCTCTTAGTAACCTTTCAGGACAGACAAACAAGGGATACCACGCATGCACACACTGTTTACTTGACACCGATAGTATATACCTGGGAAGCTATAGGAAGAATGTGTACCTGGGCCATCGTCGATTTGTTCCGATCAACCATCAATGTCGAAAGAAAGGCAAACATTTCAAAGGTGAGGCAGATCACCGGAGGAAGCCCGCCATGCATACCAGTGATCACGTACTTGCTATGGTCAATGATTTACACGTAATCTTTGGAAAGGGTCCCAGCGGACTAGCTGTTCCGAGTGACGCTGGGGGACACGCACCCATGTGGAAGAAGAAATCTATATTTTGGGACCTACCCTACTGGAAAGACCTAGAGGTCCGCTCTTCGATCGACGTGATGCACGTGACGAAGAACCTTTGCGTGAACCTGCTAGGCTTCTTGGGCGTGTATGGGAAGACAAAAGATACAGCTGAGGCACAGGAGGACCTGCAACGTTTGCACGAAAAAGACGGCATGCCTCCAAAGCAGTATGAAGGTCCTCCCAGCTACGCTCTTACCAAAGAAGAGAAGGAAATCTTCTTTGAATGCATGCTTAGTATGAAGGTCCTGACTGGCTTCTCGTCGAATATAAAAGGAATAATAAATATGGCAGAGAAAAAGTTTCAGAACCTAAAGTCTCATGACTGACACGTGATTATGACGCAACTGCTTCCGGTTGCATTGAGGGGGCTTCTACCAGAAAACGTCTGATTAGCCATTGTGAAGCTATGTGCATTCCTCAATGCAATCTCTCAGAAGGTGATCAATCCAGAAATCATACCAAGGCTAAGGAGTGATGTGGTGCAATGTCTTGTCAGTTTCGAGCTGGTGTTCCCACCATCCTTCTTCAATATCATGACGCACGTCCTAGTTCATCTAGTTGACGAGATTGTCATTCTGGGCCCCGTATTTATACACAATATGTACCCCTTTGAGAGGTTCATGGGAGTCCTAAAGAAATATGTCCGTAACCGCGCTAGGCCAGAAGGAAGCATCTCCATGGGCCATCAAACAGAGGATGTCATTGGGTTTTGTGTTGACTTCATTCCTGGCCTTAAGAAGATAGGTCTCCCTAAATCGCGGTATGAGGGGAGACTGACTGGAAAAGGCATGCTTGGAAGGGACTCAATAATATGCAGGGACGGATATTCTTGGTCTCAAGCACACTACATAGTTCTACAGAACACTACCTTGCACTACAGGAATCAGCTACTTTGCCATCAGCCATGGCGGACGGCAAAGGCATGGATGGCGGACGGCAAAAGTGGACGGCAAAGTACGGGACGACAAAGAGCTACATTGCCGTCCGCTTTGGGCGGCTGACGGCAAAGGGTCCTTTGCCATCAGCTGCCGACGGCAAAGAATGCTGACGGCAATAAATGCGCTGTTACTCCGTTAGGTGGTTAACAGCAAGCCTTTGCCGTCGGCCGCTGACGGCAAACTTTTTTTTCTCTTTGCCGTCAGCCACTGTAGGCAAACTGACCAAATAGGTCAGCCTCCGAGGAAGCACAGTTACCTGCCACGTGGCCTCTTTGCCGTCCGCTGCTGATGGCAAAGATCCCTTTGCCGTCGGTGGCAGACGGCAAAGAGCCTGCATAATGGCTTTTTTCCCTGTTTTTTTTAAATCCAACAATTTTCACAGCAAATATATATGACATATATAGATATATTTCACAGGGCTATTTAACAGCACATAAGTTTCATCGTACATACATATATAGTTCCATCCACTCATACATAGCAAGTTGCACATACACATAAGTTGCAACCATTAGGAAGTTGCACATACATATTACAATGCAAAGTTTCATCAAGATAGCAAGTTCCATCGTAGCAAGCTAGAAGAATACTAGAAAAGAATGAAATAAAAAACAAGCACTCCATCATAGCAAGCTAGCTTCCGAGAAGTGAATGAAATCTGCAAAATGGCAAATAAGAAAGTTAGGAAAAGGTGACTAGAAGAAGAAGACTAGAAGAAGAAGCACGCCATCGTTTGTGAGGTAACTTACGTGAAATGGATCGTTTATGAGCTAACTTAGGTAAAATGCATCATTTTAGAGCTAATGTAGGTAAAATGGATCGTTTATGAGCTCACTAAGCTAATTATGCCGGTTTTTTTACATAAGTAAGGTAAGTACATGTCATTATTGAGCAAACCTAGTTAACTAAGCATATTATAACTAACTTAGGTCATTTTGGAGGAAACAAAGCTAAGTATAGATCGCTTTAGAGCTAACTTAGGTAAAATGGCTGGTTTTGGAGGTCAGTAAGCTTATTAAGTCATTTTGCAGGAAAAGAAGCTAACTCTAGGTCATTAAGGTAAGCATATTGGATGAAATAAAGCTAAGACTAGGTCTTTATGCATTTGTTAAGCAAAAGACTAGAGAAACTTACCTTGATCATGGAGGTGTGGGAGCGGGCTGGCTCATGCTAGTAGCTGAGAAGGATCGTGTGATGCTTGTGTGGAGTAACGCTACATCAAAGATCATTTCCAATGTTTCATTAGCATGATGACACTCAAATGTTAAGACTAGCAAGTAACGTCCATTCAAATTAAACTCACCGTCGTCTCAGGAGCAATCTCTGGATCAATGGCTATGGAGCCACGGGACCTCCCGCCACTAGATATCATCACCTGCTCTGGATTGTAGGGGATCTGTCTCGGGTTAAACTCCTCCCCTTTCCTCGCCTTCCTCTTGACTTGCTTGTAAGAGGCAGTGTGGGCCATGGCATACAGGTCGTACCCCTCTGGCACCTTATCCGTCTTATTGTAGCATGCCTGAAAGAGAGAAACAAAGTAAATTAGTAATTAAAGGGCTCAAGCTAGCATGATGAATGAATTGCATTAATCATGAAGCAAACCACATTACCCAATTCCGCCCGAACTGATATATAAGATGGAGCTACCTTGATGGTGTGGCACACCTTCAATTTGGGCACGTTTGTCCTTGGCCTCAGTCGGCTCCCCTTCCATCTTTCAACACCTGCCATGACAAAGAGTAAATGAAATTAGTACAACATAAAAAAATACCGACATGAATAATAATATGTATATCACTTAAGTGTATCATCATCAAGTACAACATAAAAAATTGAATACCTGACACTACTAATAATCTCGATCAGTATCATCAATAAATGCATAATCATCATCATCACTATAATCAATGACGGGCTCATAGGGTTCAGTGGCATCAACATGTGGAAGGCCACCTTTACGTAATCGGTCAAGCATTGACAGGTCGTCTGCAGTAGTAACCTCTTCTTGTTCCGACTCTTCTTGTTCCTCCTCTGGGGTGATGTGGGATTCACTATCGCTGTCTACTTAAATGTTTTGGGGTGAAGTATACCGGTTCTTGAAACACTTTTTGGAAAGACGTGTCTCTTGGAAGAATTCTCCTTCATATGTGTCTGGGTTAATGTGAGGTTCATAATCCTCTTCCTTTGGGGGAGATAGTCTAGCACGTGGTGGCACTTCATAAACGACATCCCAACCTTTCAGATTTGGATTAGTTTGGCAGGCCCATGGTAGATAGAATACTTGGGTGCTTTGTTGAGCCATAATATAGACATCAGGAACATCTAAATGGGTGCTTTGGTTGATTTCAACTAGCCCTATATGTTCATGAGTCCTTCTAGTCTCCTTCGGCTGAAACCAATAACATTTGAAGACTACGACATTCGGTGGGTTTTCACCATAGAATAGAAGTTCATAAATTGCTTCAACTCTCCCATAATACTCGGTACCTCCTTCGCCGATAGCAGATACACAACAATTTGTAGACTTTCGGTCGGCCATAGATAGCTCTTTGCCATAGGTATGAAAACGATACCCGTTGATGTCGTATTTGTCAAATGAACGGACCTTATAGTCAAAACCATTAGCGACTTGTCTCAATTCGGCGTCCATAGACTCTGAATTAGCCTACAAGTTTAATATGAAAGGATTGTTGCATTACGCACAAATTAGCGAATGAAATGAAATTGTCTAATAGAATTTACCGTTTGCTTGAACCAAGAGATGAAACCGGGATAGCCGCCTCCTTGCTTTGCGAGAAGCTCATACTCTTCGACGGAATCCTTTTGGATCACCGCTCCATACGAGAACAGGGCGACGTATCGACTGTATGAAATATCCAGGAATAAGAGCAGTTCAAAGGAAATAGATGTTGCGAAACAATGTACCGAGAACTTACTCGATGTACGGCCGCACTTCTATCAGGTTGTTGAAGATATACAATGAAATGGTCCACCATTCTTCGTTATCCAAAGATACTGGATTTGAAACACTGGCTGGTGCGAGATTGCCTTTGAATAGGCTGAGGTTGGATCCACCCTTTTTAGGCTCGTCAGCATTGTACCGAGGCTTCGGATTATGCAAATGACGATTCTTGGTTTTGTAGTGTGCTGTCACGAAGTTTGTTGCCTCCTCAGTAATGAATGCCTCAGCCATAGATGCTTCAATTCTACGTTTATTTTTACATTTTTCTCGAAGCGTCTTCTGCATCCTCTCAGTTGGGTAGCACCAACGATTTTGCACGCCCCCCAATCTTGCCTCGGTCGGGAGATGCAAAATCAAATGCTGCATTGGATTAAAGAAGCCCGGTGGAAAGATCTTCTCTAACTTGCAGATCAACTCTGGCGCCAACTCTTCCATTTCTTCTAGCACGCCAGGCGATAGTTCTTTCGCACAAAGAACACGGAAGAAATAGCTGAGTTCTGCCAGTACTAGCCATTCATCCTCAGGGATGAAACCACGCAACATCACCGGCATTACCCGCTCAATCCATATGTGCCAATCATGACTTGAGACCAAATATGTTTAATTTATCAAGACTCGCTCCCCTCTTTAGATTCGCTGCATACCCATCAGGGAACATCAACTGCATTTTCACCCACAAGATAATTTCCCTCATAGCTGGCCTTCCAAGATTGAACCATGCCTTTGGCTTCATCCAGTTCTGCTTTCCTTTCGGTTCTTTCATGTTTTGTAACGGCCTATCACATAGCGCCTCTAGATCGACTCTAGCCTTAGTATTATCCTTTGACATCCCATCTATGTCGAACAATGTACCAAAAAGTGCCTCGGCGATATTCTTCTCAGTGTGCATCACGTCGATGTTGTGTGGGCAAAGGAGGTCTTTGAAGTAAGGCAGATCCCATAAGCATGTTTTGTGAGTCCAAGCGTGCTCAGAATTATACCCCTTGAAGTACCACGGGCGCTCTAGATCCGCTCGAGGCGTTTAAGCGATCCAGGTCATTGGCCTATCAACGCAGGTGGTGCGAGTTTTTACAACTCTACCTCGATGAAGTTCTTCTTGTCTTTCCCGAACTTATGGCGAGGATCCGAGAACTGTCTATGCATGTCGAAGCAAGAAAACTTGCGACCGCCCGAAGCCAACGAAACTCAAGAGCTCCCTTGCATGTGGGGCACGGAACCTTCCATGCACACACCAGCCAGCGAATAAGCGCATACGCCGCAAGTCATCGTCAGTACATGTACCGGACCGCATTATGAAGTTTCGTTTGCTATAGGCGTCGTATGTCTTGAACCCATTATCCCAGGCTTCTTGCAATCGTCCTTAAGCGGCTGCATGTACACATTCATATTTTTTCCCGGATAGTTGGGCCCTGGAATTATCAACGTCAGGAAAATGTTCTTTCTTTGCATAATCTGTCCGGGGGTGGGGGGGAGATTGAGTGGAAAGACAAATACGGGCCAACAACTGTATTGGGCTGTCGTCATACCAAACACACTGAACCCATTGGTGCTGATGCCTGTTGGGGAACGTTGCAGAAAATTAAATTTTTTCCTACGGTTTCACCAAGATCCATCTATGAGTTCATCTAAACAACGAGTCATGGGAGAGAGATTGCATCTACATACCACTTGTAGATCACGAGCGGAAGCTTGCACGGTGATGGTGATGATGGAGTCGTACTCGCCGTGATTCGGATCACCGATGACCAAGTGCTGAACGGACAGCACCTCCGCGTTCAACACACGTACGGGACGGGAGACGTCTCCTCCTTCTTGATCCAGCAAGGGGGAAGGAGAGGTTGAGGAAGCTCGCTCCAACGGCAGCACGACGGCATGGTGGTGTTGGTGCAGCAGTACTCCAACAGGGCTATGGAGGAGGAGAGGTGTTGGGGAGGGGAGGGGCTGCGCCTTGGAGATGGGTACAGCAGCCCTTCCCCCACCCCTCTATTTATAGGGGAAGGGGCAAAGGGGGCCGACCCCTCTAGATGGGATCTAGAGGGGGCGGCGGCAGGAGGGAGGCTTGCCCCCCAAGCAAGGGGGGCGCCCCCCTCAGGGTTTCCCCCCCAACCCTAGGCGCATGGGCCCAAGGTGGGGGGCGCGCCCAGCCCTCCAGGGGCTGGCTGCCTCCCCTTTGCGGCCCATGTGGCCCTCCGGGAGGGGTGGCCCCTCACGGTGGACCCCCGGAACCCCTCCGGTGGCCCCGGTACAATACCGATAACCCCCGGAAACTTTCCGGTGTCCGTATGACAACTTCCCATATATAAAACTTCACCTCCGGACCATTCCGGAACTCCTCGTGACATCCGGGATCTCATCCGGGACTCCGAACAACATTCGGTAGTCACATACTAGTCTTCCTAATAACCTTAGCGTCACTGAACCTTAAGTGTGTAGACCCTACGGGTTCGGGAGACACGCAGACATGACCGAGACGACTCTCGGGCAATAACCAACAGCGGGATCTGGATACCCATGTTGGCTCCGACATGCTCCTCGATGATTTCATCAGTTGAACGACGATGTCGAGGATTCGATCAAAACCCTGTATGCAATTCCCTTTGTCAATCGGTACATTACTTGCCCGAGACTCGATCGTCGGTATCCTAATACCTTGTTTAGTCTCGTTACCGGCAAGTCACTTTACTCGTACCGTAATGCATGATCCCGTGGCCAACACCTTGGTCACCTTGAGCTCATTATGATGATGCATTACCGAGTGGGCCCAGAGATACCTCTCCGTCATACGGAGTGACAAATCCGATCTCGATCCGTGTCAACCCAATGACACTTTCGGAGATACCTGTAGTGCACCTTTATAATCACCCGATTCGTTGTGACATTTGGTACACCCAAAGCACTCTTACGGTATCCGGGAGTTACACGATCTCATGGTCTAAGGAAGAGATACTTGACATTGGCAAAGCTCTAGCAAACGAACTACACGATCTTTGTGCTATGCTTAGAATTGGGTCTTGTCCATCACATCATTCTCCTAATGATGTGATCCCGTTATCAACGACATCCAATGTCCATAGCCAGGAAACCACGACTATCAGTTGATCACAACGAGCTAGCCAACTAGAGGCTCACTAGGGACATATTGTGGTCTATGTGTTCACACGTGTATTACGATTTCCGGATAATACAGTTATAGCATGAACAAAAGACAATTATCATGAACAATGAAATATAATAATACTTTTATTATTGCCTCTAGGGCATATTTCCAACAGTCTCCCACTTGCACTAGAGTCACCAATCTAGTTACATTGTGATGAATCGAACACCCATAGAGTTCTGGTGTTGATCATGTTTTGCTCGCGAGAGAGGTTTAGTCAACGGATCTGCGACATTCAGATCCGTATGTACTTTGCAAATTTCTATGTCTCCATCTTGAACATTTTCACGGATGGAGTTGAAACGACGCTTGATGTGCCTGGTCTTCTTGTGAAACCTGGGCTCCTTGGCAAGGGCAATAGCTCCAGTGTTGTCACGAGAAGAGTTTGATTAGCCCCGACGCATTGGGTATGACTCCTAGGTCGGTGATGAACTCCTTCACCCAAATCGCTTCATGCGCTGCCTCCGAGGCTGCCATGTACTCCGCTTCACATGTAGATCCCGCCACGACGCTCGCTTGCAAATGCACCAGCTCTCGCTCCACCATTCAACATATACACGTATCCGGTTTGTGACTTAGAGTCATCCAGATCTGAGTCGAAGCTAGCATCGACGTAACCCTTTACGACAAGCTCTTTGTCTCCTCCATAAACGAGAAACATCTCCCTTGTCCTTTTCAGGTACTTCAGGATATTCTTGACCGCTGTCCAGTGTTCCTTGCCGGGATTACCTTGGTATCTTGCTACCAAACTTACGGCAAGGTTTACATCAGGTATGGTACACAACATGGCATACATAATAGATCCTATGGCTGAAGCATAGGGGATGACACTCATCTCTTCTTTATCTTTTGCCGTGGTTGGCGACTGAGCCGAGCTCAATCTCACACCTTGTAACATAGGCAAGAACCCTTTCTTGGACTGATCCATTTTGAACCTTTTCAAAATCTTATCAAGGTATGTACTTTGTGAAAGACCTATGAGGCGTCTCGATCTATCTCTATAGATCTTGATGCCTAATATATAAGCAGCTTCTCCAAGGTCCTTCATTGAAAAACATTTGTTCAAGTAGGCCTTAATGCTGTCCAGAAATTCTATATTATTTCCCATCAAAAGTATGTCATCTACATATAATATGAGAAATGCTAATATTCCAACTCCGAGATGCTTGCACAGGCTTCTCCATAAGTCTGCATAAACCTAAACGCTTTGATCATCTCATCAAAGCGAATATTCCAACTCCGAGATGCTTGCACCAGCCCATAAGTGGATCGCTGGAGCTTGCATACTTTGTTAGCGTTCTTAGGATCGACAAAACCTTCCGGCTGCATCATATACAGTTCTTCCTTAAGATGCCCGTTAAGGAATGCCGTTTTGACGTCCATCTGCCATATCTCATAATCATAGTATGCGGCAATTGCTAACATGATTCGGACGGACTTCAGCTTCGCTACGGGAGAGAATGTCTCGTCATAGTCAATCCCTTGAACTTGTCGATAACCCTTAGCGACAAGTCAAGCTTTATAGATGGTAACATTGCCATCCGCGTCCGTCTTCTTCTTAAAGATCCATTTGTTTTCTATCGCTCGCCGATCATCGGGCAAGTCTGTCAAAGTCCATACTTTGTTTTCATACATGGATTCTATCTCGGATTTCATGGCTTCAAGCCATTTGTTGGAATCTGGGCCCGCCATCTCTTCTTCATAGTTCGAAGGTTCACCGTTGTCTAACAACATGATTTCCAGGACGGGGTTGCCGTACCACTCTGGTGCGGAACGTGTCCTTGTGGACCTACGAAGTTCAGTAGCAACTTGATCTGAAGTACCTTGATCATCATCATTGGTTTCCTCTTCAGTTGGTGTGGGCATCACAGGAACATTTTCCTGAGCTGCACCACTATCCCGTTCGAGAGGTAGTACTTCATCGAGTTCTACTTTCCTCCCACTTACTTCTTTCGAGAGAAACTCTTTTTCCAGAAAGCATCCGTTCTTGGCAACAAAGATCTTGCCCTCGGATCTTGAGTAGAAGGTATACCCGACAGTTTCCTTAGGGTATCCTATGAAGACGCACTTTTCCGACTTGGGTTCGAGCTTTTGAGGTTGAAGTTTCTTGACATAAGCATCGCATCCCCAAACTTTTAGAAATGACAGCTTAGGTTTCTTCCCAAACCATAATTCATACGGTGTCGTCTCAACGGATTTAGACGGTGCCCTATTTAAAGTGAATGTGGCTGTCTCTAGAGCTTATCCCCAAAATGATAGCGGTAAATCGGTAAGAGACATCATAGACCGCACCATATCCAATAGAGTGCGATTATGACGTTCGGACACACCATTTCACTGAGGTGTTCCAGGCGGCGTGAGTTGTGAAACGATTCCACATTTCCTTAAGTGTGTGCTAAATTCGTGACTTAAATATTCTCCTCCACGATCTGATCGTAGGAACTTTATTTTTCGGTTACGTTGATTCTCTACTTCATTCTGAAATTCCTTGAACTTTTCAAAGGTCTCAGACTTGTGTTTCATTAAGTAGACATACCCATATCTACTCAAGTCATCAGTGAGAGTGAGAACATAACGATATCCTCCGCGAGCCTCAACGCTCATTGGACCGCACACATCGGTATGTATGATTTCCAACAAGTTGGTTGCTCGCTCCATTGTTCCGGAGAACAGAGTCTTGGTCATTTTTCCCATGAGGCATGGTTCGCATGTGTCAAACGATTCATAATCAAGAGACTCCAAAAGTCCATCAGCATGGAGCTTCTTCATGCGCTTGACACCAATGTGACCAAGGCGGCAGTGCCACAAGTATGTGGGACTATCGTTATCAACTTTACATCTTTTGGCATCCACACTATGGACATGTGTAATATTACGCTTGAGATTCATTAAGAATAAACCATTGACCATCGGAGCATGACCATAAAACATATCTCTCATATAAATCGAACAACCATTATTCTCAGAATTAAATGAGTAGCCATCTCGTATCAAACGAGATCCAGATACAATGTTCATGCTCAAACTTGGCACCAAATAACAATTATTAAGGTTCAAAACTAATCCCGTAGGTAAATGTAGAGGCAGCGTGCCGACGGCGATCACATCGACTCTGGAACCATTCACGACGCGCGCCGTCACCTCGTCCTTCGCCAGATCTCCGCTTATTCCGCAGCTCTGCTGTGAGTTACAAATATGAGCAACGGCACGGTATCAAATACCGGGAGTTACTACGAGTCTTGGTAAGGTACACATCAATTACATGTATATCAAATATACCTTTGTTGTTGCCGGCCTTCTTATCCGCTAAGTATTTGGGGCAGTTCCGCTTCCAGTGACCCTTCCCCTTGCAATAAAAGCACTCAGTCTCAGGCTTGGGTCCATTCTTTGACTTCTTCCCGGCAACTGGCTTACCGGGCGCGGCAACATCCTTGTCGTCCTTCGAAGTTCTTCTTGCCCTTGCCCTTCTTGAACTTAGTGGTCTTATTGACCATCAACACTTGATGTTCTTTCTTGATTTCAGCCTCTGCTGACTTCAGCATCGAGAACAATTCAGGAATGGTCTTTTCCATCCCTTGCATGTTGTAGTTCATCACAAAGCTCTTGTAGCTTGGTGGGAGCGACTGGAGGATTCTGTCAATGACCGCCTCATCTGGGAGGTTAATGTTCAGCTGGGTCATACGGTTGTGCAACCCAGACATCTTTAGGATGTGTTCACTGACAGAAATGTTTTCCTCCATCTTACAACTGTAGAACTTGTCGGAGATGTCATATCTCTCGACCCGGGCGTGAGCTTGGAAAACCAGTTTCAGCTCCTCGAACATCTCATATGCTCCGTGATGCTCAAAATGCTTTTGGAGCCCGGTTCTAAGCTGTAAAGCATGCCGCACTGAACGAGGGAGTAATCATCAGCACGAGTTTGCCAAGCATTCATCATGTCTTGGTTCTCTGGGACGGGAGCGTCACCTAGCGGTCCATCTAGGACATATTGTTTCCTGGCAGCTATGAGGATGATCCTCAGGTTCCGGACCCAGTCCGTATAGTTGCCGCCATCATCTTTCAGCTTGGTTTTCTCTAGGAATGCGTTGAAGTTCATGTTGACATGGGCGTTGGCCATTTGATCTACAAGACATATTTGCAAAGGTTTTAGACTAAGTTCATGATAATTAAGTTCTAATCAAATTATGAACTCCCACTCAGATTAGACATCCCTCTAGTCATCTAAGTGTTACACGATCCGAGTCGACTAGCCCGTGTCCGATCATCACGTGAGACGGACTAGTCATCATCGGTGAACATCTTCATGTTGATCGTATCTTCCATACGACTCGTGTTCGACCTTTCGGTCTCCGTGTTCCGAGGCCATGTCTGCACATGCTAGGCTCGTCAAGTTAACCCCAAGTGTTATTGCTATGTAAAACTGTCTTACACCCGTTGTATGTGAACGTAAGGATCCATCACACCCGATCATCACGTGGTGCTTAGAAACGACGAACTGTAGCAATGGTGCACTGTTAGGGGAGAACACTTCTTGAAATTTTTGTAAGGGATCATCTTATTTACTACCGTCGTCCTAAGTAAACAAGATGTATAAACATAATAAACATCACATGCAATTATATAGTTGTGACATGATATGGCCAATATCATATAGCTCCATTGATCTCCATCTTCGGGGCTCCATGATCATATTGTCACCGGCTTGACACCATGATCTCCATCATCATGATCTCCATCATCGTGTCTTCATGAAGTTGTCACGCCAACGACTACTTCTACTTCTATGGCTAACGCGTTTAGCAATAAACTAAAGTAAGTTACATGGCGTTCTTCAATGACACGCAGGTCATACAAAAATAAAGACAACTCCTATGGCTCCTGCCGGTTGTCATACTCATCGACATGCAAGTCGTGAATCCTATTACAAGAACATGATCTCATACATCACAATTCATCATTCATCACAATTTTTGGCCATATCACATCACATGATCAATCGCTGCAAAAACAAGTTAGGCGTCCTCTAATTGTTGTTGCATCTTTTACGTGGCTGCAATTGGGTTCTAGCAAGAACGTTTTCTTACCTACGAATAACCACAACGTGATTTTGTCAACTTCTATTTACCCTTCATAAGGGCCCTTTTCATCGAATCCGCTCCAACTAAAGTGGGAGAGACAGACACCCGCCAGCCACCTTATGCAACTAGTGCATGTCAGTCGGTGGAACCGGTCTCACGTAAGCGTACGTGTAAGGTTGGTCCGGGCTGCTTCATCCCACAATACCGTTGAAGCAAGAAAAGACTAGTAGAGGCAAGTAAGTTGACAGGATCCACGCCCACAACAAAATTGTGTTCTACTCGTGCAAAGAGAACTACGCATAGACCTAGCTCATGATGCCACTGTTGGGGAACGTTGCAGAAAATTAAAAATTTTCCTTCGGTTTCACCAAGATCCATCTATGAGTTCATCTAAGAAACGAGTCATGGGAGAGAGATTGCATCTACATACCACTTGTAGATCACGAGCGGAAGCTTGCACAGTGATGGTGATGATGGAGTCGTACTCGCCGTGATTCGGATCACCGATGACCAAGTGCTGAACGGACAGCACCTCCGCGTTCAACACACGTATGGGACGGGAGACGTCTCCTCCTTCTTGATCCAGCAAGGGGGAAGGAGAGGTTGAGGAAGCTCGCTCCAACGGCAGCACGACGGCGTGGTGGTGTTGGTGCAGCAGTACTCCGACAGGGCTTCGCCAAGCGCTTACGGAGGAGGAGAGGTGTTGGGGAGGGGAGGGGCTGCGCCTTGGAGATGGGTACAGCAGCCCTCCCCCACCCCTCTATTTATAGGGGAAGGGTCAAGGGGGGCCGCCCCTCCAGATGGGATCTAGAGGGGGGGCGGCGGCCAGGGAGGGGAGGCTTGCCCCCCAAGCAAGGGGGGCGCCCCCCTCAGGGTTTCCCCCCAACCCTAGGCGCATGGGCCCAAGGTGGGGGGCGTGCCCAGCCCTCCAGGGGCTGGCTGCCTCCCCTTTGCGGCCCATGTGGCCCTCTGGGAGGGGTGGCCCCTCCCGGTGGACCCCCGGAACCCCTCCGGTGGCCCCGGTACTATATCGATAACCCCCGGAAACTTTCCGGTGTCTGTATGACAACTTCCCATATATAAAACTTCACCTCTGGACCATTCCGGAACTCCTCGTGATGTCCGGGATCTCATCCGGGACTCCGAACAACATTCGGTAGTCACATACTAGTCTTCCTAATAACCCTAGCGTCACTGAACCTTAAGTGTGTAGACCCTACGGGTTCGGGAGACACGCAGACATGACCGAGACGACTCTCGGGCAATAATCAACAGCGGGATCTGGATACCCATGTTGGCTCCCACATGCTCCTCGATGATTTCATCGGTTGAACCACGATGTCGAGGATTCGATCAAAACCCTGTATGCAATTCCCTTTGTCAATCGGTACGTTACTTGCCCGAGACTCGATCGTCGGTATCCTAATACCTTGTTCAGTCTCGTTACCGGCAAGTCACTTTACTCGTACCGTAATGCATGATCCCGTGGCCAACACCTTGGTCACCTTGAGCTCATTATGATGATGCATTACCGAGTGGGCCCAGAGATACCTCTCCGTCATACGGAGTGACAAATCCCATCTCGATCCGTGTCAACCCAAGACACTTTCGGAGATACCTGTAGTGCACCTTTATAATCACCCGATTCGTTGTGACGTTTGGTACACCAAAGCACTCTTACGGTATCCGGGAGTTACGATCTCATGGTCTAAGGAAGAGATACTTGACATTGGCAAAGCTCTAGCAAACGAACTACACGATCTTTGTGCTATGCTTAGGATTGGGTCTTGTCCATCACATCATTCTCCTAATGATGTGATCCCGTTATCAATGACATCCAATGTCCATAGCCAGGAAACCACGACTATCAGTTGATCACAACGAGCTAGCCAACTAGAGGCTCACTAGGGACATATTGTGGTCTATGTGTTCACACGTGTATTACGATTTCCGGATAATACAGTTATAGCATGAACAAAAGACAATTATCATGAACAATGAAATATAATAATACTTTTATTATTGCCTCTAGGGCATATTTCCATTAATGCCGACTCGAGGATGCCTCGGATCTGCCGCTTTGTCAGCATGTAATTCATCAAACTTTTTCCATGCAACACCATCCGATGTGTGTACCATCATCAGATTCCCATCTGCATCTAGTTCGCTTCTTTTGCCTGTTTTGTGCCATGTCATCATGCGGCGTCTCTTCGACCATGAAAAGACATTGAAGTCTTGGTACGATTGGCATATACCGAAGAACACTAACAGGGATTTTGGTCTGTGTCTTCTCACCCATACCGTTGTCTACCACAAGATACCTGGAACACTTGCAAATGGGACAATAGTTCAAGTCCGCATAGTCAAGCCTAAATAAGGCACATCCTTTCTCACAGTCATGTATCTTCTCATAGGGCATCTTCAGTGCACGGAGGATTTTGTCCGACTGGTATAGGTTTGCAGGCATTACATGGCCTTTGGGTAGAAAGCGTCCAAATACTGTCATAATTGCGTCATAGCATTCTCTGCCCAAGTTGAACTGAACCTTCAAAGCCATTACTTGTGAGATGGCATCCAACTGACAAAGCTCAGTGTGCTCGTGGAGCGGACGTTTTGAAGACTCCAACATTTCATTGAAGGCCTTTGCAGATTCCTCCATCTCCTCGTCCGAATCCCGAGCATCATCATAGTCTTGCACCATGTTTTCCATCCCGGTACCATGCTCGTCGGTGCGACGATGATCCACCTCAGCTCGGTCACGTTGGGCAGACTAACCATGAAATGTCCACACCGTATAATCGAGCGTAAAACCATTCTTCTGCAGGTGTTTACCCATTTCAGCCTCTGTCCTCTTTTCCCAATTGCCGCATCGGAAACAGGGGCACCAAGTTTTCCTCTGGCCATTTGCAAATGCGGCTTGCACAAACCCCTTGGTTTTTGTGAACCATTCAACGCTCCATTTGTTCTGACCAATGTGACCGGTATACATCCACGCACGATCACTCATCTTGACTTTCAGAGCTACTGGACACACAACAATTATATATATAATTCACCATGTATATATTCATCAGTTGATCTACTTTGTCAATTTTATTACGTCCATGCAACCTACACTCTAATAGGTAATGATAGGTCCTAATCCCACCCGAGTATGTGTAGATTGGGTTCATTTTCCCAAGCTATGCTCCGGATCCGACGCAAAATGTCGGTAGCACCTCCCCGCTGTTCTTCTGATACACGTCTCTGCAATAAACAGAGAGGATGTGTACCCAGAGAATAACAGGGGAGGCACTGACAAAATTTATGCGTCGGATCCGGAGCAAAGCATATGGGAAAACGAACCCAATCTACACATACTCGGGCTGTCCATGGATAGCGTTGGACAATTCGAAAGAATCAAGGTTATAAATATGCAAATGCATGCATATTTATAACTATGACGCTTTCGAACAGGAGACACATATTGGTTATGCATACTGATGATTCAAGACACATATATAGCTAGCTATCAAGTTTCATCGGCACGAACACCGGAACAGAGTAAATAATTAATGGGGGAGGAGGACATGTCATTTGTGCTCACCCACGAACGAAGGGGCAGAGCTCGTCAAACGCACGGCGAGGTCGTCGAACACCAAACCTCGCAGCGGTGAAACAACTGCACATTTAAATCAACCCGATCAACACAATTATATATGATGTTTTTCATAACAAAATCGAAAAATATATGACCTAACTAATAATTCACAAATATAAGACCCTGTCGGCCTCGGGGTCGGGTGTCGGGTGTGGTCGGGTCGGGTGTGGTGTCGGGGTCGGGGTGTCGGGGTCAGGGGTCAGGGGGTCGGGGTGTCGGGGTCGCGGGTGTCGGGGGTCAGGGGGTCGGGGTGTCTCCTTCTATCCTTCTTCTTCTTTCTTTCTCTTCTTCTTCTTTCCTTTCTTCTTCTTCTTCTTCTTCCATCTTTTTTCTACTTTTTTACTTCTTTTCGTTTCTTCTTTTCTTCTTCTTCTACTTCTTCTACTTCTTTTCCTCTTCTTCTTTTTTCATCTTTCTACTACTTCTACTTCTTCTACTTCTTCTAATTCTTTTCTAACACTAACACTAACGCAATCTAGCACTAACAATTAAACAGCAAAAAAAATGAAAAAAACAGAAAAAAAGTAGTTCCCTCACCGGCAATGGGCGTCAAGGCCAGTGGCGCGTGTCTTGGGGCGGGGCAGCAGCCTTGAGCGGCCAGGCGGCGGCCGGCGGGCGGGGGCTGGGCGACGGTGGCGGGCGACGGGCATCGGCGGGTGGGGGGGGGCGGAGGGTGGTGGGGGGGCGATGCGGGCGGCGGGGCGAACGGCGAACTGGCGCGGCGGCGGGGGCGAGGGCGGGGGGCGGGCGGGCGGCGGAGATCTAGGGCGGGCCGTCGGGGAGGAGAGAGGAAGAGAAGGAGAGTAACGGGCGGGGGGGGTGTGGTGTCCGTTAGTTACTCGGCTCTTTGCCGTCCGCCACTCTTTGCCGTCATTGTTATCTCTCTTTGCCGTCTGCTAGCGTACGGCAAAGAAATGAAGTGTTAAGTTTTTTTAAACGGGCGGGTGGGCGGGGGCCACCTCCCTCTTTGCCGTCAGCTGGCTGACGGCAAAGAATCTTTGTCGTCAGCTGGCGGACGACAACGAAATGGCTCATGGCAAAGAGCTTCTTTGCCGTCCGCCGTTTCTTTGTCGTAGGCTTTTCGGTAGCTGATGGCAAAGAGCTTGTTTGCCGTCCGCTAGCCGACGGCAAAGATCAGGCAGATGGCAAAGTAGCTGATTCCAGTAGTGTTGGTGACCCCGTATGTCGATGAACACAAGAACAGTCTGCACTCCAAACACCCGGAGTAGTGCGACGACTGGATTACATGTGAACACATCAGGACTTTCAGTAGTTGGATGGAAGTACGTATCAGAGGTGACAACACTGTTTGTGATGAGCTGTACTTGTTGTCCAGGGGACCATCTTTGACTGTATCGATTTGGAAAGGATACGAGATAAACAGGAATACATTTTACACGATTGACCAAGATCAAAAGAGCACCAACCAAAACAGCGGTGTCCGCTTTGATGCAACAACCGAGAGGGGAAAAGACACATATTATGGTTACATAGTGGACATATGGGAACTTGACTACGGACATGATTTTAAGGTCCCTTTGTTTAAGTGCAAATGGGTCAATCTGTCAGGAGGCGGGGTACAGGTAGACCCACAGTACGGAATGACAACAGTGGATCTGAAAAATGTTGGGTACACTGACGAACCGTTCGTCCTAGCCAATAATGTGGCACATGTTATCTATGTGAAGGACATGTCTACCAGACCGAGAAAGAGAAAAGATAAGGAAGCGAATACATCATACGATGAGCCAAAGCGCCACATAGTTCTTTCAGGAGAAAGGGACATCGTGGGAGTGGAGGACAAGACAGACATGTCTGAAGATTATGAAAAGTTTTATGAAATTCCTCCCTTCAAAGTCAAGGCTGACCCCAGCATCCTGATAAACGATGAAGATTATCCATGGTTACGGCGCAATAAGCAAATGACACAAGCGAAGAAAAAGTGAAGACTTTCTCCCTCAACTATTATGAGATACCATGCCAACTTTGTGGCGACAGTATGATACCATTATCCGTTTTGTACATGCACATGCTATGTGGGTCAATTTATGATACCATGCCAACTTTCAACTTTTTCAGAGTTCATTTAAAATGCTTTAATGTCTTATGGTTCGGCCCTCGTAATAATTAAAAATAGCAACAATAAGTATTTTGTTGTAAGTACAAATAAAATAAAATAAATAAAGCAAGAAAGAAAACAAAAAAACAAAAAAAATGTTTTCAAATTTGAAAACTAATGGCACTAACAGAAAGTTTATAATTTTCCTACTAAAAGCAAAAAGAATTGAAAAATAAAGCAAAAAACAAAAGAAAATAAACAATGCAGAAAACAAAACAAAAAAAATAACAATAAGTATTTTGTTGTAAGTAGAAACAAAATAAAATAAATAAAGCAAGAAAGAAAACAAAAAAACAAAAAAAAGTGTTTTCAAATTTTAAAACTAATGGCACTAACAGAAAGTTTATAATTTTCCTAAAACTAAAAGCAAAAAGAATAAAAAAAATAAAAAAAAGAAAATAAATAATGCAGAAAACAAAATAAAAAAACTGGAAAAAAATAAAAATAGCAACAATAAGTAAAGAAAACAAAAAACAAAAAATGCCTCCTACTGGGCCCCCACGGCCTGAATACGACTAGAAACCCTAGTATGGGCCAGGATTCAGGCCCGCAGTAGGCCCAGAAGGCCCATCAGGCAAAGCAATAGCAAGTAGTCCTGAAAGCCTGCGGTGGAGAGGAGCTCGAGAGGGGTGCGGCAGTGGGGCTTATAAACCATTGCGCGCCCCTCTCAACTAGCGAGGTGGGACTAAACTTTGGCCCCGACGCGGGCAGCACAGGGGCCTTTGGTCCCGGTTGGTGGCACCAACCGGGACTAAAGAGGGAGGCATTGGTCCCGGTTGGTGGCACCAACCGGTACCAAAAGCCACCGCTTCCCGCCCTTTGGGCTGCCCAAAAAGAGGCCTTTGGTCCCGGTTGGTGGCACCAACCGGGACTAAAGGGTGCATTAGTCCCGGTTGGAGTCACGAACCGGGACCAATGGCTTTGCTATATAAGCAAACACTTTGCAAAAATTCAGAATCTCATCGCCAGTTGCCCCCGACGACGCCGACCCTCCTCGACGCCGCCAGGCTGCTCCACCTCGCCGTCGTCGCCGCCGCCGCCAAGGCCGTTGCCTCCCGAGCCCAGACCGTCCTCGTCGCCCGGCCTCCCGAGCCAGCGCCGTCCTCGTCGCCCGCCTCCCGAGCCAGCGCCCGTCCGCCCCAGCCGCGCCCCGAGCCCCTGCCCGTCCGCTCCCTCGCCGCGCCTCGCCGCCCCACCATCGCCATCGTCATCTAGCCGCCCCATTGTGAGCCGCCAGCAAGACCGGCTCTATTTTTTTTCATTTTATTAGTTTAATTTTTTGTTCAATGTATATGTGTATGTATGTGGCTATGTGTATGTACATGTTCAAAATATATAAAAAAATTGTTCAGAGCATGTTTTTGTTCATATATGTATTTTTTGTTCATATGTGTATTAATGTTTTCATATATGCAAAAGATAGATTTTTAGAAAAGTTAGGTTTTTTTTTCTGTTCATAGATTTTTTTGGTGATATTAATTATTGTAGAATATGCAAATGTTTGTATATTCATATGAATAATGCAGTTGGCAAAACCTTTGTTTTTTTCGAAATTTTCTATTTGAACATTTGTTTTTAAAACAAGCAATACTAAAAGAATGAGAGGAAAAAGGAAAATAAGAAGAGGAAGAAAGGAGAAGAAGAGGATAGGAAGAAGAGGAGAAATAAATAAGAAGAGGAAAAAAGAAGAAAAAGAAGAGGAGAAGAAGAAAGGAATAGAGGATAAGAAGAAAAATACAAAATAAGAAGAAATTTTCTACTTTTCTTCTTCTCCTCTATTCCTTTCTTCTTCTCCTCTTTTTTTTCTTCTTTTTTTTCTTCTTCCTTCTTCCTCTTTTATTCCTTTTCCTTATTTTCCTTTCTCGAGGGAGAAGAAGAAAAAGAAGAGTAGAAGAAGAAGAAAGGAATAGAGGAGAAAGAAGAAACTTCAACACGAGGGGGGGGGGGTACCGATACCCCCTCCCCGATAACATTATTTTCCCATGTATATGTATGTCGCATCGTTGTCGATATAACCCCCTCGAGATAACTTCGACATGAGGGGCGGTCGATATATATACCCCCTCTCGACCGTGATAACTTATACAATGGCAGCACCCCCCTCGGTCCTCTCGCTCGACCAAAACTCTCGAGGACACCCAAACCCTAGAGAGAAAACGATGTTGGTCTCTTACCCCCTCCCGCCGCGCCCCTACCCGACAAATTAACTCTCTCGAGGCCACCCAAATTTACCAAGTTAAAAGAGCATTGTCGTCGAGGCCACCCCAAACCCTTGAAGCATTGTGTCGAGGCGACCCCAAACCCTAGAGAAGCAGCGTCGAGGCCACTAACATGATTCCTTATTGTGATTAGCTAGCTAGTTCTACGTTTGCCACTAATATATATATATATATATATATATATATATATATATATATATATATATATATACCATGTTTGAATAATAATTGACATATTGTAAATATTTGCAGAAACTATGGAGCACTCCCGAGACGAAGAAACAGAAGCGATGTTGGGGAACATAATCGCAAATGGAAGTGATGAAGTTGTGTCATTTCTCCTCGACACCGATCGTCAGCTGGAAGGACTGGAAGAAGAGGGCTATGTTCATGATGGCTTCGACCCATTAATGCCGGTACAAGAAGAGGACTATGTTCATGATGGCTCCGGTGACACAATGGAGGTACAAGAAGGAGACCGTGCTGACTGCTCCGGTGACCGAACCGAGTCCGGCCAGGTATATATATATTAGTTAAGCCCGTGCTGACTAGTTAATTGATGCTTCCATTGTTTTGGTATATGTACACATATTAATTACTCTCGTCTTTCTTCCTTATAATTTTTAGCCCTCCGGATCGAGCACAACTTCGGTAAGGAGACGAGGCCCGAAGAAAAAGTTGAGCTCGGATGAAAAGTTTGAGATCATATAAATCGCGCCCGACGGCAAACCAATTGAACCCATTCGGACAAGGAAGGCATTTTCTGCTCAGTGCGGGGTTCTTGTTAGGGACAAGATCCCGTTCAGCATCCAGCAATGGTATAAGCCTAAGGAGGAAGACCCTGAGGTGTCTTATGTCAATGATATGCAGAAAGAAGATCTTTGGACTGAGCTGAAGGCAAATTTCACCCTACCGCCAGAGGAGGATCCGGAGAAGCCAGTTAAAGAGCAATTAATCAAGTCTTGTGCTCTTAAGAAGATGGCAACCCTAATGAGGAGGTGGAGGAAAGAGCTGAACCAGTTTGTCGAAAAAAAAGACAGCAGAATTCATCGGCAAATATGAGAAGATCAAAGATCACTGGCCCGCATTTGTGGCCCACAAGACATCGGAAAAGAGTAAGAAGATGTCGGCGACAAACAAGAAAAATGCTGTGAAGAAGAAGCTTCACCATCGCACGGGGTCAGGTGGCTACCTCAAAGCCCGGCCTAAGTGGTCCAAGGCTGAGCATGATCTGCTTGAAAAAGGGATCGAACCAGAGACAATGTACTGGCTAGACCATTGCCGTACTTGGTTCTTCGGGGCTGGCGGAACCTTGGACCCTGTAATAGGGAAGTGCCAGTGGATGGACGAGCAACTGCAAATACCAGTCAAGAACCTTCGACACTATATCGGTGCAGCGCAGCGAGGGACGTTCCTTAAAACAGGGAGAAGGACGAGCTCACAATGGCCCTTGGGAATCCTGAGCACCCTGGACGGACACGAGGCACGCCAGGCTCCATTGCGTGGAAGGTTGGTTTTCCGGACGCAGGGGGTTACAAAACCCACGAGAGGAGGAAGAAACTGGAGCAGGACCAACTGCAGGCGCTGCACGAAAGGGTAATGGGGCTAGAGGATCGAGAAGAGGAACGAGAAGCAGCAGATCGCAGCAAACGACCTGCCGAAGCTTCCCCCGAAGCTACCCCGCCATCTCAGCGGAGAAGCAACGTGGCTTCCATCAAGCTGCTTCAGCCGGAGCATGACTTGACGGCTCCTGCCAGCTATCCCGTGGATGGTATCACGGAGTCTCAAAATTGCCACATTATGGCGCGATAGATGAATTTGAAGGTCAAGGCGGCTGTTGGCCAAGTTTATCCTAGTAGACCCGGCACAACTTATCACTGCCAGCCGATTCCAGAAGGATATGCTAAGGTGATGGTGGATGAAATAACGGAGGGATTTGAAGACCTCCCGCTTGACCACCCTACCGGTGAAGGGGAGACTAGGCTGGGTTCTGCTCTGAAGACTCCATGCCTATGGCAGAAGGAGCTCATCAACCTTCCGAACTGGATGCCTCCGCCTCCTCCTCCTCCTCCTCCGGCGAGTCAGGGCACTCCGCCTCCTCCACCGCCTCCTCCTCCGGCGAGTGACGATCAGGGCACGCGTGGCGGCACTCCGCCTCCTTCTCCGGCGCGTGGCGGCACTCCGCCTCCTTCTCCGCCTGCGCCGGCACTCCCGAGCAGCCAGCAGCCTCCTCCTTCTCCGCCCCGCCAGCAAGGGAGGAAGAGACCCGCCGCCGCCCCGGCTGCTCCGGCGCGTCGTACTCCTTCTCCTCCGCCTCGTAAGCAAGCACGAAAGAAGACAGACGCCGCAGCCGCTCCGTCTGCTCCGGCGTCTAGCAGCACAACCAGAGGCGGGAGGCAATACAAATATGGTCCACCTCTCAAGCGTCTAGAGAAGTTACCGTACGAGAGAACCGAGGAGGAAAACAATACGATTGTGCGAACCCACGTGAAGGAGTTCTTTGAAGGGGTGAAAGCAAAGAGACATCCACCTCCGGAGGAGAAGGTAGATCCGGTGAAAGCAAAGCGCACTATCCATGCCCTGAGGAAACCACCAAAGTCTCCGTCGAGAACCAACTATGAGCGCATTACTGAACAGACATATCTCCAAGCCCAGCGGTCGGGAACTACTGTCAGTGATAAAAGGTTAAAAGAATGAGCAAAGGGGAAAAATTGCCCAGCTCGGCGAACAAGCACAGCAATCGTGCCCCCCGCTCAATGTGTCTAATGCTCCGGGGACGGTGGCCGGTTATGGTAATCTTGAAGATTACCTGCCTGACGATGCACTTCCTAATTTCATGGAGGTGGACGAACACGATCTGATCACGGAAGCCTCTCGTCAAAGATGAAAAATCTCTGACAACAATGATGCGAAGATTCCATAGTTGGTACATGAAAACCTGCAGAGAGTCTGAGGGGATGAACAGTTTGTATCTGAACATTAAAGAGGAGCACGACCTCGTTTTAAATGATCTGTTGTGTGTTCCATTTGATGAGTTCTTCGCGTTCTTCAATCAAAAGGCCCTCGATAAATTAATGGTCTTTTGCTACTGCTTGTAAGTACTATTTCTGTCATTAAGTCTCTATATATAGCTCGGCTCTTTCATTGCATGTATTTATAATTAATTATCCTCAATATATTATGCAGATTGAAGATCGTCGAGTGCAAAAAACAAGAAATTTATGATATTGGGTTCATTAACACAAATATCATAGATGTATTTCTGGTTGAAAAGAACATCAAAGAGGCCGAGGACAACTTGTTACAATCGTTGATCAAAAATCAAAACAAAGATACCATACTCTTTCCTTACAACGGCAAGTGAGTGTTACTGTCGTGTGCATATTCGGTTTCCCGTATTACTCGAGCGAGGTTATAGTAATGTTATTGATGAGTTATGCATGCGTGCGCAGGTACCACTATATTCTTCTAGAGATTAAGCTTGAGCGTGGACTAGTAACCGTCTTAGACTCGAGACGGAAAGATCCTGGAACCTATGCGGACATGACTAAAATGCTCAGCAAGTAAGTTCAATCGATCATTCCGGCACCATATCGGCAACTTTTTGTTCATTTCCTGATATCTCAAATAATAATAATTATTTTCTTTGTCTTGCAGGGTTTGGAAATAGTTCACCACAGAAGCTCCGGGACTGCCGAAGGAGCTGCGATATACATACCCGAAAGTAAGTACTACTGGCTAGCTAGTTGCGTGCATCTCCCGTTGATTCTATAGCTATACTTTCATCAATGCCATTTATAATGCTTCATTATCAGTTTGACTGACCTCTATTTCTCGTAAAGTGCTTGTGGCAGGAGGAAGGGAATGATTTCTGTGGATACTACGTGTGCGAGTTCATCCACACTGCGACTTTGAAAAACAAGCGGGGCTACTCTAAAAGACAATATGAAGTGCGTAAGCAATAATATTCACAATTTCATTTTATTACACCATCATTTCTGTTGAGTTTCATTCATATATATGTATTAGTTAACCCCCTTCTTCAAATTAGACGTGGCAGATGCGGAATGAACTCCTAGAACCAGATCGCATGAAAGCAATTCAAGAGGAATTGGCGGGATTCTTTCTTGACCACGTCATCAGTAAAGCCGGAGAATACCATGTGGAAATTGATTTCAAATGCTAGGGGTTTGTAATTAAGAGATCTTATACATATTGTACATGTATGTAGCAGTAGCGTCGGATACATGATACGAAAACTTGTTGTTCGACCAATCTCTCGGAGAAGGAGAGGTCGATCGATCACTTCTCTCGGTATGCATGACGAACTTCTGTACTGAATGGTTCTCTCGATCACTTATGTATATATAGTACGTAGCGTCGACCAAGCACGGACATAAGAGAGGACACTTCTCTCTATTAATTAGCTAGCTAACACAATATATGAAACACCTAAATTAACCCCCCGAAACCCCCAACCCCCCTCCTTTCAAAAAAAAACCCAGCCACTTGAATGCTGACGCGTGGATGCCTTTTGGTCCCGGTTGGAGCCACCAACCGGGACCAAAGGCCCCCTGACTGGGCTCGGCGCATAGGGCCACGTGGAGGCACATTGGTCCCGGTTCGTCTTTGAACCGGGACTAATGGGTGGAGGTATTAGTAACGACCCATTAGTCCTGGTTCATCAACCGGGACTAAAGGCCCTTACGAACCGGGACTGTTAGGTGTTTTTCTACTAGCGTTGGATTCCTCGCGTCAAGATCTTCAAAACTAGATCCCATGTTGATAGATTTTGATGAACTTCTTTTACGAAAAAAAATGAACGAAAAAACCAAACCGGGAGCACGGGTTTTTTCCATTTCCGAAAAAGGCACGCCTGTGCCTCTCGCGAAATCATAATCGTGCCTCTCGCGGAAGGAAAAAAAGAAAAAGAGAAAATGCATTATTTTCCTTTTTCGAGGAGGCACGGTTGTGCCTCTCACGAAAGCACAACCATGCATCTCACGAAAGCAAAATCGTGCCTCTTACGGAAGAAAAAAAACAGAAAACACATTTAACGCGTTTTTTCCCGTTTCCGAGAGGCACGACCGTGTCTCTCGCGGAAGCAAAACCGTGCCTCTCACGGCAGGAAAAAAATGCGTTTCTTTTCGTTTCTGACAGGCACGGCCGTGACTCTCGCAAAAGTACAATCGTGCCTCTCGCGGAAGGAAAAAAAACAAAAAATGCATTTTTTTCGCTTCCGAGAGGCACGACCATGACTCTCGGGAAAGCAAAACCGTGCCTCTTGCGGAAGCAAAACTGTGACTCTCGCGGAAGGGAAAAAAACAAAACACGTTTTTTCGCGCAATTTTTTTTCCGAAAGCTAAGGAAGATAGGTGGAAAACCAGAATGTCGAAAAAACTCGGAAAAAACCATTTAAAAAGCCGAAAACGCGTGCGGAAAAATAAAAATAATTCGGAGGGAGCGCCTAGAGCACGACACGTGGTGGACGGCTAAGAGCGCGCCAAATGATGCTGATCGTTGTGAAGCATCCGAAGGAGCGCTCGCCAACTAGTTGCTCTCTCTTCTAAAAAAGAGTTAATGATTTAGGGCCTTTTTGATTCAAATGATTGTTAAAGGAATCTTTGAGGGTTTTTTTTTCCTACAGAGGTTGTTTGATTCGTGTGACTATTACAATCTATGAATTTTTCATTAAGATTCATTTGTACTAGTTTCGATAGGAAAATTTTCATCGAAATCAGTAACAAGCACAAAATGGTAGCTTGGTTAGATAGTATAGACAAATCTGCTCTTTTTTTTAGATTGTATAGACAAATCTGCTACGTATTGTTTCTCTCTCCCATTGTTTATGGGCTGGTACACATAATTTTCTTGGCCCAGATCAACTATATAGCCCATGAAGAACAACAGAGAGAAGAAAAATACCAAAATTAAAAGACAAAAATTGCATAAATTTCGACATAGTATAAAAGATATGGCGGATATAGCATTGATTGAGCTACAATTATTTCCCAGAAATGACAAAACCGATAGTATATATAATCCCTGCAAAGATGTTTTGTTTCAAGGAGTGAAAAAATATTTGAGGATACGGTAATTAAATAAAAGTATATCTCATCCAATCCGCATTTAATCAGCGCCTGAGATCCGTCTGGCTTTCTGCAGCCTATAAATACATGGCGAGAGACTAAGCTTGCTATCACACACATCACCTGTTCTCTTCTTCCTCTCTCGTATCGTACTCGGAGCAATCGTATATTGTTCACTGCGACCATGGCTTCTCCTTCCTTGGTCACTTTCGTGGCTCTAGCCACCAGCTGCCTCCTCATCCTCCATTCGCGCAGCGTCTCAGGCTGGTCCGACGGCGGCGCGACGTGGTACGGTCCCCGTGACGGCGGCGGCTCAGACGGTAGGTATATATATATATATGCTCATGCAGACCTCCATGATGAGAGTGCATGCATGCCATTGCTAGGATGGGACGCGTACATATATACAGCAGTTTCTCTTTCTGTGTTCTGAGTAGTGAGTAGTGATGCGTGCATGGGCGTGGTGCAGGTGGTGCGTGCGGGTACCAGGGTGACGTGGAGCAGCCTCCGTTCTCCGCCATGATCACGGCGGGCGGCTCCTCCATCTTCAATGGCGGCAAGGGCTGCGGTGCTTGCTATCAGGTTAGATGCATCGGCAATCCCGCCTGTTCTGGGTTCCCAGTGACCGTGGTTGTCACGGACCAGTGCCCCGGCGGGCCGTGCGAGGCCGAGGCTGCGCACTTTGACCTCAGCGGGAAGGCGTTCGGCGCCATGGCCAAGCCCGGCCAGGCTGAAAACCTCCGCACCGTCGGCAACCTCAGAATCGAGTACACCCGGTAAGCTCTCGATCGCTAGCTAGCGCACACACTCATGACTCATGCATGCCCAGTGCTCCGCGTACGTGCACCTTCCTGTGATATCCATGCATGGATCGACTGTCATCTCCTGGATTTCTTCTTCACTCGCAGGGTCCCGTGTAACTGGGACGGGCTAGACATTGCCTTCAAGGTGGACGCCGGCTCCAACCCCAGCTACCTTGCTGTGCTCATCGAGGACGAGGCCGGCGACGGCGACCTGTCGGCGGTCGAGCTTCAGGAGAGCGGCGGCAGCTGGGCGCCGATGCAGGAGTCGTGGGGCGCCACGTGGGAGTACAACTCGGGGTCCACCCTGCAAGCGCCCATATCGATCCGTCTCACCTCCGGCTCCGGCAACAAGCTCGTCGCCAGGAATGTCATCCCCTCCGGCTGGCAGGCCGGCAAGACCTATCGATCCATCGTAAACTTCCAGTGATTATTGATCCGTTTGTCGCATCCAGTACTAGTTGTACCGCGCACGCGTGGGCTAGCTATAGGCCAATCCAGCCCGTGCCTAGAATACTTGCTTTCATTCTGCTTGTTGAAAATTTACAAAATTAACGTGGAAAGATAATGTTTGCTTGGAATATTTTGCCAGACCTGTTTTTTTTTTTTTTTTGCGGAAAGACCTGTTGTTTTATCTGCCGAACATTCTAAGGATACGAGGTAACGACTTGTTCCGGCCGTCGATCTCATCATGCGCCGATCATGCCCACGTCGTCCGAGTTGCTGAGATCCTATGTCTCGCATGATTCCCCTGTGAAGGCCTACACACGTCACCCTGCAATATTAACTTTTCTCTCAAAATCCTCTCATCCACTCGCTTCACGCGTGGCGACGACATGTGTTCGGGATGTAGCAACAAGCTTCGAGCAGCATGGCCAGCATGGGGGCGGCGAGCCGAGGTGCTGGGACGATCTCCACGAGGGTACAAGCCGATGACCATCACCGCTGGAGTTTGCGAGCGTCCGCATGCAGAGCTACAACCGATGACACCAAAAGCTGCGACTGGGAGAGTGTCGGTTGCTATTGTGCTGCCATCGCCGCCAATGCTGCTAATGGCAGCACAAAGGCTGCAACCGGCCAGAGCGTCGGCTGCGATCCGTTGTTGCCCCCTATGCTGCAACCAGTGACACAAAAGGTGCGACCAGTGGCACGAAAACCACGACTCCGCTAGAATGTTGGTTGTGAGTGCGTGTGTGTTGCTGGGAGGCTGCAACCGACGGTGACAACGAGGGAGGGGGGGTGAGTGATGGTTGGTGTGAGCGCGGTTGCTCTGCAAGCGATGTCATATTTCATTCAAGTTCGAATATAGTTTACATAAACAGACGGTTCCTATATTTATGTTCGGAGGATGAGGAAGGAGGCGTTGCGAGCCAGGGGTCGGAGATGAGGCATGCGAGAGAGAAGGGTGCGAGATGATTGACGGGGCAGGTGAGGCTACGAGAGAGGAGGAGAGAGTGGACACGGGGAGGAAGAGGATCAAATGGCCATGGCGGATGGCATCAGACGGCTCGTGGGCAACCTATCTCGTGTCAGATTGGTCGACGGGCATAGAGTACTGTCCATATATATGTTAAAAATTGCAACTCCTACAAAAAATAACTTAATTAATTTAGGAATTCAAATAATTGTCTAAACATTTGCACTAGAAAATAATGTTGAGTCTTGAATATTCGCAAAATTAACGTTGACATAAATGTTTGCTTGGAATATTTTGGCATGGATCAGACGTCTATTTTGTATTTGGTTTAGGTCGTTTTTTCTAGCCATTCAGAGTTTGACACGTGTCTGCACTGCATACTCAGTTGTAGTATACAAAGAAACGTTTGTTTACTTCGTTGCTTCAGGTCGAACCTTGCGGAAGCTGAGGCCTGAGGGAGAGCTTCGAGCTCTCGTCGTCCAGGCGCTCCTCCTCCCGCCGGGGGGAGGCGGACAGCAGCTACCAAAACCAATTCAAGCATTTCCCGAGCAGACACAGAGTGCCGCTGCGCAACTTCCTGTTCGGTACGAAACCAAAGAAGAAGTCGCTGTTTGCCTGCATCAATCCCACATACCAGAGACAGTTCAGCGATTTTTGAGGTGCGTGCATCATTTTTTTTTCTTTACCTGCATCGTTTTACGCTCTTTACGCTCTTTGGCGTATTAGCCTGTGATTTATACTGGTAGCTGATGTTTCTGTATTTTGCTTGCAGTGAATAGAATGCTGAAGTAAACTTATACTAGCAGTGAAGATTTGGCTCATTATTTCAAGGAGGTAGTTCTGATTTATTCTTTACAGAAACTCCGTTGTAGTCGAGTGGCCCCGCTATTTGGATGGGGACACAGAATTACCATGCTTTTTTTCACAGACAGAAACCTTACCATTATACTGTACGATTTGTGAAACAAAAGAACACATTATATACCATACCATAGCTGTCATTTCAACTTTCAAGAGCTCTGTTTACATATGTTCGAGGCAGTTGATGTTGCCTCTAGTGTTAGCTTTTGGTCTGTGAGAGCAGGTTTTGTTGAAGGAATCTCCATCTGGAAGGAGCATTAGTACGGTATCTTGTTTTGCATTGTAATGAGGTTTGGTGCTTTATCCATTCATTTCATTGGTTGCCCTGCCCATTTATACTGGTTATATGTTTGGTTCATGGGCTTGCCTCCTTTTCCTTTGGTGTTTAGGAAGGTTCGTGTTTATATTTGTCTGTTGTTCTCTTTTTCAGATTTAGATTATTTTTCCTGTTCATTTCTATCTCTTCTTCATCTATTTCTTTAAAAGAAGCTCACAAAATTCAAAAAATATTCATATTCTCTTAAAGAACATTCATGTTTTATGTTCCAACTTTTTTAATGTTCATAAACGTTTTAAAAAATGTTCATGTTTTTTTTTTAAAAAATGTTTTAACATGTATAAATATTCAGATGAATTTGAAAATAAAATGTAAAACCCAGCTGAAAACCAATTAAACTAAAAAATGCTCTCTACCGGAAGAAATTCGCTCACTACACTCTACCGGAATAAGGTTTGGTGTTTTATCCATTCATTTCATTGGTTGCCCTGCCCAGTAGATTTATACTGGCTATTATATATTCCGTTCATGGGCCTGCCTCCTTTTCCTTTTATGTTGTGAATGAGCGTTCTATGTCAGATAAATTTACATTAGCTATTTCCCATTAAATTCCATACTGAGAACACCTGGTGATCTCTGGCTGCTCACAGGCACATCTTACTTGTTTTTTTACAACTCCGATTTTGGTGTTGATTTTTTGTTTTGTTGAGGATCTAGGCGTTGATCCATCAGCATAGTTCATTTGGGCTGGTTACTGGGACCTTTTTTTTGACATCAGGTTAGTGGGAGTTTCTAATACCGTGTGCTGCATCCTTTCTATGACTGCCAACCCGGCCCCGCGCTATTCTGTGTGACAAGGCATATGCCAATCACACAGAGCTACGTGCGAGTGGGCTGCCCCAATTAGAGTAGGTCCTTTCCGGTTTTAGGAAGGTTCGTGTTTATATTTCTGTTGTTCTCTTTGTCAGAGTTATATTGTTTTTCCTGTTCATTTCTACCTCTTCTTCATCTATTTCTTTAAAAGAAGCTGAACAAATTCAAAAATATTCATATTCTCTTAAAGAACTTTGTTTTATGTTCCAACTTTTTTAATGTTCATAAACGTTTTAAAAAATGTTCACGGTTTTACAAAAATTCTTATGTTTTAACATGCATAAATATTCAGATAAATTGAAAATAAAATTTAAAACCCAACTGAAAACCAATTAAACTAAAAAACACACTCTACCAGAAGAAATTCGCTCGCTACACTCTACCACTTGGCAGTGGCACAGGCTCTGATGCACCGGATGAACTGTTTTTCAAAATCGGTGAACTTTTTCAATTTTGGTGAACTTTTTTCAGAATCAATGAACTTTTTCAGTCTTGGCATTCGGCGCCATGGCCAAGCCCGGCCAGGCCTTGCATGCTTTTCGTGACCTTCGGTTGAAATCTTTGAAGTATCAAATTTGGTTCACATTTTCTTTAAAAACCCGTTTCCCAAATAATTCTAAGTAATGTGCGCGTGCGTGGGCCGGCCCACCAGACGCTGCAGTGCGCACCAGGTGCCTTACGCGGCGCCTTCAGCGCGGAATAGGAGTTCCCAGACAATTCTGCTACATATTGTTTCTCTCTCCCAGCATAATTTTCTTGGCTCAGAGCATATATAGATAGATAGCCCATGAAGAACAATGGAGAGAAAAAAAATACTACCGAAATTTATAAAAGGCAAAGTTTGCATAAATTTCCACATATAAGGTCTGACGGATACATCGTTGATTGAGCTACGATTGTCTCTCAGAAATACCAAACCCGATATATAATCCCTGGAAAGATGCTTTGTTTTCATTTTCAGGAAGTTGAAAATCTTTGAGGATACGCTAATTGAATACAAAAGACTCTCCTCCAATCGGCATGTAATCAGCACGCGATCCCTCTGGCTGTCTGCTGCCTATAAGTACATGGCGAGAGACTCTCCTTCCTCTCACGTACGAGGAGGTAATCGTATATTCTTCAGCGTGAGCATGGCTTCTTCTTCCTTCCTCGCTTTCGTGGCTCTAGCCAGCAGCTGCCTCATCCTCCTTCCATGCATTGTCTCCGGCTGGTCTGACGGCGGCGCGACGTGGTACGGTCCGCGCCACGGCGCCGGCTCTGACGGTATGTATATTATATTGGTATATATAAGTCATATGCCTTACGCGTACATACAATATAGTGCATAGTAGTTGTTGTTTACGTGTATTTCGATGTGATCGAGTACTGACGCGTGCATGGGCGTGCTGCAGGTGGTGCGTGCGGCTACCATGGCGACGTGGAGCAGCCGCCGTTCTCCGCCATGATCACGGCGGGTGGCTCCTCCATCTTCAATGGCGGCAAGGGCTGTGGCGCTTGCTATCAGGTTAGATGCACCGGCAATCCCGCCTGCTCTGGGTCCCCGGTGACCGTGGTCGTCACAGACCAGTGCCCCGGCGGGCCGTGCGAGGCCGAGGCTGCGCACTTTGACCTCAGCGGGAAGGCCTTCGGCGCCATGGCCAAGCGTGGCCAGGCCGACAACCTCCGCAACGCCGGCAGCATTAAAGTCCAGTACAACCGGTAAGCTCTCGCTAGATAGCTAGCTAGCGTGCACACACTTATGCCCAGAGCTCCGCCTACGTGCACGTTCCTATGATCCATGGATCGATTGTCATCTCCTCGATTTCTTCTTCGCTTGCAGGGTTCTGTGCAACTGGCATGGGCTGGACATCGCCTTCAAGGTGGACGGGGGCTCCAACCCGAACTACCTCGCGGTGCTGATCGAGGACGAGGCCGGCGACGGTGACCTGTCCGCCGTCGAGCTTCAGCAGCGCGGCGGCAGCTGGGCGCCGATGCAGGAGTCGTGGGGCGCCGTCTGGAAGTACAACGCCGGGTCCACCCTCCAGGCACCCATATCGATCCGCATCACCTCCGGCTCCGGCAAGAAGCTCGTGGCCAGGAATGTCATCCCCTCCGGCTGGCAGGCCGGCAAGACCTACCGATCCATCGTAAACTTTCAGTGATTGATCCGTCCATGGGATCAATGGAGTACGCATGTTAATTAGTTGTGCAGCACGCGTGCGCTAGTTATATGTAGTATTCGAGCCCGTGCCTGGAATAATACTCGCTTTCATGCTTTGAAAAATTGCAAACATAATGTGGAAAAGAAATATGCTTTCTTCGAATATTTTGGTAGCTGATTAAGGATACGATGGATATTGCTAAACGCTCAAGATTGATGCCAACCGATTGTTTGTCAATCTTGAGTATTAAATTTATGTTGAAAGTCATGACCTCTACAAAAAAAACTCACTTGCATAATTTAGGATTTCAAGAACGGTCCAGATAATATACACTGAAAAATAAGGGACCTTCAATTTGTAAGTTGTGAATTTTTATTTAGGTGCAGTGCAACCCCACGTCTCGATGCATGCAGCTTAGGCAGCTTAGGTTATGTTACGGTTGTGTTCCAATTAAAATGGATCAATTCTATAAATTTTAGTGGTATCCATGAGTAATACAAGCTGCAAAATCTACCACTTTAACACTCTTTAAACAAAAATAAAGACAAACTGATACAAAACTAAAAAACAAAAACGTAAGTTTTCCTAAGAAAGAAATTACGGGCATTGGATTACCCTAAAAGAAGAAAGAAACTGGAAAAACTTCAAATAATTGATGATAAAAACTGCACACAAATTCCAGAGAAATTGCACCTTTCACAATAGCAAAAGAGGCCTATATATAATTTTCACACATGTTGCATCAAACTTGAATTTATATGTCAATGTGTTTACGTGAAGATTAATAATATCCGCAGACACGCGAGGGCACAAAAACAAGTGCATGAGCAATCGCGCACGCAGATGCACACACACCGTGAACATATCCACACATCGAGAGACAACATGCACACACGCACATATCCTAGCGCCACACACACACACACACACACACACACACACGAGTAATGCTAGACACACGGGCTCTTACGGGGGATTTACGGGGTGGTTACGATTTGATTGGTTGACGTTTAATTAAATGAGGCGGGCCCACCAGGGGGGCCAATTAGAGAAGGGAACGCACCTGTGTCGGTGAAAGTCCGTCGCTGATTGCCCGTGATTCTAATATTATCGCACGCGCACACACACACATAATGCACAGAGACAAATACTTACGCACACAACACACACGCTCGCCGGCATGAACGGACCAAGGGGAAAAAAGCAGACTAAATACAAGAAGAAGAAAAGGTGACTTACAAAATAAAAATTGATGCAACTTACAAACAGCAAAAGTGGAAAAATAATATAATATCCGTGGACTACTTCCTTATATTTATTCAAGGATTTTGTTTTCTATATTTTTCATATGGTCCTACATTTATGAGTTTATGATTGCCCAAAGTTACTTCACTGATGTAGTGTTTCATAGGCATGGACCGACCTAAAATTTAGTTTGTCTTGTTTCATAACCATATAATGGAAACTAGATGTGCCGAATACAAATCAGCATTGATCTATATTGCTGACATAGCGTGTCATTAAATGAGGAAATAAGATACTATGTGTATCATGATAATGAGGTGCTGCTATGAGACATACAAAACAATCAATGAGGTCGTCTAAAGGACAAATCTATCATAATATGCACTATGAAGAGTTCTATTATACAATGGTATCATATGCATAGTACTCAATGTGAGAGGTATAATCACTATAATTTTTTGGGGGGCATGCAAACATTAATTTCTAGAGATAAAGATACTTCCTCCGTCTCGGTTTATAAGGCATGCACGCCGTTCTAGGTTGACAATTTAACTAGTTAAATATGTATTATATTTGATGAAAATTATATGTTTAGAAACTACATCCGCTTAAGAATCTAATGATATACTTTTGGTGATATGTAACTCATATTTAGTTAGTCAAATCGATGACCTAAAACTACGCGCCCGCCCTATAAACTGAGACGGAGGGAGTAACACATTCTACAACATGTCTTTTGGATTCTCTAAATAATGTGGGGGGCATAAGAAAATAGCTTCTTATCAACCATTGTGCATGCCCTTAGTCGTATGACTTCATCTTGAAGATATATAGCAAAAAGATGCCGACATATCACTTTGTTAATATATATTGAAGTTACACGACTACAACCACCAGTAGGGCATATCCTACGTTGTAGAACGATTTGCGATTTGTGTGTATATTGTTTTGGTAACTTCAGTGTCTGGTCGATGAATTACTTTTCTATTTCAGGGTAAAACATGTCAAACCGTGTGGGGTGGTAGTCGATTATGCGCACATGCAAGAAAAATTAACCAAAGGACAATGATAATATTTCTTTATAATTATCATAATAGAATGTCTACTCATCGAAAAGGCTAACTACCAAATCTGGAAAATGTAACCAAAAATAGCAAATTTAATAAGGGGGTGTCTACCAAAATAATCATGTCTTTATTAATCAGACCACAAATACAGAATCACAATATGAAAGCAGTGGCGGGACCGGGCAGGTATAGTCGGGGCCATAGTCAGTGGGTTCCATGCGGCTCGCCGATGCCCGCATGGCTAGAGATGTCACCCGCGGTGGGAATAGCGGTAAGGGAAGGAAACTTCCTCCCACTGAAGGAGGAACTAGACGGATAGCGCTTGGTAATTTTTGTTACTTCGGGTGTTATTTTACTGCCATGAGAGTAAATGAATATATCGGTATTATGCATCCACTACAGATGCTCTTACCTAGGGGTTCCCCGTCTGAAACAGGTTGGGGGTTCTGATAATTAAGGAATGTAATTCATTTGAATAAGCTTTGAAAAAAGTGAAGAAAAAAATCTTTTGCAGACACACTCATTAAATAAAAAAAATATCCCCTCACCACGACATTTAATCAGTGTGTGATCTCTCTAGCTCTCTGCTGCCTATAAATACATGGCGAGAGACTACGCTTGCTATCACACACATCACTTACCTATCTCCAGTTCATTCCCTTCTTCCTCTACATACGCGCAGCAATCGTATATTGTTCATCGCGAGCATGGTTTCTTCCTCCTTCGTGGTTTTCGTGGCTCTAGCTAGTAGCTGCCTCATCCTCCTTCATTCGAGCAGCGTCTCTGGCTGGTCCGATGGGGGTGCGACATGGTACGGTCCCCGCGAAGGCGCCGGCACCGACGGTAGGTATATAGCCGCATGGACGATGCATGCAGACCTTGATGATGAGAGTGCATGCATGTTAGGACGCGTATATTTTAGTACTCCCTCCGTCCCATAATATAAGAACGTTTAGTGTAAAAAACGTTCTTATATTATGGGACGGAGGGAGTAGTTGTTTACGTGTACTGACGAGTGCATAGGCGTGTTGCAGGTGGTGCCTGCGGGTACCAGGGCGACGTGGAGCAGCCGCCGTTCTCCGCCATGGTCACGGCGGGCGGCCCCTCTATCTTCAAGAATGGTAAGGGTTGCGGCGCTTGCTATCAGGTTAGGTGCACTAGCCATCGCGCTTGCTCCGGGGTCCCGGTGACCGTGGTCGTCACAGACCAGTGCCCCGGTGGGCCGTGCCTGTCGGAGGCTACCCACTTTGACCTCGGCGGGAAGGCATTCGGCGCCATGGCCAAGCCTGGCCAGGCCGACAACCTCCGCAGAGCCGGCAGCCTTAGAGTCCAGTACAAGCGGTAAGCCCAGCTAAGCGCAATGCATGTTCGTGTGATCCATCGATCGATTATCATCTCTTTGATTTCTTTGCTCGCAGGGTTCAATGCAACTGGCATGGGCTGGACATCGCCTTCAGGGTGGACGGTGGCTCCAACCCCTACTACCTTGCGCTGCTCATTGAGGACGAGGCCGGCGATGGCGACCTGTCGGCGGTCGAGCTTCAGCAGCGCCGCGGCAGCTGGGCGCCAATGCAGGAGTCGTGGGGCGCGGTGTGGAAGTACAACTCCGGGTCCACTCTGTAGGCACCCATATCGATCCGTCTCACCTTCAACTCTGGCAAGAAGCTCGTCGCCCGCAATGTCATCCCCTCTGGCTGGCAGGCTGGCAGGACCTACCGATCCATCGTAAACTTCCAGTGATCAAGTGATCGTTCGATTTGCCGGATCTAGTACCTATGTTAATTTATTAGTAGCTCCGTGCCTATGTGTGTAATCGACATTGATAATTCAATATGGCAATGGATGTTGAAAATTGCTTCTTGGAATGTTTTGGCAAATCTGACCATACGATGGATATTGCTAAACCCACAAGATTACTGCCAACTGAGTTGTTTGTCGGTCTTTCTAGGAGTAATAAATTTATATTGAAAATCACTACGCCTACAAGAAAACTCACTCGCTTAATTTAGGATTTCAAAGAATGGTCCAAGTTATTAATTAATATATACACTGAAAATAGTGCTAAGTCTTGAAACAGAGTACGCCCTTAAACTCATGCATGGATTTTAATTTGTTTATCATGGTAGCTGATTTGTTGTAGATTATGGCCTAGAGTTACTTGATTTCCCGTGATTTCCATGAGTTTACGATTGCTCAAAGTTCCTTCATTTGTCTTAGTGTTTCCTACCCATTGGTCAACCCTAAAATTTGGTAATTGCTTATGCTCTATTTCATAACAGGACAGTGGGAACTAGACGTGCCGAAAACAAACCAGTGTTGTTCTATATAGCTAAAAGATAATGGCTAGAGATAAAAATAATCCATTGTATAACATGCCTTCTGACTTATCTAGATGGTGTGGAATACATAAATACAACCTTATCAACCATTATGCATGCCCTTACATATGACTTCGTCAATATATCTTGAAGACATATAGCCATAAGATAGATACATATGACTACATTTTTTTCTCAAATATGCACGAGCGTGCATATTATATATTAAAGAAGATAGGCAAAGAAAGACTCCACTATGTTTTACAACGTTCCGGTTACACTTATCCCTCCCTACGCGCCCACCTTTCTAAACTACCAAAGAAGGGCTCAACATCCCCTTTGAACTTGCCGGCCATCGACCATATCTTCCCTTCGGACTTGATCCTAGCTATAAGCACATCCATGGAGGGGGGTGCCCCTTCAAACACGGCAGCATTGCGATGCTTCCACAACTCCCAAATAGTTAGAATGAAGATAGTATGCAGATCCTTGCGCCGTAGGTTGTTCGGTCCTTGCTTGTCCCGCAGCCAAGTATCCAGCGTGTCTTGGGCCGTCGGTGTCCATTGCATCCTGCCCAAAGCCTCACAGATAACAGCCCATACAGCACGAGAGAACACGCATGTTAGTAGCACATGGTTGATCGTTTCCTGCTCCTGGTCGCAAAGAGGGCATGCGTCCTGATGCGGCAACCCTCTCCGTGCCAGTCGATCCGAGGTCCAGCACCGGTCCCGTAGTGCTAGCCAAGCGAAGAACTTGCAGTTAGAGGGGGGCCTGGATGCCCAAGTAAGCTCCGCCATTGGTGCCACCTCACGGCCCCAAAACTTTGCCGCATAAGCCGACCTCACCGAATAGCGACCGTTCGTCTCCCAGGACCATGCAACCTTGTCCGGTACATCCACCTCCGGTTCCCACGTGTGCACACACAGCCATAGGGATAAAAACTCCCTCAAGGCATGCTCATCCAGCTCCGGGCCGACATCCATAGCCCATGAACCATCCTCAATGGCCGGTGCCACATGCTTCGTCATTCTCACACGTTGGGGGATCATGCCATATATAGTTGGTGCGATCTCCTGCACCCTCATCCCATTAATCCACCGGTTCTCCCAAAAGAGGGTGTTCTGTCCACAATGTGCCTCGCACTTGGTAGCAGCCTGGAACAAACAAAGTGCCTCCGCTGGAACCTTTATTGTGAATTCACTCCAAGGTCTGCTCACGTCCACCCGTTGCAGCCATGGCCACCTAGCTTGCATGGCCACATTTAGCCATTTGAGGTTCGGAATGCCCAGTCCTCCGGCCCACTTCGGAGCATAGACTGAGTCCCAGGCGACAGCGCAGTTGCCACCATTCGCATTAGCTCGCTTGCACCATAGGAAACTGATGGGGAACGTAGTAATTTCAAAAAATTTCCTACGCACACACAAGATCATGGTGATGTATAGCAACGAGAGGGGAGAGTGTTGTCTACATACCCTTGTAGACCCGAAGCGGAAGCGATCACAACGTAGAGAAAGTAGTCGTCGTTCTCCTCGCGATCCGACCGATCCGGCGCCGTTACTCGGCGCCCCGAGTTCTTGACACACGTACAGCTCGATGGCGTCCCTCGTACTCCGATCCAGCCGAGTGTCGAGGAGAGTTTCGTCGACCTGACGGCGTGGTGGCGATCTTGATGTTTCACGGCGCGAGGCTTCGCCTAAGCTTGCGACGGTATGACCGAGGTGGAATATGGTGGAGGGGGGCACCGCACACGGCTAAGGAACGATCCGTAGATCAAACTTGTGTATTCTAGGGTGCCCCCCTGCCCCCGTATATAAAGGAGGGAGGGGGAAGGTGCGGCCGGCCCAAGGGGGGCGCGCCGGAGGAGTCCTACTCCCACCGGGAGTAGGACTCCCCCCCTTTCCTAGTTGGAATAGGATTGGGGGAGGGGAAAGAGGAAAGGGGGGCGCCACCCCCCCTCCTTGTCCTATTCGGACTGGGGGGAGGGCGCGCCACCCCCTGGCGGCCCTCCTCTTCTCCCTCGAGGCCCACCGAGGCCCATTTACCCCGGGGTTCAGTAACCTCCGGTACTCGAGAATTCTGTTTTCACCGGAACCATTCCGAACTCCAAACATAGGCTTCCAATATATCAATCTTTATGTCTCGACCATTTAGAGACTCCTCGTCATGTCCGTGATCACATCCGGGACTCGAACTTCTTCGGTACATCAAAATACATAAACTCATAATAACATCATCGAAACCTTAAGCGTGCGGACCCTACGGTTCGAGAACAATGTAGACATGACCTAGAACTATTCTCGGTCAATAACCAACAGCGGGACCTGGATGCCCATATTGGTTCCTACATATTCTCGAAGATCTTTATCGGTCGGACCGCATAACAACATCGTTGTTCCCTTTGTCATCGCTATGTTACTTGCCGAGATTCGATCGTCGGTATCCAATACCTAGTTCAATCTCGTTACGGCAAGTCTCTTTACTCGTTCCGTAATACATCATCTCACAACTAACTCATTAGTTGTAATGCTTGCAAGGCTTAAGTGATGTGCATTACCGAGAGGGCCCAGAGATACCTCTCCGACAATCGGAGTGACAAAACCTAATCTCGAAATCGCCAACCCAACATCTGTCTTTGGAGACACCTGTAGTACTCCTTTATAATCACCCGATTCGTTGTGACGTTTGGTAGCACCCAAAGTGTTCCTCCGGCAAACGGGAGTTGCATAATCTCATAGTTACAGGAACATGTATATGTCATGGATAAGAGCAGTAGCAACATACTAAACGATCGTGTGCTAAGCTTATGGAATGGGTCAAGTCAATCAGATCATTCTACTAATGATGTGACCTTGTTAATCAAATAACAACTCCTTGTTCATGGTCAGGAGACATAACCATCTTTGATTAACAAGCTAGTCTAGTAGAGGCATACTAGTGACATGTTGTTTTGTCTATGCATTCACACATGTATCATGTTTCCGGTTAATACAATTCTAGCATGAATGATAAACATTTATCATGAAATAAGGAAATAAATAATAACTTTATTATTGCCTCTAGGGCATATTTCCTTCAGTCTCCCACTTGCACTAGAGTCAATAATCTAGATCACATCACCATGTGATTAACATTGATAGATCATATCATCATGTGATTAACACCCATAGTTCACATCGCCATGTGACCAACACCCAAAGGGTTTACTAGATTCAGTAATCTAGTTCACATTGCTATGTGATTAATACCCAAAGAGTACTAAAGTGTGATCATGTTTTGCTTGTGAGAGAGTCTTAGTCAACGGGTCTTTCACATTCAGATCTGTTATGTATTTTGCAATTTTCTATGTCTACAATGCTCTGCACGAAGCTACTCTAGCTAATTGCTCCCACTTTCAATATGTATCTAGATCGAGACTTAGAGTCATCGGATCGGTGTCAAAACTTGCATCGGCGTAACCCTTTACGGCGAACCTTTTGTCACTTCCATAATCGAGAAACATATCCTTATTCCACTAAGGATAATTTTGACCGCTGTCCGATGATCTACTCCTAGATCACTATTGTACTCCTTGAAACTCAAGGCAGGGTATACAATAGATCTGGTACACAGCATGGCATACTTTATAGAAACTATGGCCAAGGCATAGTGAATGACTTTCATTCTCTTTCTATCTTCTGCTGTGGTCGGGTTTTGAGTCTTACTCAATTTCACACCTTGTAACACAGCAAGAACTCTTTCTTTGACTGTTTCATTTTGAACTACTTCAAAATCTTGTCAAGGTATGTACTCATTGAAAAAACTTATCAAGCATCTTGATCTATCTCTATAGATCTTGATGCTCAATATGTAAGCAGCTTCACCGAGGTCTTTCTTTGAAAAACTTCTTTCAAACACTCCTTTATGCTTTGCGAATAATTCTACATTATTTCGATCTACAATATGTCATTCACATATACTTATCGAAATCTTTGTAGTGCTCCCACTCACTTTCTAGTAAATACAGGCTTCACCATAAGTCTGTACAAAACTATATACTTTGATCAACTCATCAAAGCGTATATTCCAACTCCGAGATGCTTGCACCAGTCCATAGATGGATCGCTGGAGCTTGCATACTTTGTTAGCTCCCTTTGGATCGATAAAACCTTCTGGTTGCATCATATACAACTTTTCCTCCAGAAAACCATTCAGGAATGCAGTTTTTACATCGATTTGCAAAATTTCATAAATTGTGGCAATTGCTAACATGATTCGGACAGACTTAAGCATCGCTACAGTTGAGAAAATCTCATTGTAGTCAACATCTTGAACTTTGTCGAAAACCTTTTTGCAACAAGTCGAGCTTTGTAGATAGTAACACTACTATCAACGTCCGTCTTCCTCTTGAAGATCCATTTATTTTCTATGGTTTGCCGATCATCGGGCAAATCCATCAAATTCCATACTTTGTTCTCATACATGGATCATATCTCAGATTTCATGGCCTCAAACCATTTTGCGGAATCTGGGCTCATCATCGCTTCCTCATAGTTCGTAGGTTTGTCATGGTCAAGTAACACGACCTCCAGAACAGGATTACCGTACCACTCTGGTGCGAATCTCACTCTGTTTACCTACGAGGTTCGGTAGTAACTTGATCTGAAGTTACATGATCATCATCATTAACTTCCTCACTAATTGGTATAGTAGTCACAAGAACAGATTTCGTGATGAACTACTTTCAATAAGGGAACAGGTACAGTTACCTCATCAAGTTATACTTTCCTCCCACTCACTTCTTTCGAGAGAAACTCCTTCTCTAGAAAGGATCCATCTTAAGCAACGAATATCTTGCCTTCGGATCTGTGATAGAAGGTGTACCCAACAATTTCCTTTGGGTATTCTATGAAGACGCACTTCTCCAATTTGGGTTTGAGCTTATCAGGATGAAACTTTTCACATAAGCATTGCAACTCCAAACTTTAAGAAACGACAACTTGGGTTTCTTGCTAAACCACAGTTCATAACTGTGTCGTCTCAACGGATTTAGATGGTGCCCAATTTAACGTGAATGCAGCTGTCTCTAATGCATGATCCCAAAACGATATTGGTAAATCAGTAAGAAACATCATAGATTGCACTTTATCCAATAAAGTGCGGTTACGATGTTTGGACACACCATAACATTGTGGTGTTCCAGGTGGCGTGAGCTGTGAAACTATTCCACATTGTTTTAATTGAAGACCAAACTCGTAACTCAAATATTCGTCTCATGATCAAATCGTAGAAACCTTATTTTCGTCACGAGGATTTTTCCACTTCACTCTGAAATTCTTTGAACCTTTCAACTATTTCAGACTTATGTTTCATCAAGTAGATATACCCATATCTGCTCAAATCATCTGTGAAGGTCGAAAATAACGATACCCTTGTGAGCCTTAACACTCATTGGATCGCATACATCAGTATGTATTATTTCCAATAAGTCAGTTGCTTGCTCCATTGTTCCGGAGAACGGAGTCTTAGTCATCTTGCCCATGAGGCATGGTTCGCAAGCATCAAGTGATTCATAATCAAGTGATTCAAAATCCCATCAGCATGGAGTTTCTTCATCGCTTTACACCAATATGACATAAGCGGCGGTGCCACAAATAAGTTGCACTATCATTATTAACTTTGCATCTTTTGGTTTCAATATTATGAATATGTGTATCACTATCGAGATCCAATGAACCATTTTCATTGGGTGTGTAACCATATAAGGTTTTATTCATGTAAACAGAACAACAGTTTATTCTCTTACTTAAATAAATAACCGTATTGCAATAAACACGATCAAATCATATTCATGCTCAACGCAAACACCAAATAACATTTATTTAGGTTCAACACTAATCCCGAAAGTATAGGGAGTGTGCGATGATGATCATATCAATCTTGAAACTACTTTCAACACACATCGTCACTTCACCCTTAACTAGTTTCTGTTTATTCTGCAACTCCTGTTTCGAGTTACTACTCTTAGCAACTGAACCAGTACCAAATACCGAGGGGTTGCTATAAACACTAGTAAAGTACACATCAATAACATGTATATCAAATATACTTTGTTTACTTTGCCATCCTTCTTATCCACCAAATATTCAGGCTAGTTCCGCTTCCAGTAAACTGTCCCTTTGCAGTGTAAGCACTTAGTTTCAGGCTTTGGTTCAGCTTTGGGCTTCTTCGTGGGAGTGACAACTTGCTTGTCAATCTACTTGAAGTTCCCCTTTCTTTCCCTTTGCCCTTTTCTTGAAACTAGTGATCTTGTCAACCATCAACACTTGATGCTCTTTCTTGATTTCTACCTTCGTCGATTTCAACATCACGAAGAGCTCGGGAATCATTTTCGTCATCCCTTGCATACTATAGTTCATCACGAAGTTCTACTAACTTGGTGATGGTGACTAGAGAATTCATCAATCACTATCTTATCTCGGAAGATTAACTCCCACTTGATTCAGCGATTGTAGTACCCGGACAATCTGAGCACATGCTCACTAGTTGAGCGATTCTCCTCCATCTTTTAGCTATAGAACTTGTTGGAGACTTCATATCTCTCAACTCGGGTATTTGCTTGAAATATTAACTTCAACTCCTGGAACATCTCATATGGTCCATGACGTTCAAAACGTCTTTGAAGTCCCGATTCTAAGCCGTTAAGCATGGTGCACTTAAACTATCAAGTAGTCATCATATTGAGCTAGCCAAACGTTCATAACGTCTGCATCTGCTCCTGCAATAGGTCTGTCACCTAGCGGTGCATCAAGGACATAATTCTTCTGCAGCAGTGAGGATAAACCTCAGATCACGGATCAAATCCGCATCATTGCTACTAACATTTTTCAACACAGTTTTCTCTAGGAACATATCAAAATAAACATATGAAAGCAACAACGCGAGCTATTGATCTTACAATATAATTTGCAAAATACTATCAGGACTAAGTTCATGATAAATTTAAGTTCAATTAATCATATTACTTAAGAACTCCCACTTAGACAGACATCTCTCTAGTCATCTAAGTGATCACGTGATCCAAATCAACTAAACCATAACCGATTATCACGTGAGATGGAGTAGTTTTCAATGGTGAACATCTTATGTTGATCATATCTACTATATGATTCACGCTCGACCTTTCGGTCTCCGTGTTCCGAGGCCATATCTGCATATGCTAGGCTCGTCAAGTATAACCCGAGTATTCTGCGTGTGCAAAACTGGCTTGCACCCATTGTAGATGGACGTAGAGCTTATCACACCGATCATCACGTGGTGTGCGGGCACGACGAACTTTGGCAGCGGTGCATACTCGGGTGAACACTTCTTGATAATTTAGTGAGAGATCATCTTATAATGCTACCGTCAATCAAAGCAAGATAAGATGCATAAAGGATAAACATCACATGCAAATCAATATAAGTGATATGATATGGTCATCATCATCTTGTGCTTCATGATCTCCATCTTGCAGCACCACCATGATCACCATCGTCACCGGCGCGACACCTTGATCTCCATCGTAGCATCGTTGTCGTCTCGCCAAACTTATGCTTCTCGACTATCGCTACCGCTTAGTGATAAAGTAAAGCATTATAGAGCGATTGCATTGCATACAATAAGCGACAACCATATGGCTCCTGCCGATTGCCGATAACCGGTTCCAAAACATGATCATCTCATACAATAAAATATATCATCATGTCTTGACCATATCACATCACAACATGCCCTGCAAAAACAAGTTAGGCGTCCTCTACTTTGTTGTTGCAAATTTTACGTGGCTGCTACGGGCTTAAGCAAGATCCGATCTCACCTCGCATCAAAACCACAACGATACTTCGTCAAATAGATCCGTTTAACCTTCTCAAGGACCGGCGTAGACACACTCGGTTCAACTAAAGTGAGAGAGAGGCACCCACCAGTCACCTTTAAGCAGCGAGTGCTCGTGGCGGTGAAACCAGTCTCGCGTAAGCGTCTGGCGCAATGTCGGTCAGGGCCGCTTCATCTCACAATACCGCTGAACCAAAGTATGACATGCTGGTAGGTAGTATGACTTGTATCGCCCACAACTCACTTGTGTTCTACTCGTGCAAAACATCAAACCATAGAAAAAACCTAGGCTCGGATGCCACGATGGGGAACGTAGTAATTTCAAAAATTTTCCTCGCACACACAAGATCATGGTGATGTATAGCAACGAGAGGGAGAGTGTTGTCTACATACCCTTGTAGACCCGGCGGAAGCGATCACAACGTAGAGAAAGTAGTCGTCGTTCTCCTCGCGATCCGACCGATCCGGCGCCGTTACTCGGCGCCCCGAGTTCTTGACACACGTACAGCTCGATGGCGTCCCTCGTACTCGATTCAGCCGAGTGTCGAGGAGAGTTTCACGTCGACGACGGCGTGGTGACGATCTTGATGTTTCACCGGCGCGAGGCTTCGCCTAAGCTTGCGACGGTATGACCGAGGTGGAATATGGTGGAGGGGGCACCGCACACGGCTAAGGAACGATCCGTAGATCAAACTTGTGTATTCTAGGGTGCCCCCTGCCCCGTATATAAAGGAGGGAGGGAAGGTGCGGCCGGCCCAAGGGGCGCGGAGGAGTCCTACTCCCACCGAGTAGGACTCCCCCTCCTAGTTGGAATAGGATTGGGGAGGGAAAGAGGAAAGGGGCCGCCCCCTCCTTGTCCTATTCGACTGGGGGAGGGCGCGGCCACCTGGCCGGCCCTCCTCTTCTCCTCGAGGCCCACCGAGGCCCATTTACCCCGGGGTTCAGTAACCTCCGGTACTCGATAAATTCTGTTTTCACCGGAACCATTCGAACTCCAAACATAGGCTTCCAATATATCAATCTTTATGTCTCGACCATTTAGAGACTCCTCGTCATGTCCGTGATCACATCCGGGACTCGAACTTCTTCGGTACATCAAAATACATAAACTCATAATAAGCATCATCGAAACCTTAAGCGTGCGGACCCTACGGTTCGAGAACAATGTAGACATGACCTAGAACTATTCTCGGTCAATAACCAACAGCGGGACCTGGATGCCCATATTGGTTCCTACATATTCTCTGAAGATCTTTATCGGTCGGACCGCATAACAACATACGTTGTTCCCTTTGTCATCGGTATGTTACTTGCCCGAGATTCGATCGTCGGTATCCAATACCTAGTTCAATCTCGTTACGCAAGTCTCTTTACTCGTTCCGTAATACATCATCTCACAACTAACTCATTAGTTGTAATGCTTGCAAGGCTTAAGTGATGTGCATTACCGAGAGGGCCCAGAGATACCTCTCCGACAATCGGAGTGACAAAACCTAATCTCGAAATCGCCAACCCAACATCTGTCTTTGGAGACACCTGTAGTACTCCTTTATAATCACCCGATTCGTTGTGACGTTTGGTAGCACCAAAGTGTTCCTCCGCAAGCGGGAGTTGCATAATCTCATAGTTACGGGAACATGTATATGTCATGGATAAGAGCAGTAGCAACATACTAAGCGATCGTGTGCTAAGCTTATGGAATGGGTCAAGTCAATCAGATCATTCTACTAATGATGTGACCTTGTTAATCAAATAACAACTCCTTGTTCATGGTCAGGAGACATAACCATCTTTGATTAACAAGCTAGTCTAGTAGAGGCATACTAGTGACATGTTGTTTTGTCTATGCATTCACACATGTATCATGTTTCCGGTTAATACAATTCTAGCATGAATGATAAACATTTATCATGAAATAAGGAAATAAATAATAACTTTATTATTGCCTCTAGGGCATATTTCCTTCAGAAACCTCGACACACTTTGTTCATCGCAGCTATGGTCTTCATTGGGATATCCAAGGCCATCATTGCATGAATGGGCATTGCACATAGCACCGATTTGACCAAAGTCAACCGTCCACTCTTAGGCATCAAATCCGCCTTCCATTTAGGGAGACAGTTTGCCATTTGATCCACCAAGTATTGCAACTGCGCCGGAGTTTGCTTCCTTAGTGCCAACGGGAGGCCGAGGTATTTTATAGGGAAGGACCCTGTCGGGCATCCCAGCACATTGCTAGTCATTTCGGTTTCCTGATCAGAGCACCTTATCGGGAGGGCCGCGGATTTCGCCATATTCATCCGCAGACCTGAAGCCTTCCCAAAAATCTCGAATATACACTTCGCAGCTTCAAGCTCTCCAGGCTTCGGTTTGATGAAAACCACCACGTCATCCACAAATATCGACAACGTTGCCTCATCCCTCGAGAAGCCAACGGCTCCAAGAGTCCTCTTTGTGTTGCTTGCTGGAACATCCTTTGTAACGGCTCCATGGTGAGAATAAAGAGCATCGGTGATATCGGATCACCCTGCCTGAGCCCCTTACAGCTGTATATAGTATCTCCGGGGTCCCCATTCACCATGATTTTAGTGGTACAAGTTGCAAGGATACCACAGATCCATGATCTCCACCTAGGGCCGAACCCAAGTTGTAGCATCACCTCAATAAGGAACGGCCATTGAACTGAGTCAAACGCTTTTGAAATGTCCAGCTTGAGTAGGATAGCCGGGTTGCGCAAGGCATTCAGTCTTCGAGCTGTACTTTGAACCAACATGAAGTTGTCATGTAAGGATCTGCCCTTCACGAAAGCACTCTGATGGTTACCCACAAGCATTGGGAGCTTCCACACTAGTCTGCATGCCAGGACTTTCTCAAAGATCTTGATAACACCGTGCACAAGACTGATCGGCCTAAAGTCCGCCACATCTATGCCACCATCCTTCTTGGGCAGCAAAGTGACGAGGGATTTGTTGATCGCGGCCAATCCACGGACGTCCCCATTGTAAAAACAGGCCAATGCCTTCATGATATCATCCTTTATAATATGCCAGCATGCGGCATAGAAGCAGCCTGTAAATCCATCCGGGCCGGGCGCCTTGTCCAGGGGCATCCCCTTAATGACACCTTCCACCTCTCCGTATGTGAATGGCTCCTCGAGCTGCGATAGATCTAGCCGCGGCAAGTCCAACCCATTGAGATTAATGGTGCAGCTCTGGGACTCAGCGGAACCAAAAGCCGCGCCATAGTATGCATCCACAGCGGAGGCCACCTCCTCCTGCCCAGAGTATATGCGCCCGTTGTGCTTGACCGAGCGGAGGACATTCTTGCGCTGCCGATGACTTGCCTGCTGATGGAAGAGTCTTGTACTGCCATCTCCTTCACGCAACTGCAACAAACGCAATCTCTGTCTTGCTATGGTTCTTTCAAGGGAGGCCAACCCTAGCAGCTTCTTCTTTAAGCAACTTCTCAAGCCTCTTTCCGCATCCGATAGTGGCCTATTGTCCATCGCAACGTCCAATTGCTTTATGACCTCCAGAGCAATGGAGATTTGCAGTTTCACATTGCCAATCCAGCGAGTGCTCCACCGTTGAAGGCTTATAGCCGTAGCCCGCAGCTTATTGTGCAGCGTGAGGTACACGTTGGTTGCCTCAGGCGTCGAAACCCAGGCCTCTTGCACCACGTCCATAAAACCCTGAGCCTTGACCCAAAACGCCTCGAATCTGAATCTTTTCCTCATACTAACCTCCACATTCATATCCAAGATAAGCGGGCAGTGGTCCGAGATCGCCGTCCCCAGAGCGGACAGGAAGCAGGACGGAAAAGCCTCGTCCCTCTCGTTAGAAACAAACACGTGATCAATTTTCTCCATCATGGCGTTTCGCCTCTCATTTGACCAAGTATAGCGCCTCCCATTGAGGTACAGCTCCTTGAGCTCCAATCTGTTTAGCTTTGCTCTGAACCTTCCCAACATCCTTCGGTTCACCATCTCGTTACTTTTGTCCTCCTGCCTAGCCAAGAGATTGAAATCTCCAGCCACCACCCACGGCCCTGCGTGCAGATCCCGGATATCCACCAAGTCTTGCATAAACTCGATTTTGTCAGCTTCCTCTTGCGGCCCATAGACACTTGTGAGCCACCATGCCTGCTCATCATCTGGGCACTTAACCAACACCGTCAACGTATGGTTAGTGTAATGTGGGTTGGATATATGGGTGACAGAATCATCCCAAGCTACCAGGATCCCGCCACGAGTACCCGCCGCCGACAAGTAGAAAAAGTTTTCATATTTGTTTCCGAGGCATTGCCTCACATCATTCACCGATACAATTTGGAGGTTAGTTTCCTGAAGACAAACGATTGCCGGATTGGCCGCCATCACCACCTGATACAACGTGTTCCTCCTAGCTCGAGCGTTCAGCCCACGAACATTCCACACGAAAACTTTTAACGGGTGCGCATTCATTTGGAGTACCCGCACATACCACGCGGCTGACCACGCAGCTAGACCCCAGCGGGCTGTCCTGCTGACATCGGGCGACTCCCACCGAACAAGGCTAGAATAGCCGCAATGTGCGATCGGAGAGTGGCCGTGCGAACAGGTCCACATACATCCGTAATGCCTCCTCGGAGATAACCTCGCCTTCATGAGCTAAGCATAGTTTCCGGATAAGAACTTGTTGTTGCTTGGTCGCCGCCCGCTTGGCAATCCTAGCGCTACGCCTTGGAGTTGTGTCCAGCCTTTGCTTCTTCCTGATGCGGCGCCTGGGTTGGCAACGTCCACGACCGAAGGCTTCGCAACACGGAGAAACTCGCACACGCATGTCGGCGCGAAAATCAGCCAATTCCACGTTAAAATCCCTCCACAGCGGTCTGCATGGCTGCCGTCGTGCATGGCCTCGGGCCTGGTGCGAGCACACGGCCAGCATCAGCGGGGCCACGGTTCCCGATCCCAGCGTGCATGGCGTGGAAACCCGGGCTGGGCCGTCCATGTCTTCCAGCGGAGCCAGCTGGGCAGTCCCCAAAGGCGTGCATGGCCTGGCGGCATGCAATGGGCTGCAGTCTCCACCTGACAAGCTGACTTGGAAAGTCTCCCAAGCCTCCACTTGCCCTATCCCATTCGAAACCGTGCATGAGAGCGACAGCACCTGCAGAGCTGTACCAACCTCAACCGAATCATGCTCCTCCAAAAATCTGTCTTGCAGTGGGATTAGCAACCCACCAATCTGGACCGAGTCCACCAAGCTCTGCCCAGCAGATGGCAGCAGCCCCGACGCGCCTGGCCCTACAACCTGAAAAGTGCTCTGTCCTATCCCCATGCTTCGTCGCCATCTGGCCAATTGCACCGAGGGAGGGGAACCAACGGTCTGCAGCACCCTGACTGGGGCCGCACAGGATGCCACCTGCGAGCCAGACCAGCTGGCGGCCTCGGGCCTATCCACGCCCAAAGACCGGTCCACCGGCCCAACGAAGGAAACTCTGACGCCAGCGGCACAACTGCTGTTGACCACCGGGTCCACCGAGGCAGGCGCAGTTTGAACGCACGCGCGCCCACCCGCCAGCGGTGGCGTCGCCGTCGAGGACTCCGCCGTATGCACCGAGGCACCACCAGCGCGGCGAGAATGGCTTCCCCTACCTCCATCACCAGAACATCCCCCGCCACGGCCATCGTCTCCGGTGGGGGGGGGGGGGGAGGGAGGCGGTGGCGGTGTTATGACTACATCAATATATCTTGAAGGTACAAAATTACAACCATCAGTAAGGTCCATGTTATGTTGTACGCCCTCTGTTTTTATTTGCATTGCATATTAGCTTTGTCTCAAATCAAACTTTGTAAATTTTGACCAAGTTTATAGAAGAAATAATTGACATCTACATTACCAAATCAAAAACAGATACTACTAAACTCATCATTGAACATATTTTTATAACATATATATGACTATTGTAAATGTTCTTTCTGTTTTCTATAAACTTGATCAAACTTTATAAAGTTTGATGTAGGACAAAGCTGATATGGAGATTAAACAGAGTACTCACTATTTTTGGAGACGAAGATATATACATATACAACCAAAAGATATATACGATTGACTTCGAATATATCTTGACGATGGATGGCTCCTGGTCCTGGATCATTCTCGTGAAGCACAACCGTGCCTCTCGCTGAAGGAAAAGAAAAGAAAATGCATTTTTTCTGTTTCCGGGAGGCACGGCGGTGACTCTCGCAAAAACAAAACAGTGTCTCTCACAGAAGCAAAACCGTGACTCTCGCGGAAGAAAAGAAAAATGAAATGGGTTTTTTCGCGTATTTTTTGTGTTCCAAAAGCTAAGGAAGACCAGTGAAAAACCGAAACGTAGTAAGACCCGAAAAAACCCCGTTTAAAAAGCAGAAAACACGTGTGAGAAAATAAATAAAAAATCTGAAGGGAGCGCCCAAAGCGCGACACCCCCTGGATTAAAAAAAACTGAAGGGTGGCTGAGAGGGCGCCAAGTGGCGCTGATCGTTGTGAGGCTTCCGAAGGAACGCTTGTTAATTAGTTGCTCCTAGTCCCCCTGGATTTCACCTGGGCTCCGCCGAATCCAGTCATGGGCTGGCGCATCACCTCTCGCTCATAAGTCTAGATTATACAGTAGGTGGAGGTACGCTAAAAAACATATAGTAGGCGGAGGTCGTGGGGAGGGGGAGTTGTTGGCAGCGGGTCAAGACTCAAGAGGGTCACATATATGTCAACCAACTATAGGTTAGAACATTTGACTTGAACTGAAATGAAAATCAGTTACACTCACTCATTAAGTAAAAATAATCCCTTCAAATCCGTATTTAATCAGCCTGCGATATCTCTAGCTCTATGCTGATATGATACTTCTTATTATTGTGATCAGCCTAATGGATAGACAGTCCCAAAATCTTTACTAATGTACGTACTCATTAAATAAAAGAAATATCCCCTCAAATCCATATTTAATCAGCGTGCGATCTCTCTAGCTCTCTGCTCCCTATAAATCAAAGTACACGGCGCGAGACTACGCTTGCTAATGCTATCACACACCATCACCCTATCTGTCTCCAGTTCGTTCTCTCCTTCCTCTCGCGTACGCGGAGCAAATCGTATATTGTTCAGTGCGAGCATGGCTTCTTCTTTCGCCGCTTTAGCAGCTCTAGCCATCAGCTGCCTCCTCATCCTCCATCCGTGCAGCGTCTCCGGTTGGTCCGACGGCAGCGCGACCTGGTACGTTCCCCCCGAAGGCGCAGGCACCGACGGTACGTAGTTGTACACACATAATTATTTATAGTCATATTTTCTTCGTTTTTTGTCCGCAGATAAGATTTGGTCAAAGAAAAACTTTATAAAGTTTGACTAATTTTATAAAAAAAATATTAACATCTTCAATAGTACTAAAGTTGTACGAACGATATGTTGATGCTTGCGGATGCAGACCTCGACTATGAGAGTGCGTGCATGCTAGGACGCGTCACGCGTATATAGTTGTTTATGTGTACTGACGTCTGCATGGGCGTGCTGCAGGTGGTGCATGCGGGTACCAGCACGACGTGGCGAAGCCTCCGTTCTCCGCCATGATCACGGCGGGCGGCCCCTCCATCTTCAAGAACGGCAAGGGCTGCGGCGCTTGCTACCAGGTGAGATGCACCGGCAATGCCGCTTGCTTCGGGTTTCCGGTGACCGTGGTCGTCACAGACGAGTGCCGTGGCGGGCCGTGCCTGGCCGAGGCTGCCCACTTCGACCTCAGCGGGAAGGCGTTCGGCGCCATGGCAAAGCCCGGCCAGGCCGACAACCTCCGCAAAGCCGGCAGCATTAGAGTCCAGTACAAACGGTAAGCTCTTGCTAGCTAGCTAGCGCACACAGCTCTCACGCCCAGTGCACGGTGCTCCGTGCATATGCTCCATCCATCAATTGTCATCAATTTGATTTCTTCACTGGCAGGGTTCCGTGCAACTGGCGTGGGCTGGACATCGTTTTCAAGGTGGATGCCCGCTCCAACCCGAACTACCTCGCAGTGCTCATAGAGTACGAGGCCGGCGACGGCGACCTGTCGGCGGTCGACCTTCAGCAGCGCGGCGGCAGATGGGCGTCGATGCAGGAGTTGTCGGGTGCGGTGTGGAAGTACAAGTCCAGGTCCACCCTGCAGGCGCCCATATCGATCCGCCTCACCTCCGGTTCCGGCAAGCAGCTCATCGCCAGCAATGTCATTCCCTCCGGATGGCAGGCCGGAAGGACCTACCGATCCGTCGTAAACTACTAGTGACCGAGTGATTGATCGGTTTGTCAGATCGAGTACCTATATATGGGCACATGTGTGGCCTTGTGTAATCGACATTGATAATTCGATATGGAAATAGTTGTATTCATCGTGCTTGAAAATTTTCGAATAATGTGGAGAAATTGCTTGCTTGGAATATTTTGGTAGATGGGTTCTATATGTCTGTCTACTATTCTAACGATGTGATAGATATTGCTAAACCCTCAAGATTATTGCCAACAGAGTTGTTCATCAATCTTTTGAGTACTCCTCCGTGACAATTAATATGGATCAGAAAGAGTAATAAATTTATGCTTGGAAATCATGGTGCCTTAATAACGCAGTCAGTTAATTTAAGATTTCATAGAATGCTCCTAGTACATATAACTAATGCTTAATGTCAAGTCTATGGGCTACATCCTTCAATTTATTCATGGATTTTGTTTTCATTCTGGCTGCTTTGATGTAGATTATGGCCTAAAGATACTTTGTTTCCCAACATGGTCCTAAATTCTTGAGTTTACGGTTCCCCAAAGTTATTTCACTACCATAGTGTTTCTTACCCATGGATCGACCCTAAATTTGGGTATCTACTTATGCCTTGTTTCATAATAAGACAATAGGAACTATGTGTGCCAAAAACAAGTCAGTGTTGACCTATATAGCCAAGAGATAGTTAGGAAAAATAAAGTGGTTCTATATTAGCAATGTCAAATAATTGTTGAGTTGGAAGAGAAAAGGATTTTTTTTTCCTTTTCTTAGCTATAAGAGATGTGATATCAAAGATGTGGCATCTCTGCCCATTGTATGAGATGTCATCTCTAAGATCTCCCACGGTGGTATATAGTGTTGTGTCATGCAGCTTCATGCAATGACAACTAGGCCCATCACTGACAAAATAGCATTAAATGAAAAAAAAAGGTACTAGATACGATATCATAGTAAATGAGGTGCTACTATGATTCATACAAATAACTAATTAGGTCGTTTTAATTTTCAAACTACGATATTATGCACTATGGATTAACTATGTTACTCAATGTGAGAGGCCGAAGTCATACATTGTCTTAATTTTAATCACTATAATTCTTTAGGAATATGCAAACACTTATTACTAACTCGCTCGCTTCCTGGTCGCTCCCGCGGGCGGCCGGGAGCGAACCCTAGCTGCCAGCAGCGCAACACCCACCTCCCCCGCCTCTCCTCGCCGCCGCCGGACGGCGTCGCCGGGCAAAGCCCGTGCGGCTCGGCGGCGGCGGGGCCCTTTCCTCCTTCCGGTCGAAGCGCGGCGCGGGCCGTCCTCTTCGACGGGAGCTCGGCCGGCGGCGATGCTAGCTCGAGGCGGCGTAGCGAGGTAGCGCAGGGGCGGGTCGGGCGTGCTTCGCGGCCGGCTGGCGCGGTTCTCCGCAAGCGTTGGCGCGGGCGCACGGAGTGGAGGGCGCGGATCTGAGCGGGCCACGGAGAGGAGCGTGATAGGGCTGCGTGGGCGCCGCGGCGAGGTCGTGCCACGCGTGCGTGGCGGCTCGGGCGACCATTTGTGGTCTAGCGCTGCTCTGCTGCTTGGGTGCTCTGCTCCACGGCCTCGGGTGCTTGGGTACTCTGCTCCGCGACGTGAGGGGCTCGAGAGGAGCTGGGACGAGGTGCTGCTGCACGGGAAGGTGCTGCACAAGGGGTTCGGTGGCGCGGATCTGTCGCCGGGAGGTTGCGCGATGGCGCGGTGAGGGGCTGCTGCTCAGGCGGAATGGTGGAGCGGCTTCGCTGTGAGATGCAGGAGCAACAGCTTCGGATGTGCTCGGATTCAGGTGGAGCCGGTGGACGTCGACCATGGGGATTGTGTGTTGTGCAGTGCTCCGGATCTGCTCGGATTCGGAGGTGTGGAGGAGCTCCGGGCGAAAGTCCAGCACTGACCTTGGGTCGGTGCCGGCAACAGTGGCGCCATGGTCATGGTGTCGTTCCCCTTCTTGAAGGTGTTGCCGTGGAGCTCCATTACACGACTCTCCGGGAGAAATCCCTAGCTTCGGATGGTCGAAGCGGGCGATGATGGCGGCTACGTCGTTTCCTTCTTTGAGGCATCGCCTTGGAGAGTCAGCATGTTGCAGTTTGCACGGATCTCTTCGTCGTCGGGGACAGTGGACGTCGGGGCGGCGGCTCCGGGTGGTTTCTGATTGTGCGTCGAGATGGCGATCTCGGGAACAATGTGAGTGGCGGCTCTATGAGGTGGGGCTCTATCTCGACATTGGTTGGGTGGCATCCTTGTCCCGCTTGGGCGGTCGGGGTGTCGGCTCGGTCGATGCGCCCCAGAGGGGGCCGTCTGACTTTATGTCGGGGCGGCGGCCCTGGATGTGGTGCGACGTTCGTGGTCTGCGAGCGGTTGCCACGAGCAGCGTGGGCTCTGGCGGCAGCTGGGTTGTCTTGGCGTTGCTGCTCGAGGAAGCGGTGGTATGTCGGCGGCGGCCGGAAGGCGGTGCCGGTTGATTGCGCTGGGCGCGACGGGTCGGTGGATGTCGGGGCGGCGGTCCCGAGAGAATCTCTGGGCGACCAGACTTCTGTGGCAACGATGATGGTGGGAGCGATGTCGGCGACGCGGCAATGGTTGCGATAGTCGACTCTTCTTCGGCGTGTCCATGGTTTTGCCTCGGTTTGTTTGTTGCTGTGGAGTCGAAGCTGCGGCGGCGGGGCCGTGTGGTGTACGATGACTGGCTGCAGGTGGCCCGTTCGGCGATCTTCTGTGGCGCCAGCCGTGTCTGGTTTTGTTCTTCTGAGTTCTCCGTCAGAGTCGTAGCTGCGTTGTCTGGCCGTTGGTCGACTTGTCGTCGATTAGGGTGGGCTTTGCCCAGTGTGTTTCAGTCTATGGAGTGGGCTTGGTCCTTGTTGTTCCGGTTTTTGCCCGGTTTCCGTAATTAACCGGGCAATTCTCTTCTGCTTAATTAATAGATGAGGCAATCTTTGCCTCCGTTAAAAAAAAATTACTAGATATAAAGATAACATATATTTTAGCTTCTCTAAATGACGTGGAATGCATGAGAAGCTAGTTTCTTATCAACCATAGTGCATTCCCTTACACATATGGCTTCATCAATATATCTTGAAAACATATAGCCAAAAGATACATACACGTGACTTTGTTGATATATCTTGAAGGGACGCCACTACAACCAGCGGCAGGGCCTTTGTTACGTTGTACCTGGTATTCGTCAAAAAAAAAAAAAAAAAACAAGACAAATTGAAGCTATGCGGTTCCATCCTTTAGTACGCCTTGTGTGGGTGTGTTCATGGCCACTAACAGTGGTTGTGATTGCAACACGGAGCACGTGGTAGCCGCTGCATCACACAAACGCTGTACTGCAACAGTGAAATCCTGTCAATAAATAAAGCCTCCAGCGAAAGCTGCTAAAGAATCACAAGCAAACCACACCCACGCACACGGCATTGATCCAGCGTTCGATAGAGAAAGACGGCAGACGATGGCTTGCACGTCATGATTTATGACTGAGCGTCCAGAGTGCGACAGTGGCGAATGACTGAGAGCGCGCCAAGTGATGCTGTCGTTGCGAGGCTTCCGAAGGTGCTCGTTAAGTAGTGGCTAACGAACAAAACCGAAAATATCAACTTAAGAGAACGAACACATAAATAAAAGCCCACACGTGGCTTGCGTCCCATAGGAGCCCATCAATGTACAACTACATGGCCCAGGCCGGCTTTAGTGTGCGTGCGAGCGAACAGGAAACTTTAGCCCACGCCTAAAATAGAAAACTTAACCTAAAAACCATATGTTTTGCTAAAAAAAACCTAAAACCCATAAATATCACCTTACTTTATTGATAGACATGTAGGTATAGATTGAATGACCGGATTTTATTGTATTTATTTAATGGGACTACCTAAAGGGCACTAAACAGTGTTTGCAGCACGGCGTGGTAGCTGGAATTTGCTGGTAGCTGCTAAAGAGTGAGGTCTTGTCAATAAAACGTCCACCGAAACCTGCCTAAGAGTCACAAGCAAACCACATCGATCCAGCGTTCGACAGAGGGAGAGGATGGCAGTCGACAGCATGCACGTCGTGATGTTCCCCTTCCTCGCCTTCGGCCACATCAGCCCGTTCGTGCAGCTGGCGCGCAAGCTCGTCGCCGGCGGCGGCGTGCGGGTCACGCTGCTGTCGGCCGCGGCCAACGTGCCCCGCGTCGAGGCCATGCTGGGGCCGGCGGCCGGCGCGGTGGCCGTGGCCCCGCTGCGCCTCCAGCGCGTGCCGGGCCTCCCCGAGGGCGCCGAGAGCACGGCCGAGGTCTCGGCCGACGGCGCCGAGCTGCTCAAGGTCGCCGTCGACGGCACCAGGCCGCAGGTGGCGGCCCTGCTCGCGGAGCTCCGCCCTGACGCCCTGCTCTTCGACTTCGCCACCCCATGGGTCACCGAGCTCGCGGCGCCGCTTGGTATCAAGGCGCTCCATTTCTCGGTCTTCTCCGCCGTGTCCGGCGCCTACCTGATGGTCCCCGCTCGCCGCCTCGGCGCCGGCGGCCAGCGGCCAACCGCGGATGACCTCAAATCGGCGCCCGCGGGCTTCCCACCGTCGTCCAACCTCACCACCGTGCCGGCCTACCAGGCCGCCGACTTCAGCTACGTGTTCACCAGCTTCCACGGCGAGCCGTGCGTGTACGACCGCGTCGTCGCCGGCATCCAGGCCAGTGACGCTCTCGTGATCAAGACGTGCCACGAAATGGAAGGGCCCTACATCAACTACCTCGCCGCCCAGCTCGGCAAACCGGTGCTCCTCACGGGCCCGGTCGTGCCGGAGCCGCCGCAGGGCGAGCTCGAGGAGCGGTGGGCCAAGTGGCTCTCCTCCTTCCCGGACAACGCCGTCGTGTTCGCCTCTTTCGGGAGCGAGACGTTCCTCCCGGCCGCCGCTGCTACGGAGCTCCTCCTGGGCCTGGAGGCCACCAACCGACCGTTCTTGGTCGTGCTCAACTTCCCCAAGGGCACGGACACCAAGGCGGAGCTGGCCAAGTGCACGCCGCCGGGGTTCGCCGAGAGGACCAAGGGCAAGGGCGTGGTGCACACGGGGTGGGTGCAGCAGCAGCACATCCTGCGGCACCGCAGCGTGGGCTGCTTCGTGAACCACGCCGGACTGAGCTCCGTGGTGGAGGGGCTGGTCGCCGGCTGCCGGCTGGTGCTGCTGCCTATGAAGGGCGACCAGTACCTCAACGCGGCGCTGTTCGCGCGTGACCTCCGCGTCGGGGCGGAGGTGGCGCGGCGCGACGGCGACGGGTGGTTCGGGCGCGGGGACGTGAGCGACGCCGTGGACACGGCGATGGCGGACGGGTGGGAGGGCCAAGGAATTAAATGGAGGGAGTTCTTGACGGACGACGCCGTGCAGAAGAGGTTGGCGGACGATTTCGTCAGGGATTTCAAGAACTTCGTGAGGGCCTGAAAAGATGCTTCCTGTATGCTTGGCTTGCTACCACTTGCTACTACGTCTCGTGTCCATTTCCATGCAGTCAAATAAATGTGATTTTCAAATAAAAAAATATTTTGATATTCATCGGTTTGCTGCTCCATTCCTTAATTCTCCAAAGGTTTTTTTTCATTCACATGAATTGACTTCTACTACTTTTACTCATGTTTTTTTTTTCAAAGCTGTGGCAACATCCTCCTAATGTCCATTTATCTTCGCGGATGGAGCACTTGGCTATTTTTATGTATTTCACACGAGTTTTGTCGTAGTATATCTACCGCACAAACATCGGATTTCTCTAGTCATAATTTGATTTACACTGGAATAGGTAGCGAGACTTAAACCTACATATTAGATTTCTCTACTCCCTCTGTTTCTAAATATAAGTCTTTTTTAGAGATTCCACTATGGACTACATACGGAGCAAATAAATGAACCTATACTCTAAAATATGTCTATATACATCTGTATGTAGTTTGTAGTGAAATCTCTTAAAAGGCTTACATTTAGGAACGGAGGAAGTATATGTTTGTCTATAATAATGTGGCATGTCGATATCCGGTTGCACTTGCTCTAATGTGTAAGGTACGTATATAACTTACTAGTCTATTGTAGTCGAATTTTTATTTTTGTTTCTTTTCTTTCATGTTTTACCTACAATAGATATTTAATTAAAAGACTGTTAGCCATGGGCATTATAAATTTATATAAGTTTATGAGTTGGCTCAACTCATTAAGAAATCTCTCACACGGACGAAGACCCAACCGACATTGTATAGACGCAAAAATTCACTAGCCATTGGATGTAAATCAGAAGGTAATTCGTAAAATGACTATAATCCTTCAAAATTTCTTTCACATCACGCATACTCGTTACAAAGAAACTGAGATCACCGGAGCGTTTGCTAGCCACCAGTCGGTCATGTATGATCGAGTTTTTCTCTACTTACCTCACATTAGTCGCTCCATTCAAATAAATAGGGTCCACTAATGCGGTTTTTTGAGGTTGACTTTAACCACCACCAAAGCGATGATATATGATGTGTATGTAACAAAAATGTGCGGTCAAATTCTTATGTAAAACGAGTGTTTAATGATATAATGTTTATATTATGCATCTTACATATAGTAGTATTATTTATGGTTAAAGGCAGCCTAAAAAATTGCATTGGATATGGGAAGTACTAGTAGTACATTAAGACGTAGCCGCCGCCTCCTCTTTCCTCCACAAAAAATTAGGGTTTCTGCCTCCCGCCGTTGCCGCCGCGGATCCGCCTCCTCTCCGGTGGCCCTAGGGCCATGGGGGCGTGGTGGATCTCGGCAAGGGCCGGCGGGAGGGCTCCGTTTTTAGTCGTTTCTTTCAGTTTTGCTAGGGTTTGTATCCTGCTCAGGAAGACGAGACGGCGGCGGCTCCCTGAAGATGGAATAAAGGTCTCCCCGCCTAGTCCCCGTTCCGGCGGCGCGTCTAGCACCGTTGGTGGGCGTGTGGAGGTGTGTCTCCGGCGGATCTATCTTTGGTGGATTTGCTCGGATCTCGTCGTTGTTCGTCTACGTTCGCGTGTCTTCGGATTGGATCTTTTTGATCTACGTTATTCTTCATCTGCGGCGGTTGCTGTTCTGGTGCGCTGGTCCTCACGGGCCTTAGCACGGCGACTTCCGACTGTCTACTACAACAAGGTGTGCCCGACTCGGCGATGGAGGCGATGACGGCGGCGCCTTGGCTCGCTTCGATCTTTGGTAGTCGTCGCTAGGTGGTCTATGGATCTGGATGTAATTTTTATTATTTCTGGTATTCGTTGTACTGCCATGATTGAAGATGAATAGATCAGAAATTTTCTCGCAAAAAAAAAAATTAATACTAGTAGTACATTGCATTGAAATGCCGTGACAATGTCGCAGTCTTGTCTAGCGTTAGTGGGGGTGCCAGCTGAAATGAAGGCACTAGACTACCTCGCCTAATAGTTTGGTGAAGTTTTGCAGGTGGTGCTTGGGTTCGTCAACTACTGTCCTGATTTATTGGTTCCTGTTGTATTTTCTGGCAAATTATGATTATAGATTTAACCGACATAATGTTAATGCATGTCAAAAAAATATCGTTGAAAAAGTACTTTCAAATAAGAAACTAACGATATAATTTTGGTGGCATGCATTAACATTCTATTACTTAAATTTTCAATCAAAATTTCACACAAAATAAAATGAAGACCAATAAATCAAGACAGAGGTAGTAGCCGTTACGCTGACAGCTGGCTTAACTACTGGCAACTGCCCTAGCCTGGACCCTGCCTATATATGCATCAATACTCCTACATGGGATCGGCCGAAGCATCTAATGCTCTCCTACATGTCTACATGAGTACTACTACGGGTCCGAACGATTAATCCGCCCTTTTAATGCTCTCGTTTGCATCTAATTCAATGTATAGTATGGAAATTACAGTACTACCTTCGTCTTGGTTTATAAGTTCTCTTTGTATTTTTTGCTAAATTTTGACTATAGATTTAACTAACAAAATATTAATACATGTCAACAAAAATTATATAGTTGGATTCGTATTTGAACATAGTTTTCAATTATATTATTTTTATGGCATGAATTAATAATTTGTTAGTTAAATTTAAGATCGAAATTTGGCAGAATACAAAGGAGACTAATAAACCAGGACGGAGGTAGTAGTACTCACCATGAAAATGCCATTACCAGCAAAAAATCTCTTTGACGTAATACTCCTATCCTGGTGAAATATATTATACCCACCATTTTTTTCGATGGAGCTATACTCACCATTACCTGCAAAAAAAAAATTAGGCATGCTTGCTACCCCATCTTACTCCCCCGTTTCTTTTTTCACCACATATAAGATTTTCTTGAAGTCAAACTACGCAAAATTTGATCAAATTTATATAGAAAAAATATCAACATCTACAATAGCAAAGTTATAAAGTATGAAATTAATTTCATGATGCATCTAATAATATTGATATTGTATAGTGAATGTTGATATTTTTTCTATAAAGTTAGTCAAATTTTACAAAGTTTAAATCAGACATTTGATATGCAGAGAAAAAACAAACAGAAGGAGTACTAACCTCTAGGAACGACACACGGTGTATATCAATAGATAAATTCATGAAATCCCAAATACATAAATAAAATGGATTTTAGGGTCTTTTTATGATTAAAACATTGTAATATATAGAGAAAAATTGTAGAACCACAATATTATACGCAGTTATATCTGCAATATCAGCCCATGGATTCACCTCCCCTCTACCTTGACTTCGACGGCTAGTTGTGGGGAAGGGATAATGGTGCCTCAACTCCGACTAGTACATAAGTTAGGTTTTTAGTCATCGCAAGGGCGACGTTCGAAGAATGGTGACGCTTCTACTTGGAGTCAATCTTGTGGGCTCCGATCCTCCTCAAGATTCGTCGATCGGGATAAACTAGACGGAGCTCAGTCGCAGATTCCTGCTAACTTCTTGGTGCGACAAGATTAGGGTCAGAGTACACAATGGCCGAGATTGTTGTCAAGTTCTTCTGATCAATTCAAGAGTTCGGGGTGATGGTCCTTAGGGGCACATGCACGAAGACTTCTCGGCTATCATCGATAAACTGAGTCGGCTCTGGTATGGGGGTGACGACAGTGGCAGGCCCGCGGCTCGTTCTGGCGGCGACAATGATCGCTTGCTGCTCCAGAGACCACCGCCGTCTAGGTTCGCCTTGCGCTTGATGTGTTCGACACATTGTTTGACCGGATAGTTTGTGATTTTATTAGGGAAAACGATGAATTCCGATGCTTCATTGGACGAAGTGTATGGACCGACGGAGCTTGATCAAATGATTCAAGATTAATTCTTTGATTCCTCAAATTCAGACGAAGAAGTGGACATGCTCATGCTCATGAGGCACTTAGATATTTTTATATGTTTCACACGAGTTCTATGCTATATATGTCGCACGGACATCGAATAATCTTTAGGCATAATTTGATTTTTTTAATAAAGTGAGCGATGAGACTTACACCTATATCTTATATTTCATAAGTATGTGACTCTAAATCTATATGATTGTCTATTATAATGTGGTACTATGTCCTTATTCAGTTGCACTTGCTCTAACATGGAAGGCACACATAACTTAATAGTTTACTATAGTCATATTTTTTGTTTTTGTTTTTGTTTCTTTACTTTCATGTTTTACCTACAATAGCTATTTATTTAATTAAGAAAACTGTTAGCCTTGGACACATTATAAATATATATTAGTTTATGAGTTGGCTCAGTTCATTAAGAAATCTCTCACGTTGATGAAGATCCAAACAGCATAGGAGCAACAAAAGCCTGCCAAAAAATAGTATAGACGCAAAAATTCAGTAGCCATTGGTTGTAAATCAGAAGGTAATTCGTAAATCGACTGAACCTTCAAAATTTCTTTCACATCACGCTTACTTAGTACTCCCTCATAAATACTTGTCGCATAAATGGATAAAAATGGATGTATTTAGAACTAAAATATTTTTAGATACATCCATTTCGATGACAAGTATTTTTGGACGGAGGGAGTATTGTACTAAAAAAATAAGATCACCGGAGCGTTTGCTAGCCACCAGTCGGTCATGTATGATTGAGTACTTCCCTTTTTATTACTCTCTCTATTTAAATATATAGGGCCTACTAATAGTAAGGTTTTTGAGGTTGACTTTAACCACCGAGTTAGAAGGATAATATATGATGTGTATGTAACAAAAGTATAGTCGATCCCCACCAGGACCAGCCTCCTCTTCCACATGTGCCACCTCTAACCCTAACCGCGCCGCCAGCCGCCCCTCCCCGCTTCGCCGCCGCCAGAGGGGACACTGGCGAAGCCCGCGTGGTCCCCAGGGAAGGTGGCGGCAGGGCGTACTCGCCGTTCTCGCGCAGATCTCGCGGCGCCCGGTGCCGATCTCGCGGCGGCTGGTGGCGTGCCGCGGTGTTCTGCCGGGGGCTGGCGCCTGCTGCCCGTGAGGCGGTGTCCCTCACGGCGACGGGGCTTCCCCTGAACGGCGCTTGGTGGTGGCCACGTGGCGGCGCGTGGGTGGGCCGGATTTGGGACTCCAGTCTGCGTCCTCATCGTGGCAGCGCTTGTCGTTGCCCTCGGCCATGAGGGGTGGTCCGGACGGGCCTAGCACCGGTGGTGCTGGCTAGGACGCACGCTGGCAGCATCCTTCTTCATCTCGCGTCGTCTCGTTGGTCAATGGTGGTGGTCATCTTCGTCATGAAAGATGGCCGGCCAGAGGCTTGGTGATCGGATCTCGAGATCCATCATCTAGTCCCAACTGCGAGTTGGGGAGACATGGTTGCCGGTGAAACCGAGCCGTTGGCAGGCGATGGCGGCGTTCTATGCCGTTACTGAAGGAAATATGCCCTAGTGGCAATAGTAAAGTTATTATTTATTTCCTTATATCATGATAACTGTTTATTATTCATGCTAGAATTGTATTAACCGGAAACATGATACATGTGTGAATACATAGACAAACATAATCACTAGTATGCCTCTACTTGACTAGCTCATTAATCAAAGATGGTTATGTTTCCTAACCATAGACATGAGTTGTCATTTGATTAACGGGATCACATCATTAGGAGAATGATGTGATTGACTTGACCCATTCCGTTAGCTTAGCACTTGATGGTTTAGTATGTTGCTATTGCTTTCTTCATGACTTATACATGTTCCTACAACTATGAGATTATGCAACTCCCATTTACTAGAGGAACACTTTGTGTGCTACCAAACGTCACAACGTAACTAGGTGATTATAAAGAAGCTCTACAGGTGTCTCCAAAGGTACATGTTAAGTTGGCGTATTTCGAGATTAGGTTTTGTCACTCCGATTGTCGGAGAGGTATCTCTGGGCCCTCTCGGTAATGCACATCACTATAAGCCATGCAAGCAATGTAGCTAATGAGTTAGTTATAGAATGATACATTACATAACAAGTAAAGAGACTTGCCGGTAACGATATTGAACTAGGTATTGAGATACCGACGACCGAATCTCGGGCAAGTAACATACCGATGACAAAGGGAACAACGTATGTTGTTATGCGATTTGACCGATAAAGATCTTCGTAGAATATGCAGGAGCCAATATGAGAATCCAGGTTCCGCTATTGGTTATTGACCGGAAACGTGTCTCGGTCATGTCTACATAGTTCTCGAACCGGTAGGGGCCGCACGCTTAAAGTTTCAATGATGGTTATATTATGAGTTTATGAGTTTTGATGTACCGAAGGTTGTTCGGAGTCCCAGATGTGATCACTGACATGACGAGGAGTCTCGAAATGGTCGAGACATGAAGATTGATATATTGGAAGCCTATATTTGGATATCGGAAGTGTTCCGGGTGAAATCGGGATTTTACCGGAGTACCGGGGTTACCGGAACCCCCCGGGGGCTTAATGGGCCATAGTGGGCCTTAGTGGAGAAGAGGAGAGGCGGCCAGGGCTGGGCCGCGCGCCCCTTCCCCCTAGTCTGAATAGGACAAGGAGAGGGGGGCGCCCCCCCCCCTTCCTTTTTCTTTCCCCCTTCCTCTCTCTCCCTCCTCTTTCCCCCGGAGGACTCCCCATGGCGCGCCTCCTCCCTGGCCGGCCACCCTCTCCCCCTTGCTCCTTTATATACGGGTGAAAGATCGTGGATGTCACCTAGAGGGGGGGGGGTGAATAGGCGTTTTAAAATAATTACGGTTTAGGCTTAATAAAAGCGGAATAAACCTAACGGTTAATTTGTCAAGCACAAAACCTAAAGCAACTAGGCTCACCTATGTGCACCAACAACTTATGCTAGGCAAGATAAACAACTATGTGATAGCAAGATATATGACAAAGAACAATATGGATATCACAAAGTAAAGTGCATAAGTAAAGGGGCTCGGGTAAGAGATAACCGAGGCACGCGGAGACGACGATGTATCCCGAAGTTCACACCCTTGCGGATGCTAATCTCCATTTGGAGCGGTGTGGAGGCACAATGCTCCCCAAGAAGCCACTAGGGCCACCGTAATCTCCTCACGCCCTCGAACAATGCAAGATGCCGTGATTCCACTAAGGGACCCTTGAGGGCGGTCACCGAACCCGTACAAATGGCAACCCTTGGGGGCGGTCACCGAACCCGTACACTTTGGCAACCCTTGGGGGAGGTCACCGGAACCCGACAAGATGCTCGGGGCGATCTCCACAACCTAATTGGAGACCCCGACGCTTGCTCGGAGCTTTACACCACAATGTTTGAGCTCCGAACACCACCAACTAACTAGGGGCGCCCAAGCACCCAAGATGAACAAGCTCAAGGGCACCAAGCACCCAAGAGTAATAAGCTTCTCAACTTGTAACTTCCACGTATCACATGGAGAACTCAAACCGATGCACCAAATGCAATGGCAAGGGCACACGGAGTGCCCAAGTCCTTCTCTCCCAAATCCCACCAAAGCAACTAATGCTAGGGAGGAAAATGAGAGGAAGAACGAAAGAAGAACACGAAGAACTCCAAGATCTAGATCCAAGGGGTTCCCCTCACTAAGAGGAGAAAGTGATTGGTGGAAACGTGGATCTAGATCTCCTCTCTCTTTTCCCTCAAAAACTAGCAAGAATCCATGGAGGGATTGAGAGTTAGCAAGCTCGGAGAAGGTCAACAATGGGGGCAAGAACGAGCTCAAAGGATAAAATCCCAATGGGGAAGAAGACCCCCTTTTATAGGTGGGGAGAAAAACCAACCGTTATCCCCTCACTCAGCCCGCACAACGCGGTACTACTGCTCCAGGGGAGCGGTACTACCGCGAGGCTGTGCGGTACTACCGTGGGGGACCACGGTACTACCGCGACAGCAGCACAAGCCGGAACTTGCCTGACTAGGGGGCAGTACTACCGCTTGCGCGGTACTACCGCTCCCCCTTGCGGTACTCCTTCAACTTGGAAAGTCACAGCCTGGGAAGGGCGCGGATGAAATAAATTACATCCGTGCCTACTTCCGCTGAGGGAGGACCTGCGCAAAAACTCCGGCACGGTACTACCGTACACAAGGAGCGGTACTACCGCGTAGGGCGCGGATGTAAAAAATTACATCCGCCCCTACTTCCGCTCATGCTGCTAAGCCTGGCCAGAGCCCACGGTACTACCGCGCCAGGCGCGTACTACACGTAGGGCGCGGATGTAAAAAATTACATCCGCCCTACTACCGCTTCGGCAAGCGGCGCTGGCGAGCGAGGCCACGGTACTACAGCTCCCACAGAGCGGTACTACCGCAAGGGCCTGCGGTACTACCGCTCCGAAGAGCAGTACTACCGCAAGGGCCTGCGGTACTACCGCTCCGAAGAGCAGTACTACCGCATGCCCCAGACCAGCAACACTAGGAGTCCTTCATTTTGCAGAGAAGACAACAGAGGGTAACAATAAAACCAGAACTGCCATAACTTCTGCAAATGAGCTCCGAATTGAGCAAACTCAAGCTTGTTGGATAGAGGAAGACGAGTAGCATCAAAACAGCGAGAGAAGAACCTCCAACAGAGAAGAACCTCCAACGAGATAGGAGAGAAACCTCCAACAGAGAAGAACCGGCAGAGCCTCCAACATCGAAAACATCATAGAAGATGCATGTAAACTCCGTTTTCGATGAACTCGAGCTTGTCATGAAAATGACCAACAGCTCCAAATCTCACAAGGAGAAGAACCAAACAAGAACCAATAAAGATGATGCAAGGATGCAATGGTTTGAGCTCTCTACGAATGATACGATCAAGCAACTCATCGAGAGCCCCCCTTGATAGTACGACAATCGATCCTATAACCCGGTCTCGCACAACTACCATGAGACCGGTAAAATAGAAAACCTATCAAGGGCAAACCTTTGCCTTGCACAAAGTCCACTTGAGCTAGATGATGACGATCTACTCCTCCTCAAGACGGACCACCTTTCTTGATTGCGTTGGCTCGATGAAGACTAGTTGATTGCTCCCCCATACTCCACTATGGGTGAGCCACTCTTCCGCTCATCTTCACAAGTCCATTGTCACCACAATGGACGGCAAGCTTCAAGCACTTGATCTCTTCGTGATGCATCACTTGAACTTGCACACCGCAACCTAACCCCACAAGGAACTCTCACGAAGACCATGGGTTAGCACAGAAAGCGTAATGGACAATGCTTACCATGCCATGGGATCACTTGATCCCTCGGTACATCTTGTGCGCTTTGTGTGTTGAATCTTTCCAACTCTTCTTCATTTGAATGATGTCTTGAAGGTAGACATCTTCTTCAAGACATGCTTGCAACAAGCTCAACACCCACATGACCAATCTTTGGATAATTCCTTAATAGCACCGTGGTCATCACAAACTCTCCTTGAAACCAACAAATGGACTCCAAGAAAAGCCTATGGACAAACCCTTCAAATATAACTCAAGGAAACCATTAGTCCATAGAGATTGTCATCAATTACCAAAACCAAACATGGGGGCACCGCATGTTCTTTCAACGGGGGTAGTGGGGCACCTCTAGACACAACAATTGATCTCTTGATCTCTTAGCCATGTGCGGTGCCCCCCTCCACTATAGTCCTCCTCGATAATATTGTAGCGGTGCTTAGGCGAAGCCCTGAAATGGTAGAACATCAACATCTTCACCATGTTGTCGTGCTGACGGAACTCTCCCTCGACACTCGGCTGGATCGGAGTTCGAGGGACGTCATCGAGCAGAACGTGTGCTAGAACTCGGTGGTGTCGTGCTTGCGGTGCTTGATCGGTCGGGCCGTGAAGACGTACGACAACATCAACCGCATTGTTCTAACGCTTCCGCTTTCGGTCTACGAGGGTACATGGACAACACCCTCCCCTCTCGTTGCTATGCATCACCATGATCTTGCGTGTGTGTAGGATTTTTTTTGAAATTACTACGTTCCCCAACAGTGGCATCCGAGCCTGGTTTTATTCGTAGATGTTATATGCACGAGTAGAACACAAGTGAGTTGTGGGCGATACAAGTCATACTGCTTACCAGCATGTCATACTTTGGTTTGGCGGTATTGTTGGATGAAGCGGCCCGGACCGACATTATCGTGACGCTTCGCGAGACTGGTTCTACCGACGTGCTTTGCACACAGGTGGCTGGCGGGTGTCAGTTTCTCCAACTTTAGTTGAACCAAGTGTGGCTACGCCCGGTCCTTGAGAAGGTTAAAACTGCACTAACTTGATGAACTATCGTTGTGGTTTTGATGCGTAGGTAAGAACGGTTTTTGCTCAGCCCGTAGCAGCCACGTAAAACTTGCAACAACAAAGTAGAGGACGTCTAACTTGTTTTTGCAGGGCATGTTGTGATGTGATATGGTCAAGACGTGATGCTATATTTTGGTGTATGAGATGATCATGTTTTGTAACCGAGTTATCGGCAACTAGCAGGAGCCATATGGTTGTCGCTTTATTGTATGCAATGAATCGCCCTGTAATTGCTTTACTTTATCGCTAAGAGGTAGCGATAGTCGTAGAAGCAATAGTTGGCGAGACGACAACGATGCTACGATGAAGATCAACGTGTTGCGCCGGTGACGATGGTTATCATGACGGTGCTTCGGAGATGGAGATTACAAGAAAGATGATGATGGCCATATCATATCACTTATATTGATTGCATGTGATGTTTATCCTTTATGCATCTTATTTTGCTTTGATTGACAGTAGCATTATAAGATGATCTCTCACTAAATTTCAAGGCATAAGTGGTCTCCCTGAGTATGCACCGTTGCGAAAGTTCTTCGTGCCGAGACACCACGTGATGATCGGGTGTGATAGGCTCTACGTTCAAATACAACGGGTGCAAAACAGTTGCACACTCAGAATACTAAGGTTAAACTTGACGAGCCTAGCATATACAGATATGGCCTCGAAACACTGAGACCGAAAGGTCGAACGTGAATCATATAGTAGATATGATCAACATAGTGATGTTCACCATTGAAAACTACTCCATCTCACGTGATGATCGGACATGGTTTAGTTGATTTGGATCATGTGATCACTTAGATGACTAGAGAGATGTCTGTCTAAGTGGGAGTTCTTTAGTAATATGATTAATTGAACTTAAATTTATCATGAACTTAGTACCTGATACTATTTTGCTTGTCTATGTTTGTTGTAGATAGATGGCTCGTGTTGTTGTTTCGTTGAATTTTAATGCGTTCCTTGAGAAAGCTAAGTTGAAAGATGATGGTAGCAATTACACGGACTGGGTCCGTAACTTGAGGATTATCCTCATTGCTGCACATAAGAATTACATCTGGAAGCACCGCTAGGTGCCAGAACCTCTTGGAGATGCTGGCGACGGCGTTAGAGCGTATGGCGAGCAAAGTGATGACTACTCGATAGTTCGATGTGTCATGCTTTATGGCTTAGAACCGAGACTTCAACAACGTTTTGAGCGTCTTGGAGCATATGAGATGTTCCAGAGTTGAAGTTAATATTTCAAGCAAATGCCGGATTGAGAGATATGAAGTCTCCAATAAGTTCTATAGCTGCAAGATGGAAGAGAATAGTTACATCGGTGAACATATACTCAAAATGTCTGGGTATAATAATCACTTGATTCAACTGGGAGTTAATCTTCCTGATGATAGTGCCATTGACAGAATTCTTCAATCACTGCCACCATGCTACAAGAGCTTCATGATGAACTATAATATGCAAGGGATGGACAAGACTATTCCCGAGCTCTTTGCAATGCTAAAGGCTGCGGAGGTAGAAATCAAGAAGGAGCATCAAGTGTTGATGGTCAATAAGACCACCAGTTTCAAGAAAAAGGGTAAATGGAAGAAGAAGGGGAACTTCAAGAAGAACAGCAAACAAGTTGCTGCTCAAGAGAAGAAACCCAAATCTGGACCTAAGCACGAGATCGAGTGCTTCTCTGCAAGCGGATGGTCCTGAAGCGGAACTGCCCCAAGTATTTGGCGGATAAGAAGGATGGCAAGGTGAACAAAGGTATATGTGATATACATGTTATTGATGTGTACCTTACTAATGCTCGCAGATAGCACTGGTATTTGATACTGGTTACATTGCTAATATTTGCAACTCAAAGCAGGAACTACGGATTAGCGAAGATTGGCTAAGGGCGAGGTGACGATCGCCTAGAAATGGTTCCAAAGTCGATGTGATCGCGGTCGGCACTCTACCTCTACATCTACCTTCGGGATTAGTTTTAGACCTGAATATTTGTTATTTGGTGCCAGCGTTGAGCATGAACATTATATCTGGATCTTGTTTGATGCGAGACGGTTATTCATTTAAATCAGAGAATAATGGTTGTTCTATTTATATGAGTAATATCTTTTATGGTCATGCACCCTTGAAGAATGGTCTATTTTTATTAAATCTCAATAGTAGTGGTACACATATTCATAATGTTGAAGCCAAAAGATGCAGAGTTGATAATGATAGTGCAACTTATTTGTGGCACTGCCGTTTGGGTCATATTGGTGTAAAGCGCATGAAGAAACTCCATACTGATGGACTTCTTGAATCACTTGATTATGAATCACTTGGTACTTGCGAACCATGCCTCATGGGTAAGATGACTAAAAACGCTGTTCTCCGGAACTATGGAGCGAGCAACTGATTTGTTGGAAATCATACATACTGATGTATGTGGTCCAATGAATATTGAGGCTCGCGGCGGGTATCGTTATTTTCTCACCTTCACAGATGATTTGAGCAGATATGGGTATATCTACTTAATGAAACACAAGTCTGAAACATTTGAAAAGTTCAAAGAATTTCAGAGTGAAGTGGAAAATCATCGTAACAAGAAAATAAAGTTTCTACGATCTGATCGTGGAGGAGAATATTTGAGTTACGAGTTTGGTTTACATTTGAAACAATACGGAATAGTTTCGCAACTCACGCCACCCGGAACAGCACAACGTAATGGTGTGTCCGAACGTCGTAATCGTACTTTACTAGATATGGTACGATCTATGATGTCTCTTACTGATTTACCACTATCATTTTGGGGTTATGCTTTAGAGACGGCCGCATTCACGTTAAATAGAGCACCATCAAAATCCGTTGAAACGACACCTTATGAACTGTGGTTTGACAAGAAACCAAAGTTGTCGTTTCTTAAAGTTTGGGGCTGCGATGCTTATGTGAAGAAACTTCAACCAGATAAGCTCGAACCCAAATCGGAGAAATGTGTCTTCATAGGATACCCAAAAGAGACTATTGGGTACATGAGGGAGTCCTGGACTAGGGGGTGTCAAAACCGGCGGATCTCGGGTAGGGGGTCCCGAACTGTGCGTCTAGGCGGATGGTAATAGGAGACAAGGGACACAGTGTTTTTACCCAGGTTCAGGCCCTCTCGATGGAGGTAAAATCCTACGTCCTGCTTGATTAATATTGATGATATGGGTAGTACAAGAGTAGATCTACCACGAGATCAAGGAGGCTAAACCCTAGAAGCTAGCCTATGGTATGATTGTTGTAATGTATGTTGTCCTATGGACTAAAGCCCTCCGGTTTATATAGACACCGGAGGAGGCTAGGGTTACACAGAGTCGGTTACAATGGTAGGAGATCTACATATCCGTATCGCCAAGCTTGCCTTCCACGCCAAGGAAAGTACCATCCGGACACGAGCCGGAGTCTTCAATCTTCTATCTTCGTAGTCTTGGAGTCCGGCGGATAATGATAGTCCGGCTATCCGGACACCCCCTAGTCCAGGACTCCCTCAGTAGCCCCCGAACCAGGCTTCAATGACGATAAGTCCAGCGCGTTTATAGTCTTCGGCGTTGCAAGGCGGGTTCTCCCTTCAAATTCCATGTACCTGCCGAATAGTGTCCGGCTTCATCTTGAATACTGTGTTCCTCGGCTTCTACGCCAAATAATGGCCTTCTTCCACGCGTCGCACGAATGCGAAAAGCCAGGGTGTCTTTTACATTTTACCCCTAGTCGTGCGAGTCGTTTGCCTATAAAAGAGGCAAGAATCCAGATCCAAACCACACCATCTTCCTCCCGCGAATACTCCATCGAAGCGCCTTTGACCTAGAAATCCATTCCATCATGGATCGTCATCGTGGCTCTTCTTCACGCGCTCCCAGCCTCCGCCGGGGAACTGGAGGAGGTGCTCCGTTCGCCTGTGAGCTAGTGAAGCTCCAAGCGGGGGTTTCTCCCTCCGGCCTTCATGGTCCCAGTCCGGGCCGGACTGGTTACTTATCAAGGTGGGAGGCAGGCGGAGGACACTCCAAGCCCCAATAAGGGGGAGCGTGTATGCTTCGTCCCCTACCTGATAAGGGGACTCGGATTCCCGATACATCCGTTCCTCCGCGGGCTCTTGGAGTTCTACGGACTCCAGCTCCACCACCTTCGCCCGCCTCATCACGCATATCGCGGACTCGTAGCTCTTCTGAGCTATTCCTGGGCATCGAGCCCCATTTCGCATTGTGGAAGAGGCTATTGTGCCTCGTACCCCGTTCTCACGAGGGGTCTATATATCAAGTAGGCGGCGCCGAAATATGGCGCATCGCCGGGACCGGATACCTATCCGGTACTCCCAAGAAGGCGTCCGAAGACTGGCCCTCGGAGTGGTTTTATATAGGAGACGCTCCGCTACCAGACCAAGTCAGGATCGGCCTCCCGGAGTTTAATGCTGCTCCCTTGAAGAAACGCCTCAGCTGGCGCCCGCGGAGCCCCCGATTGGAGGAAGACAAGAGCGTCCATTACTTGATGGGCCGAATAAGATTATTGGTCAATTCGGGCTTGATCATGATCGGAGTTATGGCGACATGCATCAAGCGGGGGGTACAGCCACTGCAATACAGAGGCCACCCCATGTGGGATTTCAACGGGGAGGACGATGCCACCCGGCATGGCCGCAAAGGGCCGGATTCGGCCGAGGATCTCGTGAAGACCATGTCCGGCCTGTACAAGGGGGAGAAGGAGGACTTCCTTCGGACGACCCCCTTGAATGGATTTTCCATGACCAACCCTAGGGGATGGGTAAGTGAACGCTTTGAAGGGCTCAACCCGTGCTTTCGAAGTTTAAGCTTCTTATATTATGTCTTCGGCGCAGGATCTACGCCGGACTGTGGAGGACATGGTGAGTCCTGCTCCGCAACCTGAGGATCCAAAAAGATCCCTGGACCCAGCCTCCGAAGAGGACCCGGACATCGAGGTGGAGCTGATCGACGGGGTGTTTCACCAGCTCAGCATAGACAATGCTTTGGTCGCCATTATAACGGACTACCCCGGACTAAGTTCGGCTTCCCAGGTGACCGCGACCAAAGTCTGGACACCATTATCTCTTCCCTGCCATTTTCTAACCTTCGCGAACGATGGTATTTTGCAGGAAGCGCCTTTCTGGCGGAAGCGAGCCAGCGGGTGACCAACAGAGGCCATCCGAACCGGCAAAAAAAAAGGAGCACAATGCGGACGAAAACGTCGCTGCAAAGGTATAGCTTGTATTTGAATTTTCAGAGCAACGTTCCGAGGAAACGCCTGAGTGCTCATGATCTTCGTAGGAGAAAAAGCGCTTCGCCGAACTGCGGCGCAGGAATTGTCGATCCGACCAACACCGACCGAGCTCCAGCGCCCGGCACGGAGGGGAGGCCAGCGCAAGACGCGAGCGGATCCTTCTCCAGCGGAGGATACCAACAGATCGTCCGCCACCAAGTCGAGGTGGAAGTGCCATGAAACATAGGCGCCCGTCGGACAGTATTTAAATGAAGCGTGCTTTTCCCGGAGGCATTGGATGCCTTTAACGCAGGGGACGCGCATCTCCGTGCCGCTCAAGATGGTTTTACCAGAGCTACGGAGCAGTATGTAAAAGACATACGGGTAAGGGAATTTTAATGGTTATACATACCAAGTAGCCCCGAGACTTAAAGTAGTTATGCTAACTGATTTAAGGATCATTTGAAACGAGCTCTTCTGAGAAAGAACTCCCAGCTGTCTCGGGAGCTGCAAGATTGCAAGGCCCAACTGGAGGCCGCACTTGCTGCCGCAGGAGGAGATGCAAAGAGCCCTCCTGGTAACACATTTTTATTAATAAACATAAGCGTTGTGCGGCGTGCGCGCAAGTCTAATAATGACACTGCAGGTACCGCCGGACAGGATCCGGACAGGCAAGCATTGCTGCGCCAGCTAAAGGCTGGCGAGAGTGTGCTGAATAGGGTTCAGCAGGAAAGGAACAAGCTCCAGGATGCCAACGCCAAGCTCGGAGAAGAGCTGAAAGGCGTTCAGGCCGAGTTGTCTGGCTCCGTTAAGGAGAATCGGTGGCTTCGTCGCGGCATTTATAGTAAGTGCTTGAGCGGACTCTTTTGAAAACAAGAGTTCGGCGAGGAAGTATTTTGACAAGATTTGTTTTGTAGGTATACTCACGGGTCGTCCTGCAGAAGAGATGCCCATATCAACGGGTGATCAACTTCCCGAACTGTTGCAGCTACTCGAACTAGTTCGGCAGGCAATGAGCGGCGTCGTTCAGGCTTTATGGCCGGCCCTCACCCTACCCGAGAGCCTCGGGGAGCTTGCGGAGAAGCTGCAAGGAGTGCGGCAGCGCTTCCGTTTGTGGAAGATTTCAGCTTGCCGTCAAGGTGCCAGGGAGGCTTGGGCCATGGTGAAGACGCGGTACAAGAAGGCGGATCCCAACCACATGGCCGAAGTTGGACCGGTGGGGCCCGATGGGAAGGAGATTCATGTGAGTTTAGTGTACAGCCAAGTAGAGTTGGCTGCTAAATTTTCCCAACGGGACTGTAAACTAGACAGCACATTAGGCGGGATTGAGGAGGAATACAATCAGTAAATTTGACAATGTATGTTTATCCTTTAAAGTGACATGTGAAATGCCTTCTAGCAGGATTGTAGATCGTTTGTCTTTGCCGACCTTTTCGCTTCAGCCTCGGGACCCTAGAGTCCGGAGTGTGTCCAAATACCTCTGTGGTTGATACACAACCGTGGTATGCATGGAGACCAGGAGTAGGGGTCATTAGTGCTTTATCAGACAAGTGCCCAACTAGTTATGTTATATTACATGGTTAGTAAGAAACATCTTCCAGGGAGAATAGTTCCGTTAAGGGTTCCTTTCGCTGGGAGGCATGCCCTAAAGTGCATGTCCGGACTGCAAAGAAAAGCAGTAAAACATCTGGGGGCAGATAGATAAAATAGGTAAAAAGTCATCTTTTAAATCACCGACCGAATATTCCCTTAAACGCTAGCTTTCGCTTCACCCGGTCTGAGGTACACATCCGGTGACCAGCGATAACAATCGCAGAGGTGCTCCTTTACCTCCTAGCGAACAATCGGGAGCGTGGGGAGTAAGCACAGAGCCGCAACCCAGCTTGGCCAAAACTTAAGTCATATCAATGCATATAATGGCGAGTAAAAGGTACATGTGGAAGCTTGACACATGTGCTGGGTAAGAAACCCGTATAATTGAGCTTCTATAAAGGAAGCCCCAAGGAATAATGAGTGCGGATGGCACATCATGCGTATGCAAAGAATGCGGAAATGGGCCCGTAAGGGCTTTCAAATAAAAAGGATAAAAAGAGAAACAAAAGACAGCCGAAATGTAAAAGTTTGGACAGGGGAAGGGGACGAACTCTTAGTCCGGCGCTAGGCATAGAATCATCGGAGGCGGGCTGCGGTCCATGGGTTCGGCTCGAGTCGGTTGTCGGATGCATTTCGTAGACGGTATGCTCCGCCGGTCAGTACTTGATCGATAATGAAGGGGCCTTCCCATTTGGGCTTGAGCTTGTCCCTTTTCATGTCCGGCAGGCGTAGAACTAGTTCACCAACGTTGTAAGTCTTGGCCCGTACTTCTCTGCTTTGATATCTTCGGGCCTGCTACTGATAAAATGCGGAACGAGCCTTCGCGATGTCACGTTCTTCCTCCAATGTGTCCAAGCTGTCCTGCCGATCGAGCTCGGCTTCTCTTTCCTCATACATGCGCACTCGAGGTGAGTCATGAATAATGTCACAGGGCAAGACTGCCTCTGCGCCGTATACCATAAAAAATGGTGTGAATCCGGTAGTACGGTTAGGCGTTGTCCGCAGCCCCCAGAGTACGGAGTCCAGCTCCTCGACCCATTGTGTGTCGGATTTAGTAAGTGACCTCACTAATCTGGGTTTAATGCCGCTCATTATTAGACCATTTGCTCTTTCCACTTGACCGTTGGTTTGAGGGTGATAAACGGAAGCATAGTCGAGCTTGATGCCCATATTTTTGCACCATGACTTAACCTCATCGGCTGTGAAGTTTGTGCCGTTGTCGGTGATGATGTTGTGGGGGACTCCGTAGCGGTGTACCACCCCTGATATAAAGTCTATCACTGGTCCGGACTCTGCCGTTTTGACCGGTTTGGCCTCTATCCATTTGGTGAATTTATCCACCATGACCAATAGGTACCTTTGCTTGTGGGTTCCCCCTTTAAGGGGTCCAACCATGTCAAGCCCCAGACATGACGGCCAGTGATGGGTATGGTTTTGAGGGCGGTGGGTGGCATGTGGCTCTGATTAGCAAAGAGCTGACAACCAACGCATCGCTGGACCAAGTCCTGCGCGTCTGCCCGAGCCGTCGGCCAATAAAATCCTGTATGGAATGCCTTTCCTACAAGGGCCCGGGCTGCTGCGTGGTGTCCGCCTAGTCCGGCATGAATTTCAGCCAGGAGGTTTCGCCCTTCCTCTTCGGAGATACACCTCTGAAGGACTCCGGTTGTACTTTTCTTGTAAAGTTCTCCCTCATGGACCTTGTAGGCTTTCGATCGCCGGACTATGCAGCGGGCCTCGTTTTGGTCTTCGGGGAGTTCCTGCCTAAGTAAGTAGGGTAGGAAAGGTTCTGTCCACGCGGCGATTACTGCCATGATAACGTGGGCTGAAGGTGTTATGTCGTCAGCCGAATCACCGGTTGGTGCGGTTTCCTCCGGTTTGTTACTACCGGGCTCCTCTTCCCATAGTACGGATGGCTTGAAGAGCCGTTCGAGGAAGATATTTGGAGAGACAGCATCACGTTTTGCACCGATGCGTGCCAGTACGTCGGCCGCTTGGTTATTATCTCGGGCTATGTGATGGAATTCAAGTCCTTCAAACCGAGCTGACATTTTTAGGACAGCGTTGCGATATGCTGCCATTTTCGGATCCTTGGCATCAAAGTCTCCATTTATTTGTGATATTGCAAGGTTTGAATCCCCGCGCACCTCTAGGCGTTGAATGCCCATGGAGACTGCCATCCGGAGACCATGTAACAGGGCCTCGTATTCGGCTGCATTGTTGGAGTCCGTGTACATTATTTGAAGTACATACTGGACTGTGTCTCCGGTTGGGGACGTCAGTACGACGCCAGCCCCCAGTCCGACCAACATTTTGGAGCCGTCGAAATGCATAGTCCAATTGGAGTATGCGCCGTACTCTTTAGGGAGTTCGGCTTCAGTCCATTCGGCAACGAAGTCAGCCAAAACTTTTGACTTTATAGCTCGTCGAGGTTTGTAAGTTATGTTGAATGGTAAGAGCTCAATGGACCATTTTGCAATCCTGCCCGTTGCGTCGCGGTTATTTATAATGTCATTGAGTGGTACTTCAGAGGCCACTGTTATCGAACACTCTTGAAAGTAGTGCCGTAGCTTCCGAGATGCCATGAACACCGCATATGCTATCTTCTGATAGTGCGGGTAACGGATTTGCAAGGGGTTAACACAGTGGATACATAATACACTGGTTTTTGAAGAGGGAATTTATGCCCTTCTGTCTCCCGTTCAACGACGAGGACCGCGCTTACAACTTGATGTGTTGCTGCGATGTATAACAACATTGGTTCGCCTAGAGTGGGCGCAGCCAGGACCGGATTTGTTGCCAGTATGGCCTTTATTTCTTCGAGTCCGGCAGTGGCAGCATCCGTCCACTCAAAGTGTTTGGTGCACCTGAGGAGGCGATAAAGGGGCAGCGCCTTTTCTCCTAGACGGGAGATAAAGCGGCTTAAGGCTGCCATGCATCCTGTTAATTTTTGTATTTGTTTGAGGTCCTTTGGAATATCCAACTGTGACAGAGCTCGGATTTTAGCGGTTTGCTTCAATTCCTCTACGGATACAATGAAGCCCAGCAGCTTTCCGGTGATGCGCCAAAAGCGCTTTTCGGATTCAGCTTGATGTCATATGCTCGAGGTTTTCGAATGTGAGCCTCAAATCGTCTACTAGAGTTTCAACGTGTTTTGTTTTGACGACTCGTCGTCTCGTATCTCTCGATTGTTTTGCCGATCTGGGTGGCGGACATGTTTGAATCATGCGCGATACGTTGCTTGGCGGCGTTTTTAAGTCCGAAGGGCATCGTGTTGAAGCGAAATGGTCCATATGGATTGATGAATGCCGTTGCGGCTTGGTGCCTTCCGCCATCTTGATTTGGTGATAGCGAGTATGCATCCGAGGAAGCACAACGAATCGTGCCTCTTGTGGCATCGATAATTTGATCGATCTTGGGAGAGGAAGGATCCTTTGGGCAAGCCTTATTGAGGTCTTTAAAATCGACACAGAGGCGCCAGGATTTATCCTTCTTTGGTACCATCACCAGGTTTGCTAGCCAGTCCGGATGTTTGATATCTCTAATGAATCCGGCTTCCAATAGTTTGGCTAGCTCTTCTCCCATGGCCTGTCTTTTTGGTTCGGAAAATCGCCGAAGAGCCTGTCTGACTGGCTTAAATCCTTTTAGGATGTTTAGGCTGTGTTCTGCCAATCTGTGTGGGATTCCGGGCATGTCCGAAGGATGCCAAGCGAAGATATCCCAATTTTCCCGAAGGAATTCGCGCAGTGTGGCGTCTACTTCGGGGTTCAATTGTGCCCCAATGGAGGCCGTCTTTGTTGGGTCCGTTGGATGGACCTGGAATTTTATTATTTCATCTGCTGGTTTGAAGGAGGTGGACTTGGATCTTTTATCAAGTATTACATTGTCCCTGTTCACCGTAGAGTGCAGCGCGGTGAGTTCTTCTACCGCTAAGGCTTCGGAGAGTGCCTCGAGGGCTAGTGCGGCTGTCTTGTTTTCGGCGCGGAGAGCTATGTCCGGATCACTAACGAGAGTGATTATTCCGCTTGGCCCAGGCATTTTGAGCTTCATGTACCCGTAATGAGGTACTGCTTGAAAAATTGTGAATGCCTCTCGCCCTAATATGGCGTGATACCCGCTGCTGAGCAGGGCCACAGGCGTGACTTCTTCGGATCTGTAATTGTCCGGAGGGCCGAACACCACATCGAGTGTGATTTTTCCAGTGCAGCGCGCTTCTCGGCTGGGGATTATTCCTCTAAAGGTTGTGCTGCTTCGCTCAATACGGCTCCAATCGATTTCCATTTTTCGCAGAGTTTCCTCGTAAATGAGGTTTAGTCCGCTGCCGCCATCCATGAGGACTTTTGTCAGTCGAGAGCCGTCCACTATGGGACTAAGTACCAGTGCGGCTGGCGCTCTGGTTGTTCGGAATTTAGGCTCGTCGCTGGCGTTGAAGGTAATGGCTGTGTCACTCCATGGATTTGCTGTTGCTACTTGGTAGACTTCGGCGAGTCCGCGGATTGTTCTCTTTCGCGTATTGTTTGATGCGAAGGTCTCAAAGACCGTTGATACCGTGCTGGTATTGTTGGAGTGGTTTCCCGGAGCTAGAAGTTCCTCGCCACTTTTGGCCACCTGCCGTAATATCCAACATGCTCGAAGGCTATGTGTTGGGACGGCTCCCTCTGCACTATGAAGTTCTGAGGTCCATTGGGCCATCCCTCGATCTGGTTCCGTTTCCCTTATCGGGTTTCTGTTTTTTGTTTTTGCATCCGGGGCCCGAGTGTAAGGCGCCCTTTTTCTGCGGATCGGGTTTGGGGCGGATTATCCCAAAATTGATTTTCAGTTTTCCGAAACTTTCCATCGCCAATATTTTCGTACTATGGGCGCCAGATCGGTGAAGCGTAATTCTGCGACGATCAATGGCGTTGAGATTCCCTTGTCCGTGCGATTATTGCGAAGATTGAGATTGCGTTTTCCTCTCGGCGGTCCTTTATCCTGTCCATAACCAGGAGGAATCGGCCCGATAATGATGTACTGCTTCAAGGCTCTTGTCGTATTAGAGATAGATCGCATATGTCTGGGAGGGTGGGTGGAATAAAATCTGGATCCCTGCCCATCTTTGGGCTCAAAGGCGAGGGTTTCGAATTCGAAGCTTGGTTTGCTCGAGACAATCCAGCGAGTCCGGGCGATGCATGATTTTAAGTTCAATGCTCGATCGAAGTCCGTCCTCCGCTGGAATCCGGCATGGAGGTTCGGGAATCCGACAAAATTGTTTTCAACACAGCAAAGGGTTGCCGTGTGCCCTCTACCACCTGCGGCGTGGTGGGTGGCACAGGAAGAGTTAATCTCTCTCGGATCGGTTTTAAGCCCAATCTGGTTGTAGTCCGTGGCGACTCCCGTAGGCAGCGATGCGATCAAGAGCTCGTTAATAGACGAGAGCTCTATTGGATCAAGCTGTTCGGCAGCTTTAGGGCTGACACGAAGATTGCTTCGCACAACTTGAGAAGTCATTGCGAAGCGGCGGCGGACAGCGGTCATGAAAACCACCAAGCGGATAGTTTGGCGGCGGCCAAGGCCCTCCGTGAAAACACCGTCTTTGAAGGCGAGTGAAGGCATCCGCTCTATCGGTGGCGACGAGAGGAACTCTCAACGAAAGCACCAATGTCGGTGTCAAAACCGGCGGATCTCGGGTAGGGGTCCCGAATCTGTGCGTCTAGGCGGATGGTAACGGAGACAAGGGACACAATGTTTTACCCAGGTTCGGCCCTCTCGATGGAGGTAAAACCCTCGTCCCGCTTGATTAATATTGATGATATGGGTAGTACAAGAGTAGATCTACCACGAGATCAAGGAGGCTAAACCCTAGAAGCTAGCCTATGGTATGATTGTTGTAATGTATGTTGTCCTACGGACTAAAGCCCTCCGGTTTATATAGACACTGGAGGAGGCTAGGGTTACACAGAGTCGGTTACAATGGTAGGAGATCTACATATCCGTATCGCCAAGCTTGCCTTCCACGCCAAGGAAAGTACCATCCGGACATGAGCCGGAGTCTTCAATCTTCTATCTTCGTGGTCTTGGAGTCCGGTGGATAATGATAGTCCGGCTATCCGGACACCCCCTAGTCCAGGACTCCCTCAGTAGCCCCTGAACCAATCTTCAATGACGATAAGTCCGGCGCGCATAATGTTCGGCATTGCAAGGCGGGTTCCTCCCTTGAATAATCCAGAGAAGATCATGAACACCAGGATAGTGTCCGGCTCTGCAAAATAATTTCCACAATCCACCATAGAGAGAATAAAATATACACTTAGTTCAATCTGTTGACGTATTATGCGGCGTGACATCACACCGCCACCAAGCCTTTGTTAGAATTGTTTTTTACTATACCACCTCAGCACGTTTAGCGAAGCGGTTTCCTTGGCACATCTTGTCAAAGCAGAGATCGTGTTCCCCTTTATTCCGGGATTCTCATCAATACAGACGTGGGTAACCCAACCGCGCCATTGATAGTGGCGCTTGGGAGATAAGCGAGTTTTATCAGGCCGGTGGGGGACGCATAGTTTTCGTCCGCCTATATATGAGGGATAAGGATTTACCTTCCCACCTACGCCTTCTTCCTCCTTTGCTTATCCATCTCCGCGCCCTCAAGCTCCAACGCTCAAGTTCGCACATCTCGCCTCGACCTTCTCCGAATATGTCCGGAGCGGGAGGCAAATGGTTGGCCTCGACCGTCAAGGAGGAGGACATCACCAAACTGTGCAACGCCGGATATCTTTCCAGCGATATCGCGCACCCGACGAGGGGCAGCTCATCCCTACCCCAGGGCCTAATGAGAGGGTCGTCTTCCTCCCCCACTTCCTCCGCGGACTGGGCTTTCCGCTCCATCCATTTGTCCGGGGGCTCATGTTTTACTACGGCCTGGATTTCCACGATCTGGCGCCGAACTTCATCCTCAACATCTCGGCGTTTATCGTCGTGTGTGAGGCCTTCCTCTGCATCCGGCCCCACTTCGGCCTGTGGCTCAAGAACTTCAACGTCAAGCCGAAGGTTGTGAAGGGCACACCAGCGGAATGCGGAGACGCCATGTTGGGCAAATTGCCCAACGTCCCATGGCTAGAAGGGACCTTTGTGGACTCCGTCAAGGGGTGGCAATCGGGGTGGTTCTACATCACCGAGCCACGCAAACCCACATGTGCGGCGGCCCCCGAGTTTAGATCTGGCATCCCCACGCAGCTCACCTCCTGGAAAGAGAAGGGCTTGCAGTGGGGCAATCCGGTGGAGGTGACGGGACTCCGAGCCTGCATCAAGAAGATGGTGAGCAATAAGCTCGGGCTTGTCGGCGTGGTCAAGTCATGCTCATCCGGCGGATCCTCCCATGCCAAACGGGCATTCAATTTGTGGGAGTTCAATCCGGAACAGCACCAGCGCTAAGCGGGCTCTTGATACAACATCTGAAAGGCGCTGGAGGGCGCTGTTCAAGGGCGCGAAGCCCCGCATCATGACGAAGATCGCGATTCAGCTCATGATGTCAAGCGGCGAGGTAATTGATTCAACCCCATCACGGGACACTTGTGATAATTAAATTAACTTTTAGTGGGGTTTCATTCTGCTTCTTCCTTTGACAGAATGGATGGAGAAGGCCAAGCTGCTTATCAGCCCGGCTCCCATGCGAAGAGACCAGTGGGCGCCCGCTTAGGGGGCTGCTGGTCCGGCACCGCACGTGGTGCGGAGAAAGAAAAACCAAGAAGGTGGCGCGGGGACTCGAAAGAGTTCCGCAATCGAGCGTCTGATGACGACGAGACTCCCCAAGGCGAGGAGGAGGAGTATTCTCTCCGGAGGAGGAGAGAAGAAAAGGAAGGCTTCCCCAATTGGGGAGGCGAAGGGTCAGAGGGGAGAACTATCCCCGGACAGTTCGCCAACATCAGCGTTGGCGAGGATGAGTAACCTCAAAGGGCGGCGTCCGCAAGATCGTAAATATCCGGATCCTTGATGTGTAATTTCTTTTGTGTCGCATAGTGTCCTTCTAATGCTGCGTTCTGTCCGTAGTCCGGCCGATGATGATCTTCCCGCTTCATCAAGCGGGTCATTGGCCTCGTTGGTTGTGAATTCCATCATTGCCTCTACCCCACGCCGCCCGACGAGGGCGCCGAGGTGGGATCCCAAAGAGGACCCATCGGGAGGAGGCTCGGGCGCGCGTCGAGCAGCCTCCGGACTTCGTGCGGACTCCACGCCGGAACCCGCAGCGGTTCGAGTCCGCAAGCGGCCCCTTGAAAGAACGGCAGGACCGTGACACCGGCGGCCTCCGTCCAATCGGAGGCGCCGGATAACCTGTTGGAGGCGCTTAAAGGCTCGCTGACATCTCTGATTTTGCACATCGCCATCTCCTCTCTCATCCTGCGGTTATGCACGTTCTGATGAATCGCGCTAATAACCGCGGCAGGGTGGACGTTTGGGATGTTGCGCTGCACCTGGCTGAATCTTTGTATATACTTGCGCAGGGGCTCCCCATCCTTCTGGACGAGCAAGTGGAGGTCACTCTCCTGGCCATGAGGCTTGTGGCCACCCGTGAAGGCGCCGACAAACTGATGACACAGGTCCGCCCATGAAGAGATGGAACCGTCCGGCAAGTGCATGAGCCAAGATCTGACGTTAGGCTTGAGTACCAGCGGGAAGTAGTTGGCGAGGATCTTCTCGTCGCGCCCTCCAGCAGCCTGCACCGCGATGGTGTAGATGCTGAGGAACTCCGGCGGGTGTATCCTGCCGTCGTACTTCTCGGGCACGTCTGGCTTGAAATTCTTGGTTTTGGGCCACTGGACTTGCCGCAGCTCGCGGGTGAACGCAGGGCAACCCGCCGCGTACGGCAAGTCGCCTGGTTCCCCTGGCGCATGCATGTCGACAGTGGGCCCAGCGCGCTGGTCGGATTGACGTTGCGCTTCCCTTCGGCGCTCTATGCGTGTGCGAGCGTCCTCATATTTCCGTTCTTGAAGAACGTGGCGCTGATCACGGCGAGTTCGCGGGTCCGACGACGCAGTGGAGTCGGCGTCGGGGTTGGTTCGGCGAGCTGGCGATCTTGGCCCTCGGGGCTGGGAGCGCCCGGAAGCGGCACCCCCAGCGGTCTTGACGGCGCCGGCTTGCGCCGGCGTCTTCCGGGCCTCGGCAGCTTCGGTCGGCGACGTATCGCCGTTAAGCGGCCGATGAGGCTGTAAATGGTCATCCTCCAGTCGTCGATCTTGTGCGGCACCGGAGGGTAGTCTAGAAGCAGCTGGGCTCGGGCCAGCGCTTCCTCTGCTGTCCTGGGTGGCGGCGGCGACGTGCGGCGTGAGGAGCGGGATGTGCTCGGACTCCCAACCGGATTGGGAGGAGCAACACCTCGTCCAGGCGACCGTACCTCACTCGCGCCAGCATGCGGGCGTGCATGCTGACCTCGAGCGTCCCGCGACCCACCAGCTTGGCCTTGCTCCAACGCGAGCACGGTGCTAGGAGCACCGGGGCGTTGTCGACCTTGCACCTCCTGGGAAGGGTGCGGCGTCTGCATCGTTGCCGACGCTTGCGGGGCCTTGTTCTTGGATCTGGTGACGATGTGCGTCCCACCGTCAGCGCCCGCTCCACCGCCGGCGTCCACTCCACCGCCTGCTTGCTCCGGCGGTGGTGGTGGAATTGATGTAAACAGGCGGCCACCTCGAAGCTTCTTCTTTGGTGGCATGTTGACGAAGGTGTTGATGCTGCGCGTGCGGAGACCGGATCAGATGCTCACGACCTCGACGCGCCCCCTACCTAGCGCGCCAAAGATGTCGGGGCCGGCTCTCTCTCTCTGCGGCCTCGAGCACCTATGGGGCACGGGGGCCCCTTATGGTTCGGCAAGGCGCGAGGCGTCTTGAGCAGATCGAGTCGAGCACAGCGGGAGGCAGGCGATTTTACCCAACCGGGGCTCTCCGGAGAGATGAAAACCCCTACTGCTGCCTTGTGTTGTATTTTGATCTTGCTCGAGCGCGCGAGCGTATGGTGGTGTCCCGAGTATCGAATGGATCGAACCCCTTCTACTTGCGCATGGGCCTCCCTTCTATAGTCTGAAGGGGGTACCCACAGGTGGCAGCGTAGGAAGAGGGGGTAGAAAGGTAAAATCACAGGTTGGTACAACAGTGCCCCTACCTAACTCTGACGGCAGGGGACAAGGGCATTAAATGCCCGTCTGGTCGCCCCAACATTGTAAAGAAGTGACCGTTAGGTGAACTACCGGTTGCCACGATGGCGCCTCTGTCAGCTCCGTTTGCCACCTTGCTCCGCATGGCTGCGTAGTGCCTCGCCACGTGCCCTTGGAGCGACCTTGCGATGACACGTTCTTTGGATCTGTTGGACTCTGGGTGGCAGCCTTGCCGCGGCAAGTGCCTTGCCGCGGTCCTTCTCTTGTCGGGCCGGCAAGCTTGCCGGCCGCTAAGCCTTGCCGGGACGCGCGGGGTGTCGCGGCAAGTCCTTTGGAAACGCCCTGGTTGTTCTTCCCGGCAAGCTCTTCTTGCCGGGGCCTTCGTTTTCTTGGTTAGTACTTTGTTCTTGAATGGCAGAAATGAGGAATGGTGGAGGGCCTTGGCGGGCGCCCGGCAAGCCTTGCAGCGAGTGCTGCTTGTGCCCGTGCACAAGTTCGGGGTACTAAGGTACCCCCTACTTTAGTACACCGACAGGAGCCCCCGGGCCTGGGGCATACATGGTACCGAGCGTTGTTGGGCCAGGCCCAAAACAGTCTGCGAACGCAGCGTGGCTTCAGGTCCGCCTTGAGTCGGGCTCTGGGTCCACCGCGTCCTCCCATAGCGACAGCGTTGATTGCGGCGTAGTCGAGAGGAATCGTGGGTGGGCGTCACGATCTTTAAGGCATCCACCCCCGTGATCGTGGTGCAGGGCGAGGTCATTTCACCCGTCGCTCCGGCTCCGCTTTTTCGCCACGCGGCTCCCATGCGTGGGGGGTTCGTGGGCGGCGAAGGTGGGAGACCGAGCCGTCACGGGCGAGAATGGCGAGTCGGCCCCGCTCCTCTGCTCTCCTTGCTCCTGATTGGCTGGCGGGCGAGCCCCCACCTCGCCCCTTTAAAAAGGGCGGAAGGGGAGTACAATAGTCCCACACTTCCTCTTCTTCCTTCGCCTACAGCTTCCGTTGCTCTTCCTCCCATCCGCCATGGAGGGAGGGAATCCTGGTTCTTCAACGGTGGCAGCGAGGGTCGCCTCAGGGCAGCGCACCTCTCCCTATCCCGCACCTGTGGCGGCAGAGCCGGCCACGAGGGGGAGAGGGAGGGGGCGAGGCTGTGGACGAGGTCGAGGACGTGGTCGGAGCGCTCGGGGGAGAGGTGCCCGGGGCGATGCACCACCCCCGCCTCCTCCGGCAGCTCCTCTCCTTGAGGCGGTCCACACTGGGGATGACCCCATGTGGGATTTCAACGGGGAGGACGATGCCACCCGGCATGGCCGCAAAGGGCCGGATTCGGCCGAGGATCTCGTGAAGACCATGTCCGGCCTGTACAAGCGGGAGAAGGAGGACTTCCTTCGGACGACCCCCTTGAATGGATTTTCCATGACCAACCCTAGGGGATGGGTAAGTGAACGCTTTGAAGGGCTCAACCCGTGCTTTCGAAGTTTAAGCTTCTTATATTATGTCTTGGCAGCGGGATCTCGCGGATTTGTGGAGGACATGGTGAGTCTGCTCCGCAACCCGAGGATCCAAAAGATCCTGGACCCAGCCTCGAAGAGGCCGGACATCGAGGTGGAGCTGATCGGCGGGTGTTTCACCAGCTCAGCATAGACAATGCTTTGGTCGCCATTATAACGGACTACCCCGGACTAAGTTCGGCTTCCCAGGTGACCGCGACCAAAGTCTGGACACCATTATCTCTTCCTGCCCATTTCTAACCTTCGCAACGATGGTATTTTGCAGGAAGCGCCTTTACGGCAGGAAGTCGAGCCCGCGGCGGCTGACCAACAGAGGCCAGTCCGAATCGGCAGGCGAAAAAGGAGCGCAATGCGGACGGAAACATCGCCGCAAAGGTATAGCTCGTATTTGAATTTTCAGAGCAACGTTCCGAGGAAACGCCTGAGTGCTCATGATCTTCGTAGGAGAAAAAGCGCTCGCCGAACTGCGAGTGCAGGAATTGTCGATCCGACCAACACCGACCAGGCTCCAGCGCCCGGCCTGGAGGGGGAGGCCAGCGCAAGACGCGAGCCGGATCCTTCTCCAACGGAGGATACCAACAGACTGTCCGCCACCAAGTCTGAGGTGGAGAGTGCCATGAAACATAGGCGCCGTCGGACAGTATTTCGTGAAGCGTGCTTTTCCCCGGAGGCATTGGATGCCTTTAACGCAGGGGACACGCATCTCCGTGCCGCTCAAGATGGTTTTACCAGAGCTACGGAGCGGTATGTAAAAGACATACGGGTAAGGGAATTTTAATGGTTATACATACCAAGAGCCCCGAGACTTAAAGTAGTTATGCTAACTGATTTAAGGATCATTTGAAACTTGAGCTCTTCTGAGAGAAGAACTCCCAGCTGTCTCGGGAGCTGCAAGATTGCAAGGCCCAACTGGAGGCCGCACTTGCTGCCGCAGGAGGAGATGCAAAGAGCCCTCCTGGTAACACATTTTTATTAATAAACATAAGCGTTGTGCGGCGTGCGCGCAAGTCTAATAATGACACTGCAGGTACCGCCGGACAGGATCCGGACGAGCAAGCATTACTGCGCCCGGCTAAAGGCTGGCGAGAGTGTGCTGAATAGGGTTCAGCGAGAAAGAACAAGCTCCAGGATGCCAGCGCCAAGCTCGGAGAAAGAGCTAAAAGGCGTTCAGGCCGAGTTATCCAGCTCCGTTAAGGAGAATCGGTGGCCGTCGCGGCATTTATAGTAAGTGCTTGGCGGACTCTTTTGAAAACAAGAGTTGGCGAGGAAGTATTTTGACATGATTTGTTTTGTAGGTATACTCACGGGTCGTCCTGCGAAGAGATGCCCATATCAGCGGGTGATCAACTTCGAACTGTTGCAGCTACTCGAACTAGTTCGGCGAGCAATGGCGGCGTCGTTCAGGCTTTATGGCGGCCCTCACCCTACCCGAGAGCCTCGGGGAGCTTCGGAGAAGCTGCAAGGAGTCGGCAGCGCTTCCGTTTGTGGAAGATTTCAGCTTGCCGTCAAGGTGCCGAGGAGGCTTGGGCCATGGTGAAGGCAGCGGTACAAGAAGGCGGATCCCAACCACATGGCGAAGTTGGACGGTGGGGCCCGATGGGAAGGAGATTCATGTGAGTTTAGTGTACAGCCAAGTAGAGTTGGCTGCTAAATTTTCCCAGCAGGTTGTAAACTAGACAGCTGTTAGGCGGGATTGAGGAGGAATACAATCGATAAATTTGACAATGTATGTTTATCCTTTAAAGTGACATGTGAAATGCCTTCTAGCAGGATTGTAGATCGTTTGTCTTTGCCGACCTTTTCGCTTCAGCCTCGGGACCCTAGAGTCCGGAGTGTGTCCAAATACCTCTGTGGTTGATACACAGCCGTGGTATGCATGGAGACCAGGAGTAGGGGTCATTAGTGCTTTATCAGACAAGTGCCCAACTAGTTATGTTATATTACATGGTTAGTAAGAAACATCTTCGGGGAGAATAGTTCCGTTAAGGGTTCCTTTCGCTGGGAGGCATGCCCTAAAGTGCATGTCCGGACTGCAAAGAAAAGCAGTAAAACATCTGGGGGCAGATAGATAAAATAGGTAAAAAGTCATCTTTTAAATCACCGACCGAATATTCCCTTAAAACGCTAGCTTTATTCACCCACTGAGGTACACATCCGGTGACCCGGCAATAACAATCGCAGAGGTGCTCCTTTACCTCCTAGCGAACAATCGAGAACGTAGGGGTAAACACAGGAGCCAGGCAACCCAGCTTGGCCAAAACTTAAGTCATATCGATGCATATAATGGCGAGTAAAAGGTACATGTGGAAGCTTGACACATGTGCTGGGTATGAAACCCGTATAATTGAGCTTCTATAAAGGAAGCCCCCAGGAATAATGAGTGCGGATGGCACATCATGCGTATGCAAAGAATGCGGAAATGGGCCCGTAAGGGCTTTCAAATAAAAAGGATAAAAAGAGAAACAAAAGACAGCCGAAATGTAAAAGTTTGGACAGGGGAAGGGGACGAACTCTTAGTCCGGCGCTAGGCATAGAATCGTCGGAGGCGGGCTGCGTTCCATGGGTTCGGCTCGAGTCGGTTGTCGGATGCATTTAAATGAGCGGTATGCTCCGCGGTCGATGACTTGATCGATAATGAAGGGCCTTCCCATTTGGGCTTGAGCTTGTCCTTTTCTTGTCCGGCGAGCGTAGAACTAGTTCACCAACGTTGTAAGTCTTGGCCCGTACTTCTCTGCTTTGATATCTTGGGCCTGCTCTCGATAAAATGCGGAGCGAGCCTTGGCGGCGTCACGTTCTTCCTCAATGTGTCCAAGCTGTCCTGCCGATCGAGCTCGGCTTCTCTTTCCTCATACATGCGCTTTCGAGGTGAGTCATGAATAATGTCCTGAGGCAAGACTGCCTCTGCGCCGTATACCATAAAAATGGTGTGAATCCGGTAAATACGGTTAGGCGTTGTCCGCAGCCCCAGTCTGAGTCCAGCTCCTCGACCCATTGTGTGTCGGATTTAGTAAGTGACCTCACTAATCTGGGTTTAATGCCGCTCATTATTAGACCATTTGCTCTTTCCACTTGACCGTTGGTTTGAGGGTGATAAACGGAAGCATAGTCGAGCTTGATGCCCATATTTTTGCACCATGACTTAACCTCATCGGCTGTGAAGTTTGTGCCGTTGTCGGTGATGATGTTGTGGGGGACTCCGTAGCGGTGTACCACCCCTGATATAAACTCTATCACTGGTCCGGACTCTGCCGTTTTGACCGGTTTGGCCTCTATCCATTTGGTGAATTTATCCACCATGACCAATAGGTACCTTTGCTTGTGGGTTCCCCCTTTAAGGGGTCCAACCATGTCAAGCCCCGGACATGACGGCCGGTGATGGGTATGGTTTTGAGGCGGTGGGTGGCATGTGGCTCGATTAGCAAAGAGCTGACAACCAACGCATCGCTGGACCAAGTCCTTAGCGTCTGCCCGAGCCGTCGGCCAATAAAATCCTGTATGGAATGCCTTTCCTACAAGGGCCCGGGCTGCTGCGTGGTGTCCGCCTAGTCCGGCATGAATTTCAGCCAGGAGGTTTCGTCCTTCCTCTTCGGAGATACACCTCTGAAGGACTCCGGTTGTACTTTTCTTGTAAAGTTCTCCTCATGGACCTTGTAGGCTTTCGATCGCGGACTATGCAGCGGGCCTCGTTTTGGTCTTGGGAGTTCTGCCTAAGTAAGTAGGGTAGGAAAGGTTACATCCACGCGGCGATTACTGCCATGATAGCGTGGGCTGAAGGTGTTATGTCATCAGCCGAATCACCGGTTGGTGCGGTTTCCTCCGGTTTGTTACTACCGGGCTCCTTTTCCCATAGTACGGATGGCTTGAAGAGCCGTTCGAGGAAGATATTTGGAGAGACAGCATCACGTTTTGCACCGATGCGTGCCAGTACGTCGGCCGCTTGGTTATTATCTCGGGCTATGTGATGGAATTCAAGTCCTTCAAACCAAGTGACATTTTAGGACAGCGTTGCGATATGCTGCCATTTTCGGATCCTTGGCATCAAAGTCTCCATTTATTTGTGATATTGCAAGGTTTGAATCCCCGCGCACCTCTAGGCGTTGAATGCCCATGGAGACTGCCATCCGGAGACCATGTAACAAGGCCTCGTATTCGGCTGCATTGTTGGAGTCCGTGTACATTATTTGAAGTACATACTGGACTGTGTCTCCGGTTGGGGACGTCAGTACGACGCCAGCCCCCAGTCCGACCAACATTTTGGAGCCGTCGAAATGCATAGTCAATTGGAGTATCGCCGTACTCTTTAGGGAGTTCGACTTGAGTCCATTCGGCGACGAAGTCAGCCAAAACTTTGACTTTATAGCTCGTCGAGGTTTGTAAGTTATGTTGAATGGTAAGAGCTCAATGGACCATTTGCAATCCTGCCCGTTCGCGTCGCGGTTATTTATAATGTCATTGAGTGGTACTTGAGAGCCATTTGTTATCGAACACTCTTGAAAGTAGTGCCGTAGCTTCGAGATGCCATGAACACCGCATATGCTATCTTCGATAGTGCGGGTAACGAAGATTTGCAAGGGTTAACACGGTGGATACATAATACACTGGTTTTGAAGAGAATTTATGCCCTTCATCTCCCGTTCAACGACGAGGACCGCGCTTACAACTTGATGTGTTGCTGCGATGTATAACAACATTGGTTACGCCTAGAGTGGGCGCAGCCAGACGGATTGTTGCCAGTATGGCCTTTATTTCTTCGAGTCCGGCAGTGGCAGCATCCGTCCACTCAAAGTGTTTGGTGCACCTGAGGAGGCGATAAAGGGGCAGCGCCTTTTCTCCTAGACGGGAGATAAAGCGGCTTAAGGCTGCCATGCATCCTGTTAATTTTGTATTTGTTTGAGGTCCTTTGGAATATCCAAGCTGTGTGAGCTCGGATTTTAGCGGTTTGCTTCAATTCCTCTACGGATACAATGAAGCCCGGAGCTTTCGGCTGATGCGCGAAAATGCATTTTCAGTTCAGCTTGATGTCATATGCTCGAGGTTTTCGAATGTGAGCCTCAAATCGTCTACTAGAGTTTCAACGTGTTTTGTTTTGTGACGACTCGTCGTCTCGTATCTCTCATTGTTTTGCGATCTGGGTGGCGGACATGTTTGAATCATCGCTGATATCGTTCTTGCGGCGTTTTTAAGTCGAAGGGCATCGTGTTGAAGCAGAATGGTCCATATGGATTGATGAATGCCGTTGCGGCTTGATGCCTTCCGCCATCTTGATTTGGTGATAGCGAGTATGCATCCGGGAAGCACAATCGTGCCTCTTTGTGGCATCGATAATTTGATCGATCTTGGGGAGAGGGAAGGATCCTTTGGGCAAGCCTTATTGAGGTCTTTAAAATCGACCGCAGGCGCCAGGATTTATCCTTCTTTGGTACCATCACCAGGTTTGCTAGCCAGTCCGGATGTTTGATATCTCTAATGAATCCGGCTTCCAATAGTTTGGCTAGCTCTTCTCCCATAGCCTGTCTTTTGGTTGGAAAAATCGCGAAGAGCACTGTCTGGTGGCTTAAATCCTTTTAGGATGTTTAGGCTGTGTTACCCAATCTGTGTGGGATTCGGGCATGTCGAAGGATGCCAGCGAAGATATCCCAATTTTCCCGAAGGAATTCGCGATGTGGCGTCTACTTGAGGTTCAATTGTGCCCCAATGGAGGCCGTCTTTGTTGGGTCCGTTGGATGGACCTGGAATTTTATTATTTCATCTGCTGGTTTGAAGGAGGTGGACTTGGATCTTTTATCAAGTATTACATTGTCCTGTTCACCGTGGAGCGCAGCGGTGAGTTCTTCTGCCGCTAAGGCTTGGAGAGTGCCTCGAGGGCTAGTCGGGCTGTCTTGTTTTCGGTAGCGAGAGCTATGTCCGGATCACTACGAGAGTGATTATTCCGCTTGGCCCGCATTTTGAGCTTCATGTACCCGTAATGAGGTCTTGCTTGAAAAATTGTGAATGCCTCTCGCCCTAATATGGCGTGATACCCGCTGCTGAGCAGGGCCACACAGGCGTGACTTCTTCGGATCTGTAATTGTCCGGAGAGCGAACACCACATCGAGTGTGATTTTTCGGTGCAGCGCTTCTCGGCTGGGGATTATTCCTCTAAAGGTTGTGCTGCTTCGCTCAATCTGGCTCAATCGATTTCCATTTTTCGCAGAGTTTCCTCGTAAATGAGGTTTAGTCATTGCCGCCATCCATGAGGACTTTTGTCGATCGAGCCGTCCACTATGGGACTAAGTACCGGTCTTGTGGCGCTCTGGTTGTTCGGAATTTAGGCTCGTCGCTGGCGTTGAAGGTAATGGCTGTGTCACTCCATGGATTTGCTGTTGCTACTTGGTAGACTTCGGCGAGTCCGCGGATTGTTCTCTTTCGCGTATTGTTTGATGCGAAGGTCTCAAAGACCGTTGATACCGTGCTGGTATTGTTGGAGTGGTTTCCCGGAGCTAGAAGTTCCTCGCCACTTTTGGCCACCTGCCGTAATATCCAACATGCTCGAAGGCTATGTGTTGGGATGGCTCCCTCTGCACTATGAAGTTTACAGGGTCCATTGGGCCATCCCTCCAGTACGGTTCCGTTTCCCTTATCGGGTTTCTGTTTTTTTGTTTTTGCATCTGGGCCTGAGTGTAAGGTGCCCTTTTTCTGCGGACTGGGTTTGGGGCCGGATTATCCCAAAATTGATTTTCAGTTTTCCGGAAACTTTCCATCGCACAGTACTTTCGTACTATGGGCCTTGGATCGGTGAAGCGTAATTCTGCGACGATCAATGGCGTTCGAGATTCCTTGTCCGTGCGATTATTGCGAAAGATTGAGATGCGTTTTCCTCTCGGCAGTCCTTTATCCTGTCCATAACCAGGAGGAATCTGGCCCAGTAATGATGTACTGTTTCTGAAGGCTCTTGTCGTATTAGAGATAGATCGCATATGTCTGGGCGGGTGGGTGAAATAAAATCTGGATCCCTGCCCATCTTTGGGCTCAAAGGCCGAGGGGTTTCCGAATTCGGAAGCTTGGTTTGCTCGAGACAATCCAGCGAGTCCGGGGCGATGCATGATTTTAAGTTCAATGCTCGATCGAAGTCCGTCCCTCCGCGGGAATCCGGCATGGAGGGTTCGGGAATCCGGACAAGAATTGTTTTCAACACAGGCAAAGGGTTGCCGTATTGCCCCTCTACCACTGCAACGTGGTGGGTGGCCTGGGAAGAGTTAATCTCTCTCAGATCGGTTTTAAGCCCAATCTGGTTGTAGTCCGTAGCGACTCCCAGGGCAGCGATGCGATCCAAGAGCTCGTTAACAGACGAGAGCTCTATTGGATCCAACTGTTCGGCAGCTTTAGGGCTGACACGAAGATTGCTTCCGACAACTTGAGAAGTCATTGCCGAAGCGGCGGCCGGACAGGCGGTCATGAGAAAACCACCAAGCCGGATAGTTTGGCGTGCCAAGGCCCCTCCGTGAAAACACCGTCTTTGAAGGCGAGTGAAGGCATCCGCTCTATCGGTGGCGACACGAGGAACTCTCAGCGAAAGCACCAATGTCGGTGTCAAAACCGGCGGATCTCGGGTAGGGGTCCCGAACTGTGCGTCTAGGCGGATGGTAACGGAGACAAGGGACACGATGTTTTTACCGAGGATCGGGCCCTCTCGATGGAGGTAAAACCCTCGTCCTGCTTGATTAATATTGATGATATGGGTAGTACAAGAGTAGATCTACCACGAGATCAAGGAGGCTAAACCCTAGAAGCTAGCCTATGGTATGATTGTTGTAATGTATGTTGTCCTCTGGACTAAAGCCCTCCGGTTTATATAGACCTTTGGAGGCTAGGGTTACACTGAGTCGGTTACAATGGTAGGAGATCTACATATCCGTATCGCCAAGCTTGCCTTCCACGCCAAGAAAGTACCATCCGGACATGGCGGAGTCTTCAATCTTCTATCTTCGTGGTCTTGGAGTCCGGTGGATAATGATAGTCCGGCTATCCGGACACCCCCTAGTCCAGGACTCCCTCAGTAGCCCCTGAACCAATCTTCAATGACGATAAGTCCGGCGCGCATAATGTTCGGCATTGCAAGGCGGGTTCCTCCCTTGAATAATCCAGAGAAGATCATGAACACCAGGATAGTGTCCGGCTCTGCAAAATAATTTCCACAATCCACCATAGAGAGAATAAAATATACACTTAGTTCAATCTGTTGACGTATTATGCGGCGTGACATCACACCGCCACCAAGCCTTTGTTAGAATTGTTTTTTACTATACCACCTCGTACGTTTAGCGGCGCGTTTCATTGGCACGCGTCTTGTCAAAGCGGAGATCGTGTTCCCCTTATTCAGGATTCTCATCAATACGGACGTGGGTAACCCAACGCGCCATTGATAGTGGCGCTTGGGAGATAGCGAGTTTTATCAGGCGGTGGGGGCGCATAGTTTTAAATCCGCCTATATATGAGGGATAAGTTTACCTTCCTACCTCGCCTTCTTCCTCCTTTGCTTATCCATCTCCGCGCCCTCAAGCTCCAACGCTCAAGTTCGCACATCTCGCCTCGACCTTCTCCGAATATGTCCGGAGCGGGAGGCAAATGGTTGGCCTCCACCGTCAAGGAGGAGGACATCACCAAACTGCGCAACGCCGGATATCTTTCCAGCGATATCGCGCATCCGCTGCCCGACAAGGGTCAGCTCATCCCTACCCCAGGGCCTAATGAGAGGGTCGTCTTCCTCCCCCACTTCCTCCGCGGACTGGGCTTTCCGCTCCATCCATTTGTCCGGGGGCTCATGTTTTACTACGGCCTGGATTTCCACGATCTGGCGCCGAACTTCATCCTCAACATCTCGGCGTTTATCGTCGTGTGTGAGGCCTTCCTCTGCATCCGGCCCCACTTCGGCCTGTGGCTCAAGAACTTCAACGTCAAGCCGAAGGTTGTGAAGGGCACGCCAGCGGAATGCGGAGACGCCATGTTGGGCAAATTGCCCAACGTCCCATGGCTAGAAGGGACCTTTGTGGACTCCGTCAAGGGGTGGCAATCGGGGTGGTTCTACATCACCGAGCCACGCAAGCCCACATGTGCGGCGGCCCCCGAGTTTAGATCTGGCATCCCAACGCAGCTCACCTCCTGGAAAGAGAAGGGCTTGCAGTGGGGCAATCCGGTGGAGGTGACGGGACTCCGAGCCTGCATCAAGAAGATGGTGAGCAATAAGCTCGGGCTTGTCGGCGTGGTCAAGTCATGCTCATCCGGCGGATCCTCCCATGCCAAACGGGCATTCAATTTGTGGGAGTTCAATCCGGAACAGCACCAGCGCTAAGCGGGCTCTTCGATACAACATCTGAAGGCGCTGGAGGCGCTGTTCAAGGCGCCCGAAGCCCCGCATCCATGACGAAGATCGCGGATTCAGCTCGCATGATGTCCAAGCGGCGAGGTAAGTGATTCAACCCCATCACGGGACACTTGTGATAATTAAATTAACTTTTAGTGGGGTTTCATTCTGCTTCTTCCTTTGGCAGAATGGATGGAGAAGGCCAAGCTGCTTATCAGCCCGGCTCCCATGCGAAAGACCAGTGGGCGCCCGCCATCAGGCTGCTGGTCCCGGCACCGCCGTGGTGCGGAGAAAACCAAGAAGGTGGCGCGGGGACTCGAAAAGAGTTCCGCAATCGAGCGTCGATGATGGCGAGGACTCCCAAAGGCGAGGAGGAGTATTCTCTCCGGAGGAGGAGAGAAGAAAAGGAAGCTTCCCCAATTGGGGAGGCGAAGGAGTCAGAGGGAGAACTATCCCCGGACAGTTCGCCAACATCAGCGTTGGCGAGGATGAAATGGCCTCAAGGGCGGGCGTCCGGCAAGATCGTAAATATCCGGATCCTTGATGTGTAATTTCTTTTGTGTCGCATAGTGTCCTTCTAATGCTGCGTTACATCCGTAGTCCGGCGATGATGATCTTCCGCTTCATCAGCGGGTCATTAGCCTCGTCGGATGTGAATTCCATCCCGATTGCCTCTACCCCACGCCCGGCGAGGGCGCCGAGGTGGGATCCCAAAGAGGACCCATCGGGAGGAGGCTCGGGCGCCCGTCGGCAACCTCCGGACTTCGTGCGGACTCCACATCGGAACCCGCAGTGGTTCGAGTCCGCAAGCGGCCCCTTGAAAGAACGGCAGGACCGTGACACGGCGGCCTCCGTCAACCGGGCGCGGATAACTGTTGAGTCGCAAAGGCTCGTGACATCTCGATTTTGCACATCGCCATCTCCTCTCTCATCCTGCGGTTATACGCGTTACGATGAAACGCGCTAATAACCGCGGCGAGAATGAGGCGTTTGGGATGTTGCGCTGCACTGGCTGAATCTTTGTATATACTTGCGCGGGGGCTCCCCCTCATACGGGCGAGCAAGTGGAGGTCACTCTCCACGGCCATGAGGCTTGTGGCCACCGTGAAAGCGCCGACAAGCGATGACACAGTCCGCCCATGAAGAGATGGAACCGTCCGGCAAGTGCATGAGCCAAGATCGGCGTTAGGCTTGAGTACCGGCGGGGAAGTAGTTGGCGAGGATCTTCTCGTCGCGCCCTCCGCAGCTTTGCACCGCGATGGTGTAGATCTTGAGGAACTCCGGCGGTGTATCCTGCCATCGTACTTCTCGAACGCGTTTGGCTTGAAATTCTTGGTTTTGGGCCCTTTGGACTTGCCGCGGCTTCGCGGGTGAGCGCAGGCAACCCGCCACGTCTGACAAGTCGCTGGTTCCCCTGGCGCATGCATGTCGACGATGGGCCCAGCGCTGGTCGGATTGGCGTTGCGCTTCCCTTGGCGCTCTATGCGTGTCGCGGCGTCCTCATATTGCCGTTCTTGAAGAGCGTGGCGCTGATCCGGCGCGAGTTCGCGGGTCCGCAGCGCAGATGGAGTCGGCGTCGGGGTTGGTTCGGCGGTGGCGATCTTGGCCCTCGGGCTGGGAGCGCCCGAGCGGCACCCAGCGGTCTTACGGCGCCCGGCTTGCGCCGGCGTCTTGCCGAGGCCTCGGCAGCTTCGATGCGCGAAGCGTATCGCCGTTAAGCGAAGCCGATGAGGCTGTAAATGGTCATCCTCGATCGTCGATCTTGTGCGGCACGGAGGGTAGTCTAAGCAGCTGGGCTCGGGCCAGCGCTTCCTCTCTATCTGGGTGGCGGCGGCGGCGTGCGGCGTGAGGCGGGATGTGCTCGGACTCCCAACGGATTGGGAGGAGCAACACCTCGTCGGCGACCGTACCTCACTCGCGCCCGGCATGCGGGGCGTGCATGCGACCTCGGCGTCCGCGACCCACCAGCTTGGCCTTGCTCCAGCGAGCACGGTGCTAGGAAACACCGGGGCATTGTCGACCTTGCACCTCTGGGAAGGTGCGGCGTCTGCATCGTTACCCGGCGCTTGCGGGGCCTGTTCTTGGATCTGGTGACGATGTCGTCCCACCGTCGGCGCCGCTCCACACGCGGCGTCCACTCCACCGCTGCTTGCTCCGGCGGTGGTGGTGGAATGATGTAAGCGGGCGGCCACCTCCGAAGGCTTCTTCTTTGGTGGCATGTTGTGAAGGTGTTGATGCTGCGCGTCACGGAGACGGATCGGATCTCACGACCTCGGCGCGCCCCTACAGCGCGCCAAAGATGTCGGGCCGGCTCTCTCTCTCTGCGACCTCGAGCACCTATAGAACACGGGGCCCCTTATGGTTCGACAAGGGGCGCGAGCGTCTGTGAGCGGTCGAGTCGAGCAGGCAGGGGGAGGCAGGCGATTTTACCAACCGGGGCTCTCGGAGATGAAAACCCCTCTGCTGCCTTGTGTTGTATTTTGATCTTGCTCGGCCTTGGCGTATGGTGGTGTCGAGTATCGAATGGATCGAACCCCTTCTCGTCGCATGGGCCTCCTTTTATAGTCTGAAGGGGTACCCACGGTGGCAGCGTAGGAAGAGGGGGTAGAAAGGTAAAATCACAGGTTGGTACAACAGTGCCCTACCTAACTCGTGGCGGGGGACAAGGGCATTAAATGCCCGTCTGGTGCATGTGATGTAAAAAAGCGACCGTTAGGTGAACTACGGTTGCCACGATGGGCGCCTCTGTCGACTCCGTTTGCCACCTTGCTCCGCATGGCTGCGTAGTGCCTCGCCCGTGCCCTTGGAGCGGCCTTGCGATGACACGTTCTTGGATCGCTGGACTCTGGGTGGCAGCCTTGCGCGGCAAGTGCCTTGCCATGGTCCTTCTCTTGTCGGGCGGCAAGCTTGCGGCCGCTAAGCCTTCTTGGGGCCAGCGGGGTGTCGCGGCAAGTCCTTTGAAAGCATACAGGTTGTTCTTCGGCAAGCTCTTCTTGCGGGGCCTTCGTTTTCTTGGTTAGTACTTTGTTCTTGAATGGCGAAATGAGGAATGGTGGAGGGCCTTGGCGGGCGCCCGGCAAGCCTTGCCAGCGAGGTGCTTCTGACTTGCCCGTGCACAAGTTCGGAGTACTAAGGTACCCCTACTTTAATACACCGGCAGAGCCCCGGCCTGGGGCATACATGGTACCGGCGTTGTTGGGCGGGCCCAAAACAGTGCGAACGCGTGGCCTGGTCAGCGCTGAGGTCGACTCTGGGTCCACGCGTCCTCCCATAGCGACCGCGTTGATTGCGGCGTAGTGGGAGGAATCGTGGGTGGGCGTCACGATCTTTAAGGCATCCACCCCGTGATCGTGGTGCAGGGCGAGGTCATTTCACCCGTCGCTCGGCTCCGCTTTTTCATACGCTGGCTCCCATGCGTGGGGGTGGTCAGGCGGCGAAGGTGGGAGACCGAGCCGTCACGGCGAAATGGCGAGTCGGCCCGCTCCTCTGCTCTCCTTGCTCCCTGATTGGCTGGCGGGCGGCGAGCCCCCTCCTCGCCCTTTAAAAAGGCGGAAGGGGTACAATAGTCCCACACTTCCTCTTCTTCCTTCGCCTACAGCTTCCGTTGCTCTTCCTCCCATCCGCCATGGAGGAGGGATCCTGATTCTTCAGCGGTGGCAGCGAGGTCGCCTCAGGCAGCGCACCTCTCCCTATCCGCTTTTGTGGCGGCGAGCCGGCCACGAGGGAGAGGGAGGCGAGGCCGTGGGCAGGTCAGGGCGTGGTCGGGCCTCGGGGAGAGGTGCCGGGCGATGCACCACCCCGCCTCCTCCGGCAGCTCCTCTCCTTGGGCGGTCCCACAGGGATGACCCTTGGGAGTTCTTCATCAAGCTGCTGCGGAGCACCTCGTCGCCGCCTCCGGCTACCGGCCCCGTTCATGCGGCATTGATGGGCGGATCCGCCCGAGATGTTGGAGTTGCGCATGAGGGCTGCGGGATCAGCGGCACTTTCAGTGGCGTCGTATCCCCAGCCCGGCGTGATGTACTTCGACCGAGGGTGGAAGGCGTTCGCCGCATCCACAGCAGCGGCGGGGTTTACCCTCCATTTTAAGTTAATGGAGGCGACCTTCGCCGTCAAGGTCTTGAGGACTCCGGCACTCAGGCGAGATGCTGCGTGGACAGCTCCTCCGATAGAAAGGCCCCTCCTCGGCGAGTGGCGAGGAGGGAGGCGGCAGCGACGAGCGAGGATGGCGGGTCCGACTAGGCGTCGGACGCTGCCTCGCGCCACCGGCGACCCTATCATCCGGTCGCCGGCCTTACAACTCCCAGGGCCATCTCCTTGGGCGGCTGGCGTGGGGAGGCTGCGGAAGAGGAAGAGGGGTGGCGGCAAGGCCGTCAAGTCGAATCTGAGGCGAGGTGCCCTCGGCAGTGGCGTCCTGCCGCCCGTCTTGACTCTGCCTCCGGCGCCTCCGTCTCCGCCAAGCTCTGGCTGGCCCCGGGAAGTTCTCTTGGTGTCTTCTGGCGCTGTAGCTCTCCTAGGTGCCTTTTGCCCTCCCGGCAAGCTTCTCTTGCGGGGCCTCCTGACCTACCTCTGAAGAGAAAGCAGGAGAGGATTACGGGCATCTTATCTTTTAATTTGTAAGCCTTGAGGCCTTAGCTGTATTTAAAATCTGTAATCCTCTCTATCATGTTTTCATCCCTATGGACTTGTACTAAACTGGGATGTTTTTAATGAAAAAGAGGGAATGCTTGCGGGACCAAGTCCTTTACTTGATTTTGTGCCTTATGCGCTTCCACCCTCGCTTCTAGGGGACTTGCGGGCGAACACGCTTGCTGAGTCACGGGACATCAGCAGCCCGCTGGCGGTGTTGCTTCGGCAAGCAACCTTGCCGGGCGATTATGCGGCGCTTGTACTTGTTGGCGGACTCGAAAACAAAACAAAGGCGCAACTTGGCGACTTCGCTCCTCAGCGCATGGGTTTTACAAGACACGCTCGTTCAAGGGCGTGGCCCGCCTTCCCGGTCCATAAGAGGATGCATGGCGAGGATGAAAAACTTATCGACTCCGCGGTCCCGGCGACATTAGCTTGTCGGGGAGGAATCTTAGCCTTCGCAGCCTCCGGCAACTCTGGCTCCGCCAAGATCCAGTGCTGGTGTGCCTTCTTTGCCCTTATCGCCCGGCGCGCGGCCCCCGGGGCCCCGGCCCGTCGCGAAGGAGCTTTGGCACTTGCAGCCCCCAGCAAAGCCGGCTTGCCGGGGCCCGTGCGCCAGCGCGCCCCTCTGGCTTCTCCTTGTTACTGTGATTATAGCCACGAAAACAACTGAGACAGCGCTGTAATAAGCTATTCTTTCATGGCGCGACTCTACAACGCGATGCCATGCTTTGCCCTTCGTATGTTTACACTCTACGCTTTTTAGGGAACTTGCCGGCGCTAACACACTTGC